>JARJLF010000038.1:0-678956 GCA_029378395.1 Mycena leptocephala
ACTGTTGGGCGCTTGTCTTGGAGTTCATCACCTTCGCCGCACAAAGGACATAACTCAGTTGATGTCCTCCCGACTCACACAGTCCTTATTGCCTTTGCTCTCTGTAAGCCCCAGCATATTTCGTGTAGAGAGGTGATTCGCATTCCCAGTGTCTGCCTCGATACATCTTGTGCGGGACCTCGCAGGGGTGCCTGTTGGGCATGAGAGCAAGGCTCTTTTTATTATTATTTTAACTTAGGTTGTTTTTCAAGTTTGCGGGGAAAAGTTCCTGCTCTTTGGATGGCAGTACACCAACTAAAAAGAGACGACACCCCCGCAGACGTCCCCCGCGAGGCTGACCCTTTCTACGGGGTTGACCTCTATGCATGAAGAACACCTTAGGGAAAGCATCGCCCCAAACGGAGGCATATTTGCGATCCATACCAACTGAGTTACGTCCTTTGTTCCGCGTCCGTGTTCAAGGATCTTGTTAATTTTGTTTTCACCTGCGACTAAAATTCCTGCTCCGTACGCTCTCAGGAAAACAAATTTGCGGGTAAACTTGTTCCTGCTCTGGAGATGCAGTACGCAGCCTCAGGCGACTAAAAAGAGGCGATGTCCCCACAACGGTTCCCCCGCGAAGCTGAGCTCTCTGTGTGCCATGCGGCGGTCAGAGTGGCTCACAACCCTCTGTACATGAAGAACACCCTCGGGAAAGCATCGCCCCAAATGGAGGCATATTTGCGATCCATACCAACTGAGTTATGTCCTTTGTTCCGCGGCCGTGTTCAAGGACCTTGTTGAGCCATTTTCTCACCCGCGACTAAAAAATAAGCACAAGACACTATTAAATCCTACGGAAAAAGACCATGCCTCCGAAAGGAGCCCACCCGCGAGGGACCAAAGGGGTCATAAATCTTGGGCCTCTACATGAAGAACACCTTGCGGAAAGGCATGGCCAACTCGCAGGTGTCAAACTCAGACGACACCAACTGAGTTATGTACTTTGTTCCGAGTCAGTGTTCTCCACTCCACTCCAATACCTGACTCCACTTATAACGACACAGGACAAGGCCTTGTTCCCGTTTAGGTAGAATGAGCTATTATTCCGAACGAGTGCATACACGTATCTGCTATCTGCATCTTACTTCCATTCCTTTTGTCCAGAGCATAAGTTGAACCGACGAGGCAGCAGGCAGCCGACCCCTATCGAGCCCTATATCGTTTGATCGATCAATTCCCCAAAAAGATACCTTCCGTTTTGGGCATTTCCACGAAAAAACAGAAAAAAAAAAAAAAAAACAATTGGCAACGTTCTGAAGCCCACAAATATCCATGTCTTTTGTAAAGGAGAACAAGGTCGTGCAATGAGATAAGATGATGGTGTAAATTTAGCGAGTATGTATGGATATCGGCGATACAACTTGAGAAATACAAAAAAACAATTGCAACGATAACAATGAGGGTGAGTGCGGGTAGGAGAGGTAGATTGTGAGATAGATCCATCCACTCCGAGGTGTATAAAAAAATGAGGAGGAACTGGAGGCTTAGGCCACCAGGTCCATCACAAAGATGTTCGGCGCCTTGAATCCAAGCCGCGAAATCGCGTAGGCGTCGCTCTTCCGGAGGCCCTCGAAGAACGTACGCTCCCGCAGCCAATCTAACCCCCCAAAATATTTGAGCACAAGTAAAGTGAAGACAAGGGCAGACGCACCGACACGCCTGTATCGATTCGGCGCTACAGGTGGGGTAGCGTAATAGCCGGCCCACTGGCCTTGCTGATTACTATTGTGCGCAGCCATGCGCTTCACCTGCTCCTGCAGCCGCGGCGGCAGTGCACCGAACTCGGGATCCGTGACGAAGTTGTCGGTGTAGCTATTATTTAAATTTAACGCCGATCAGCACAAACAATAAAGCGAG
The DNA here is from genome assembly GCA_029378395.1 of Mycena leptocephala. Classification (NCBI taxonomy): domain Eukaryota; kingdom Fungi; phylum Basidiomycota; class Agaricomycetes; order Agaricales; family Mycenaceae; genus Mycena; species Mycena leptocephala. Next base: position 1,900 of record JARJLF010000038.1, read on the forward strand.
GCAATGAACGCGCGCACTCCTTCCACACAGCTGTGCACACGTCGTTCATGGTGACGCCCCGTTCGTTTTTCACGATCGTGCACCATGGGCTGATTTCGGTAATGATGATGAGCTGCTGGACGCGTGGAAGCGTCGCAGGCTCGTCCTTGGCGGTAAACTGCAGGTCGCGGTCGCGTGCGTCTGGGTTAAACCCCCCGGTCTGACCTGCACACACACACTTAGCCTACACGTATCTCGGATGCGCACACGGAAGGTTCGGTACCGGTGATGAGGCTAAATACAAGATGGAAATTGCCGTGTGTGTTGGCCATGATGGGGTGTAGCTCAAGCTCTGTGTTAAGGAGATAGAGGTCCGTCTGAGAGAGCACTGGGCCATCTTGTACCAAGAAACAAAATATTCAGCGGGTTGTCCGGATCCGGCGGAGGCGACGCACAAAAAGCCCCAGCAGCCCATTTGCCTACAGAGTCGGCCATTGGAGGTATAGAGGGATATGTACAGAGATCGGAGAGTCCCCGGTAACGTCTTTATGGACACAGGTTCAGACGTAGATGAAGGAGAGAAAACGGGTAAGATGGACGTGTAAAGCAGAACCACTTGTACTGCCTGCCACAAGGCTTAGCAGCACAGCCACATCAAAGCAGGACCGGATTCGGACGACTGCAATGAGCCCAACTGAGTTGAACTGACAACAAAAGTCAAAGCCTATCAACCAACGTGGATTTCATTCGATTTCACAGTGTATATAGATTAGCGCGAGAAGGTCAACGTGTCTGGGAAACTGCTTTAAAATCGTTTCTTCCAAAGTTCCAACCGGAACTCGGTTGCATCGTATTCCACGAAAGATTGGTTAAAACTCTCGACGTATGTATGTAAATCGAAGGAAGCGAGCATATACGGAATCTATTGCTTGAACAGCAGCCCTATAAAGAAAGAGTCGGCGTGCGGGCGAAAGACTAAAAATGAGGCGAAATGTGCTGCGGACCCATGGTGCTGTAGACACCGCAGTTAGTTGATGTAAATATCCGGAGGAGGAACTGTGATTCTGTTTCCAGTCGGAAGACCGATTCTTGGTCGAAACTTATGCTCAAACTTTCCAAAATAATGGTTCACGTCTCCTTCCAATGGGGCGCGCGCGATTACATGTCAATTACACGAACACCCAGCTGTTGAGACAATAAGAAATCTCACTGTTTTCCATACACCTCCAAAATTCTCTCCGCCGCAGCTTGTCCGCTGAGGTATGCCCCCGCCACAGTCCCACACTCCTCAAACGGCGCAGCATGTTCGCCGCAGAACCACAGTCTCCGCTCCGCGCATCCGCTTCGGAAGGCTAAAACATCCTCGTTGGCCGCTTCCGAGCTAACTGGAAAGTTGCAGTAGCTCCCACCGCCGCAGAGCTCGTCATTCATCCATTCGGTCGCCAGGATGTGCGTGGGACGGCAAATCTCGCTGTTCGGATCGAACCCAGGCAGCCTGGAATAATAAGGCCGGAAGAAGGCGTCTAAAAGCTTGAATTTTTCGTCCGCAGGCTTATTGTGGATGAGGTCGACTATGTGCCGCGAGCAGTCACCGTATGTATAGAACAGGAGTGTGGGGTGGTTGTTCGGTGGAGCGAAGGACGACAGGTCCCATATCTCCTGCGGCCAGGCGCTTGGGTTCGTGTCGCCCGCATAGGATGGCGAAAGCCAATTCGCATAACAGGGGAAGGTATCGGCTTGCGGGTCGGGCGTCCAGAAGACATCAGGAAAGGTGATGAAGACCTTTTCAAGATGGGAGAGGCCGAGGTTGGTGATGGCACTTGCAATACGTGTCGGAAGTGGAGGCGAAAAGGCAGAAAGGTGCCCCTTCAACCAGCCCAGAGGCGTGGACATGACAACTTGGTCGAAGGAGAGTGAAGAGCCGTCAGCTAAAGATAAAGTCACTTTATCCTCTAAAGTTGCAGGCGTTGAGACGTGCGTAACATATGTATTGAGGCGTATGTCGGCCCCAGTAACGGCGGGCGCAGCGCAGCGCTGGAGAATCTTCGAGTAGTTGGACTCGACGAACATCTCCTCTGGCATTCACATTAGCTGTGGAATATGTAGTTCCAGAGAAGAAGACAACGAACCTCCCCCACAGCACTCCTCCATCCACGCAAACCGTAGGCTCTGCTTCCACACAGGCACACCAACGTAGGCGCCCCACATCTCGCTCATCTGCGCTAGAAGATCTCTCTCTTTTGGGTCGCTTAGTCGTATGGGCGCCTCGCGCTTGACAAAGTCGTATAGAGACTCCTCAGCCGGAATCGATTTGCCGCCATCTTTCTGGCGAGCTGCTTCGCTGAACTTGAAAGCATCCTCGATAATATCCCAGAGGAGAGTGGACAGGCGCTCCGAAACTTCGTCTGGTAGCGCGTTGCCGTCCGAAGTAAAGATGAGGTCCTTGTCATTCCAGTAGTGCACCGGCGTGCCTGTGTCGGTCGCGAGCTTGAAAATGGGGTGCGGCTCGTCAGAGTCGGTCCAGGCATGGATCCAGTTCGGACCACTGTAATCGTCAGCTCCAAAAACATATAAGTTCTTGGTAAACCCACATGTCGACTGTGTATCCAAGAGCGTCGGATTGACAGATCTACCAGCTCAAGTTAGCCAACCGGAAAGCACAGTGTGAAACTAACCAACTCTACCACCTATCCGGTCGCGCGCCTCGAGGATGGTCACTTGAAAACCTTTCGATAAAAGGACATCAGCACATCGGAGGCCGGAAATACCAGCTCCGACTATGCAAACGTGAAGTTGGGTGCCCGAAGGTTCAGGAGGGGTCATCTAGTATACGAGGAAGGCCCGGGTGAGATTCTTCGAGTCCGCGCGCGCATTTAATATGGTTCATGGTAAGTGTTAATAATAATAAGCTGTAGTAAAATACAGCAGCGAAAGCATGGTCCTGTCAGTCACTTACAGCTTTTTTTGGCACGCACAGACTGACATGACAGATAAGGTACGAGACTGAATTGCAAAAAAATACAGTAGTGCGTTTAGAAGGTCGTCGGTGGTTATACAAAAAAAATTTGCCTGAAAGTACAAAGAGAAATACAAAACTCGACAGAAACAAAACCCAAAGAGTCCTCGAAAAAAATTGACATTCCAGAGCAATAGGAGCTCACAAAATTCCCGAAAGCTGAGACCAGACCATGCCTCTTAAATTCTGTACAACGATTAAACGCGGGACATCCAGCAGATCGCGAAAATGTTGGGAAAACTCACCTATTCGCCTCACTCGCCTTTAACTTTCGTATGGCCTCCTCCTCTTCAAGCATGATCAACAGGTTCGCGTGCCCGCGTTGCGCGGCCAGGGATTTCGGCGTGTCACCGTCGACATCGACATTGTCTATATTGGCGCCGTGGTCCAACAGGAGGCGTGCAATCGCCATGTGCCCGCCGTAACCGCACATTGAGAGTGCGCTCCACCCCCACCTATCGACTGCGTTCACGTCCATGCCTGCGGTGTCGTCAGCCGTTTGTTCTATAGGTTTTCTGGCACAAGAGCCGCAACAAACGCTGTACCTATACTGATGAGATTTGCGACGCGGTCGATGTCACCGTCCGACGCCGCCTGCACAATGGCAGTTTGTTTTTGGAACAGCTTTTGGACGAGTCCGAAGGTACGCCTCCTGCGCGGGGACTGGGGGAGAGGGTCGAAGAAGAAGAGGGAGAAGGAAGGGAGTAGAGGGTCGATGCAGCTAATGGGTCGAGAAGCTCACTCACAGCGCGCTCGTTGCGCGCGCGCTGCACATCAGCACCGAACGCGCTGGTCGCGGCGCTCATGACCTCACGGCGGTGGTCAACCGTGTCACGTCCGTGTCGTGGCTCAATTCGTTGTGAGCAGTGTGGTACCAGTTGGAGTCTTGCTCGACATCGTTGATCGGTGAGAGGCTGCGGCTATTAATGCCTTCGTCGTTGGTCGGAGTGAGGCTGCGGCTGTTAATGCCTTCGCTGTTGATCGGCGTGAAGCTGCGGTTGTGAATGACCGCATCGTCAATGGCGACGACGTCGCCTTCGAGCGAGCCGTCGGCCAACGCGTTCTTGAGCCAGTTGACGATGAAGTCGTGGCGCTCCTCCACGACGACGGCGGAAATACCGACATCTTCCAGTTCGCGGCGCAGCTCGACCCACACGTCGGGTGACTGAATGGTAGTTGCAGCGTCTGAGTCTGATATCACGGATCCTTCACGCATTCCAGCCTGCACCTCCGTAATGAACTTGTTAGTTTTTTCTCGATACGTGAGTGAGGAGCTGGGAGGGAAATGCGTAAAATGTTAATGATGCTCATTTAGCAAGACGGAACAACGGACTTGATAAGCGCGGTATTGAAACCCGTCAACATTGTGGTACTCGAAACAAGGCGTTGTCGGACATCGGAGAGGTCCTTTAGACCAAAACGCACGCGTCCCAAGAGCGCTGAGCCTGCGTGCTGAGGCTATCGTAGCGACGGTACAGCGCGTCGAGGTCCTCCAGCGAGCTCTTGCAGCCCTCCATAGGATACTAAGGCGATATTTTCGCGAGTCTCGAGTCCTCCCCGTGCTCTTCCAGTAGTCGCGTGTCTCACCGAGAACAGCGTGCAGCGACATAGTTCGATCGACATGCGTCGAAAGTCTTCGGACCTGTGGATGTGGGGTGACTGGACGCGGAAAAATACGACGGTGGTGAAAGAAGAGAGGGCTTACGATTCCTTGCAGCTCTTATAAAGCTTCCAGGTAAGAGTCGTCACCAGAAAAATATCTCCCATTCCGAGGCCGAAGCTCATTGTGTTTGGAAGCCAGTGTGCAGAGACGAATGGGCGGGTATGTGGCAGTCAGCTACCTGGAAGTCCTTGTGCAAAGAAAAGTACGTGGGACGCGGGCAACGACCACCAGTTCGACTTCCCATCTGTCAGTTAAATAGCATATTAGGAAGTACTGAGCTTGGGCGCTTAACGCTAAATAAGTGACGTGAGTGTCGTGCAAGGTGTCGTGGGAGAAGACGGAGACAAGATATACTTGTAACAAAAAGTCGACGAAGTGGCGACACTCAAGGCTACTAGAAACGTGCGCGTAGACAACGACTCGACTGTCTGAACACAAAGCTAGGGAACCAAGTATGACGGGCGAGTCTGTCTTCGGGAGGATAGGCAAAGGACAGGAACCAAGGACAACGGAGATGACTATCAATCTATTCTGACGAGGCGACCATCAAGCCAACGTGAATTTTCATGCGATATTTCATGGTGTACTACATAGATTAGCACGAACCGGTGAAATGGAAATAAAGTCAACCGGTCTTCAATCGCGAGATGAGTTCATGGTTGTAGAAGGCTGAATGACTCTGGCCCACCTCACTATCCATCTCGAATTTGATGTACATTTCTTCCAGCCAGGACGAAGGGCATGCGCCCATAGCATGCGCAGTTTCAACTGCTGCGTTTCTCGCGCAGTCGTTCTTCGACCTGCGCCTTCTTGAGTTTAAGAGCCTCGACCTTCTCCTCCTTGGTTGCGTCGTAGTCCACGACGGTTTGGTTGAAGCTTTCGGTATTTAAGTCATTTGATTTGGACATCGAAGGAAGAGGGCACATACGGATTCTCGGGCGCCTTCTGGAATTGCTTGAACAACATGTCCTATAGAAGAATGAGGTGAGTGAGTGAAAGACAATAAAAAACAGGCCCGAATGACCTTATATTGCTGCAGACGCAGCCCAGGGTGCTGTTGAAGCCGCGGTTAGTTGAGATAAATGGATGACGCCTGTGTACACCCACCTCCTTGCGTGCAATCGGCAGTTCGCGTTCCTGGTACGCTTCGAAGGCCGCCTGCATCCGGAATTTAGCAAAATTTAATCTGGCCTCAAATGCGATGCATGCATGCCTTGAATCGCCGCTGTGCAAATGAAACTCGTCAATGGAAAACAGACTGAAAGACATGAGGCCGCCGACCTCCGGATGTCGCTCGATCCCCGCCGCCTGCTGACCGACGCTTGCCTTGTCCATTTTCGCAGTCACGACTTCCATCAGATCCAGCGCATTGTCGATGCCCGTCGCGGAGTAACTTTCCGGCTCCTCATCGGTGCGCTCCTCCTTCACCTTACCTTTGCTCGTCTCTGGCGCCGAGGCTTCAGAGGTAGCAACAGCAGCCAGACCCCCGCCAGCGGCAATCGCGCCAGGCCCAGCAGGCTTCTGCACCTTCTTCACTGCCTTGGGCGCTGCCTTGACCTTGGCTGGCGCCGATGACTCCTCCTCTGCCAGTAACTTGGCGTTCTCCGCCTTCCGCGCAAGCTCCGCGCGCCGCTTCTCCTCTTTCTCCTCCTTGCTGGCTTTTCCCCCCTTGACGTCGTTGTCCTTCCATGCATCCGCCTCCTTGCGTTCCTACATAATAACTAATTCAGCTTGTGTGCATCAAGAGGGGACGAGCGGCACTTTTTCAGCGGCGGCAGCGTCCGCCTTCTTCGCCTCGTTCTCGGCCTTCTTCGCCCGCCCGCCTTCTTTCTTAGCGTTTCCGCCTTTGGGTGGCATTTCGATTCTGTGTCAGTGGATGTTCAAAGAGAGCTAATGCGAACATTTGGTCTCATTTGGCTGCAGCACCAACACGTGATCTCGTCGCGTCGCGTCGCGTCCACAAATTGATCGATCATCAAATGGAACTCGCACCTGTCTGAGGCGCCATTCTTATTTTGCAAGAATACGGGCATGCGCGGAGTTCGTCTTGGATCCTTTGCAGGCTCTTGCTAAGAATAAGAACATCTTACTGAGCCATTCACATGACCCTCCTTCGCGGCTGACAAAGGATGGGTCATGGGTAAACTTTAAAAAGCTTCAAACTTTCCAGTCGGGCGTACTTTCAAAGATGGCCAACGTCTCGGTGAAGCGCATAACGGTTGACAACGGAATTTCTGTCTTTTACCGCACCGCTTCTCCTCCCAATTTACCCAACGCTCCCACAGTCCTCCTCCTACACGGCTACCCATCCTCCTCCCATCAGTACCGACATCTTATCCCTCTCCTCGCAAAAAATTACAAAGTAATCGCACCGGATTTCCCTGGGTTCGGCTTCACGGAAGTCCCGCCTACACGAAACTACGAATACACATTCGCCTCGCTGACCAACACGCTCGCGGCATTCCTGGACGCGCTGCGCATCACCTCCTTCGCGGTGTACATATTCGACTACGGCGCCCCCGTCCTCCTGCGTCTCGCGCTGCAGCGCCCCGACATCATCACCGCCATCATCTCGCAAAACGGGAACGCGTACGAGGAGGGACTGGGCCCGTCATGGGTGCCCATTAAGGCATTCTGGGCGTCCACCAGCCCCGAGGCGCGCGAGGCTGTGCGCAACAACGTATTGAGCGCCGAGACGACCAAGTGGAAGTATACCCACGGCTCGCGCTTCCCGGACGCCATTGAGCCCGAGTCGTACACCCTCGATGCAACCCTCATGCAGCGCCCAGGAAACGTGGAAATCCAGCTTGATTTGTTCAAGGACTACGAAAATAATGTCAAGCTTTATCCTCAGTTCCAGGAGTACTTTCGGAAGAGCCAGGTCCCTCTCCTGGCGGTGTGGGGAAAGCACGACCAATCGTTCACCCCAGCAGGAGCGGAGGCGTTCAAGCGGGATTTGCCAAACACCGACGTTGTGCTTTTAGACGCGGGTCATTTTGCGGGAGAGACGGAAAACGACGAAATTGCAGAGCTGACTCTGAATTTCCTGGCAAAACAGAAGTTGTGATGAGTTCAGGCACGAGTACTGTATTGTAGTCACCAAATCATTCGAAGACTGAAAAATAATGACGGTCAAACTGAGGAAGCTCCGAGTCGGTTCAACTTGGAATCAAGTACATAGCATAATTGTGATCAAAAACCTCTGTTGTGCATTAAAGCTATATTATGTTGTACAATGCACTTGTTGAGGTTGACTTTCATGGTTGAGCACGGTCCAACTTTCCGAAAGTCCGAAGGCTTTTCGGACCGCAAATCCTAAACATAAGTGTCTAGTTTTTCCGGACCAAGGAGTCGTTTTGAGAAGGAATATTCTCGCCGAGCTCGAGATCCGAGAGTCCTGTTTGGACTCTAGTTCTGAAGATGGAACTGTTGATGTTGACGCTGTAGTTGTCTGCACGAGTACATCCGTGCCCCATATGTGCCCTCGAGTTGAAGATCTGGTACCGGTCCAAGCTGAGTATTTAAATCGTCGCTCAATGCAATCAGAGACGCCCACCAATAAAATGGAGTTGGAATATATCTTGGACAGCTCGATGCACAGCGCCAAGTGGTAATTTGTTCCCTTGTACGTCGTGAACAGGTACAGATCTACGAGAGCAAATAGCGCGCAGAGAACGCCGGTTTCCGCTGTCATCTGGATCAAGACAGTGAAAACTTGAACGCGATAGCAGTTATGCGCTTCCTGGTACGAACCGTTATAACTCGTAGAACAACCGAATTAGTCCTCGCGCTGGTGAATTGGGGATCGCTGGATCTGCGCAGATAGAAAATGGTAGCGAGCACGATGAGCAAATCCGCTGCGGAGGTGGTGGCAAGCCAGGTCTGGAAAAACCCAAGTTAGCATGTGAGATATCAAGGAGTTAATGGTGAGCGAACGGCGGTGGGTGCTAAATTGTGAGCCTGTAGCAAGGAAAACTTTGTCGCGATGCAAATGTTGACACCAGTCCAGATACCTATCGGGTACAAGCATCAATTGTTGAATTGTCTTTCCACGAGAGACGACCACAAACCAGCTCCCAACTGGACCACAGAAATCTGAAAAAATGTGAGAATGTGAGGTATTTGATTCGAGATAAAGAAAATAATTACAATGATGACTAGTGCAAAAACGAATGGGTTCTTGCCGATGATATATATCCGCCAACCGAAGAACGTTTGACATACAGCTGAGACTAACACTAATTCATTATATGCCCAGAAGAAAAATGGAAGGACTCACTTATTGAACCCATTACGGGAACACTGAACCAGGCCCACCCAACGTTATCAAGAGCATCCATATTTCCCCACCCAGCCCCGAATATGTGGATCATGTCCCTTATACTGGCGACTGTCTCCACGACTTCCAGGAACAGGATGAAGACCACAAGGAGTTTCCACCATGTTCGGTCATTCGGGAAAACCGCGAAGTAAATGTCTGGATGTCTCGCGTTAGGAAGTTGGCGTTATTCCGAGCAATCGGATCTCAACGCACAGACTTGCACGAGGAGGGTTGCGAATAACCCCGCGTTCACAACGGTCCCCAAGAACTGCAGACAGATTAGAAGAGTGTACCGGGGCGAAGCGGGACTTGAACCATAGGAAGTGTTCTGATAATCATAAAGTCACGTCAATGGTCTGGCAATACAGATCGAAAAGGCCTCACAGTTGTGCAATGGATGGTGGCATCGCGGAAGACATACGAGCAAAGTACCCAGTGTCAATACCCGGTTCACGGGGGACAAGAGGGAGAAAAAAGCACGTTCATCACCTTTTGAGTCGCATCCATGATTCGAAGCTTTACGGATTCGTAACGGAAGCTACCAGCCGCGGCCAGCGGTTGGAGGATTAATTTGGACCTGCCATAAACTGTCGACACAATCTGGTCGGTTGTTGTTGGGTTGTTGTGAAACATATGCAATCAGTAGATGGATCAAGAAGGCTGTCACCATTGTGGCAAATCGTGGCGTTTATAAAAACAAACCGAAGAATTGAAACGTATGTCACAACCGAGGCATAATTTGGCGTAGAGTCGACAAGAAGAAGCCTAGGAACAACTTCCAAAAGCTTGGATTTAAAATAAATAAATAAAACTCGGCTGTGCAGATTCATATGCAACGAAACAGCAAAGGGCAAGGAAACTGCAGATCGCCCTACCGAGAGCATGTCGGCATGTTACAATCACATACGGGAAGCGTCTGAAGTGTTTGCTCCCGTATAACCCTGTGAAAAAGCTTGAAGATAGGTTATTCCTTGTGGTTGGTATATTCCTGCAAGCACCTCGACTCGGGATCGTGATCATGATTGAGACTGGATTCTCGGAAGACGGGATTCAAGAAATTAGAACAGATGGTCGACTTGCACACTCACGATAACCAAGCACCCACGACTACCCACGATAAACAAGCATCTCAGAAGTTCTTTTTTTAACAAGCAAGACTTCCCCTCGTGTTCCCCGTTTAACCTTGTGGCCTGCAAGTAAAAGTTGTCAAAGAGCCAAGCTTGAAGTAGCCGGAGACAGTGTCGGTCTGGGGGATCATAAGGGGATGGGATTCGGCGGCTTCTGAAATCGCTCCTCAAAGTGGGAACCGCGATGCCGTGAAGAGGAGAACAGCACAAGCATAGAAAAGATGCCACATGGAAGCAAACCCTAGCAAACACGACCGCTGTCGCGGGAGCACAACAAATGATATGATATGAATCCACCGTCTCGTAGTACTAGAAGCGCAAAAGCTCCACACGAAGCAGACGGCGAGAACGGCAACCCAGCGCGGAATCCAGAACATAGGAGTGAAACCTCGCCGAAGATAGACGACCTTGACGAATTGTATGCTCCTACAGCCAGTTTTGTTAAATTACCCAGTGCCACACCGCATAAAGCCCCGCGCCCGTCTGTTGGTGCTTTGCCCTCCCAAATACCGACGGTGAACCTGCAAGCCGACGTGCGGCATAGACCAGCTGTTGCATGAACGGCAGTCGGGGCATCCCCGTTCTGGGCCCATTCATCCCCTGAGTCAGCTTACGAACCGTCCCGTATTTCTGCGGTCTCTAGCTCTCTTGTGCCCCGTCCGAATCTCCACCACTCTTACTCCCATCATGGAATATCGAAATGCCCGGTGAAGGTCCGCAAACTTGCGTAGAACCACACTGAGAGGCTGAGATGCCATGTAATGGTAGAGCTACCCATAGCACTTGATCTCGAGCCCAACATCGGTGCTCAGAGGTCTCGAATGCTTGAAATGAATATTCCGCGAGAGTAAATGCACTCCTGTGCACAGCGCGCTGAGAGGTGCCTCCTCAAGAGGCAGAGCGGTGTCCGAGCGTCCTACGACGTTTTAAGAGTGCACGTGAAGGCGTACGGGTCGTATCGGACGACGTGCGGAGGAGTGGAGTGCAAGTTAGGGGCGTCTTAGAATTACGAAACGCACCGGCCCGGAAATGTTGATCCGGTCCCTTTTCATACACTCCAGTGTCGTGCTCAAGTAGTGCTCAAGTCGTGCAAAGACGGCGAATAATGATTTGATCTTCAAACAACAAGAATCTCAGGACCTTCATGCCGCAAAAACTATCACGCAATTACCAACGGGGAGAACAACTATAGCGACTTGGACTTGCGGTCAGGACTTCTGCAGGCAAACTAAAAGGCAATTTTGGAACGGCTACTTACCTCCTCCGTCTTTCTCTCACTGGGTCACATTCCGGCAACCTGCTTCGCATTTCAGCAACGACTCGATTCCGGGACCGCGAACTGTTGCAATGCGGGATCGAATTCATTACCAACCCACCGCCGGTTGACCTCGAGTCGTGCTCGTTAAATGCCCAATTCCACAATCCAATAAAGTCGATTTTATAACCCTCTCTCGCTCTCGGAAGCGTTGCTCGCGAAAATCTATCATGCACCCAACCACGTAATCCTCAAAATACTTCGGCATGACAGGAAAAGTTTTTGCACTAAACAGTGAATTACTATCAGTTCGAGATGCACCTCTCAAACGGTTGCTCTCATCGGAAAAGTCACAGGATCAATCATCGAATATCGATCCCTGTTGTCGACTTCAGTCCTCTAGTCCAGAGACGACGTCCAGAACTCAGTGAAAAATATACTTTTGGTTGGATGGTGCATTGCAGCGAACCTTCGAGTTTCCCGGAGGCTAATCAGTTGGTAAAAACCTCGTCAAATGACGAAAATATAATAGGGAAGTCAAAGTTACATTTTGGAGGTGATTCAGAAGTCGATTCAGAGGTCGATTCAGAAGTCGATTCTGAAGGTTTGAATCGACTCAGAATCGACCTGAATCGCCGTTGCTACTCCGGAGTAGCAACAACATCAGAATCGGATTCGAATCGCTTCGTGATTCGAGCGCGCGGGATTCGACTTCGAATCGACTCCCATCAGAGCGACTTGCCCAAAGTCGAATCGGGTGCGGTCAAAGTTGGGTCGATTCACAGGTGATTCAAAAACAAGAATCCACAGATGAATCGACCACTGAATCGCGTTCTGAATCGACTGTGCAATTTAACTTTGACTTCCCTAATATTTCGGTCTTTTCTACACTATGTTAGTGGCTCATTCTCGCAATAACGTCCAAGGTCGGTACTGAAATGACTTCAATGACCAAGACAAGGAATATGCTCGAGGCCCATGACGGCCCCGGCCAAATGTGGCGCAGGTTCTGTCTGTCCTCCCAAAGAGCTTACCACAACCGGCCCAAATTCAGCTGTCTTCGAGCTCTCTGGAGTCGTTTCTCTGCTCGCCTTCTTCCTCCTAGAGACAAATACCATTTCTACCACGTTATCGTGGCGCATCTCGTTAATTTGCCTTTTGCAAATGTCCCCTACCTCGAATCATTCTGCTAAGACCCCACTCTAATCGTTGGGCTCCCAAATGATGCTAGTCCAAAATCATTATCAAAACTCGCAAGAGCTTAGAATCACAGAGGCCATGGACAGCTATCATGATTTGAAGGTTTAATGCAACACTGGCTATCTATACTGCGCCAAAACCCATGTATCGCTGCAGCAACGTCAAGCTGGAATCTGAGGAGGAGAGATGTGCCCCATGAGAACACATCTCTCTCCTTCGCTCGGCGAAAGCTAAAACCATGCAAGAGGCACACTGCCGGTGCTCTACATCGCGGGCCAAATTCTGCAGACTCACCCATGGACCGTGGCACATCCTATGGTAAAATGTTGAATACATGGACGACACTTCACACGACTATTGAGATGGTGTTTCTTCTTCTTCGTACCGGATGTTGGCGGCCATGCAACCCTGTGCTCAGTTTTCATCTCCATTAATCCAACCGGTATTTTTGTTTTTTGGTACTTGATGTTGTTGGAGCGCGAACTGTTCTCTTAGGTGTTCAAACGGCCAAAGACTGAAGGTATCCGTAGCATACATTTGACGCATGTATGTAGTACGGGCCCCGGCTGTTTCTTAACGGGACCGCGCCGGAAATCTACCTACCTACCTACCGAGTTAGAAACACTGTTTGAGGTGGGTTCCGTCTTGGTTCCGCTCCAGGATGATGGCCGTTTACAGGACGAGTTTAGGGATAACTTCCCGATCTGATAGTACACACCTGCGGTTATACACCACTGTCGGCGGGCAGTACTATACAGCCTGATACAATCGAACAACGTTTGCGGGCGCCGGGACTCTAGGCTTCTTGATCGAGTCTTGAACTTGAAACTGCCTTTGGATAGGAAAATCGGCTTTCCCTATCCCTGTTTCGATTTATTTTGGGTGCCTGTCGATACTCTCGGTTAAACTTCGTGAAAACCGTGAAAACCGTGAAAACCATGAAAACTTGAAAAGTGAACTGGCAAAGGCCACCGGAGAAAGCCGGCGTGATGGTTGGCCTTGTTAGGTTTCCACGCCCACAGCGTTGATCTTCGTCAAGCCCGCTGTTGCACCGTCCCATTGACCACCAAAAGATCTGGTTCCAGTTCTTGCGCCTGCTGTCTCTGTGACGCTGTTCATTTCTCTCGTCGTGGTTATAATAAATTGGCGCAGTCGCTCGTCTTTTCCCTTTGACTCGGATATACTGAATCACTCTCATAGTAAGTCTCGGTCAACTTCGGTGGTTTGGTTTCAGTATCTGGCGGGCAGCTCTTCGTATTCCAAAGCCATATTTACATTCTCGTCGGTATACACATTCGCCTCGCTGACCAACACGCTCGCAGCATTCCTGGACGCGCTGCACATCATCTCCTTCGCGGTGTACATATTCGACTACGGCGCCCCTGTCCTCCTGCGTCTCGCGCTGCAGCGCCCCGACGCCATCACCGCCATCATCTAGCAGAACGGGAACGCATACGAGGAGGGACTGGGCCCGTCATGGGTGCCCATTAAGGCATTCTGGGCGTCCACCAGCCCCGAGGCGCGCGAGGCTGTGCGCAACAACGTATTGAGTGCCGAAACGACGAAGCGGAAGTACACCCACGGCTCGCGCTTCCCGGACGCCATTGAGCCTGAGTCGTACACCCTCAATGCAACCCTCATGCAGCGCCCAGGAAACGTGGAAATCCAGCTTGATTTGTTCAAGGACTACGAAAATAATGTCAAGCTTTATCGTCAGTTCCAAGAGTACTTTCGGAAGAGCCAGGTCCCTCTCCTGGCGGTGTGGGGAAAGCACGACCAATCGTTCACCCCAGCAGGAGCGGAGGCGTTCAAGCGGGATTTGCCAAACGCCGACGTTGTGCTTTTAGACGCGGGTCATTTTGCGGGAGAGACGGAAAACGACGAAATTGCAGAGCTGACTCTGAAGTTCCTGGCAAAACAGAAGTTGTGATGAGTTCAGGCACGAGTACTGTATTATAGTCACCAAATCATTCGAAGACTAAAAAATAATGACGGTCAAACTGAGGAAGCTCCGAGTCGGTTCAACTTGGAATCAAGTACATGGTATAATTGTGATAAAAAAACCTCTGTTGTGCATTAAAGCTATATCATGTTGTACAACACATTTGTTGAGGTTGACTTTCGTAGTTGAGTACGGTCCAACTTTCCGAAAGCCAGAAGGCTTTTCGGACCGCAAATAACAACATGATTATTTTTTCCGGACCAAAGAGTCGTTTTGAGAAGGAATATTCTCGCCGAGTTCGAGATCCGAGAGACCTGTTTGGACTCTAGTTCTGAAGATGAGACTGTTGATGTTGACGCTGTAGTTGTCTGCACGAGTACATCCGTGCCCCATATGTGCCCTCGAGTTGAAGATCTGGTACCAGTCCAAGATGAGTATCTAAATCGTCGCTCAACGCAATCAGAGACGCCCACCAATAAAATGGAGTTGGAATATATCTTGGACAGCTCGATGCACAGCGCCAAGTGGTAATTTGTTCCCTTGTACGTCGCGAACAGGTACAGATCCACGAGAGCAAATAGCGCGCAGAGAACGCCGGTTTCCGCTGTCATCTGGATCAAGACAGTGAAAACTTGAACGCGATAGCAGTTATGCGCTTCCTGGTACGAACCGTTATAATTCGTAGAACAACCGAATTAGTCTTCGCACTAGTGAATTGGGGATCGCTGGATCTGCGCAGATAGAAAATGGTAGCGAGCACAATGAGCAAATCCGCTGCGGAGGTGGTGGCAAGCCAGGTCTGGAAAAACCCAAGTTAGCATGTGAGATATCAAGGAGTTAATGGTGAGCGAACGGCGGTGGGTGCTAAATTGTGAGCCTGTAGCAAGGAAAACTTTGTCGCGATGCAAATGTTGACACCAGTCCAGATACCTATCGGGTACAAGCATCAATTGTTGAATTGTCTTTCCACGAGAGACGACCACAAACCAGCTCCCAACTGGACCACAGAAATCTGAAAAATGTGAGAATGTGAGGTGTTTGATTCGAGATAAAGAAAATAATTACAATGATGACTAGTGCAAAAACGAATGGGTTCTTGCCGATGATATATATCCGCCAACCGAAGAACGTTTGACATACAGCTGAGACTAACACTAATTCATTATATGCCCAGAAGAAAAATGGAAGGACTCACTTATTGAACCCATTACGGGAACGCTGAACCAGGCCCACCCAACATTATCGAGAGCATCCATATTTCCCCACCCAGCCCCGAATATGTGGATCATGTCCCTTATGCTGGCGACTGTCTCCACAACTTCCAGGAACAGGATGAAGACCACAAGGAGTTTCCACCATGTTCGGTCATTCGGGAAAACCGCGAAGTAAATGTCTGGATGTCTCGCGTTAGTGGCGTTATTCCGAGCAATCGGATCTCAACGCACAGACTTGCACGAGGAGGGTTGCGAATAACCCCGCGTTCACAACGGTCCCCAAGAACTGCAGACAGATTAGAAAAGTATACCGGGGCGAAGCAGGACTTGAACCAACCATAGGAAGTGTTCTGATAATTATAAAGTCACGTCAATGGTCTGGCAATACAGATCGAAAAGGCCTTACAGTCGTGCAATGGATGGTGGCATCGCGGAAGACATTCGAGCAAAGTCTGCCCAGTGTCGATACCCAGTTCGCGCAGGGGACAAGAGGGAGAAGTAACCACGCTCATCACCTTTTAAGTCGCATTCATGATTCGAAGTTTACGGATTCGTAACAGAAGCTGTAGTACCAGCCGCGGCCAGCAATTTGGACCTGCCATAAACTGTCGACACAATCTGGTCGGTTGTTGTGTGAAACCTATGCAATCAGTAGAGCCATCAGGGGATCAAGAAGGCTGTCACCATTGTGGCGGCAAATCGTGGCGTTCATAAAAACAAACAGAAGCAAGTTCGATGACTTGAAACGTAAGTCACAGCCCACAATTATCGAGGCGTAGTCTGGCGTAGTGTCGATGAGAATAAGCCTGGGAACAACTTCCACAGCTTTGGAGCAAAAAAAAAAAACTCCGAGTCGGCTGTGCTGATTCATATGCAACGAAACAGCAAAGGGCAAGGAAACTGTGGCAGATCGCCCTACCGAAAGCATGTCGGCATGTTACAATCACATACGGGGAGCGTCTGAAGTGTTTACTCCCGTATAACCCCGTGAAAAAGCTTGAAGATAGGTTATTCCCTGTGGTTGGTATATTCCTAAAAGCACCTCGGTACCAACTCGGTATCGTGATTGAGACTGGATTCTCGGAAGACGGGATTCAAGAAATTAGATCAGATGGTCGACTTGCACACCCACGAGACCCACGAGAACCAAGCACCGCAGAAGTTCTTTTTTTAACAAGCAAGACTTCCCGTCGTATTCCCCCGTTCAAACCTTGTGACCTGGAAGGAAAAGTTGTCAAAGAGCCAAGCTTGACGTAGCCGGAGACAGTGTCAGTCTGGGGGATCAGAAGGGGCTGGAATTCGGCGGCTTCTGAAATCGTTCCCCAAAGTGGAAACAGCAATGCCGTGAAGAGGAGAACAGCACAAGCAATGCATAGAAAAGATGCCACATGGAAGTAAACCCTAGCCGCAGATACGAGACGCTGTCGCGGGAGCACAACAAATGATATAATATGAATCCGCCGTCTCGTAGTACTAGAAGCGCAAAAGCTCCACACGAAGCAGACAGCGAGAACGGCAACCCAGCGCGGAATGCAGAACATAGGAGTGAAACCTCGCCGAAGATGGACGACCTTGACGAATTGTATGCTCCCGCAGCCAGTTTTGTTAAATTACCCAGTACCACACCGCATAAAGCCCCGCGCCCGTCTGTTGCCCTCCCAAATGACCGACGGTGAACCTGCGGCGTGGCCCAAGCCGACGTGCGGCATGCAGACCAGCTGCTGCCTGAACGGCAGACTGGACTCGAGGCATCCCCGTTCTGAGCCCAGCTTACGAACCGTCCCGTATTTCTGCGGTCTGTAGATCTCTTGGTCTGTTTGAGGCGGGTTCCGTCTTGGTTCCGCTCCAGGATGATGGCCATTTATAGGACGAGTTTGGGGATAACTTCCCGATCTGATAGTACACACCTGCGGTTACACGCCGCTGTCGGCGGCGCGCGGGCAGTACTATAGCCTATTTCAGTTTCGTAAAACCCGTACATACTTTTGAAATCGGCTGTATATAGCCTGATACAATCGAACAACTCCAGGCTTCTTGATCGAGTCTTTGAACTTGAAACTGCTTTTGGATAGGAAAATCGGCTTTCCCTATCCCCTTTTCGATTATTTTGGGTGCCTGTCGATACTCTCGGTTAAACTTCGTGAAAACCGTGAAAACTTGAAAAGTGAACTGGCAAAGGCCACCGGAGGAAACCGACGTGTGGTTGCAAGATGGTTGGCCCTTGTTAGGTTTCCACGCCCACAGCGTTGATCTCCGTTAAGCCCGCTGTTGCACCGTCCCATTGACCACCAAAAGATCTGGTCCCAGTTCTTGCGCCTGCTGTCTCTGTGACGCTGTTCATTTCTCTCGTCGTGGCTACAATAAATTGGCGCAGTCGCTCGTCTTTTCCCTTTGATATACTGAATCACTCTCATAAGTCTCGGTCCACTTCGGCGGTTTGGTTTCAGTATCTGGCGGGCAGCTCTTCGTATTCCAAACCATGTTTACATTCTCGTCGGTGTTGGTGCTTCACTAGCTCATGACCGTCGGGGCCTGATCTATATCCTCCAAGCATTCAACATCGGTTCTGGCAAGACCGGGACCCGAATGGATCTTTGTATACGACTATCCTGGCGCTCAGTCTGGTGTTCACCGTGTCGGTATAATCCTCCCCAAACTGCTCCTTCTCTAGCTGTGGTATGTTCTGCGCCCGGAGAAGTGTGCGCTGACGCCACGACAACGGTTTTGAGGTGAGTTCAAGATTGTAGTGGACCTGAGGAATGGCTCACGTATGTGTTAGCTGTGTACTCCCGCACATATAACCCGTGTTGGTTGCTTGCTAAGGCTTATCTTCGCTTTCAATGCTCTTCCCGCTTGTTGCCCTGATGTGGTCATATTGCTATTCCTCACTCTTGTTGGTAAATCCTGTCCGACGCCAATACATCCACAGTCCATCGCTTCCTAGTCGGACATGTATAGCGGGCTGCTTCAGATATGGCTGTGGCACCCCGGCACGCTTCTGTCCCTGCTCTTGAGCCTCATCTTCCTGAGCCGCGAGTTCTGGATAGAGGGGCGTCGCTTGGATCGGTTCCTCTCTCTCAGTGCGTCTTTACATTCCCTACCCAGTATAATTACATACATACTTATTGCACCCGCAGAGACGGAGTCGATAACCTACGACCGAGCTCGCGGCGCACACACCCGGACGCGCCGCCGCACCTCCCGCCCCTGTCCTTCACCGACCGCGCGCAGAAGATGGCGAGCACCCGAGCTCATCGCGCCGCCGCCGATGATCATCTGGCTGCCGAATGACTTAGCGGGCGTCGCGCGCTCCAAGGCGGTCGATCTGCAGAAGTACCACGACCTCCGGGTGACGCTCGACATGCGGATGTTGGGGCTCTGACGGGACGCAAACCGCCACTCGACGAAGAATGCGCTCATGATAGACCGTTGGAGGGAACTTATCTGCTAATGTGTAATTGAAACGTGGACATTGGTGTCTATACCAACATATCACAGCTTCATGGAATACGATGCTTTGTTGTTGTAATTGAAAAGTGAAAGGAAAATAAACCCGTTGATTGTTCGCACGTATGTCTCAAACTGTCTCAAGGCTCAAGCGCTCAAGCCCAATGTTGCGTCGCCACGCGCCTACTACTTAGCGCCTACCTAATCCACCTAATCCTGCTGGTTTTACTTGCTTATCGCCAACTTATCACCATGAAGCGGTTGTTCGGGCGGCAAAAGTCGGATTCGCCAAAAGTCCCAACTCATCGAGAGCCACTACCCTTGTTTCCGAGAGTATTTCTTCCATCCCCGCCGCCGCTCACGCGAGAGCCGCCACTACCCTTGTTTCCGAGAGTATCTACTCCATCCCCGCCGCCGCGGCTCACGCGAGAACTCACTTCCAATGAGCGCGAGAAAGCAAACACCGACTTCATTCCTTCTACCTCCACCGATTCCCCGTCGTACTACCGCCGATCTACATCTCCAGCTCCCACTGGCATCCCTATTGAGTTTTACGAGATTCTTCAGTTGACGAGTCTGGAGGTTCAGTTGACTTCTATAACACAACGGGTGAGTCTTTAGATCCACTCTATTATTTATGTAACCATATGCATTTTCCTTCTCCCGGCAGACCTTGACGCTGGAATCTGACCATTTCATATTGGTTCGGGAAGAAGTCAATGGCCAAAACCAGGCTGTCATCATCGACTTGACCGAAGACAACCATGTTTTGCGACTCCCCATTCCATTTTCCGCCGAATCCGCCATTATGCACCCCACCCAGAAGAATATTATAGCTCTTCGAGGTATCGTCTGCCGTACGCGTCTGGATATTGTTGACGTTACCGCCAGCTGGACGGACTCTGCAAATATTTAATTTTGACACCAAAGAAAAGGTCAAGTCGCATGTCAATGACGCGGACGTGGTTTTCTGGAAATGGGTGTCGGATACCACGATCGGAATGGTCACCGAATCTTCTATTTTCCACTGGACAATTGCCGACCAGACATCGCCCCCTCAGAGGATATTCGACCGCCACTCAACCCTCGCCGGTGCCCAGATTATCAGCTACCGTGTTACCCCCGACGAGAAATGGCTCGTCCTTGTTGGCATTTCGGGCAACACAACAAATCCTTCTGCTTTCAAAATCATGGGGTCTATGCAACTTTACAGCAGGGAGCGAGACGTCAGTCAGCTTATAGAAGGTCATGCTGCTGCTTTCGCAGAGATAAAGCAGGATGGCTACCAGAAACCGACAAAGTTGTTCAGTTTCGCGGTACGGACTGCAATCGGTGCCAAGGTAAATCCGTCAAACCTCGATGCTCCTTGCTTAGGCTGACCGACATCGCCAGCTCCATGTCGTTGAAATTGGCCACACGTCTCCTGACCCCCCTTTCATCAACAAAGCTGTTGACGTCTATTTCCCACCCAAGCCCACCAACGACTTCCCCGTCGCACTGCAGGTCTCGAAGAAACACGGCATCATTTACCTTGTTACGAAACATGGTTTCATCCATCTATTTGACCTGGAATCCGGGGAATGCATCTACATGAACCGTATATCCAGGCAGACCATATTCGTCACTACGGAGCGTGAGGCCACCAACGGCATTCTTTTAGTCAATAAGATGGGCCAAGTTCTCAGTGTGAACATCGACGAGCAGACCATTATCCCGTACATTTTGACAGTCCTCCACAATACAGAGCTTGCACTCAAATTGGCCAGTCGCGCTAATTTGCCCGGGGCAGACGACTTGTATGTCCAACAGTATAACCAACTTTTCCAGAATGGGCAGTACACAGAGGCGGCCAAGATCGCTGCGAACTCGCCTAGAGTACGTTATTTTTCCATGCCTCGAATGACGGCTCTAAATATCGTTCTAGGGCATCCTGCGCACTGGTCAAGTCATTGAAACCTTCAAGGCTGCCCCTGCACCGCCCGGTGGCCTCTCCCCCATATTAGCCTACTTTGGGATATTGCTTGAGAAGGGCCTACTCAATCACTTAGAATCTTTGGAGCTTGCACGCCCGGTTCTGCAACAGGGTCGCAAGCATTTGCTCGAGAAATGGATCAAAGAGGACAAGGTTTTTAATTTTCTTCTTGCTGAATTTACCTGAGCTTTGCGCAACAGTTCACATGCAGCGAAGAACTCGGAGATTTTGTCCGCCTTCACGACATGAATCTTGCTCTCAGCGTGTATCTGCGGGCCGAGACCTCCAATAAGGTCATCGCTTGTTTTGCGGAGACCGGTCAGACGGAGATCGTTTTGTATTCGAAGAAGGTTGGATATAACCCGGACTACTATGCCTTGTTGCAGCATGTTATGCGAACAAATCCTGAAAAGGGAGCCGAGTTTGCCGCTCAGCTTGTCAATGATGAAACGGGCCCCCTCGTCGACATCGAAAGGGTATGTACGTTCTTCAGATTAAATTCCTATCGGATTCTCACACCTTCATTCAGGTTGTCGACGTCTTTATGTCGCAGAACATGATTCAACCTGCAACATCGTTCCTGTTCGATGCCTTGAAGGATAACAGGCCTGAACAGGGTCCCCTTCAAACCCGTCTCCTCGAAATGAACCTTGTTCGTGCTCAGACTCATGTCGCTGACGCGATCCTTCGTAATGAGATGTTCACTCATTATGATCGGCCCCGGATCGCCAAACTGTGCGAAAAGGCTGGCTTGTTGCAGCGGGTACGATTTTGATGTCCCCCTTGTCATTTGATTTTTTAACCTTGGTTTAGGCTGCTGATATTAAGCGAGCGATCGTCCACGCTGCTGCCCTCCAGGATAGTAATTCAGATCCAATCCCGCCACACACACTCGAGCCGCCCGAGTGGTCCAGGGTGCTTAATGAAGATTTGCCTCAGATACCGGTGGATGTTAGTGATCCTAGTTTTTGAATTGTCAGTGGTCTCATCTCCCTTCTTAGACTTCCCTCGATGACAACCCGCCTGTACTCCAAGATCCAGTTCCTGACGGGATGGGTCTCATTGATCTTTTCCTGCAAAACCAAGCACAAAGAGCGGCATTATTGGAACAAGTATACTACTTGCTATCTCGAACCATCCATATCACGTCTCTGACTTGTGCAGGGTTTAGACGCTGGGACCTTCGTGATGCTCTCCGAGCTTGCGAGCAGCGGATCTGCACTTCTCTTCTGGCTGTCCTGGACTTCCGCGATGCTAAGCACACAGTCACGCTCCTAAAAAGCGCCCGTGCCCAGAGTTTCCTGGATGCTGTTCAGGCTGTGCGTGTGGTGCGCTCCAAGTAGACCATGCTACTGATGTGCACGGTAGGTCCTCGATAGAGGATCGCTCCCAAGTGCCGAGCGTACGTCGCAGGCCCGGCGGCTGATCATCAGACTATCGGAGGTGTGCGACCAACTTCCCACATCGCTTTTCATCACTGGCGTTGCCGACCATGACGAGCACCCAACGTTCTCCGGCGGGTTCGCCGACATTTACCGTGCATCGTTCCATGGCACCACTGTTGCCCTCAAGCGCATCAGGATGTTCCACGTGGGCGCCGACTCGTCGCGGATCCGCCTGGTAATTTTCTCGCCGCGTGTACATTGTGTAATTCTTGTTCATGGTTTCCCAGCAATTCTGCCGCGAGGCGCTCGTTTGGCAGACGTTGCGCCATCCGTACGTCTTACCTCTGATCGGTATCGACCGTGAAACTTTTCCGTCGTCATTTTGCATGGTGTCGCCTTGGATGCAGCATGGCACCATTCTGAAATATTTGAGCGAGCATGGGCGCGCGAATGTCGAAAAGATGGCAAGTGGATCAACCGATCGTAGAAAAAAAGACTGACTTTTTTTTTTGGGTAGCTCCTGCAAATAGCGGAGGGTTTAGGCTATTTACATTCAATGAATATTGTGCACGGCGATCTCCGTGGAACAAATATCCTGGTTTCAGATGATTGGAATGTGTGTCTGGCGGATTTCGGTCTGACACATATCATCGAAGACACAACGTCCACCACAAATGGTGCGCTCAGATCCTCGACCAACCGTGCGGGAAGCCCAAGGTGGTTTGCGCCGGAATTGCTGGCGCCAACCCTCTTCGGTTG
The DNA here is from genome assembly GCA_029378395.1 of Mycena leptocephala. NCBI lineage: Eukaryota > Fungi > Basidiomycota > Agaricomycetes > Agaricales > Mycenaceae > Mycena > Mycena leptocephala. The sequence continues at coordinate 25,180 of JARJLF010000038.1, forward strand.
TGACCGATTTGTGCGGACCCCCGCGAGCGACGTGTACGCGTTTGCGTGCGTCTGTTTCGAGGTATAAGCGGAACCAGTAGCTTGATTAATATACGCTTACTATTTTTATCCAGTTGCACACGGGTCACCCGCCGTTCTCAGAAATATCACTGGAAATTGCCGCCATGTTGAGGGTTGTCGCTGGAGAACGACCAGGGCGGCCCCCAGCCATGTCGGATCATTTGTGGGATCTTATTAGCGCTGGTTGGGCGCAGAAATTCGCTGATCGACCTGACATTACGAAGATCATCGAGTCTATGAGGGTGGACGACTGATAACACACAACCGACCTCTTATTTTCTCAAATACACCGCTGTCGGCGGAGGTCAGTTGGACAGTACTATACTTATGCCTGATATGCAATCGAACAACGATTGCGGGAGGAAGTTTGATCGAGTCTCGAACTTGAAACTGCCTATGGATAGGAATATCTGCTTTTTCCCTGTCCCTGTTTTGAATTATTTTGTCTGCCTGTTGATACGCTCAGTTCAACTTGGGGATACCGTGAAAAATGACTGGCAAAGGCCTCCGGAGAAAGCCGACGTGATGGTGGGGCCTTGTTAGGTTTCCACGCCCACAGCCAAGTTGACCGTTGCCGCAGTGCTGTGCTCATCAGGAGCGTTCATTAGCTGCACAAAATTATAAGCCGGAGTTACGGCTCTTTCTCAGTCTTTTACGTGCAATCGACGAGTCGACGTTACAGCTGGCCGTTCTTAATAAGGTGATCGAGTCTCTGCCCTCTCCACTCACTGGTGACCGCGCAGCCTCCTTCAAGTTCATTTCAAGTAACCAGGCTAATAGCAAGTGAATTTCTCGATATCCTCCTTTCCTTGGATAGTAGTAACCGCTCGTGTCATAGTGGATCTAGAAACATACCAGCATTCCACGACTCGCATGTGTGATCATTGCGACCATGCATTTGAACACACCCAATACCGTTTGGACTCCGCATTATCCACTTTACGCCTCAACTATTCTCCAGAGGGTGTTGCGGCGGACGAGATCCTACGGGCCATCGATGCCATTGACTCCCATTTCGGGCGCTATGATCCCGAAATTTCTCGGGTTCAGAGGATTCTTGCTTCTCTTCAGGAGCAGAGAAGGACCTTGCACACGTACCAAGCGTGCTGCCGCAGTATTCTATCCCCAATCCGTAAACTACCGCCAGAAATTCTCGAGACCATCTTCCTCGCTTGCATGGGCCCAGAACCAGATATCATCCCCGTGGTCGGCCAAGTGTGCAGTCATTGGCGAAATATTGTCATCGGAACTCCGACACTGTGGTCCAATATTTCTATTGGACGAACGCGCTTCACATTCAACCAACGCTATGTTAACCTGGCCTCGCTCTTTCTTAAGCGATCTGCCAGTCGGCCACTGTCCGTCACCGTTCGCTATCCGGCAGATGCGCGGCTCGTCGGACTGGTGGTTCGACATGCCAATCGCTGGGGCACTCTCCGTCTGTCAACCTCATTCAAGGAGTTCTACGACTCTCTAGGCCTTGCGGCGCATACCTTTCCGATGCTCGAGAGGCTCGAGATCATGGAGGCCAACGCTGAGCCCGTAGAGGCATCTCAAGAGCCGATATTATTGAACCGTGCCCCAAATCTCAAGGACGTGGTGCTTAAAAACCCACTGGTGTTCTGGACCCTTCCCTGGTGGCAGCTGACGCGTCTCCAGTACGACGTCCACGCCGTAGTAGACGCCGTCCGCATTCTGCACATGTGTCCACAACTTGTGGAATGCTCCTTCGACAAGCTCATGTTCGCTGCGGCAGACACCGATATTATCACTGATGGACGCCCGTCGCGCAAACTGCGCTCTCTCCGACTTTCCGTGAACTCCGTATCTGCTCCACCAATACTGAAAACTTTGTTTGACTCCCTCACCGCGCCGAAGCTCGTCTCGCTCGAGATCGTCGGGCAGTGGACTCCCTCCGACCTCACAGAATTCCTCGCTCGCAGCCAGTGCAAACTGGCGAGCCTGATCCTGAGCACGGGGTACATGAAAGACGAAAAGATCCTCGACGTCCTGCAAACTCTGCCGCACCTGGACAAGCTTGTCCTCGACGCAGACACCGGGACGAGCAGGCAGCTGCAGAACCGTGTCATCACAGACAAGCTCCTCCGCCGACTCATCTTCTACCCCGACTCCGACTGCGTGCTCCCGTCGCTGACGCACCTGACGCTCAAGACCGCGGTGAACTTCGAGGACCAGGTCCTGCTCGACCTGATTGAGTCGCGGTGGATCCCCTGGGCGACGGAGATGTACGGGGTATCTACGTCGCGCTTGACTCACATTGATTTGGAATTTTGGGGAAAGAAGGATAGGATAGACCCTTCGAGTGTCGAAGAATTAAAGGAACTTGCTGCCGCGGGGCTGCAGTTATCGCTTCAGCAAGGCGGCGAGAAAATATCCATGGTCTCGTCGGACGACTCTCGTCCTTCTTGGGCTTCATATTAATCGTTGTAGCAACATATGTATGTATTCATAACATGTAACCTCAGTGCGTACTCTGTATAAACGTCTATGATTAATGAACGGCATTGTACAGTTGTACAGTGGAGGAATAATGATAAAATTAACGATTAAACACCAAGTTAAAGTCCTTGAACCACACATACTGATCCCTCGGCGTCGCATACGACGCTCCATGCCCACCGAAGAACGTGCTGCATGTGTAAGGTCAGTGTCATCCACGACGAATCTGCAGAGAACGTACCTGAAGAAAATCCCGATGAACCCGACGGGCTCCGTCTGCGGCGCGGCTTGTTCACTGAGAAGGGTCGGGTACACGATCACGGTAGTGGTTACGGTGCTCGCCGTAGTCGTCTCTGCAGGTGCGCTGCTGGCTGGATCGGTTTCAGCGGGAGCGGGAGGCAGCTGAACGGCCCATTCGTGCGCGTCACTTGGAAGGGCAACGTCGTTCTCCTCCCCACTTGCAGACGCCACAGTGGATTGTTGCGGGGCCGCGGTCGGCGCAGGGAAGAGCACCATCTGTGTGTCGCGCAGAGCCTCCTGCACCATCGTACGGCGGTCAAACAGGGTACCTAGCAGCGACCCCAGTGGCGGAAGCAAGTCGCCATCGTCGTCGTCGTCCGAGGTAGAACTTGACGCGGACGCGGACGACGACTTCGTGGCATTGGCGCTCGTGGGCGGCACATCGCGGTAAAACACATCGCTGCGCTGAATCTTCCGTTCCCCGTTTACATACAGCGTGAACCAGCCATCCTGCTTGCCGGGCGTGTTGAGCTGCACAATCTGCGTGACCGTCGTCCACCCGCCCGCCTGGTAGCTGAAAGACCCCCGCCCGATGGAGAAGCCGTAGGCTGCATCACAAACCGACTGCGGGTCGGCGCACAGCGCGCGCGTCTGCTTGTCCTTCGCCGCGTACTATAAGATAAGCGATTAATGTCGTGCGCACGGAGGAACGCGGGAGCAACGTACCAGGTAGAGCTCCCCCACACCATGTTGCCGCCACATCAGCCTCGTGCTCCAGCAATCGAGTGCAGCGTCCCCGCCTGAGCATCCCATACGTCCGCCATACAGCCCAGGCAGCTTCCCCGCCTTCACCCAGTCAAAGTTCGCCGGAAAGAAGACGCTATAACCCAGGGTGGCGATCTGCGCCGACGTAATGTCCACTGGCGTTGCGTAGAACTCCGCGCCACCCACGGGCCTCGCGGCGGGGTTGGCCGAGTCGGCAGGGTAGAGCAGCTGCAGGACGGTGCTGGCGTTGTCCCACGCGGTGTACGAGGAAGAGGGCGTGCCAGTGGGGGAGAGGAAGGCGCCGAAGAGCGAGGCGGCGGCGGTGGAGGTGGGGGTGGCGGAGCTGGGGATACCGGTGACGAGCCGGAGGTTTTGCTGTCCCGCGGGGAAGGCGGAGATGTTCCAGGCGGAGAGGTCGGTCATCTGGGCGGGGGCGGCCCATGCTGCCTTGGCGCCGGACGGCTCGGGTGCTGTCGATGTTGAGGACGGGGGCGGCTGCGGAGAGGTGGGGACGAAGATCGTGACGATGTCGGTCACCGTCGACGGGGCGGCGGACAATGTTACGGTGGCCGGGGGTTCGAAGACGACTTGCGTATCGGTCAAGATCTCGGTCACGGTCGTTACAACGAGGGAGATGGATTCCGCTGACTGCGGGGTGTCGGTGGAAAGGAGCGGGTTATACGACGGATAGAGGTAGAGAGAACCAAGGTCCTCTGCGGTAGTTATCGGATTCAAAGGCGCGGGAGGGGCCAGAAGGAGTGTGTTTACTGCGTCGACGACCGTCGCCAACGGCGAGTCTTGATTAACGGGAATGGTCGCATCTGCTACCAAGATCGGCAATACGAGGAGCGGAGTCGTGGAGTTGTCGTCTGGGACCGGAACGGAGAACGTCAGGCCGCAGAGTGAGCTCAGCGCCAAAGCAGAAAGCAAGGCCATTAAGGCCATAGCAGAATACGGGAGGGGGAGAGAAGGCGTGAAAGGTCGTTAAGAGAGGCTGGTATGGAAAGTGGCTGACATGAGGAAAAGTGGCTGACAGAAATTAAGATGGAACTCGATCGGTAAATTGTCCTGAGGAAGAAAATAGGTAGGTATAAACATCATGATCCTTCTTCTTGTACCGAAGTGTCCTGTGTTGAAGCCTGTGAATTACGAGAGGGATTCATAGAAAGTGTCGAGCTCTCGGATGCGTCACCCTCGGATATGTCCGAGAGACTATTGCGGATATGGTCGATTTGGCTCGTGGTCTCGAGGGCATCTTCCCTCTGTACTTCCTGAATTTCAGGGCTGGCAGAGGCGGGGGCGGCAGTGAGGGTGCTAGTGGATTCATTCGACTGCGACATTATGGCAGGACTAGTCGGCATGGGCGGCGATGACAGTCCGGTAGGGGTAGTCGGATCACTGGTGGCTTCTAGGGAGGTTGGGTCGGATGGAGGATCCTCTGGGCGTCGCCCAGAAAGAGATGAAGCAGAATGCTCTCGAGTGGGTGACGCTAGGGCGGAACCAGATAGCGGAGAAGGAGCATGCTGCTCTCGAGTGGGTGACGTCGGCGTGGATCGCGTGAAGCTGCTGGTGAACCTTGAAAGATGTTTCTGAAGTCCATCGCGCTTCACCGGTCCTGCCTAAACGACGCGACCAGACGAATGAGTTAACGAAGCGGGATGGAGAATCCGAAGAACACCGACATCATTATTACCGTGCGGGTCCATCCCAAGGAACGGATTAGTCTCGTAATCCGCAATGGAGCCCGTCATGGTTATCTGTTGCCATTCTTCGTCTGAAATCGATGGCCGAGGTTGGTCGAGGGACTGAGCAGGCTTGCGCGGAAACAAGGATAGTCTCCGTGGTTTGTGCTCGGGTGATTTATGTTCGGGAGATTTTTGTTCCGCAGGCACCGTTGGCGCCTGCTTAATAGGCAAGGATATCGGTAGTGACCCTGGTGGCCCCGACTCTGCTGCCTTCTTCCGTAAATCCGGGGAAGATCTCGACTTCTTCGGCTTCTGCTTTGAAGGAGCTGGAACTGCGGGAGGTGGGGGAGCGTCCTTTTTGCTCCGAGATTTTGATCTGGACTTTGTCCCGAGGCGGAAGAACCGGGATGTTCTGGACTTTCGAGGAGTTTCGGGTTCAGGCTCCGGAGCGTCAAAAACCTCTGTGAGTTTGACGCGGGACCTTTGGACCTCCTTCTCTGCGTGGAATTCAGGAAATATCCATTCGACGATGCCACTTTGGTCGTCGAATGCACCGAGCTGTTCAAATACATCCAAGACTGATGCACGTAATGGCTCGTAGTGGACACCAGAATCCCGGTCTGTGGAAGGTCTTGGTGGCATGGTGAAAGAAGAAGAAAGATATTCCCTACGGTGACCAAATTATGCGGTTTCCGAAGGTTGTCTTGACAATATGACGTCGATCTTTGATAGAAGTCTCACGGAAGAAAACCTAAAAGTTTCAAGCGCTGAGGAAAATAAGGTTGGAGGAAGGGTTCCTTGGTATCGCATTGAGGCTTGACGATTATAAGAAAGATAGTTGTAGGACCAAAAGCGGCTGAAAAGAGCCGAATCGGGCATCGGATTCGAACCATGACAGGTGGCTGTGTCGCGATCGCCGTTGCGATTTTTGAAGTTGAACCAAAACGGAACAGTGTGAAATCGGTTTCCACTGTTCTCTTCTCGGTGTAATACGTGGTCTCACTCAACCCTGAGCAATGAGTTCCGATTCAACATCGACAGTACCTACTCGAGGAATATCCTGGTAGGTCTCGAATTACACCGTCGTTGCACTGGCAGACATATCATCCGCCGCCTTTATATGCCAGTTATAATTATTTCCGTCCACAGTCCATCCTAATTATTTTTAAGTGGAATGCAGCATTGGAAGCCGAGGTAGAGATAGAGACGCACCGACGTTATTCCCATCAACAGTCCATCCAGTATTCTCAGAGTCCACGAGGGACTAGGTAAGATTTAGAGTCAGCAACGGATGGAATCAAATTTCGTTTGTTTACACACCTGAGTCGCAGCAGCCTTCTCGAGTAGATGGGTTAGGAATGAAATCAAAGTTTTCCGGCACGTACGACGGCGGGAGCTGGAGCCACTTCACGCTGAACGATGATTTCGGTCTACTAAAAATCAACAAACGGAGCGGGTATAATTCCAATAGCACCCTACATTTAAATTTCGCGCCTCATGTTCGGGTAGGTCAACGGGTGCAGCGATGACAAGGAAAGCAAACGCGAGGAGAACGAGAACTTGCATAGTAGACAGTCGAACCTATGATGATCACAAATCCAAATTCCTTTAAAGGAGGACGGCTCCAGGCACAGTCCCGGTTGACAGATGCAAGCCGTCAGGGTCGAACTATCAGAGTTGCTCTCCAGCATTAACAGTTTCTGTAAGTTAGCGAGAACATTTCCCCAATAGATTTGATTGGCGGACGACTAATCAGGCTGTCATAGAGGCTCTCCTGCTAACGACCAACATACCAGTTGAAATTATCCCCTTCCACGGTCCATCCTACGTGCAGAGTTTGAAAAATATGCGGTAACACAGGACGAGCCACCCACCGGAATTATTCCCATCCACTGTCCAACCGGAATTTACGGCCTCAAGGTCCTAAAGTCATGTTCAACATATGTCAGTGGAATAATTGTTCTGCGCGCCTGTATCGGTTTTACCTGCGGACAAACCATCAGCAGGAATTCAACCGGGGTCTCGTGAAAAATACGTACTGCTTCCCGCTTTGACATTCCATCCGCAATGGCAAGCTATGAGCAGATTCTGGTTGAGTACCTGGGCTGATTCCTCGTTTGCAACTTACGTCGCGTTGAATTGGTATGGCGGCCACGAAAGCGGCGAGTGCGAATAGGACGAGGATGCTTTGCATTTTTGAGCCGGTCTGACTGCCTTGGATATTTGCTGGTCTTTTAAAGATGCTGCCGAGACTTTGAGGCGCGACAGACGTCGAGGTCGGTATCACCCGCCAAAAGTGACAGGCGCGCACGTCATTCGCGTCAATGTCAGCCCGTGCCTGGTAAGCGCAAGGCACGGCGGGCAAGGCATAAGCACAGATGTGTCTTGGGAGAAAATGCTCCGATATATTGGGGAAGAGAACAGGTGATAGATGGACAAATATTATACCGCAAACAAATCGGCATCACCTCCAAGGCTTTTCCAATGAGTGATTCGAATCCTCGGCAGCCAACACTGAAGAGATTGTCAGTGGTACGTACATAGCTGAGAATGATTTATAGACGACCTTCTTCCAGTTGGGAATGCAACGCATCGACTAGCGGTTGTGATATCCCCTCATTCATGCCCTTGCAGAGCGCTAGAGCTAGGTAGATCTCGGACTTGCGGCTTCGGAGAATAGACCCGTGCAAATTTATTCTGAGATAATAGCCATATGCGTGCATGAGCGGAGATTGCCATGCTGCGACGGGGTCCATCAGTGCACCCCCGAAAGTAGCGGCTTTGAAAAGCAGGAGTGAACGGAATTCACTGTATGCCGCAAGGAGTACGCTACATAAAACGACTTGAGCATTGCGATGATAAAAGAGGGACATAAATCACCTCTGATTCTCGCATGGGAGTGGAATTCGAAAGGCATGCCCACGAGCTTCAGGACGATAGCTCGAAAGGTTGTTGACACACCTGCCAGAGCGCCGAGGAAATTCGGATGAAGGCCAGTTGGGACTATGGTATCAACAGTTTCGTAGAGAAATTGGCCGATTGTATAACTTAGTATCAGATCTAAAAGGTCGTAGGGAACGACCTTGGGATCCTTGTCCGGCGCGCTAGATTAATCAAACAATGGGTTACGAGTCAAATTGGAGAGGCGGAAACTAACCGTTGCGTCGACAATGTCTTGCTTGAAGCTACCAGTTCGGACATGCTATGAAGAACAAAGGAATCTGAGTCAAATACTTATAATTACGAGAGGTGGTTGGGTTGGACGGAGGAGGGCAGAAGATCAATCATCATTGATTCGTATTGCGCAATTATTGACAAACACATTAAACTACTAGTACGAATGCACAGTCCACAGCGATATCCCTGAGAGCCTCCTGGACGTCGAGGCTAAAATCTGACTTGGCGAGGGCAACGCTCACGTCGCTCTCCTTCCAGGTAATATCGACTCCATGGAGGACACGAGAGCATTGATTACGGACCTTTCCTGCACTTCTCACGTAGTGAGGGATCCAAGCGTTCTCGGAGAGCACCTTATCCCACAACGCGGCAACGAACGGGGGTACTGTCACCGTCTCCTTTCTGGTACGGTACTCTCCAGCAACGGCGAGAGTGAGAAATGCGGAGTCTGTTCATATTTTTAGAAGTCAGACAGAAAGAAACGAAGAAAAATACCTGATGAGAAAGGCAAAGTAGACAGAACATTTTTGAAGGCCATGAGTTCGTCCGCCTCAGGCTTCTTTGCCGGGTCATTGTGGTTCAGATACAGCTCGTGGAGCCTCCAATCCAGGACTCCGTTATACATGGTCGTTAGATACGTCCCGGTCGCGTCCATGACCGCACGCAGTAGCGCGGAGTCTACGGCGGTGTGGGAGCCTGCCAGATGATATTCGGGTGTTATTATAGATTTTTCCGCCTCAATCTGTAACGAATTAGAGCATACACATCAGATGGGCGCATAATACCTCAACTACGCGCACTGAAATGTCTAAACAAGCGGTGGTCATGGACCTCCTGGGATAAATTCAGTACGCCGCCAGAAGCAGGAAACTTGCTGTGGTAGTCTGAGACTATGTCGGACGTCACCTGCATGTTACCAGATATTTGAAATTGATGCGGCTTGATCTAAATAATTCTCGTGGTGCCTTAAATTCATGTAGCTCTCAGGCCATGGATGTCGGTGGTCTCAGCAAACTCACGGCCCAGAGTTTTATCCTTGTTGTATTCGTTCTCGAGTTCATGGTGAGCTTTCGACGCGTTCCTTTCCAGGAGACAACACAGCGCAAATCAATATTAATGCGCTTCAACTTGTTCATGTGCCAAAGTTCATCACTTCAATGGGAAGGTCGGATCATCAGTGACATTAATGCCAATCCGCGCAAAAACGTTGGCACACTTGACGGAATTCGCACATATAAGTTTCTCAATTATACTTACTGACCTACAATGCACAAATAGACAAGATGTATCTCTGTTCCAGTTAAGAACAACAATGCGTCAGACGTCTCCAGAAGGGGTCTCTGACACCAACGCTCGTATTCCTTCCTGTACTGCACTGCAGCCCCTGAAGTTACAGTTTCCGGATACCTTCATATGACTCTGAAACACATGCCTCTCGTGCTCCGCGGTGCAAAGCCGTTCGATGTGTGCGCACTGCACACTCCCGCTCTACTTGCAGCTGCTAATCATATCGACGAGGGCGCCTATGTCAAGGTAATGTCTGGACTTGAGGAAACTCGAGGAATACCCTGGTAGGTCTCGATTTACACCGTCGTTGCACTGGCAGACATATCATCCGTCGCCTTTATATGCCAGTTATAATTATTTCCGTCCACAGTCCATCCTAATTATTATTTTAAGTGGAAAGCAGCATTGGAAGCTGAGGTGGAGATAAGAGACGCACCGACGTTATTCCCATCAACAGTCCATCCAATATTCTCAGAGTCCACGAGGGACTTGGTAGGATTTAGAGTCAGCGACGGATGGAATCAACTTTCGTTTGTTTACACACCTGGGTCGCAGCAGCCTTCTCGAGTAGATGGGTCAGGAATGAAATTAAAATTTTCGGCACGTACAACGGCGGGAGCTGGAGCCACTTCACGCTGAGTGATGTTTTCGGTCTACTAGAAATCAACAAACGGAGCGGGTATAATTCCAGCACACCCACATTTAAATGTCGCGCCTCGTGTTCATCAATGGGCGCACCGATGGCAAGGAAAGCAAACGTGAGGAGAACGAGAATTGCATTGTGGATGGCAGTCGAACCTATGGTGGTCGCAAATCCAGCTCCTTTAAAGGAGGACAGCTCCAGGTACAGTCTGTACACAGCTTACATCGGACATTGGGCCTGTTGGCAAGTTACGTCGTATTGAGTAGACGACCTTCTTCCAGTGGGAATGCAACGCATCACTAATGGCTGTGATATCCCCTCATCCATGCTGTTGCAGAGCGCCAGGGCTAAGTAGATCTCGGACTTGCGGCTTCGGAGAATAGACCCGCGCAAATTGATTCTGATATAATAGGCATACGCGTGCATGAGCGGGGATTGCCACGCTGCGACGGGGTCCATCAGTGCACCCCCGAAAGTAGCGGCTTTGAAAAGCAGGAGTGAACGGAATTCGCTGTATGCCGCAAGGAGTACGCTACATAAAACTAATTCAGCATTGCGATGATAAAAAGAGGAAAATAAAGCACCTCTGATTCTCGCATGGGAGTGGAATTCGAAAGGCGAGCGCCACGAGCTTCAGGACGATAGCTCGGAAGGTTGTTGACACACCTGCCAGAGCGCCGAGGAAATTCGGATGAAGGCCAGTTGGGAATATCGTATCGACAGTCTCGTAGATAATTTGGCCGATTGTATGACTTAGTATTAGGTCTAAAAAGGTCGTAGGGAACGACTTGAGATCCTTGTCCGCGCTAGATTAATCCAAACAATGGGTTACGAGTCAAATCGGAGAGGCGGAAACTAACTGTTGTGTCGAAAATGTCTTGCTCGAAGCTACCAGTCGGACATGCTATGAAGAACAAAGGAATCTGAATCAAAATGCTTATAATTATAAGAGGTGGTTGGGTTGGACGGAGGAGGGCAGAAGATCAATCATCATTGATCGTATTGCGCAATTATTGGCAAACAACTCTTAACACCGAACCACGACCATGATGGCGAGAAAACCTCCTACGGATCTGAAGACTGTCCTTGAATCCGAAATAAAGTTCAGTCGGTTTTCCCTCTCGCTTCCCCTTTCTGATTCCAGCTTTCTAGGGAATGGCACTTCCGTACGAACTTGAACATTTTAACATCTACAGCTTGTGATACTAAGGCCTCCGGCTCACATAGATATCTACTTCCACCAAGGAAATGCCGAAGAGCATCATTTCGCCTTGGAGCTGCGTGACGCGGTACTGAGGCTGCGCCGTGACGGGGCATTCATTGCGGTGCCACTTTTCCGTGTGAACACGGACCCGATGGGACCACATCCAGTTGGTGTGTCGAATAATTTATTGAGGCCGCTTTTGCGGCATGTTTTCCCTCGCTGAAAACTGAATTCTAAAGGTTCATATGAGATTTGGGTGCCTTCTGAAACATTTGCGTCGGTCTTTTCATATCTGTGTATGAATCGGGGTCCACTTAGGTAGTTAATAACCCCTACTCCCACCGTTTTTCTAAAAGAAACCGTATGTTTCAGTATCCTCGTTCATCCATTGACACGCGACGAGGTGAGTGTCTCTTCTTACTTTGTTGCCATATTCTGAGACTTTGTAATAGCGAGAGTGCGTCATCTTCTTTAGCTGCTGATCGCCTTGCTCATCTTAGTCAGGGATCACGAGCTTCGAAGCGCATGGATTGGACCATCTTTCCCTCTGGATCTTACCAAACTTCCCCTTCGAAGCGAGGAGCTCCCCCTTCAGTACCCAAGCCTCAGTACGCCCTTCCCGCCATTGAAAAACTCCCAATTGTTTTCCTGATAAATAATACAGAGGTCGGATATTCTTCCAAAGTGCCGTTCATGAGTTTGGAGGACCGTGCTGCGCTTGGAGCAAATGTTGAGAAAGTTCTTCTCAAGGAGAAGGATGCAGCGAGGGCTCCGATTCCTTGAACATTTGTATATGTATGGATCTATGTTTTCATCCTGATCTTGTTGCTGCAACCATCACAAAATCTGCGAGGTCAGGACCGTGATAAGGTACTCCTTTCCACTTTCTACTGTGTATTGCTCGAATAAATAAGTCTAATATAAATTAGCACAACTTCGACATCAACATCGCAGATCTCGCCACCAAATCTCTTATCCGACCTACAGTACACAAATGGTCAGTGTCCGTGGTGGGTTCCCAACTGACCCATCTGATACTCTGCAACAGTGAGGTCAGGAACGGTTCGAAATTAACTTGATTTACACGCACGCATAAAGGGACAATTTCTCGCAAAAAAGGCAACATTGGCGCCGATATCGTCTTTCGCACCCATTAAATCAGCGACCATCGTCGCGGCGTTCGGAATAGCGCGCAGCCGTGTAATTTCCTGGGTTAGAATTTGGCTCGTCGCCGACCAGAGCGACCCAATAATTGGGTTCATGTAGCGACGTCTCTGAGGCTGGCCGTCCGGATAATCCAGACAATAGACCAGCACGCTGTAAGACAGAGCTCCCTACACCGGGGGTTTACCGCGATAAATGTGCGATTCAGCTGGATCGTAGCCGCGTGTGCGATGGTGTGGGCGAGTATTATGCGCGGCTTGGCGGCAGAAGTGCAGCCGGTGATTGAGTTCGGGGGCGGTAAGCCGTCACGAAACTTTTCGATGCGCTTGTTCAATTTCATAAACGGTTTAAGGAAAGCAGTTGTTTCGGTTGGCGTCATATCTATAGAATGACGAAAATGTCAGAGATGAACGGTATGTATAAATTAATCAGCGAACTTGGGCGCCACTGTCGAGCCACAATCGTCGCCCTATCAAGCAGAATGGCAGATTTTGCCTGGAACGCCAGGTAAGAAACTCCGCCATTGTCTCCGACATCATCTATGAACCTTTGGACGGTGTTGAGGGTCAGAGCTGGTTGGGGGGCCTGGTTTTGGCAGAAACACGATTATGAACGCACGCATCTTCTCTAAGATTCCACTCACTCGTTCGTATTCTTCCATTTCCAGTGGCCAAGGGGTGTCTACTTGGCAGGGCCCTTTGACTCTGAGGTAAAGTTCGAGGGAAAATCCAGAATCGAAGACCATAGTTTGTCCAGCGAAAATACCGTCCAGAAGGCGATGATGGATTCTCCCTCCTCAATGTAGTCTTGGGGAGATACGGTGGGTGGTTTAAGGGAGCCCGGTGCCCGCGAGCCCGAATGTTGGAAAGATCTCCGAGAACAATATATGAGACCGCTACACTGAGGTGATATTGAGCTTCCAGGAGGCGCCCCTTGTGCAGGAAATACTGGCAAAGAAGCACCTCGGTCTGGATTCCGTATACAATTTTCAACCGATGGGTGGACGAGAGAACAGTGGGTGCCGTTTCTAGTGCCCGAGAGAGGAAGCTGTTCTCTTGACTTGCCAGCGGCTCCGACGACGAGGATGCACAGCCGCCCAGAGACAGACACTGCTGAGCAGGGCTGCCGGCGGTTCCTCAGCAGTGCCGCCCATGCGGAGACAGGCGTTTCGGAACCTCTTTGGGTTGAGGAAAAATCCGATTTCACGGACGTAAGGAGCAAGTGTGTCCAATCTGAATTGCGGTAAGGGTATCAGAGTAAAATTGAGATGAAGGAGGAAGACGACCTCACGCAAGTCGGAGCGTTTGAACTGCAAAGTCATGATGTGTGTTCCGAGAACCTAAACTGGGTAAATATAAATCGGTGTAAAGAAAAAAGAGATACGTACTGCTCTGGTTTTGCGACCGCGGATAAGTCTGGCGTGTTCCGATTTCGCTATTTCTCTGGGCCCTGGTGTACGGATTTTTCAACATCGTCGGTGGGCGAATCCCTGGATTTTCCAGTTCCATTATTCGACTGTGGATTTTCAAAATACTCTCTTCCAGTTGTTGCACATGAGAAATCCCGCTGTTCTCGTATTCACAGTCCTCATAACGCTCGGCACGGCCGCAAGGCCCACATATAGGTCGAACAGAATCACATCTCTAAAAAAAATCGGTGAGCGTACAGTATACAGAGACAGCCAAGTGACGTGCAATTTTTCGCCTCCTAGTGGTGGAAAACAAAATATGAAATTGGGACCCTCAATTTTTGGTAACGGCCCCACCTGCAATCCAAACAAGCTTGTCCTTTGGGTAAAGATGGTGGAGAGTACGAAGGCATTGCCAAAGGATGCGACCCTCTGCCAGTCCACATACTATCCATTTAAACACACATAAAAAATTCTGCGAACCGCGTTGATCTCGCAGACTAGTACTGTACAAGGCGATGTATTGTTCACGGATGCCGTGATCAGACCGACTGAACCCGACTGAATGCATCAATGCGGCATGGCATCAAGAGGTCATATGTACTGCCACTGATGTATACTGGGTTTCCAAATCAGACTTTTGGCAGTTGCGTCTGAAACCGGAACCGGGAACCAATTGAACATTAGTTTGGCGCGAACTGAGAGCGTCCGGCTAGTTCTGCGATTCATGGTTCAAAAATATGTTGCGGAAGGCTTTTTCGAACTGCAGGCTGTGTGTCAGGAGTGATACTATTACTGAGATGGCACGGAGCAGAGTTGTTCACAGGCGCACGCGCTATCGGAAAACAGAAGGCCATGAGGATGGAAGAAGTAGGAACCGCCTAAGGTAGTTGACGAGGAGCCAGGCGCAACCACATCAACTTTACTCAGGTTAGATCAAGATTAAATCGGGAACACCTACCTACCTACCAGGTGTATCTGGAAAACACTTCATAGTGATCAACTCGCGTATGAAAATTAATTCAGCGTATCGACAAGTGGAGACCTAGAGAGGTGATTTGAATATCAGGCATGGAGTTTAAAGCAAAGTTGGGCAACCTATTGTAAGCGTCGTCATAGCTTGATAGATTCAACTGTTCAACACGCCACCCAGCCTACCGGGTCAACATATTTGTTTACTCCACTCGGATGGAACTGTTCTTGGTAAAAATCCAAGCCACCAACAAGCCACTAGCTACCTTGTATTCATCCCACATGCTGAAACACGCAGACGAATGACTGACCAAACCAATGCATGCTGCGTGATCGCCTAGAGACCGACCTCCGTTCGAGATGCAACGAGAGAAAATATCCCTGGTGGCACACATATCACACGGGAGGAAGGTGGAAATCAGCGAGTACAAAGTTATACAGGAGGAGGGGATGTGTAAGTGTAGTGGTCCCGTGAACAATCGTATTTGCGTTTTGGTTGAAATTTAAGTGGCAGTGCATTCAGGTGGCAGTGCAGTTATTCGTACAACATCATGTTATCTGCTTATCGTCGACGCCCTACTCATAAATGCGCACTCGTGAAGTCATAAAACAATGCAACCTGATATGCTCGTTTATTTCTTCTTTGGGTCAAAAGTTCCTTCAATCTTTCGTGTCGTTCCGATGGCCAAGACCGATGCTTCTTCATCGTCCATCTTGTGGAAGACTGGAAATGTGTACGTCAATAATAGTGCCCATTGTGTGAGCCACAGAAATGACGCACGCAGCCAAATGAGGATAGCACAGACGACGAGCCCCGCCGCAAGGCCGACGAACGGCCAGATCAAGTTCGGGTCGACGAACGACGGCGAGATGGCCAAGGTGATCGCAGACGACACCGCGCTCATAAAGAGGACGATCGCAAAAACGACGCCTTTCATCCGCTGGGGTGCTCGGGTGTACGCAATCTCGTAGCTCGTGACGTTGATGAAGATCTGTGAACGGATCGCTATTACAGCGCGAAAAATGATTAAATAATTAGCATACCTCTGCTAATGCCGGAAGTGAATACAGCGGGATTTGCACCCAGACGGAAATGGGGGACACCTCGGTACCGATGGAGCAGTCGGAGGCGTAGTAGCCACACGGCGAGGTTGTGTAGATTTTCCACTGGATGACGGCACCGATGACCATCGCCACAGCGGCTACGAGAAAACCGAACACGATACGACGGACGGGAGAAAAGTTGATCCCCATCTTGCGCAGCCATGGGTAAATCACAAAGTTCAGTAGCGGCACCGCGAAGATTATAGTGAGGGAGTTGAAGTTCCCGAGAAGATCGTTGGGCGCTCCATTCGTCGTCAGGGAAGCTCCTTGGTTGGTCTGGATAGTGGAAATACCATCGTCGGCACTGCAAAGTCGTTAAATACCCGCACAGGTACTTTTTGCGCAGACTCACATGCTGAAGATAGGGAGAAACAAGAACAGCTTGCACGCGACGATAGTCCGCTTTAGCTCATCAACAAAGTCTAGTAAATAAACGCCATTCAGAAATGAAATGGCACAAGCAAAGGGAGAATTTACCGTCGTCCCAAGTGATCCAGCCAGTACTTCTATTTTTGAGCCCTCCCGCCGCTTCGATGTTTGTCTAAAAAGTTTTAACGAGAAGAAATTCAAGTGCTAGGTCTGAAACAAACGCACGGGCTTGGCAACGTTCCAGTTGTCGCCGCCTTTCAACATACCAGTAAAACCAGCGCGAGAAAACAGCGTCCTGCCCAGAAAGTTGACATTTGAATTAAATCGTTGGAGGATTTGGTAACACACCTGAAGACCTTGAAGGAATCTAAAACCACAGACCCTTGGGGCGGCAAGCGGACCAGCTTGGGGTACACGATGACCAAGACGATGGGCATCAGCATGTAAATGATTCCTGGGAGCTATATAGACGATGTTAGTGCGCTGGAAACAGTAAGTTCGCCCGCCGCCTACGAGGTAGGCGAGCCAGAATCCGATCCTCTTTTCAGAATAACTTGGACACGAGTCATAAATGATGAAAACAATCTATGAAATGCCAATACCTTGTCGCAACCGCGAAGAAAGCGCCAACGTTGACAGCCCAGTAGTAGACCTGAGAGATAATTTAACCGACAGTATTAGAATCAAGGAAGAGACCTGCCATCAGCATGCTTTGAATGGTCTATCAAAGGAAAAGATTTCAGTAAATAAAAAATTTCAATGGAGACAGAGCTTACAGAGCCAGGGTCGATGATCACTTTCTCTCCCGATGGTAAAGTAGTAACCGATTGAACCTTAACGACCGATTGGTCGGCGATGATAGGTGCAATGCAAGACTAGGAATAATGTTAGACATGAAGCTCGGACAGGGAAGTAAATATCGAACCTTGACATAACCGGTACTTAATGCCAACAGGAGAATGGCGATAATGAATGGAGCAATGGCATGACCCCCGGCAATCACTGAGGGAATCCCAGCTAGAAAATGGAACAGGATTAGGCAGGCAATCTGTATTTTCAAGCACGGATGTGATCCTCACCAATAACTAGAACGATATGTGCAACAATGCCGATCGCGGTACCGACGCAGATCGTTTTGAAACGACCCCATTTAGTGTCCGCTGTAATACCGCCAAGAATAGGGAGAGTATAGGCCAAAAAAGTGAAGGTTTTGGTCAGACCCGTTGCCGCGACGAGACCCATTCCCAAGGCCCCTGAATAGAAAGTCACTTAAACGGAAGAAGGAAAGGAAGAAAACAACGCCCCTGCTGTTTCCTGCGTCCCAGCGGAGGAGCACCGGCACCGTTACCTCCCACAGGAAGATGTCTTTGGATGTAGTTGGCGAAAACGCCCGTGCATCCATAGTACGAGGCTCTCTCGGCGAATTCAACCAGGCAAATGAGGTATGCACCCCACGGGATTGGGCCAGCGACAAGTCTGAGGGTCTCTGCAATATATTCTCAGTCAATCTGAATGCGGCTCGTTCCCGATGATTTCCTTACCTCTCTCTTCCTCCGTCGGAAGTCTTCCAATTCCATCGTCCGACCCGTCTTCGGTCACCACAACATCATCGAACGATTTCTTTTCGTCCGCTGGCGCCTTGAAATCTGGCCCAATGACACCCTTCACGTCGGGTCCGCCCGTCTCGTAGTCGGTAATCACGTCCTGAGAAGCTTCAAGGAATCATCGACAAAAGAACGGACCCATGTCGACGCCTACATACCCATGGCCGTGAAACGATAAGCCCGTGCAGAAGAGGGAGATGGAGTTCGGGAAGAACTTCAGAAGCCTACGCTTATCTTGTATAAGTATTGGCCGCCATTTTAAAAAATGATGTTGACATCAGGACCTCGTGGTTGGAGCGCTTGGGGAGATTCTGCAGTAGAAGGGCCTGCCAAGACCGGCAGCGCTAAGCCGTATCATTCGAGATTCGAGAAATCGCCCGCCCGCATGAAGTCCCGGCCAAGGTACCATCCGATATGAAGACGGCAGAGCAAGCGGCAGAGCATAATGAACGGGCAAGCATCCTGCAGAAGCTTTGATGCAGGCACGAGCAGGCACCTATAACATCGCCGACAAATGGTTGGCGAAAAGTGCTCCCGTCGATAAGCAAGCGTCAAAGATCACTGCTGGTTCAAAAGGCATCAGAATAATGAATTGATGCCAAGCTGGTTTCCATATCGGGTTTCCTGGTCTCACACAGCGGCGAATCACAGATCATCAACACAATCTCAATGAGAGAATTGCAAGACGAGGATATTGTCAGCTGTACGTTCACTGATCATACGGGAGGATTGGCTTGTTTTTCTATGATTTCTGTGGCAAGGGCAGAGGAATTACTTAGTAGACTCAGTCCGCGAAAAGGCATTTCCGCGACGTAGAGCAAACGTAGAGCGTCCATTTAGACAGACACCCTCAACAACACTTGATGCGCGCAGCAGTGGACGTTGAGATTGGTGGCCATTTTGGAACTTCGGCGGATCTATATATGGCAGGAAGGTACCCCACATGACGAGCAGGACGTTGCCAACTTGCCAATGTGAAGGGGAGTTGGATGTTTGGTTCACGTCAAAGCCCCCAAAGCAAGGTCCAAGCAAGGATCCCAGGCGCAAATATGCGCCGGAGTGTCGTGCAAACAGTTCATTACGGCCGTCAGAGTATGTGTAAGAGTACAGATGCATCGTCCATCATAAAAATAAGTACGCAAAAAAGATATCGAGGTGCAGTCGATATAGTGTGTCAGTAAGTTAAATGGTCATGTCAGTTGTCGCGTCGCGTCGTGCCTCAACAGCCATCATAGAGGCTATTGCGGGGGAACGTATACCCCGCCTGCGCCCACGTCGTCAAATTGGGGTTCGAGTACGCCGCGATGTGCCTGAGGGGCGGAGTGAGCGCGGGGAGTATTAAGCACAAACGGACGACATACTGCTCGATGTAATTCGCCGTGGGGCGGTCTGGCGGATCGCACGTCATCCCGTTCTTCACTCCCGATGGCTGATACACCCGCACGTAGTCGATCAGCATTTGGGCCGGGAACTGCATGTGCTTGAAGTCCTGGTGCTGGAATCCGGGCGACATCCCGAGATTGAATACGAGGTACTGCATATACTCTTATGTGAGTCTGATGACCCAAGGGCGAAGGGAGGAAGCACGCACCATGGGCTCCTCTGTGATCAGGCGCTGCGAAATATTCGCCTGCGAGTCGGGGCCAATCGTCGCGGGCGTCAGCGTCCACCGTTTGACCCCGCTGGTCAGCCAGTTGATGTACCCACTCGAGCGCTTCGACGGATTCGAGTACCACTCGAGCCCGTACGACTGGAACGCGTTCCCGCTGTAATACTTCGCGTCGATGTATGTCATCGCGGAGACCGTCTGCTGGAACACATTGCCCTTGTACGTGTTGAACTTGGTGTTGGTCGGATCTACGATAGGTGTTGATGCGCTCGTGTTGTCGAACTCGTAGGCGAAGTTGTACGGGGCGATCTGGTAGCTTTGCGACGCCTGCCCGCGGAAGTACGGTGCGGACCCTTCGATTTCGACTTGCGCTTCGAGCTGGATGCCGACGTCAGTGAGCGGAAGTCAGACCAGGTACGAGACTTACGAGATCTATCTCTGGCACCCCGCGTCCGGTGGACGTGGAGGGCCGGGGTGGTCGGAGCCCGGGCAGGTACAAGCTGAGAGGCGCTGTCCCGGGAGGAAACTCAGCTTGGCGTTGTGGACCGCGGTGGGTTCATCGTTGTGGTCAGTCTGGTTTGGGAAAGTTCCGAGGTCGCAGGTGTCGTAGCTGTACCAACCACGTCAACTTCGAAAGTTCAGATGCGGAGGACTCGTGAGCACACACCTGTACGGCCACATGCCCTCAGTTGTCGCGCCATAGCCGGCACGCCCGAGGTTGCCCATCGTCCATGCACCGGGCCAGAATCCCGGCGTCGACGGAGTTCCAGGGAGGCTGATCGATACTTCGATGTACGTCGAAGATGAAAAACAGAGCTTGTTCCATGATTGGATCTGGCGGCGCATGAGTAGGAGTGTCTAAAACAAACACAATTTTTGACGGACCATGCCTGCAAAACATTAGCTCGACTGTACGGGAGCGCACCTTGCACTTACCACTCTGGAAGTTGAGACCATGGTTGTTCATTTCCGACATGGTGATGACGAGATTCCCGCCTTTTGTAGTTACGGCCTGAAAGAGAACTGAGAATTTGACGATTTATTTCCCTGAAATTGACTTACACCGGGATCATACCACTCTAGATCTCCCGTCGGCCAGTAATGAAAGTCGACAGCTGTAAATTCCAGTCAGTTTAACAGGAACGGAATGCAAGGGGAAATTACCCTCAAAGTACGGGTCATCGCCGGGATAAAATGACCGCCCATCTTTGTTAAATTCGTCGCTGAATACGAGGGAATATTTCTTGCCATCCGTGCCAGAGTGCGTGTAGGCGCTCCCAGGGGTATCATCGTCTATCAGCTTGGGGAAATTAGTGAGCTGCGGCACCTGCCCCGTTCCATTTATCCCGCCCAGATTGAAGCCAATTATTCGCGGGCCAGGATGCTCGAAGTGATTAAGTATGGGGTAGCCCGCGAATAGCATGAGAAGACCCCAAACAAGATGAACAATGCGGTCGCGTTCGACCACCCTCGCGACGAAAAAACATCGAATGAGCGGTCCAGGCGGGCGTCGGCCACAGGATCCGGGTTATGCAGCGCGTCGTCTAGATCGAGATTTTTCTCGAACCTGGTATTCACAGTCGCCGTGCGCGCGAGAGTAGGCCGCGCAGATACCGGCGGCTTTCGCATACGCGTGCCTTCACCGGGATTGGCGCGATTTAAATCAGGATCATACTGAGTAGCGCGCATTTGAGATGACTTGACGCGCCGAACGACTGCGATACGCACCGAATACGGTCCATAGTCAGCCCCGATGGATCCCGTAGCGATTCCCTGGACGATTCCTGCCCGCCCGCTGCCTCGGGCGTACACCGGCTCGTTTGTTGGTGCACGTGATGGTGCTCTTCGCGAACTGCGCGCGCTTGTTGGACTCTGCGGGGGCACGGAGGTGTATTGCTGTTGCGGATACGGCTCGGGTGTCGCCCCCCGCCGTGGGGTTCGGTGGACATTCGACATGGACGAGGAGGAGAAACAGCAGTATGCTCCAAGCGGGGAAACAAACCTCGTGTTCGTGAAGTCCCACGCTCGCTTCTTCGGGATCACCGTTGACCTCACCTACGCCTGGAATTGCATTAAAAATTCAAGAAAAAAAACAGTTGGCATCCCACCGAGCACCTTGACTTATGGGCCACTAGCTTGAGGTCACCGTGTTGTACGGCGACGGCAGGTTGAGCTCAGTTGGCGTAGGAGCTTCGTTCCGAGAAGCAAGGGCAAAGCAACTCCCGTCTTTGGAAACGGAGGCGATGCATAACGTTGGGGAACGCACGTCGCAGGGTACCTCGGGCAGCCCTCGAATTGACTTTTGCAGTCTATTCAACAAACCTCGGAAAGACATCAAGCTGCCGACTGTTGCTACAACAGGCAATTACAGTGGAGCAGTTTCGAACTGGACGATTGAATATACTGCGGCTCGGGACGGGTGCGGTGAAAGGAGGAGGAAAAGGACAGGAGTGTGTATTTGCACTCTTGTTTCTATTTCAAAAACCTGTTATGATCACAGACTGACTTGGATAAAAGGTGTTATTCTTGGAGTCGGTCGACTAGAGCTCAGCGTTATATGGAAAGCACGTCATGAAAGTCGTCACATAGGAATAGGGAATTAAATAGGAGCAAAATAAAGAATTATACCGCAAGCGCCCGTGGGAGGGTCTCTTCGCATTTGCCCACAAAGGTAAAGTCGGCATCTACGGCGTCATTTCGCTCCAGATTGAACACCGCGACCTTACCTCCACGTTTCTTGACCGTCGTAGCAAAGCCGGCCGCGGGGTGCACCTTCATCGAGGTTACCGTTGTTCCAGCTGAAGGATGCAGACTCACCGTCGTCGACGTGCCCACGAGCAACAATAGATCGCACCAGTTCATGCGCATCGCGATGTCCCCCATGTGCATCGGCACCTCGCCGAACCACACCACGCCGGGGCGGAGCAGCCCTCCGCAGCGCCGGTAGCGGTTGCTCGTACAACCGGGTCCGCCGCAGCGCGGGAGCTGCTCGACAGGTATGTTCACCGGGGACTCGGAGGTCTGCGCCGCGGATAGCGCGTCGGAGTAAGGTGTCGGCTCATATGCGCGGTGGACGTGCGCACAGGATGTGCAGCGGGTCTCGAAGATGCAGCCGTGCATTTCGACGATGCATTTCTCTGCGGCTTCCTTGTCCGCCGTTGAGAACGACGAGAGTACGCGGGACGAGAGCGCGTCCATATTCTGCGTGATCAAGAGTGGTGCTGGCCACTTTGGGTCGAGAGACGGCGCGACGCGCGCTAGAGTCTCGGGAAGACAGAAGGTTGCGATGGCGCGGTGGGCTGCGTTTGGTTTGGCATCGAGACATCTGAAATACGATGTTTCTTTCAAATAGACGCCGGAGTGGCTCATGGACCCACTGTTGACGGCGCGGATGATAAAACTGCCAGACTTGGCTAGGATCTTCCTTGAATGCCTCGGGCTTAGCCAGCTTTGTTTCGTCCTGAAACAGCTCAGAGTCGCGTCGATTTTTCCGCTGGCATATACTTACAAAGTTCAGCCAAAGACCACCCAGCCCGCGATAAGTAGGAATCCCTGGTGAAAATGAGCAAGAGACAACCATGCTACCAATGGCGCGCACCTGATGCAGCTGAAAGGCCAGCGCCGGTCACAATAATGACATTTTTTGCGGAAGCCAAGGCCTGTTGAAAGGGTAAAACGTCCTCCATGGTTCGAGTTACTGTGAAAGCTCTGTGATCACATCAAGGTGATGGCAAACAAAAGCATCTATCCGAGTCACGTTATCGCGTCGCTGTTTACTCTCTACCACGTCTCTTCCTATAGTGAACACCGGTCCTATATAGAACTCCTTCATTTTGTTCTTCTCGCGCACTATACGCTCACGAAATGTGGGAATGCCCTCCTACGCCGATTGTCAAAAGACACACTCAACGAATTGCTTCACATCCTTATATGCCCTTTAGAACAGATTTCCGTTCTTCCCTTTCCCCAAACACGAAAGATTCCTCTACCCAAAGCTTCTCCGAAATCCCCCCGACGCCAAAATACCCTTCATTTCGACGTGCCATTGAACTCTCAAATATCCCCGTCGACGCGTCCAAGTTAGCAGGATATATGCGCGCTTCCGGCGCCGATATACCACGTATAGACTGCTATTCTCCTTCCTTCGCACCTCTGGTACCATCCAAATCACAATCATTTCCTCTAATCACTAGCCTTCCCCTCGATCGCACGGAGCTCGAAGAAAGATTTCAAGTGAAGAGAACGATACATCCTCCTCTTCTCCACTTGTCCCAGTTTCGTTCGCATCTCGTTCCAAGTTGTCGTCTCCTTCGCCAGTTCCCCGCTGGACCTCTAACCCTCGCATTGTCCCTCTGGAGAGCATCGAAGAATACGAACTCGAAGACGATGATGCCGAGAGCTGTCCCCCGATCAGTAGTTCCCCAGGTCGCTCCTCCGACCCCTTCTTCCCCTCAAACGAGTCGTTTTCCTCCCCTCAAACTTCCCCCGGCGCGCATATACTCGAGGCTAAAGCTCAGCTCGACGAGAGCGTCAGCACACCTGGTGAAGGTGATTTCGTATCGAAACTGCAGGCGCTGCTCGCTGTTGCTGCCCACCAACGCGAGAGGCATGCGGAAATCGACAACGACATCGCTGCTACGCTGGTGGATCGAAGTCTGTCGGTCACCCCGACTACCCCGCCTCTCCGACCCCTCAAAATGGGAAGAGTACCTTCGGGCCTCGAGTTGCCCGGAGAACATACTCATGGTCTACATCTTCGTCTGATTCTGTCGCCATCGAATCGTGCAATTGCAGCGACTGTGGCAGATCTCAATCGACGACGCGAACCGGGTCCATTGCTTCTACTTGTTCTTATTCTGGTTATGCTGCAGATCTCGACGGCTCTCCTGCTCCTCCTCAAGCGTCTTCCTCTTCGACAACCAAATTCCGGTGAGTTTTCCATCGCTCTGTGCTTTCTAAACCGCATCTTGACGTTGGGACTTGGCAGCTCCGACTCTATGACGCCGACTCAACGATTGATCCTGAACTCTTCTACCTCTTCTGCTGCCTCCCTTATCACTCATCAAAACGATCCTATTCATCGCGCCACGAAGATACGACTCCCACCATCAGCCACAAGAAAACCAAACTAAACTCCCGCTCCTCTTTCTTTTTCCCCTCCAAAACCGAAACGCCTGACAACGCGCCCTATCGCGCGTGCCCGCCAGTCTCCGCAAATCCCTTTCGCTGCGATCCGACGCATCTAATGTATGACCTAGCTCGTCCTCTGTTATCTTTTTTCTGACTTTATCACAGAAATCATCCTCACCGCCCTCCGACGATCTCGTCTCGACCTGGCCAAATACGCCATCCCCACCGAAAGTCAAGCGGGTCGTCGATCTTGCCTCGCTAGCTATCCCATTCGACGTCCCGATTATCGCCCCTCCTCCAGAGCACATAGCACGTCTTCCGCTGAGCAAGGAGACGTCTGCGAAGATCAGGATCGGGAACTTTTTGGCGAGGGAGGGGATTTGCAGAGCCTCAGATAAGCTGGATGGGATGACCGTGGCTGCAGCTGTTTCTACCTTGCACGCAGAGGTGGACGGAGATGGTGAAGATGAAGGAGAGCTGGAGTGCTAAAGTGGGAACATATTCTCGGGATTGGGCCGGAATTGCGGAATCAAGTCGTCGAATGGATTCTCGAGGTGAGTCTCGATTATTATCGGTTTCTTCGTCGTCTTCCTGACTATATCCAAGGTGCAGCCCAAGACATCTGTCTACTTCCCACCGATCAAGACTGCTTCCCGTCATCTTTCTCGCACTGCTTCAGACCCGGCTTCCTCTTCCTACTCTTCGGTGGACTTTGGCGAAAAAGGAGTGCCAGATTTGATAGACCAGTTGCTCTGTTCGCCGGAGACGCGGTTCCACGCGGCGTACATGTTTATCCGCTACTTCTACCTAGTTATGGGGCACGGTGAACGGAGGGAAAAGATCGAGTTGTTGCAGCACGCGGCGGCGGCAGCGCACAATAGCATGCCATTCGACCCGGCAACTCAACCGGAGGGCTGGAATCTTGTGGTGTGGGACTGCTGTCTTGCGTGTCTTGCTATCAGCGTCAAGGTTTCTCTATTCCCGCTCTCACCGTCATGCCGCTTATATCTCTTTTAGATGCATCGCGACGTTCTGGAGCCTCTGAATCCAGTACTCTCCTGGGAGTACGAAGCGCTCGCGCCGCACGATATCTCGTACCGTGATTTTGAGGTAAGTATTCGTGTAACTCGTTTATTCCTTGATGATCTCGTTTTTCATAACGTAGATCGCGCAGCGCGACGTCCTCGAAGTCTTCGCATACCGTCTCGGCGGCACGCCTCAACCTATTTTGGACGAACTCTGGATCGCGCTGCCCTCTCTTCGACAGCTCTTGGAATTCAAAAATGGGTGGAAGTTCGCACAGAAGCAGACTTGGTGGCGACTTTTCGATGCTGTTGCAGGTGCGGAACCACTCCTTCATAATTCCGCGTATTAATTTCTGTGGATAGCACCGGATGTCCTCAAGTTCCCCATCTCGCTCCTGACCGTCGCGGCGTTGGCAGAGGCTCTTGTGGCCGCTCTCGTTTCCAAGTACGAGTACGACGCGACCGTGAGCAACCGGGTCACCCGTCGGCGCCCCAACAAGTACCATTCTGACTCTAATAAACTGTGTGAGAGGCTTGAGATCAAAGCAGAGAAGGAGATGGAGGGCGTGGTTCAAGATATCCAAGCTATCGTCGGGATTTCAGACGTATTCTTCCTCGTTTTGCCCATTGATTCGGATTCTGATATTTCTTTTTTTCTCTTTTTTCTAGCAAACCTTGAGAGCGTGTAGAAGCTGGATCCGCGCCTCTTTGAAAGATTAGAGCTGCTCAGCTAATGTACTGACTGAAACCAATTATAACTTCCACGTGACCGCGTGCATCCTCGATCAGAGTCGGTGATTGGCCGATGAGGTCATTGAACGCCTTTGCTTTCGACTCCCAACTTGCTCCCAGTCGCCCAGAACATCTGAAACTCCGGTGCTTGATCAAGAGTCGTTGTCCCGCCACGTTATTCTGCAGAAAGCGCTCGCCTCCTACAAAGTCAATTGTCAAACATGGGTAAAGAAACACCACCGTTCCACATGCAGGAGTTGGACGACAATGTCGCAGTACTACCCAAAGACGCCGATGTGCCGCCCGAGTACGAACCGGAGCATTCCACTATAGTAGACATAGGCAGCATTCAAACGGACCCAAAGACGAGTGTGTAATCGCGAGCTCTTTAAAATGCAAGTATTCAACCCTCGTACTTAGACTATGCGGAGTACCAGTCTTCCGGAAAAGGCCTCGCCTCCATGGCTCGGGTCCTACCCGATGGACGCATCGTCATCTCTCTGGATCTCAAGCAGAAGCTCCCGGATCTCCCTGAGGATCATGCGCAAGATATCCGGGAATTCGCTGTTGACAAGACGGAGTGGAAGAAATATCCGAGCTTGAATATCGTCATCATGATCGTTGGCAGCCGCGGTTCGACGCCTTCATAAAAGTAATCGGAGGTTTCTGACGCCAATTTTAGGCGATGTTCAACCTTATGTTGCTCTGGGGAAACTGCTCCTGGCCGATGGGCATCGTGTGCGGATCGCATCTCATGAAACCTTCCGGTCCTTCGTCAACGAAGCAGGTCTGGAGTTCTTCAATATTGGGGGAAACCCACAAGATCTCATGAGTTACATGGTCAAGAGTAAGTCTTGTCTCACTTTGTGATACAGCATTCATGAAATATATTCGTAGATCCTGGGTTAATGCCAGGTATGACATCCCTCACGAATGGAGACATCGGCCGCAAACGCAAGATGCTAAACGAAGTATGTACTTTTCAATTTCGCACATAAATCGTGCTGATCCAAGCTTTCAAGATGATAAACGGATGCTGGCTCTCTTGTCATTCACCATGCCAGGAAACCGGACGCACCTTCGCGGCGGATGCAATAATTTCCAATCCACCTGCCTTCGCGCATGTCCATTGCGCCGAGGCACTAGGAATTCCGCTTTTATTGAGTTTCAGTATGTAAACCCCGTTCTCTGTTCTTTCCTTATTCTTATTTTCGTTTAGCTATGCCCTGGTGCGGTTGCAGATTAATTACTGTATCAGGTTTAATAACAATTCAACAGGAGTCCCACTGCAGCCTTCCCACATCCATTAGTTAATATCCAGTCATCTAACGCCGAGAATGGCCTCTCGAACTATTTGACCTATGCCCTGGCAGATATAATGACTTGGCAAGGGTATGACAATTATTTAAACGCCTATAGATACGAATTAAACATGGTCTAGGATCGGCGATCTCGTTAATACTTTCCGTACCCGCACACTAGGTCTCGAGCCTCTCTCTTTGCGCTCCGGTCCGAGCGTTGTCGATCGCGTCAAAATCCCTTGGACTTACTGCATGAGTCCGGCGCTGGTTCCCAAACCGGATGACTGGAAAAACTATATCGGTACGCATCGCTATTCTCCGATACACTTCAACTTCAGCGGAGATCTAAACACATAAAAGATGTCGTTGGATTTTACTTTCTCGATTTGGCGACAAATTACACACCTCCCGACGACCTCGCAGCATTTCTGGCCGCCGGGGAGCCTCCCGTGTATATTGGGTTTGTCGTTTTATTTTTATTTTCTTTGAATTTTATTTAATTGTTTGATAGCTTTGGATCTGTCGTAGTGGACGATGCTGAAGCCATGACAAGTGGGTTATTTGACTTTTAAACATGTTTCTCAGTTTTTATCAATTTTACAGACACAATTTTCGAGCTACAGCACAAGCAGGTGTGCGAGCGCTTGTTTCCGCCGGATGGGTGAGTCGCCATTTTTTCAGAGTTGTTCCATTCTTTAACGAGAATCTTTTAGGGCGGTCTAGGTGGGAAGACATCCCGTCCACATTTCATCCTCGGGAATGTGCCCCACGACTGGTAGAATTTTTTTTAGTTAAGGCACATAACCATCCTCATCCATATACAGGTTGTTTGACAAGGAACGTGTTTCTGCTGTCGTTCATCACGGTGGTGCCGGAACTACCGCTGTCGGGCTAGCCAAGGGCCGCCCTACCTTGGTAGTCCGTTCTTCGGCGATCAGCTTTTCTGGGGAAATATGATCCACAAAGCAGGCGCTGGGCCGGAACCGATTCCGCATAAAAAGCTGAATATCGAGAATCTCCGCGACGCGTTAAAAGTTGCCGTTAGCCCTGCAGCTAAGAATGCTGCGAAACGGATGGCGGAGCAGATCAATCGGGAGGTGTGCATTAAAAAAATTGCTTCTGTGACACAGAAGTTTGACTGCTGTCCATTAGGACGGAGTGAGAAGAGGCGTCGATAGCTTTTATCGGCATTTGCCGCTCCTCAATATGAGATGCGACCTGGATCCTTCAAGACTAGCAGTCTGGTGGTCTACTGAATATGTGCGCCCATTTCTTCTCCGTTGACCGCAACTAACATACTGCCATATAATTTTATAGTGTTTGAAGCTCAGCGGCTTTGCAGCTCAAGTATTAATGGACGCCAAACTTCTGGACATCTCTAGCTTGGACCCACATCGTAAACTATCAATACTGTAACGGCTCGATCGTTGCTTAACTGTTGAATCTAGGGTCAAAGGAATACGATACGCGCAAGCAGGTGTCGGATCCCATTACCGGCGGTGCGGGCGCCATCTACTGGACGGTAACGCACTGGTACGCGGGGATCGCACAGATATTTTAGTGAGTCGAAAAAGGTGAAAAACACCTTGACTGATTTTTATTCAGTTCACCGGTGAAGGGGATCATCAACACCACCCAGGCAATTCCTCGAGGTGTGTCTCAAGTTTCCGTTGATCCAGAGAATTCAGTCCCTTTCAGGCGTAATGGATATTGTGGCGTCAGTGCATGAAGGTTTTTACAACGCTCCCAAGTTGTACGGCTCCAAAGTACGCAAAACCGGAAAGGTCACGGGCTTCGCAAGTGGCTTGAAAGAAGGCGGAAAGGTGCTTAAATCCGTTTCTGTCGACTATGGTGGTTGATCACTGTGTAGGGTCTTTTCTATGGATATTACGATGGAATCACTGGCCTTGTACGAGAGCCATATGAAGGGGCTCAAAAGGAGGTAAGACTTACCACTTGTATCTTTGAACCTCAAGGCTAACTTTTGCAGGGATTCATGGGTGCCGTTAAAGGATCTCTCCGTAGTTGTATGTTCCGGTCTGGCTTGAGACTTCACCTACCTGTTCTGATGATATTTTCAAATTTCAGTTGCAAACGCAACGATCCGCCCGCCGGTGGGATTGTTGGGCTCATTGCGCATCCTGTTCGTGGTCTGTGGAAGAGTGTTCAGTCGCCCATGGCCCAGAAGCAGGAACAGCAACAGCGGGAGGTCCGGATATCTGACGGCATCGAGGTCGTACGGAAAAGCACACAAACACAACGGTCAGAGGTGGTTCAAAAATTCAACCAGCTAAAGGCGGGCACAAAGGAGCGGCAGAAGAAATACAGGGAAATGGCCGAAGCAGAGATGTACGAAGAGCAGGGCTCGAGAGAAGAGGGAAACCTTCGCCGAAGTCGCCACAGACCCCGTCAGATTCGACGCAGCAACATACCCCTACTCCGCCGACTCGGCAGCAGACGGAAGACGAAGAGGACGCCGCTTTTGAACGAGAACTCGAGATGGCAAAACAGCTCTCTCTAGCAGAGCAGAGGGGTATGAGCGAGCAATGGCACAGATGAAAGGTCCGGAGGATAAGTAGTACCGTGTAAACAAGAACTGTAATTGATTCATCAAGCATCGAGCTCAAAATCCATTAGTGCGTCGGGATCGGGGTTGCTGTCTCGATCTTTGTCCTTTTCAACAGCAACGGACTTTCCTCTTCCCCGACCACGGCTTTTCGGTTTGCGAGCCCTGCGGCTAGGTGCAGAGCCTGAGTCGTCGTCGTCGTCATCATCATCTTCCTCCCGAAAAGATAGGCGCCCCCTTCCGCGCCCCCGTCCACGCGGCCTGCCGCCTCTCCCTCGTCGAGCGGCCGGGACACCTCGACCTCGCCCACTCGGTGTCGGCGGCATCAAGACGTCATCCTGGTCGTTGTCGTTATCCCCTCGAAGTAATCATTCCGCGAGGTTACGCGATCGCTCCGCCGCTCCCCTGCAAAGGCTGTGCCCATTTCCTCCTCCCGCTCTTCAAACGTCCGTTCTTCGTCTTGCAAAAAGCCCTGGATGTCCGGAGGAATTTCCTGCATCGCGACACTCGGAGCGCCCTGCAAATAACGGAGCTTATTCCGGATGCTGATGGTAATGCGCTGCAACGATGCTGGGGAATTTTGGTTGTCGACTTTCCCCGTCAACGGCGGATGTAACTTGAACTGCGAGTCTTTGAAAAACGAGTCGTATACCGTAGCGGGGAGCTCGTTGGGGATGGATGCGCCGACAAGTACGGAAGTTTCGTAGGTCCAGCAGCGACTGACGTTCTTGATGGTATAACCGCCGCCGCCGACGACCAGGAGAGGAACGTTGAATTTTCGGACAAAATTGACGCATTCGCCGTGCGCCGCGATTGAAAGATTGAATGCACCGAGTCGGTCGCACCCAAGAGAGTCTGCGCCACACTGCAGAACGATGGACGTTGGCCGAAAAGCGTTGACCGTGTCCTCGATAACCGACTTGAAAATACCCAAGTACATGTCGTCATCAATGCCATCCTGCAACGGAACGTTGAGACAAAAGTGTTTGCCAAGTCCGTAGCCATTGTCGTCCAGTTTCCCTGTCCCGGGGAAAAATTCCCCAGTGTATTTGTGGAAAGAAACAGTCATCACCCGGTTGGACTGGTAGAACGCGAGTTCAACCCCGTCACCATGGTGAATGTCAATGTCGATGTATAATACTCGAGGATGATATCTATGATGGCATTGAGCACCGTTGCTACTCTTACCGTCTAGAGGGACTGACCTGAGCAATTCCAGAATGGCTAGCACGATATCGTTGACGTAGCAAAATCCCTGGCTTCACCACGTTTAGCGTGATGGAGTCCACCGGACCAGTTAATGGCAATGTCCGTTGTTCCGGCACATAGTTTTCGTGCGCCAGCTAGAGAAGCGCCAGCGTACATGGAGCAAAATCGTACAGATCAGAAAAGATGGGGCAATCTTCTCCGCAGTTGAATGTATCTATCATCTGCCGCATTTCTGACTGATTTCGTGGAGTACTCTTCGAAAATAAATCAATACATGCCGGAAAAAAAAGAGGAAATACTGTTTACTTTGACAAAAAATCAATGTAATCGTGGTCGTGATATGCTTCCAGTTCTGCTGAGTAGCAGAACGTACATCATAGATATTTGGATCTGTTTGTCGAGTCCGTATCCCATGACAAGAGCGTTTGTCAAGGTCAGTCTGTGGGGCTTCATTGGATGTCGTTCCTGAACAACCGAGCTCAATTAGCACGATATTCGGCAACTTCACAAGATTCTAACCCCATAGTGATGCGCCCCGACACCTTTAGGATAATAGTATGAGACAATCGGCCGCGAGTGTGCCTTGATTATGAATGAGTATGCTGAATTTTGTGACTGCACAACCCAAGAACATACCGCAACTCGCTCCGATATCGGTTGTGCAGTCCCATGCGAGCCTCTGTCGAAGAAATATGGCGACGAGGAGAATGTACTGGCTTGGCTGGAGCGGACCATGGACTCGTTCGAGTCGAAGTTCAACCGGGGGACTCGGCGATGAAAAGCTGTCTTTTCCTTCGAATGCCTTTGCCCACGTTTGTGTGATGGATTTCAGGCTTCTAGTGACGACAGGAAAGGTTGTGAATGGCCACACCGTCGAATGGCCGAAAGTTAGATGGACGTTGAGAGCAAACAGGATTTGTCTTTGTCATCTTCTATGAACTTCTCAACAACTCTCTAGCAATTCACGTTAAAATTTGAATAAAATATCGGAAAATCTTTTCTGAAACTGTGTTCTGGCTCATAACGCAACCGCGGAAGGCAAGGCTTGGAAGGGCGAGATCAGGGCGGTATATCCTTTTCTCGAAAAAACCAATTATACTTGGGATAAGCTTTGTATCTTTGTCCTCAATTCTTCTCCACAGTCCCACAAGCCATCTTAATCTGACAATGGAGCCACTGAGGCGAACAGTGACTGAGAACGAATTTTTGACTCGAGTTTTTATTTTATTTTCGACTTATTCGTCACATCAGTCACGTTGAAAAATAATTGATGCCAAGAGCTGTCTAGAGCTGTCCTCCGAATCCGTGTCTCCCAGCCAGCGCATGAACGCTTGTCTTTCCTTTCCATAACAATGCGGACTCATACTCAATGTATGGTACTCGCAGCTGCCCTGGGCGCCGCTTGGGCGTCGTCGGGAGATAGGTCCCCTGAATTCGACAACTGCTTAACGCGTTGCGGGAATACTCGGTGTGGCCCATCTCAACGCGTCTCTCTTTCCATTCCTCTGCGGGTGACTGGCTGGACCTGCGAAGATAATTGCAAATACACCTGCATGCATGATATTACCTCCCGAGATATCAGGTGGGCGATCGCATCCACCAATACTACGGGAAATGGCCCTTTTGGAGATTAGCTGGGATGCAGGAGCCGGCGTCTGTTGCATTTTCTCTCCTGAACTTTTGGGCACACGTCCGCGGGCAGGCCAGAGTCAGGAGAGAAATTCCAGATTCACATCCTATGAAGGCGTACTACATTGTCTGGTCATTTACTGGCCTCAATGCTTGGATCTGGTCTTCTGTCTTTCACACCCGAGGTCAGGCTCGCTATAACTCTTCCACCGACCAAGGCTGACTGTCTATAGACTTGGCAATCACCGAGAAATTGGATTATTTCTCCGCTGCATTGACAATATTCTACTCGTTGTACTACACCGTCATTCGACTCTTCCACCTATATCCGACCCAGCGGAAGAATAGGCTCACTCTTTCGTCACTTGACCCGCCTGCAAGTAGCCTGACGCACAAAGCCTGGTCGCTCTTTTGCATCCTTGTATATCTCGGCCACGTCTCGTACTTGACACTCCTCCCCCGCTTCGACTACGTGTACAACATCGTGTTCAATATGGTCATCGGCTTGACTCACAACGCCCTATGGCTGCTGTATTCGCTGCCTGCGTCCATCACCGTTTTCCGTCGATTCCCCGGCCACCCGAAATCATATCGTCCTGTATTCGTCACCAAGGCCGGGATATTTGTAGCACTCACCACGGCGGCGACCGCGCTTGAGCTGTTCGATTTCCCACCACTCCTGAGAGTAATCGACGCACATTCTCTTTGGCATCTCGCCACGGCTCCGATTGTCGTACTGTGGTACGATTTTTTGGTCCAGGATGCTCGAGATGAAAGCTGGAGAGAGCAGAGGGTGTAGCTGATCCCAGTAAAATTGTAACGGATAGTTGGTAGCCGTTGAAGGCAAGTTTAATATCTTTTTGGTTGGTATCACGGCCGTCTTATTACCACAATTGGCAGATAAATTTGTATTAGAACTCAACTAACTCTCTGGCTTCGTGGGCACTTCTTTGATAATATTAATTTGTGCCCCTTGGTGCCCGCATCCCTTCACCAATCATAGTTTGCTCTTATTATGATCGCAGGGCGATACCCTCTGTAGCGTCATAAACACGTGAAAACGGCTTGACTTTCTCCACCATTCCGACTCTGAGGATGATTGGGCAGACCCTGCCAGAATATTATTTTATCCGCACTTGCATAGTGGGGATTCGCCTGGTTGCGCCAGTCAGCATTGGCTACCTATTCGCGTGCGCAGCAACTGGCACCATTCTTGTCTCCCCTGTCCTGGCAGTTTACGCTGCATGCGAAGCTTCATTCTATGCTATATTTTTCTTTCGGCGCAGGAGATTCAACAAGGTACAATAAAATTCATCCACCATTCATTCTGCAAACATTACGCTGACACTGAAATCGTCTAGACAATAACACCTTCCCCTCCAAGGCTCACCCGTTCGCAGCGTCGAGATCTCTTCGAAAAATGCGCGGCACAGATCACACCTGAATATCCCTCGGGCTGGTTTTTGCCGCCGAATTCTGACATCAAGCGTGAAAACGTGCACGAATGGATTCTGTGGGCGATGTTTGAATCGACCCCAGAGCATGCGTCTCCCGAATGGGACGAGGAAATAAACGAGTATATATCCACTGTAGAGGAGTCTCTTGGCCGCAAGCTAGAGCCAGGGCGGACCCCTGGTGTCCAGAGTCTTAGATTGTCCTTTGATCCCATACAAATGCTGCACCGACCGTTAATCTGGTATATTGTGCGTGCTGTGCGTCATTCTGCATTCCGCCACTTAATCATCTTTTCAGATTGTTGCGCTAGTAGATACTCTCACTTCTGTGCTCCTCCTTTCTCTCGGATTCAAACATTATGCCCCACGCGGAATATTCCGCACCTTTCCGCCGCGTCCACTATTGTCGCTTTTCTCAAAACCCGCTGCAACTCCTTATTTCCCCTATTGGTACCGCCCCCCACGCGTCGGTGCCGAAACAAGCAAGAACCCGATTCTTTTTCTGCATGGCATTGGTGTCCGTCTATTCTGTAAAATCGCGATTCCCAGTCTTCTCACATCACGATAGATCGGGCTCCATCCTACGTACCTCTGTTCCGGGAAATCCTACGCGCTGATCCCACCCAGTCACTCCTTCTAATCGAGTTTCTCCCGGTGAGCTTCCGTATGACGGGTCCTATGCCCCTGCGGAGAACCACGCTCGAAGCCATAAACACCATCCTGGAGGACTTGGACATCAGCAAAGTTACCCTGGCCGCGCACTCCTACGGGACCTTCATCGCAGGGCACATCGTCGCTCCTCCACCCGACGCCGCGTCCACAGGCGACCCAGCCCTCACCCTCAACCGCAAGGTCGCCTCGCTCGTCCTCGTCGACCCCATCCCGCTACTGCTCCACCTCCCCACGGTCGCGCACAACTTCCTCTACCGTGCCCCGGGCTTCCGCCGCGCGAACGAGTGGCAGCTGTGGTACTTTGCGAGCCGCGACGCGGACGTCGCGCGCGTGCTGGGCCGATGCTTCTTCTGGGAGGAGGGCTGCATCTGGCGCGAGGACCTGCGGCGGTTCAGCGCGGAGGGTGGGCGCCGCGTTTCCGTCGTGCTTGGTGGGGGCGACCAGATTGTGCCGAGCGCCGCTGTGCGGGGCTATCTCACCGGTGACGCCTCGGAGGTGGGAGAGTGGGCGCGCGCTGGAGGGGGCTCTGAGCGGTGGGTGAACCGGTCGGGCCGGCTGGAGGTGCTGTGGTTCCCCGGATTGGACCACGCGACTGTGTTTGAGACGAAGGAGCGCAGGAAGATGCTTATGCGGGCTTTGGAGCCATCCCCCACGTCGTATGGGGCTGTAGATGCGATCTAGATGAGATTTGACGCAACTTTATGACTACTGACGCGGATTTCAGGACTAACTTCAATCTAGTTTTATTTTATAATTAAGCACCCCCATCTATATGTATGTGTATATAACTTCTGTGATCTCTCAACAGAAAAATTAAATATGTAGAGGCGACAAGCCAATTTCTTGGAGAGACGCCGATGGCCGTCACAATGTGACACAGTCACTGACGCGCTTAGGGCGACTCATTTCCACTTTCATCGATTCTACTCATGTCTGCCAAACGCTCGAGCGCGTCGCAAGGAGGAAACGACCGCCGCAAGAAAAAGTACCGTTCTGTGAGCATATTCAGCATTTTTCGATTTAGATCTAAGTGGGAACACCAAGGATGGGACGCCGGTGTGGGGGAAACGTTATATCGACGGTCCGGGCGTCTGGGTGACTTGTACGACTTGCTTCACCGTTAGGGAACTCGTGGATCTCAAGCCCACTCTCCAGGTGTCATGGGTAAAGAAAAGCAGGCCGTGGGGGAGCTCTACGAGCTATTCAACGGCGTAGGTTGGTCAATACATGACTTTTGGATGATACTGACTTGGTGCAGTTGGCGGCGGAGCTATGGCCGGAAACTGAAGAGGCTAAAGACGACGACGATTCAGATGCCGAACCAGACGAGGGCCTGAGTATCGAGGCCCAGATCGCCAATGAAGTGTCCGCGATGAAGCGGCCCAGGAAGGAGCAACGCTTCAGTAAGCCAGCGACATCGCGATCGCTTTGGCCCAGCTAAACTCCAATCAGCAAATTGCCAGACCAATACACCCTGTGGTGAGCGTTCTATCTTTTGTAAAAATGTTTCAATACGTGGTCTCAACTTGCCACAGTTGTGTTCATTTCGTGTAAACCGCCTATCGACCCGGTAAAACTCGTTATGAAGCACGTTCACGACGTCGAAGCGACTGGTCTGACGCATACGCGGTGAGCGATGCGGTACATGTGGATTTGTTGTGGCCTAATACAGCCTTTCAGCTACTCTCTGCGATTCAGCCCGGTTGTGGCGTCATGTGTCACCAATCTCCCCGAAATCCAGACGCTGTGCCGCACAGTGTTAGAGCCATTTTTCGGTGAAAGCGTCGACCAAAAATTCAAGGTAGGCTAATCAACTCCGAGCTGGATAACGAGTGACCGATGAATCGTCTGCAGTACAAAATTGAACTTCGAATACGCAACCACACGACGCTTTCCCGCCTGGCCCTCATTGAAGCAATAGCGCAATGCGTCCCGGAGGGCCACATAGTGGATCTCGACGATCCCGAGCTCTTTATCATTGTCGAAGTCTTCAAGGTAAGTTCATGGCAAACACTGATGAGCAAACTTCATCGTTTTTCTGCAGAGTATTTGTGGGGTATCCGTCGTTCGGGACTACTACAAGTTGCAGAAGTTCAATGTGGTGGAGATCGCTAATACACACGCGTCAGAAAATCCCACTGCTTCAGTTAATAGAATAGAATAGGATATTCGGTCGACGGTTTCTTGCGTGAGCTTTGAATTTGCCGGAGAAGTCTCGGGCCATGTTTTGGACAACGTCCTCCCCCATCCCTCTCCAAATACTTTGAGTCGAGCTCTCTCGATTCACATTTAAAGTACACAATATCCGCTCATATGAACGTACATACAAGGAGACCAAAACAATCGTCTTCCTCTCTAATACCTGTAACGGGTCGAGTAATCTGCATAAAGATTAGCATGTGGTCGTCCCTCAATTGAGAAAAACCATACCCTTGGGTGAAACAACGAGACCACGGCCCTTGGAAGCACCACGGTATACAGTTTCAATGATATCAATTACCTGCAACTGAGGTTAAACGAGCACTCATCGGTACAGCGACAATATGCAATGTACCTCTTGTTTGTTATCCATAGCCCAGTTTCTGCGTTGCAGGGATGAGAAGGCCGCCTCTAGGAGTTTATGAAAGGAATTACGCACATCTTGTTGTTGTTACCCGTACCCAGATCGATCATAATGTGCTTGTTCCTGTGGCATTCGCGCATGAGACGAAGGGATGACGGACGACCTAGAGAAGAGGCGACAGACCGATAGAAGAACATCACTGTGCACGGATCGTACAACTCGTACATCTGGACGGTTGTTTGCACGGTCAGCGCGGGCAAAACGCGAGACAGAAAAACACCTCACCTTGTTGAAGTCGGGGACCTCTGTGATGTCTGCGAGATATATGACAGCGAAGTTCGCGACTTTGTCCGAGACGGAGTAGAGCGTTTCGTCCATTGTCATGCACTGGCTGTCCCAGTCGTGGCCGAATCGAATTACCACCACACGGTCGTCCTCGGACTTGATAGCTTCATCGACGTGCCATCCAGAGGGAAGATGTGGTAGGAAGTAGGACATTGAGGTTGCCGGAGGACGACACAAGCCTGTTTATTTGGTCAACAAACAAGTCTGGGTTCTTGACTCAGTATTCGCCATTCACTCAACCGTTTTTCAGCATGGTGTCTTCATTTCAGCTGTACTATTAGCATAACTCGCAATTTCTGTGGACATGCACAAGTCTCGCCGACGTCGGCAGCCCCTAAAGGCCCATCGGCTTGCAATTGACGGCGAGCGACTCAAAAAACGAGGTCCGCCTCATACCCAGATAAATTGAGGCGAAAGAATCCTCACAGTGGTCGGACAACAATATTTTTGTAAGTTACAAGAGAACGAGGAGGCGGCCAACGCGGGCCGAAGTTACCAGGACAATAACAGAGCCAAATTACTACTACCTCTTTTCTTTGCTTTTTCTCCAGCTCCTGGCCACAACTCTCCAGATCTTTGAGTCTAGCTTTCAAACGCACTTACCCACCATGGGCAAGCATCGAAGAGGTGGAGGCTCGGCTTCAGCTGCAGCGGGACCACGCCGGCCCAACTCAAAGCCCCTATCCGAAGCTGAGCAGTGTGCGATTTCTGGCGAGAAACTCAAAAACGAGGTTGATCCAGTAAAAAATAGTTATATAAATTGCTAATACTCTTTCAGGGCAATGATTTCTTCGTCAAAGACGAATATGAAGAGGCAGTTGACCGTTACAAGAAAGCGATTGAGGTTAATGGTCCTCAACCCCTGTACTGGTCCAATTTGGCCGCTGCATACTTGAAACTGAAGCGGTTAGTACTTGTCTGCTTCGAACTTCATTTGTTCCCGAATGTGTATACAGTTACGATCTGGCCGAAGAGGCCGCGACTTCGGCATTAACTCAGGATCCTTGGATGTTGAAGGCTTTGTATCGGCGTGGTATCGCACGAAAAGAAACTTCTCAGTTCTTAGCAGCGGAGAAAGGTATCACCCCCTTTTCTACGTTTGGGATGGCTAACAGACTGGGAATAGATTTCGAGACTATATTGTCAAAGGACCCAGATTTTGTCGGCGCGCAGACCGAATTATCTGCTATTCGAGCCATTCTTCACGGAAAACCGAATGCTCAACAAGCACCTGCTGCCTCAGAACCTTTTTTTATGCAGCTTTGCCTTGCACATGTCGTTTTCTACGACGAGATTATCGAACACACTTTATCGGCTCTCCGCGCTCGGGTCACACTTTCTCGGGCACTGGACTCTGCCACGGCCTTGGAATTGCTTTCTTCGCCAAATTTGTCCGGTGTTTTTATCACTGACCCTGGGATTGCGGAGAGAAAGCATTCAAAAGTGCTTGCGAAGCTTGTTGAGTACGTTAAATCTGGGGGGACTGTGGTCGCTGGAGGGATGTTTAGCACATTCATCGAGCCTCCTGACCTGACCAGATTCTTTCGCGACTCGTGGGGACTGCCGTGGAAGCCGGGTTCTTGCCATCGCACCACATTTTCCTTGAATCCGGCACACGAGACCGCGAAGGCAAACCCGTCGTTGTTCCATCCTACAGCATGAAAGCCATCCATCTCAAAAACATCGACCTCGAAACAGCCATTTACGTCCCAACGAGGAATTCTCGTCTCCAATCGCTCGTATGGGCACCCGAACCGATCACCAATCTTTCGGAGGCGCCTGTGTGTCAAGTGCAGGTCGGTCTCGGGAGATTGGGATATATTGGTGACCTCAACGGCGAGGAGGAATCGACCAATACTATTTTAGCCATGCTGGGTGTGCTTGAGGCATGTCCTACTCCATCGAAGAAGAGCACTCTCGCCCGATTCCTCATCCATCTCTCTCTCGCTGGTGATTTTGACGCGAACGCTGATGTTTTATCGTCCCTGCGTGACTGTCTGACTGTCTCCACCGTGGAACGGCTCAGCAGGCGCTCCCCCTCCTGTCCTCTCCGATCCTCGCTGGTGTATTCATCACTGATTCGCGTATAACCGAGAAGAAAAACGAAGCCTTCCTCGTCGAACTCGTTGCTTATGCCAAAGCCGGCGGCATCGTTGTCATGTGGGGGACCTTCAGCGCGTCCACCAGTCGACCGAGTATGGATGCATTTTTCCGCAAGGGGTGGAATCTACCTTGGAAAATGGGCTCGTACCACCGGACGACTTTTTCGCTGAACCGCCAAAATGAGCTCGCCGCTTCCAATCGGAAGCTGCAGGACTCATACAGCATGAAGGCAGTACATTTGCGCGATGTGCCAAACGAGGCCGCTCTGTACCTCAACGCAAGTGAGAACCTTGCGGAGACACCCGTTGTCTTCGCGGAGATAGGCATGGGGCGTCTGGGCTATGTTGGGGATGTGAACTCAGAGATGGGATCCACGAAGACCGTCGTTGCCATGTTTGGGTTGGAGCCCAAGCCGGTTCTGGAGGCGACATTCGGTCCCACACAATGATACAATTAAACCTCGCTGTATGATACGTTCAAGATATATACCGAGAATCTTAGAAAGCCAGTTAAGCATAGCGGGAAAGACCTAGTCTCTCTCGACAGACGCTTTATCGTTTCTAGCTCGTACCTCGCTCGATAAAGGAAAGACCGCCCATCGTACTACCTTTCTTCCACACCGCTGACCTTGCCCTTGACCAATTCGGAAAACTGCGAATGTTCCTGAGCGAAACTATATGGATCAAGTAACTTTGGATTCAAACACGGCTACATCCGTCCGGCGTCTGCAAGAAGAGAATGTTGCTCTCTAGAATTAAACTGCATCATTTTGGGAGTCTCTTCTCCATTTTCTTCGAATCGTCAGGCCACTGCGAGAAAATATTATCTTCAATGGTCAGCGTGATCAGGCAGAAGACTGGATTTTAACGAGCGCCGAATTTGGAAGAGCAAAGTACTGCCGGCAACTCAAAGTCCCTCTCCGAATCTAGGTCACCGGGTTTAACCGAAAGAAGGCGGTGTGGCGGTGCTGTGACATGTGACAGTAACAGTGACGTCCCAGTTTGGAAATTCCGACATTTCAAAATCAGACCACTGTGTCTCTCTCTTTCCATCGTCACTCTACGACCGTAACGACCCCTCTACGCCCTCCTCCTCGTTCGCCCATTCTCCACAAAATTATAAACCAGCTGTAGTGCAACAACAATGGGAATGGAAACCCACATCCGTCGTGGTCACCCAAGTACGTCTTGTTCTATATCACTTTGTGCTGAGTTCTGAAACAAATGGTTACCAGTTACATTTGGCCTGATAATTCTTTTCGGGCTTTTGAGGTGCGTCTACCCCCATTCAGAGGCCTCCACCGGACTTATAATATATTTGGGTTACGCAGCTCTCGCTATCGGCATGGCTCACGTCGCGCTTTAACATGTTGCACAACCAACGGAGTCTTTCCGAGCGCGACCGTGTGCGCTTCACCCTCTTCACATCGACATGCACCGTCTTTTTCTCTGGACTGATGCTCATCCTCTTCTGGCACTCAGCAGACGGGTCGGTCCTAACCAGTGCCTTCACCCATCTCGTATTGTGCGTCGTCTGAACTTCTCCTTTCTCCTGCTATATATTCATTTCTTGTTCCATGGAAGCTTGGGGTTCGCGTGGATTATGTGGACCGCCTCTGCCGCCGCCGTGACCGAGATGCTTGGCGGCGGCCTTAATTGCAAGACGCAGGACGCGTACATCTACTGTAACCAGCTCAACGCCCTCGAGGGCTTTGCCTGGGTTGAGTGGCTCCTTGTCACCTTTGCTATTATCATAGTACTCTGGCGCGGGATAAAGGCGGCACGTCGGGCGATGGTTACATGGGTAGCCTCGTATAAGCTTTGGAACGGCTTAGATGAAGATGTAGGTTGGATGCGCAGATGCGATGTATTTGAATATGTTTTTACGTCCTTTAATTTGGATAATTTTCTGTCTAGTCAATGAAATGACATAAGCCAGATTTCTCGCTTTGACCGCTTCTTTCGAAGCGTTCCTCGAGCTGATTGACAGCTGACGTCGTTTAAAGGCGAATAAACAGATCCTATTCTAGGTAAGAGTTGTTATTGAATACTGTCTGGTTACCCATTCCTTTTTTTTACGAAAAAAGGCAAGACTAAGGTCAATTGGGGCCTCCGGGAAGCCCACAGGATGACGAAGATATTGTCCATTTAAATCACCGCCCTCCTGATAGTATACCTCATGCTCTCATTTCCGACGCAGCCAGCGACTTGCCGGCACAGCGAGAAACATGGGAGGAAAAAATGCATTAAACAATTACATAAAAGTAAGATCGGTTTGGGATAATTACAGACAGGTACATCAAAGGAAAGTATAGGTATAGCAACATCGAGGACAAAAAGACTCGAAAACACACGATATATGAATACTAAGGAGACAGTGGCTCAAGGCCTTCCGCGTATGCAGGCTCAGTTGTCTCATGCCTGTGGCCGGCGCGCTTAAAACCCCGCAAGGGTAAGATCCGGCTCGTCCGTCTCGAGATCCCCCTCGCTGTCGGTCTCGTGAACTGGGGGTGGGAGTTGTGGCAGCTCCATCTTCGGCTGAGGCACGTAGATGTTGGTGGCAATCTTCCCCGTGTCGAAGTGCTGGTCAGACCCATCCGCAATGAGAGGATGCTGGTCGGCGTCGACTGCTGGTGGTGTCCGAAGGGGGCTGACGCTCGCGGAGGACGTTGTGAGGAAGCTGTCGCTCTTCTTGAGCAACGGAGCCTCGGGCCCGGGAAGTGTGTAACCAGTGATGGCGCCTTTGACTCTGTTAAGCACTA
Organism: Mycena leptocephala; assembly: GCA_029378395.1. NCBI lineage: Eukaryota > Fungi > Basidiomycota > Agaricomycetes > Agaricales > Mycenaceae > Mycena > Mycena leptocephala. Next base: position 68,421 of record JARJLF010000038.1, read on the forward strand.
GATGCGAGGGCTAGTCAGCAATAATTAAACAAACAAGGGAAGAGCCTGCTTACAGCCAAGCTTTGAAGATGAGACAGCGCTAGTAACGCTGGAAGTTGAGGACGTAAGGGTCTTCGTGGTCGAACTCTCCTTCAGGCCACGGAGCTGCACGATGAGATCGCCATTCTGCGTGAACACCGGGCTCGCGAGGTTGTAGGTATGCAAACCAGCGGAACAGTACTCCCACGCGCCTTCGAAGACCTGCTTGAGCTCCGCAAGGACCTCCTTGACGTCGACGACACGCGGGAGATTTTCCTGGAGCAGCTTGTGGGTATCGATGTGCCACTTGCCCTCAGCCTCGTTCTGCTCGAACACGGGGTGGACTTGTTCGGCGATAGCCACGCGGAGGCCAGTGCCTCGCTGGAGACACGGATCTTTGCGCTCCATTTAGCAGAAGAGCGTTTGCTAAGGAGAAGGTGAGTACACTGACTGAATAGGTTAGATGATCTTACCTCCAATCGTCCGTGTCGTCCTTGCCCTTGAGCCGCAGGACCGACTCACCGCGAAGGATGATTTCCATCGCCTGAGGACGGTACATGGTTGGGATGCAGAGCTGGTTCTTAGTGTGGCCTGAGGGAGTGGCAGTGAGACGCGCTCTGGTGAAATACATGCATGAAGTAGAACTTACAAAGTACCGAGAAGCCGGAAGCCTCCTCGCGCGTGCCCTCGTGCTCGTAACTCCACTCGTCGCGGTGCTCCCAGCCGTACTCCAGCCAGCCAGGGTTGCCGTTCTCAACCTTCTTCCAGCTGCACTGCTTGTTTTTGCGGTAGCGGTGGTTGTCCCAGGTGGTGAGGTACACCTTCCACTCTTCCTCGCTCTCGCGCGGGAAGCGGGGAACAACGGTTGTGCGCCTGTTGACCAACTCGAGCGTGGCAAGCAACTTGCCCTCGAGGAACGACGCGCGAGAAAGGCAGATGGTGCCGTGCGACTTGGCGCCGCGCGAGCCACCGGGAATGACCCAGCCGCTGCCCCAAGGAATGGGCTGCTGGGCGAGCAGCGCGCGGCCGCACATCATGCCGAGGACCATGATAACCGGGGCCTCGTACTTGAACATGCAGTTTGCCACACTGACAGCGGTTTTCGACACCATCTTGAACGATGCGGCGGTTAGCCCGAATGGGTGGGTGTGCGGGAAGATCGGCGTCGAGTGGATGATGTTGTGGCCGCCCGTCGAGAGTTCCTTGAGGTACTTCCGCATATAGTAGATGAAGCTCTCGAGCTTATCGACAGCGGAGAGATAGCCGCCGTCCCACATGCCGGGCATAGATGAGTGCTTGTAAATGTACTTGGCGGCTGGACAAAGCGCAGGGTTAGGACTCTAAAGCAGTGTAAACTGCCGTGTAAGCGAACGTACTAGCGAAATCAAGGACAATGTGCTTGACGGTGCTGTGAGTCTCGTGGCGCTCATGCGTTCCAAGGACTGAGCGGGCGAGGTGAGTCAGCCAGCCCTCATTGCAATGCAATTCGGTCTGGTCAACCATCTTGATACCCACCTCATAGGAGATGGTCCATGAGGTGAAGTCATACTTGCGACGTTTGCTGCAATAATCGTCAGAGCTCGATCGGTCGTCGTGGAAGGTGAACTTACTCCTTGAGAGTGAGGTGGCCATCATCGACCGTAAAGGTGACGAGCGCCTTGTCGTCGGAGAGAAGTTTGACCCTGATAGCCAAGAATTCGGCTCGGAAATACTCCTTGTAGCGCCACTCGGCGAGGCAGCCACGGGATTTCAATGCGGCCTTGTAAAGAGAGTAGAACAACGCGTTGATCGACTCCTCTGAAACCGCAACCATGTGGTCGAAGCCGTGGAGTGCGATTTTCTGAACAGTCTCTGACCAGACGATGGCGCCGGAGGAGTTGCCACCACCGGAATGGTCCGGAACGTGCTTCCACTCGCTGTCGTCTTCGCTGATGTCGCTGAAGTCGGGTGCATCGACGTCACCGCCACGGTAGCCGCCAGGATAGTAAATGCAGAGCATTTTGTAGATGACGAGGAGCTCCATGTACTGGTACTCGAGGAAGTTGATGATATGCGTGAAGTGAATGTGGAGGTCCTGAGCGAGGGTTGTCGACAGGTGCTGGCAGAACCGAGCAGCTGCAGTCTGTTGAGACAAGAAGTAGGGTGAAAAAGGACGAAACACGTACTAGTGAGGTCTAACTTGAGGCTGGAGGCTTCGCCAACTTTGTCTTCGACGACATTAACAATGAAGGCAAACTCCCAGTCGACGAAAGAGTTGATTGGCTCGCTGAAAAGATTGGTCATATAAGAATGCTTTAGATTGAAGAACGACTTACGTGAAGTCGTCGTTTTCATAGAAATGTATTTGCGCCGCCGTGAAGTACAGAACAACTTCATGCTTGCAAAGCGCCTTGACGCGGGGCGGGCTGAACCTGATGTGGAAGTGATTGTCGAGGTTGCCAACCCAGGTGCTCCGGATTTCTGTGAGACAGCTCGAGAGCTTGTCGGTCGGAGGCGCTCCACAGAAGCCCTGCGCCTTCGAGACAACATCAAGCCACGTCTCACGGAGGAAGTCGTTAATCGTCGACTCGCCGATGCCATGCACGGCAACGTTTGCGCACAGCTCCTCATGCTCGAGGGCTCGAGTGGCAAGGGAGTAGTTGATGTTCGGCTTGTGCTGGTCATCGTCGAAGTCGGGGAGATCGAAGCGCACGTGATGGCCTGCGTTCTGGAGGAAAGCGAGGTATTTCTTAAGGTACCACTCGAGAGTCCGTAGTGCCGATCGGGAGGTCCGACTTGAACAAGACCATCTGCGCACCTAGAATATGCTTTAGCGAGGGAATGTGGCATGCTGATTCCGACTGCTTACTGGTGAAGTCCAAGATCATCATTTGGATCAGGTGGCTCGAGCCATTGCCAATGTGCGAATCCTTGCCACTCAAGTTGCGGCGAGAGAATTTGAGACGGAATGCGACCTCGAGGCCGTCGAAGCCACATTGTCCTTCCTGTTTGATTAGGAGTCAACGGCTTGAAATTTCAAGGCAATGTCCACAGAAAAATACGTACGGGTTAGACTTGTATCCGTTAATATTGGCCTTCATGGGGTACACCTTGTTGAAGTGGCCGTTCTGCAGCTTGAGGTAGAGGGCAGCTTCGTGATTGCAGATGAACTCGAGGCGTGGTTCGCCGAAGGTGCCATCGAAGAACAAGTTCTCTTTGGAGATGGAACCCCTCGGAGGTTTGTTTCCAGCGAAGTGGAACTGGGCAAGGCTGCGAGTGTACTTGTGCTTGTCGTAGTCGGTGGAGCGCAGGTCGACGGTGGCCTTTTTGCCCTCGTGGCCGGCACACTCAACGGCATTCTGCCACATTGCTGTGAGCTGGGCATTGAGGTATCGCACAGAGAGCGTCGCGCTGTTGTCGTTGAGACACATAGTGAGCTAGTGAAAGAGAGTTGGTAGACAGATGTAGAGGGCGAGCGGTGGAGAGCGAGTTGGAATTTCTCAAGGCATTAGCTTCAGCATGTATATCGAAAGGGTGGTCTAATTTGGTGCCAATTGCTGAACCCTTTTCGGTCGGTCGCGCCCCACTCCCGAGCGATGCTGGCGTTCGGGTATGGAAGAAACGTACACCATACTAATTCAGGGACTGCAATAAATGAGTTGATTGACAGGTTTCTCCTTGTTGTACCTTCCTGCAAGTGAACTTACTGGCACCGAAAAAAAATAAACGTGGAAGCTCGTCATACCTAACGAGCTCTGCCTTCCGGTTCGTGGTTTGAGGAATTTCGACAGACATCCTGTTCAGAAAGATCTTAGCCTGGGGGCGAGATTGGGCTTGTAGCGGGTGCACTAGAAGAACAGCGCATCGAATAGAACAGTAAAATGACAACGCCAGGAATCCGGTGAAATGGCAACGCCGGGCCTCGTCTAAAGTCTGAGAATTTTCGTAAAAGCGGGGGGCGGTCGAGAGGTGACACTGCGTACAGTATGTTGATCTTCAAGCAATCTTCAGCTTGCGGCGATCTCTGGATAATGGATTTGGTCAACTCATATGCCAGTCACGTGCACGGCTGATTTCTTGAAGAGATTCTTAGAGATTTGAATTTGTTTGAACCAGTTCAATTGAACCAATAACGAAAATTTCAAGGAGGAGAAGTCATTAATCGAGGCTCCTCTCGGCTTACTTCGAAATCTGGGGTCTTCGGCAGGTCGCGCCAGATGGTTACCAGGGTTTTACAGAGATGCAGAATATTAATGTGTTTGTTCATAATAATCGTACCGAAGCATGATTCCGACACCGCGCATCGACAACGTTAATTCAGGTTCCAAAGCCTTACATGCCACCAGATGCGACCATCCGCCGAGTTGCCTTTCTCGGGACTTCGGCGAAACAGCGAAACAAGAAATTTATGACTTACCCGCCATTCTCGTCTAACTTTGTCCATCATTCTCGGGTATATCTCGCAAGGGGATGCAAGGTACCCGTTGAACCTGGAAACAAGCCGCTGTCTGCCAACAATTTATTCATTGTCACTCTCCCCCATACAGAACAAGAGTTGCGACACTAACGGCAGAGGAGGCCGTACGGTGTCATGAGCTGCAATACAAATCCGCTTCGAATTTCCGTATATGTCGCAGCTTTCAAAGACTCGCTGTACTCACAATCCTCGATCCGCTCTCTTGCAATCTGTTCCAGTGGTAACCGACGCCTCGAACAAGGCGTTTGCGTTTGTCAGGTATCATGCAGGCAGCGGTTATTCCAGCCGAAAACCAAAACCCAAAATATGTCGGAAGCAGCCTTCTGGGTGGATGCAAGACACCGTAGCATCAAAGTCCCCAGAGCCGGCTCTGACGGTTCGCCCTCCCAAAATGGTGATACAATTAAAGCTCGATATCTGGTAGTGGCTGTATGCGTTTCAAAACTCGCGATGCATTTTTCTTTACAACCCGTGGTTCCAGCCAGTCGTTGGACTGACGAGTTATGCGAATGCCCTGCGTGTCGTACTTTGAGAAAAGGATATCGTAATTAATATCTCACGAACCTCTGCCGAGTTGTCGATCTGTAACGACTCGTTGGGGTCGTTGGCATCTGGTTTCGGATGCCTAGCCGTTCTTGATAAAATCTTGAGCTTTTTCTCCAACAAGGATATCTGTCAAAGGTGTGAGAAGACGAATAAGGAGTAATGCAGTAAACGAACCCGGTTATCTCTTCTAATCAATTTCGCACGAAGCAAATCGTTATCCCCTTCCTTCGAACTCAATTCGGAGAGTTGCCGTTGTACAGTGTGACTTAGTCTCGATTATCACTCCGTTCCTTGAGCACGGCTTCTTTCGTCTTTGCGACCAGAGCGACAGCCGCCTTGTACTCCGTTTTCGCTTCCGTGAGGGATCGTCGTAGCTGCTTCATCTCTGCTTCCTGAAATGCTGCTACCTTCAGCTGCCGACGCAGTTCTTGGATCTCCACGTTCAATGTCGCAATTGTGTCGTTCGCCAGATCGAGCTCCAAGAAAAGCGGGTAGATCCGTTCGTCCAAGTTTTTCGCCGCGTCTAGTAATTCTTGCTGCGCGGGCTCAGCGCTCAGCAATTGAGTGGCTGTATTTGATTCGGGACTCACGGCGACCTCGTCCTCGGGCTCAATATCTCGCAAAACATGGCGGATCTTTCTGCCGGCCTTCTGAACGCTGATAGGCATCGAGTCGGGGCCGATCCTGTTAAGATTTTCGACGACCGAGTGGGCCTTGTCGGAGGGGCTTGTTTCGGCGAAAGTCAAGAAAATTTGGACGGGTTCGAGTGATCTCTTTGGTTGGCGACATATAACGCAATTTGGCTTCGTGAGCGTCTGTTCGGAGCAGACGATACACAGTCCATGCCCTGCGGATCGCGCATACTTTGTCAGTGGAAGAACATGGTCAGTAACAAGTATTTCACCGCAGATGGGTAGAAATCTGAACATATCGAGAGAGTAGGCCTCAAAACACACGTCGCAGCGTACTTTCACGTTCATTTGTGGGAGAAGATGGGCGTATTGGACGAAGGAGTTGTGACACCAAACTGTGTGACAGAATGTGACAGACGCGTCCAAGCGGGATCATGCGACCCGGTCTCTTCTGCCTGAGCCAAAGCCTGAGCGTGTTTCTCCTTCACTTGAATATTGGATTTGCTGCTTCTGCTATGTCGGAATCCCGAAAAAATGACCGCTTCCCCGGACTCAGTGCCGCCGAGTTGGAAGAACGTGCCAGCAATGGCGAGAAATTCAAAAATCTGGTGGGTGGCAATCGAATCTTAATCTCTCCGATATGAACCAGAAATGCATCAGGGCAACGACCTTTTCAGACAAGGCAAATATAAAGAGGCAGCTGAGATGTACAACTCTGCGGTCGATGTTGACGGCACACAACCAGTCTATATGTCCAACCTTGCTGCCACCTATTTGAAACTAGAAGAGTGCGCTGGGCCTTTGCATGAAAGAAAGTGTCCCCAGATTTTCCTGACAAGCGTCATCCAACAGTTACGAAATGGCTCAAAAGGCTGCCTCGATGGCACTGATTCACGACCCTCGAATGGCAAAGGCTCGTTTTCGGCGGGGTTTGGCTCGCAAAGAGACTAATCAGCTCAGAGCAGCTATGACAGGTATTTATTTCCCTTTCCATCCTCATATCATAATTCGATGCATGTAGATTTGGAACGATTTTGAAGGAAGATCCAAACTGCGCTGAGGCGAAAACTGAACTCGCCGTCGTGGAGCGACTAATCGAGATTAACGGGTACGATGATGACTCCGGATTATGGGATGACTGGGAATATCCTGCGCCGGACCACCCGCCTCGAGACGTTTATCCACTGTACCTCCTTACTGGGACCGAGTCGAATTCAAGCCCCGAGTCGGAAAAGGAACGCCTGGGTCATGTTGGGAACGGCATCCCATGCAAGCACCACAATCTCAAGCCCTGGGCTGCGCGAAGGGGGAGAGCTGTGTGTACTCTCACGCGCCGGAGCCAGAAGCATTCCAGACACCGAGTAAGCCCAGCCACCTTTCTCCTGGCCACGCTGACGCCCGCTCAGAGGACGGAACGTTTGTCTATACTTTCTCCTTGGATCTTGCAAATTTGGCGATCGCTGTCTCTACTCTCATTCGAAGGCGAACCTCCCCGACCTCTGGGATGACGAGACCCGCATTCCGGAGGTGCGGGAACTCATTAAATTCAATGAGGAAGCGATCCGAGAGCGCCGCCTCTTTACCAACTATATGGGAAAGGGCCCCTTTGCTTCGGACACCCTGCTGGCCGTGAAGCGCGCCGTCGACGATGCGGTAGCGAGGGAGGCAGTGGGCGAATTTGTGGATTTCGTGGACAGCACTCCGTTCATCATTCACCTTACCCTCAATAAATCCTCCGACATACCCAGGGACACCGTTTCTGGCATGCGAGAGATCCTAGAGGTTTCGAGAGCAAAAAGCAAAAAGAAGACGCTCTCCCTACTATCCTCCCCGGTGGTACTCGGCGTCTTCATCACCGATGCAGGAATTATTCAAGACAAGAACAAGGATCTGCTCGCCAAAATCGTCGCCTACGCCAAGGGCGGCGGGGTTGTTGTCATCGGCGGGTCCTTCAAGACGTTCGAGGGGAACCGGCAAGCAGACGTTACACCCGCGCAACTGGAAGCGTTCTTCCAAAAAGGCTGGGGCCTCCCGTGGAAGATGGGCTCGCACCGCGCCACCGACCGCAAGACGTTCACCCTCAACCCCAACAGATATTTGCATGCACCGGTGGCTCTGCCAGATACATTAAGCATGAAGGCCTTGCATTTGAAAGGGGTCCGAGCGGATGCTGCGCTGTACCTATCCACGGGGCATTCCCAACTGGATTCGTCGAGCTTTCGTCCCTGCACCCTTGTTGAGACGCCAATCGCGTTTACGAAGTTCGGAGAAGGCCTTTTGGCTTTTGTCGGCGACGTTGGCGCAGAGAAGGCGACTACGGATCTTATCATCGCGATGTTTGGATTCTCTCCGTCTTCCTAACCTATTCACGATATTTTGTCGGTAAAGGAATTGTCGGAACTAATACTGTATGCAGATTGACTTGTTTGATATCTTTGTATCTAGTAGTGACTCATTCATGTATATTGCAATTTTTTTAACTGAATATGGCCATCATGAGACAAACGTCCGTAGCCTTTTTCAGTAAATAAATTGCTATAAGTGGCACATTCGTACGCCAGAGACGAAAGTCATGTGCCGCGCTGGCCACTGGCCGAAATCGTAAATTCTCAGCTGCAGTCAACTACATAGTATGGCATGAACCACTACACCCGGTTTGTCAGTGACCTTCCGAAAAGGGACGCGTCTACTTTTGTTTAGTGGCGAACACCATAAGTTGCTTCTTCTCGTGATTAACTGTTAGGTTATTGCCAAGAACTGCTCGCTGGCAGGGGATGTCTGAAGACGTGCGAAATATTAACACGAATCAGTGGAGTCGTCGAACATAAAACCCAAAACCCAAAATATATTGGCTCGATTTAGCATTTGAATTGGGTGTTATGAGCCCAATACCTTGCGAACACATCTCCCTAAGGGCTGAGGACCACATCGACCCTGTTACCCGGTTTCCATGCAAGACTGGAATTATCGAGAGATACTAGGGCGGCGCAAACGAGGGTCTGATCCAAGGCTGACTGGTCTGAATGTTTATCAACCAGACAGATTGACACAATTAACGCTTGTTTTCGACCCCTGCGAATGGCACCGCGCACGCTCTGAAGGAACCACATAGCATGGCCTGGGAGCGCTAAAGCGAGGAATATGGCGGGAAGATAACTCCCCTGCACCGCAGAAAGTCCAAGTGGCGAACAAAAAGCGTGGAGAAGGAAGAGGTGGAAGAATATTCGAGTGGCGAGGAAGGAGGCACAGAACAGCCAGTCATGTCGAAATCGAGGGTGGAGGAACGACAGCGAAAGCTGAAGTGTGGGGAGTTCCATGACTGCGCAAACGCAGAAAATGTGAGCCCATTGTCGCTGGACAAGGTAGTACAACAGCACGATATAGGCAGAGTGATGAATCCATCCCCAACATATTGTTATGCTGCTTCGGTAATATCTCCATCCAACAAACAAGTCGCCGAGGAGAAATCCTTGGAATGCCCTGCATACAAGTGCAGCGTGCTGGGAACGAGGACGCAGTGCACTGACGTCCCCTCGGGACAAAGCGAGGTCCAGGAGGAAGGGAACGCTGCATATGGTCATAACGGCGCTTGACAAGGCGGTGATGATCCAGGCTCGTTGCCGTTGTGCGGTATATTTTCTCTGGAGTGCATGATATAGCAGAATAGTTGCGCTCGCGAAAGTGATACCACTGAAGGCGGAGTCGGAGGGCATGGTGGGCGAAGCTACGTCCATCAACCAATATTTTCATTGAATAGAAATGATTGCCGCAATTTGGACTTGGACAACCGCAGGCCAGCGCAGGTCTTGGCGAGACACCCTATCTCCATCCGTTTTGTTCACGCCACGGTCCACACTTGGTCCACGCACATTCTCGTGCACATCTTGGTACACTGGATTGTTCTGAGATTTATCTCGTAGGTACAGGTCCGATACAGCTTGGCGTCTGAATGGTAAGCCTCACAGAGCAGCCTCAGGCTAACGCCGGGAGCAGGGGATTTGTTGCCGATGCATTCTTCGTCTCGATGAGATGGAAGTGAAAGTGAACCGCGGTGTTTGGTGCTTGTTTGGTGCTGACCGCCCAAAGAGGCAACCTCCGAGCTTGGTTCGAAACTTCATGATCATTCCTTCAAGACTGGGATTCTCAGATGTCCTGTACACCTACGATTACAATATATTTTGTCGCCCTTTCCAGCTCAAAATTCCAAAAATTCCATGAGCGGTTGTTTACTTCTAAAGGCAATACATGAGTGAACCAAACACTAGACTTTCGTTTTCTCTTTTAGACTTCATGGCTTCCGGCTCTTCCTCCGCGTCCTCCTCCTCCTCGGGCTCCGCCTCTCCCGAGCCTGAATCCCGCCCCGCAAAAACGAGCAAGTCAAAAGCCGCCGAAAAGGCGACGAAGGTCACGCAGGAAAAAGTTAGAAATGAGGGCACGGACCCGCACTGGGCCTATACGCCTCCAAAAAAATCCGTGCGGCTGGAAGAGTCCGCAGACGTGGGCGACTTTGACTGGGACGCGCTCAACGGGAACCCGGACCTCGAGCTGTGGCTCGTGCGGATACCTGAAGGCGTGCGTGCGCGTTTCTACGAGTTCACATTTAAATTTATCTGAGATGCGTGGTGTGTAGGTGAAGCCGCGCTACCTTGAGACCGCACAGCTGGAGTTCCCCCCGGGTGCGAAACGTGATAGCAAGAAGAGCGCGAAGCTTGGTGTGCTGCAGCGCAAGGTCGCTTACGATATCTGGTCCGTGGGCGACGATGAGCCCGAAGAGCTGCCAGTCGGGGGCGACGAGATCAAGGGGCTCTCGTGTCTGCTGCCCCGGAAGAGCAAGAAGGGGAGGCTGTATGCTGGTATCTATGTATTTTATTTTCATTTTTACAAGTGCTAATTATGCGTTTTGCTAGCGCCGACACCTATTGCGCGGACAATTGTCATGGCTGCGCAGGCAGCGAAGCCGACACCCGATCCTTCGAGCACAGCTACAGCAAACGAACGGCCTGTTTACAAAAATCCGCCCAGAGAATCGTACCCAAAGGAATTGCTGACCCATGCATTCGTTCCTTACGGCGCTGCAGTCGCAGAAGGTCCGGGTCGTGCTCGGACGCCGATGGAAGTTGAACAGGAAGTCCTTGTCCCTGAAACCCCGGAACCAACCTCCAAGGTCAAAGGGGAGGGCAAAAAGCCGTTAAAGGGGAAGAAACGCAAGGGCGAAGAGGACGGCGAGGCGCCGAAAAAGAAACACAAGAGCAAGGAGATCGTCGAGTCGCCGCCCAAAAAGCCGAAAAAAGTCAAGTCAGCGTCGTAGGACGTCTACGTATTATTCCGGGTCTATTCCTACATCCTGCTAATAAGTATACACATTGTGAGATGAGAGTGAGACGCGAGGACCCATGATATTGAAACGATGCAATGCAGAAGGGATACATGCAAGACAAAAAGGAATGGAAGGAGAACGGGGGATTAATTATCCCACATCCATAGCGTCCCCCCGCTCCTTGCCCTTTCCCTTGTTCGCCCGCCGCTCAGCATCCAGGTCGGGCTGCGCGCGCAGCATCGCCTGTACCTCCTCATCCACCCCCTCAAACACACTCGCCTCAGGGAACCCCCACATCGAGCCCGGCCGCTCGCGCTGCTTCTGCTCAAACACGCCCCCAACGGCATCAACCCACTGTCTTCTTGTATCCACGAGCTGCCGTAGCTGTTCCGTCACCACAAGCATATTGTCGTCATCCGGGCCCAATCCCAGCGCCGCAGGGCACGGCGGCGGCGGCGGCGGTACCCCATTCGCACTGGCGTTCGCACCGTCGCCGGGCACGGGCGTCCCCGCCGCGCTCGCCTCCCCCTTCAGCTTCTTCTTCTTCGCGAGCTTCGGGCCGTCCTTCTTCTGCAGCTTCGTGTACGTGCTCGAGATGTTGCGGTCGATAGAGTCGCGCAGCTCGAGGTACTCTTGGTAGCCGAGCCGGTCGCGTGCAATGTCGGCAATGCGCGTCTTCCGCGCCTTGTTCGTCGCGACGACCGTGCGCAGCTCGCGCTGCGCGTGCCGCAGCGCAGTCGCGACCGGGTCGTCGACCTTCTCCGAGTAGTCCGGCTACACCAAAGATTGTCAGAGACAGACAAAGAAATTATTATAGCGAACAAAGCGCACCGGCAAATCCAGCAGCCCGTGGTACCGCATGGTGTCGCGGATGCGCGCCTCGAGGTCGGACACGTTCATCTTCTCCTTGCGCGCGGCGGCCGCGGCGCTCCCTCCGGGGCGCCCCTCCATTGCGTCCTCCGCCGCCTTGACGCCCTTCCACACGGTCGCGTCCCCCATCGGCAGCAGTGCACTCAGCACGCGCTCCGTTAGCGGACCGTGCCCTCTTGCCTCCGTCGTCAAGTCCGTCTCCATCAGCGTCGACGGGTCCCACTTCGGCGTCGGCGGCGCGAACGCATCTGGCGGTGCATCACGCAGCGTGCCCGCGCCGGGCGATAAGGTGGCACCGAGCAGCTGCGCGTCCTGTTCCGCCCATACATCGAGGTAGTGCCGTCCAAGCTTGGGCATCACATATGGCTCCACCTCGTCGCCTGTGTGCTCCAGGAAGCCGACGTCCTCCTCGCGGATGGGGCGGATGTACGGCTCTATTGAGGTGTAGAAGGTCGTCACCGGTGTCTGTGTCGGCTGCTTGGCGGTGCTAAAGTCTTCTGTTACTTCGATGGGCTTGCTGGGGCCCGGTTTCGGGAGTGGCAATATTGGGGGCCGCATGGGGAGGAGGGAGACGGCAGGAGGGATGGTAAAATCGGGGCCAGACTGGTCAGGCGGAGTTTTAGATTTAGCAGAACGAGTTAGCATGGTCGATGGTCAGACCTTGGAGGTACTAGTCTGAGAGGTTGATGCTGTGGATTTTTGTGCCTTTGGAGGGTGGGTATGCGGTGCAGGAGGCGTTGCTTTGCGAGGCCTTTGTGCGTCTAAGGGCGATTGTAAGAATGGTGAAAGTGGTGCAGTTACAAAGGGAACAGACCTTGCTCCTGATCGCTTTCGTCTTCTCGTTTCCGTTTCTTTTTCTTCTTCTTTGATTCCTCACTATAGAGGGAACAAGAACAGTTAGCAAAGTCATGTGCATGAGATATAGATAACCCAAATTTGTCTAAAAACTGACCTGCGGGGGTCCAGGGAGGACCTCGCGGAGGACGGTGGCATAGATGACACTGGGTGCGACGAGAGGCGGGGTTTGATGACCACCTTCAGATCCTCGGCATCGGGGATGGGCGTGTCTATACAATGTCGAAGGCCGCACAGAAAAAACAGGCCAAGTGCACAAAAAGCGTCGAAGAATCATGCAAAGCCGGTTGTAAGTGGCGGTAGGAGGAAGGAAACGAAATAAGCGCGGAAAAGCGAAACACATGATCAGAATGCTCCGACGCGTCTCAGCAAGAAAATGCGAAATACGCACAGTCGCGCTCCCTCTTGACCTTTTCGATCTGCTTGGCCTTTCCCTTCTCTCGCTCCTTCATCCTGCGCATCGACTCCTCGATCGTCTTGAGGTCCTCGCCTGCCTTCTTCGCCCGCTCCAACGTCTTCGCCTTCAGCTGCTTCAGCTCTTCGTGCAGCGACTCGAGCTCCTCCGTCGCAGGCACCGCATCCGGAGGCCCTTTAAATATGGCGGACCGTATGGGCGACGTGGGCCTGCTATACGCCGCCAATTTCGACGTCATTTTTATCGAAATGTCCCGCTATCGTCCCCGTCGACCTCCGACGACCTTCCCAAAGGTGAAGGTGGACGCAGTGTCCGAATATGAACGTCCTGGAGGCCTTTAGCGGGCCACACAGCAATAGACGCTCGTCCGCACTTTTTCGCAAAAGAGACGGTTTCTGCGCGCTTGGACACGACAGGAACGGTTCCAGAGGCAGTTATGTGCCCAAAGACCGTATTTGAGGGTGTCCGAGACCGTCTGGAGAACGACCAAGGCGAGGACGCCGAATTCGCGCTCACCCAATCAATGCAGAGAACAAGTAAGTGTCACACGGAGTATTACCTCAGTGTGGCGGTGCACAATGGCAATCAGGGGAGCACAAAATACAGGAAAGGTTAAGAGCGGGTTCAAAGGTCAGTGGATGCTGAAAATACAAGTGCGTGAAAGGATTGACCAGAGAATTTAAGCAAGGATTTTAAATTTCACTCTTATTCGGACAACCATCGAGTTCTTTTGCGAACGAAAACAGTTTACTTCGATCTATATATGCCGATATACTACATTGCAGTAAATAATGATAAGGATGCAAGATACAATACGGATCCATCTCCGTCTCCTGTAAGTTAGTTATGTCACCCCGTCTTGACCCGCACTTTCGCCCCAAGTAGCGACACAATCTCAAAACATAGAACGAGCAACAACTGTCCGATAAGGTCCATGAGCGCCGAGTGGATCGGCAGCGCATACATATCGGGATCGAGGTTACGCGCCCACAGAAAGTTCGTCAGAGCGCGCGCGATAAGGAGCGACGAGGTCACCTGGGCAAAATGAAAGTAAGTTGGATGGAAGTAGCAATCACACCAGAGAGGACTCACAGCAAGACAGAAGAACATCACAGAGAACCCGACGAACACAAACGGGAGGTGCAGCCACCCGAGCGCTGCAAGGATCGCCAGGAAGATGATCTCGACGGGCAGCGTGACGATGAGTAGCGTGAGCATTACGAGCCGCGGGGACGGCTCCCTCGTCTTCGCGCCGGCTGTTGCGGGCGGGGCGATTGCAAGCGCCGCGGCGTGCAAAGCTGTCGATAGCCTCGAGGTAAAGATCGCACCGACGGCACCGGGGAGACCGCTGATGACGACCGCGAGCAGCGCGAAGCCGTCATAGCGGCTAACAAAGAGGTCGAGCACGATGCCCGTCCCGCTGCTGATGACCATCGCGCCGAAGAGCGGCGCCCAGCCTTGTGTGAGGAGCGGCGCGACGCGGGGGTTTCGGCGCGTGAACATTCCGCAGGAGAGCGCGGAGAGGACGACGAGGATGGCGACGGTGAATGGGATGGGTGTGTGCAGGAAGATGATGAGGACGGAGGAGACAGCACCCAGGAGTATGAGCGTGACGAGGTCCCCGAGGCAGGAGGCAATGGGTGGCGCGATGTTGTCTACGAAAGAATTTTAGCGAGAGGATCCAATGGAACGGTGAATAAATACCTGGATCGCGGCCAAACCGTCGACAGAGCACCACTAGGCCGCACATGAACGATCCCAGCAGTAAACTGGAAAGACAGGCGGCGGTCATGGCGGTTGAGGCGACCATAATGAATCTGGGACAGATGTGAATTAACGGGGGATGACAGAGGCGCGGATGACCGACGTAGGAAATCCAGAATGGCGCGGACCATCGCTCTGTGGGACGTGCGGCAGCGGCCGCCTTGGGAGGACCAGAGTCTCCTGTTCTCCCGCAGGCGGGGTCCGGGGCACGATCAGCCCGAGGACAAGTGAAACGCCGGCCGCTACAAAAGAAACGACCGTCGCCTGCACCTGAAGCAGCGCGAGGTTGCCTATAATGATCGACCGTCGCGCAGGGGGGTCATCGAGCTCTCCGACGTTGGCTGCAGTTCCAAGCCGGGCAGAGAGATTCATCTCAAGGTTTCCTTTTAAATTGAGCACGACGGGGATGATCATAATTAGCTGGTCGACCTCCCGCATAGCGCGCCAGCGCTAAAATAACAGGTAAACCAAAGGTGAACGGCAAAGAATTAAATGACCGTGTACTTCCATAATAAGAACTCACCGAAACATGGTCCAGCAGTTCGCCAGTGAACAGCAGCCCAATCGTCGTGAAAAGCAATGTGGGTGCGCTCTAAACGAGAAAACGCCACAGTCAACATTTAGCTTGTCAGTAATTTATTGCGCATCCACCTCGATGACGATACTTTGAATTTGTGGCCACGTTTTGGCAGGGACCATAGATTCTTTTGGACGGTCAATAGACGACCTGGGAGATCTAGAAGAGCTGAGCAGCGCCCGACTCCCGTCCTCCATTATGAGTTGGTCCTCCTCGTCCTCGTCCGACTCCTCGTTGTGGGAAGGCCCGTATTCCATGTTTTTTATGCCATTTTGACGGGGGAAATCGGGGTTTTGTGGGATGTCTGTATGGGACTCTATAATATTCAGTTCAATGTCGTTTCCCATGATTTTGGTGTTGGCCAAGTCGAGGAACCGAGAGCAAGCATCTAACGTGTCAGGAAGGTGTTGAACAACAGGCACAAACAGTACTTCTCCTCTTCGACTTTCAACAGCTTTCAACATACTGTATCAGACTTTCTTGGGCTTTTCCTATCCAGTTTCAAGCTCGATGAATGGTATGGAACTCCAGCGTGTTGATAACGCCTCCGAGACCTTGTCTTTGAACGAAATCAGCTACACGAAATCTCAGGAGTCAGGATCAGCGACGAAGTGTTGTTCCTCGGCGGTGATGCATCTCACGGTCTTTTCTGAAATCTATCAGAATTATGACCTTCGGCCGCTCATGTTGATTTGGAGTGACTTCAGGTTTATTTCAGTCTGATACTGACTCGGAGTCGGTAATTTCTTGTCACCGTATTTTCCTTGGTATTTTCCATGCGCGTCGAGTGTTGTTCTTGGAATCCGACCGAAGCCTCGGCTCCTTAAATGAAAGCGACCTACGGTGCAAGCCGCTGGTATGCTTTCGATAAAGCTGCTGTGAAATTTGATATACGTATACTGACGATTCCAGAAAAGCTAGTCATCATCGCAAGTTTGACGAGTTCCAACAGGGTTGACAAGCGTTAGCTACAAATGGTTCCCACTGCCCGCTTCTTTCCCTCTCGCTTGTGGTGAACGGTTTGCAGCTTCACCTTCCGTCCATCTAGCTGGGTAGATTCTTGCTCAATTCACCGTTATGTCTGGAATCTTCTCGGGTAGAGGTAAAAGGCATCGATTCTTCCCTAAGTATCTGAGGCGCTGACATACGCAGACGATCCGGGCTCGACTGTGGATCCTGTCCCCATCGTAGTTTTCGATACAATGGCCGCAGTCTCAAGCATCTCACTCGCACTAACTCTGGCACCTGCGGTATTGTCGCCGAACGTGCATCGAAGCAAAGCGTGGTTCAGCATGATCACGACAATGATGATATTCCCCTTGTTGTATCTGCTCAACGTTGGCTCGCAGTTCAACTATCACGACTCACCTCCTATCGGCCTGTGTATTCTTCAAACGGGATTCATTTATGCCGGTATGTTCTTCATGGTGTTGTTAAAAATATGGTTATTAAATTTTGTTGCGCCTCAGGCCCACCAACGTACTAGGAGCTTCTAACAAATTATTCAGAACACTCAATTCTTCTACAGTTGCACTATATCAGTTCTGTGCTTTATCACCGATGTTAGCCCTTCCCCTCCTATTTTTCTTGTCTTTAATTATATTCGTAGATGGCCTTCGAATTGCGGGCCATGCTCTTCAACGGAACAAGAAACAAAATCTTCATGTCTCTCGTATGTCATCGATAGAGTTCAATTGACCCATCCTTAAAACTCTGACTTAGTTGATACTGCTGCCCTCGATACTCTTTATCTGCGTGTTTTTCGAAGCCTTTGCAGTAGGTCCTTTAATTTGAAAATTATTGTCTACCTGAACTCTACCCAGCTCGTGGCCGACAACGGAGGCGTACACTTCAATGCCACCCATATGTACTGCGATAGCGAGCGCAAGGCCCCGTGAGCCCTATCTGAGAAATCACACTTGTTGACTAACGAGATGTCCTGATTAGGCTCACAACATCTGCAGCCCTGGTGGTGATCTTGCTGTTTCTTACGCTTTGCGTGGAAGGTTAGGTCTCTACTATCCTATGACACAATGCCTACCTTATTTACAGTTTGGACGATTGTGATGTTATATCGGAACTGGGCAGCTGTTCGATCCTTCAGGCACACCACTCTTCAACTCGGGGTCATAATTCGCTTGGGCGTGTTCAGTCTCGTAGTAGGGTTTGGAGCGGTGTACGTTTCCGCATTGTTGGGTCTAAGAGCTTTCTCATAACATCGTGTCACAGGATGGGAGGTGTGGCCCTGCCAAACGATTCACGGGGGGGAGCTCTCTGGAATATTTTTATCGTCTCAGGTGGATAATTTTTAAGCTTCATTCCAGTGAGTTCTAACATGCCTGTCTGGCAGTCCCTCTACTTGCGGCCCTTGCGTTTGGTACCCGACGCGTGAGTCTCGGTGTTCGTAAAGCAGTCTTGGTTCTTTGAGCTGACGTCAGAAGGATATTATGTCCGCCTATGCTTTCTGGAATTGGAAGAAGAACGGATTCCAGATTCAGAGTCAAAGCAGCGCTGTATGATTCGTTTTGACATTGGACCCATTGACCTGTGGGACTGGTTTTCATTTTCATGTGTCCCAACGACTCTCGTTGTAATATCCGACGTTATACGCGGGTCTGAAACGTGAATGGTATTACGACCTGCTCAATCATGCCGGCTCCAGGCAGCTTGGTTAAATAAATAATCTTTTTACTTACGATGCCCAACTTGAAGTGCTGGTTGAAAGGTCAAAGGTGCGCTATCCTCCAATATTTTCAGGCAAATCCTTCGAAGACAATAAGATTTCTCACTGACACTAACTGCTTACCAACTTCTCTCTCCCAGACTTTCAACTTGAACCCTGTACATATTAGTAACCCGGCCCAACAGGGCCGCGGCATTCGCGCCATCAACGGCATTCGGATGCACGGTCCGAATTCGATCGTCAGTGGTGTGCCTTGGACCAACAGGTCACCAAACAGTGACACGGCAATGCTGAGTTCTAACTACATCGAATACTTAGCGCGGCGTCGAACGCTCGTTGATATGCTCCTCCTATGCCAGGCCATCAAAAATTGCACTACATACAAGTTACCGTCCCGTCAGGCAACGCTGATACAAGCGAGATGAGAGCACGGTGCTCTCATCTCGCTTGTGTCAGCGTTGCCTCCGTCGACTCGGAGTTTTCCCGATACTGAACAAGACTGGGAAAAAATTTCGAGTAACAATCGATTCAATGTTGACAGATGCAACGGCATCTGAACGGAATCTGGCAGCCGCAAGTTTTGCGCATATGGTGCATCCCACGATTTGTGCGGAATTCATCATAACTTAACTTTAGCATATTATCGAGCGCGTCGGGCAAGGCCGGTCACCGAGGTCTCTTAGTTACATATCTTCAGCGTTTATTTGGAATGCTGTAGGCCAGGTATCCTCGAATTGGCGCTCCTAGCTGATATTAGATTTCAGCTCACATATCCGTCCACGCGCAGGTCCTGTGAGGTGCGGGGAGAGAAGTAGTTCACCGACTGACTCACAAATTTCTTCGCCGTTTTATAATTTTTCGCCTCTGGATGAATTTGCGGAACGACGTTCCTTTGCGGTGTATCCCGATACCTACTGAGATAAATTTTCGACGCCACCAACGCGTGGTCCCCGTGACAGGGATCTTCCCTTCTGTCAGTAGGCCCTATTTTCGTTTATACGCAGCTAATAAATTCAAGCCGCGTAAATCCTTCCGTATAGCATTATCTGAAACTCGACCGGAGCCTCGGGTTCCGGGATCTGTCGCGTTGTGTCACGTAGAGCGGCGTACCGCGGCGTAATTCAGGACGCAGTCTCAGAGCGCTTACATCCTTGTGGGGACTGAAAGCCGGGTAAGTTAGGTAGGTAGGTGGGTGGGTGGGTAGCATTATACGGCACAGTCCGAATAACGAACGCCGGGTATCCCAGCGGGAAATATGCTGGGAACTTAACGATTCCATCCAGGCTTGACGATTCCCTCCAGACCAAGTCGCCATCACGACAACATAAATTGATTATCGTGAGCTCAGATTTTGACGAGCGCCCCAGCAGTATTGATAACCGTTCGCTACGAATGGTTACCCACTGCCCCCTTCTTCTCCTCTCACCTGCGGTGAAGGCCATTCTGTAGCTTCACCTTCTGCCCATCTAGCTGGTTAGACTTTTCTTAATTCACATTCGTTATGTCTGGAATATTCTCGGGTGGAAGTAAAAATCAACTTGTTTTTCCGCGTCTCAGGCGCTGAAATTTTTCGTAGACGAGCCGGGCTCGACTGCGGATCCTATCCCTATTGTAATTTTCGATACAGTGGCCTTAGTCGCGAGTATCTCCCTCGCACTAACGCTGGCACCTGCAGTCTTGTCGTCGAGCGTGCATCGGAGTAAAGCATGGTTCAGCATGATCACGACGATGACGATATTCCCCTTGTTGTATCTGCTCAACGTTGGCTCGCAATTTAACAGTCACGACTCACCTCCTATCGGCTTGTGTATTCTGCAAACAGGATTCATTTATGCTGGTATGTTATTCATGGTGTTATTAAAATATGGTTATTAAATGTTGTTGTGTCCTCAGGCCCACCAACGTACTATGAGCTTCTAACAAATTATTCAGAACACTCAATTCTTCTACAGTTGCACTATAGCAGTTCTGTGCTTTATCACCGATGTTAGTCTTTCCCCTCATATTTTCCCTGTGTTTGATTACCTTCGTAGATGACCCTCGGATTGCGAGCCACGCTTACCAATGGAAAACGAAACAAACTTTTCATGTCCATTGTATGTCGTGTATAAAGTTCAACAGGCATATCCCTTAAAGGTCTAACTCAGTTGATGCCGCTTCCCTCGATAATCTTCGCGGGTGTATTTTTCGAAGCCATTGCAGTAGGTCTTTGCCCCCCAAAAATGATGCCTTCGCCTGAACTCCTATCCCAGCTCGTGAACGCCGAGAGAGGTGTCCACTTCGATCCCACACATATGTTCTGCGAAAGCGAGAACAAGGGCCCGCAGTAAGCCATATTTTATAACATCACGCTTGTTTACAAACCGTGTGGCTACGTTAGAGTCAAGATATCGGCGATTCTCACCCTGATCTCCCTAATCCTCACGCTTGGCATGGAAGGTAAAATCTCAACCATTTTCACGACGCGGTGCTTACAACGTTATCTACAGTTTGGACGATTGTGATGCTATATCGGAACTGGGCAGCTGTTCGATCCTTCAGGCGCACCGCAACCGATCTTCAGCTCGGGGTCATGATTCGGTTGGGCGTGTTCAGTCTCGTAGTAGGATTTGGAGCAGTGTGCGTTTCCGTATTTTTGCTCTCCAAACCATTCTTATGGTGCCGTGCTACAGGATGGGAGCTGTTACCTTGCCGAACAATTTGCAAGGAGGAGCCATCTGGAATATTTTCCTTGTTTCGGGCACGTAATTATTTTTCCCTTTGAGAGAGTTTTTAACATGCATGTCTGGCAGTGCCCTTATGTGCCGCCCTTGCGTTTGGTACCCGGCGCGTGAGTTTTTTGTGGGCCCATCTCATTTTCATCTTGATGCTGATGTCCACAGGATATTATGTCTGCCTACGCCTTCTGGAACTGGAACAAGAGCAGAATCGGTCCGAGCGACGTTAAAGTTCAAGGCAGCGCAGTGTAATGTTTCGTTTGCCATCGGTCATTCCCAACATGGTTGACCCGCGGCGGGGATTGTTTCGGATTTTCGTGTCTCAAATATAATATATATTATGTTGTAATAATAAACGGCGCTTGCTATAATAGCCCCAAACATATTTTATGCTTATGGGAAGTCATCCAATGGGGTAATTCTAGGACTATTTATATACTTTACATCCGAACGTAAGACGTGTGATTGACGTGTGATTGTGATCATTATGCAGTGGGTCCATATTAATCGGCTTCCGGGTCTGATAGCTGATTGGCGCTCACAAAGCTAAATCTAGGAGCTCTCTTGCGGAATGTCGATACTGCCCAACAACCATCGACGTGATCATCTGAAAAGTGGGGTCACAACAAGAGAGTGACTTTTAAATTGAGTGCATTGCCTTTGTCGCGATAAAAATATCAGGCATAAAGTTCTCACCGTGTCAGCTTTCAAGTTGTGCATTATTGAGTAATATCGTCTTCGCCTAACGCTGCTTGCTGTCCTCGACAACCGCAATGAAGACGCCACTCTCAGGCTTCAGGTTTGTGACTTTCTCTACTGGTCACGAGTTTCACCTCAGTTGCCAGCAGTGTTCAACTCAGTATCGTTGACTTCATGTCTTCAAGTTTCCATGTTGCCCTACTCGTTGTTCTCGGCGCTTGCAGTCTGCCGGTCTGGGTACTGGGCCGGAAACACGTCCGATCCCAGCTCAAATTTATCTGCCACTGTGTCATCCGACCATTTCGTTCTACAGCGACTCGGAACGGTCCAAAGAAGACTGGCCTTAAAACTCCGCTGAATGCCGGCACGGTATGATCTATGATATGCTGGGGCTACACAACGCTGATGGTCCAGCTCTTAGTTCTGGCGTATGCCATACTACGAATATCCGGAACAGAAACAGTTTCGCACATACATCTACGCATTCACCTGGGTAAAATTATCCGTGACTCCATTGTGTTTACTGATAGAATTTTTAGGAAGATCCAGAAGAAGACATGCGGCATTTAGAACTGACTTCGGAAGACTCGGTGTTGGCCATTACGAGCGGCGGAGACAATGTTCTCCATTATGCAATTTCTGCGGGGCCCAAGCGAGTAAGACACAGCAGTCACTGGGATAAATGAAATTAAAAATTCATCTTAGATCCATTGTGTGGATATGAATCCTTGGTCGGTACCACAATTTTTGTCAGCGACGTTTTTTCAATTTTGCATTGCTCTAGCCAAGGCCATCTCGTCGAACTGAAACTAGCCGCAATTCACACCTTGGATTACACCGACTTCTTTGCCATGTTTGGCGAAGGTCGCCACGGCAATTTCCGTGGTTTGTTGGACTCAAAGATTGCCCCACACATTTCTGCCGCTGCTTATGAGTTTTGGCGTGCAAATGAGGACGCATTTTCGTCTGCATTTTATCTGCGTGGATATAGTGGCTGGGCCATTTACTTGATGCGCATTGTGTTCAAAGTTGCCGGAATCTCTCGACATGTGAAGGATTTTTGTAGTGCAGATACACTTCAAGAACAGGCCAGAATCTGGTGGGAGCATCTGCGGCCTGTTATGCTGAACCCCGTCGTCGTCGCCTTGCTGAAAAATCCTGTTTTCTGCTGGAATGCTCTCGGAGTTCCTCTCAATCAGCGTAAAATGCTTTTGAGCGATGGTACGCCAAGTCTGTTCAACCTTGTTCCTTTTAACCCATTCCAACAGGTGGGGTTTACGAGTACATCCGGGACTCGCTTGATCCCCTTGCTTCATCGTACCTGCTTAAAACCGGGGCATATTTCTATCTTCTGGTCTGCATCATTGTTAAACGTATGTTCTGTTTTCTGATTATTATAATTTTTTTTATAGGCTCTCCTTGGTCACTACACTCACGAGTCGTGTCCTGCCTACCTAACTCGGTCAGGATTTGAAAAGTTGAAGGCCGATTCCTCCAAGGCACTCGATGCTTTCCGGTTGCACACTGATTCGATTGTCAAGTGCGTTGGAAAATTTTAATTGATCATTCAGAAATTCAAATATACTGTCCAGCGTCTTGCGTAGACTTCCCGATAGTTCACTGACCCGGATCGTGATAATGGACCACCTTGACTGGCTCTCTCCGGGATCGCCGGATGTCGATGCAGAAATTGAAAACTTTTCTCGCTTGCTGGATGTTGGTGGGTTAGTTTTCTGGAGATCAGCTGCACGCAAACCGTGGTATTGCGCAAATTTCGAGGCGATGGGGTTCGAAGTAACAGCCTTAGGCGTGAGGACTGGACCCAAGATCGCGATCGACCGAGTCAACACGTTCGTCCCGATTCCTTTCAGTTGTCTATTTTCAATCGTTGAAAAGAAATTCAGGTATGCCTCGTTCTTCAAGGCAAAAAAATTGGTTTAGACTATGTGGGACGATAGAAGGGCGGGCATATTTATATAGAGTGGGTGTGCGTATGTGTATATTTTGGTTCACATGTAGGTTGTTCGGAATTCATCCAGAAGAGCTTCTTGCACTTGCGAACTGCCGTTGTTGCCATACACGGGAATTTCGTCCGACGCCAATACCGCTGACCGCTCATACTCCGGCCTTTCTTAAAACAGGTCATTGCGGTGCCTGGTTTGTGATTGTACGGAGTACTGTACCATTTCGACCGTAGATTCAGGTCACAGTCAAAACCAGCTTTTTTTGATGCAGTGTGCAAAAATCGCCTTAACTCAAAAAACAAAATTTCTCGGGCATTTCGGACATCGATGATGCCATCCATTTTGAATCTACGGTCGAAATGGTACAATAATCTGATGCTTCAACCAGAACTGCAACTGCTCTCACTGCTTTAGCCATCAAAGTGTCATGGAGTCCAGCGCTGCGGCCAGATGCGGCAGTGCGACACACTTCAAATGCGACACACCGTAATCAAATCAAGCTCAAATGCGGCACAGGCTTCCATCAATGTCCGGGCAAACCCTGGCCGCGAAGCGGCCAGTTAGCAGTTCGGGTTAGCGGTTTGGGTTAGCGGTTAGAGGTGTTAGAGTTAGGGTTAGTGGCTAGGGTGAGGGTGAGGGTATATTGTAATGTCGAACAAGAAAACAAGTGTATTCAAGTTTGATGGCCGATCGAGCGGTACCATAGTGCATTGATGGGACATGTGCCGCATTTGAGGACAGCGTGTCGCATCTGAGGTGTGTCGCACTGCCGCGTTTGGTACATCGCGGCTTAGTATGCCGCTTTTTTAAAATAAAAATCCCATTGAAAATGATCAAAGATCCTGAAGATACGCGCCCTTCTCCAAAGCAACCAAATCAGCCACGTTCGTGCCATGGGGATTTTTGGGCGCGCAGCTTGCATCCTATGACGTTCAATCGCCGTCGACTGTGGATGCCCGGCTCTTTTCACTGTTCAGGCAAATGCAGTCAGCGGTGGCGGTGTACGACGGCCCGATGATCCGCCATTGTTCTACCCAAGTTCTACCTGGCACGCAATAGCGACGCTCAGCTCCAATTTGTTTCTTCTCCCTCCCAGTTTTTCTTCTTTCTATTTTTGCAACATCGGGAACGTGATAGTGTATCGGCATCTTCCGGTGGATGCCCCTTGCTCACCACATCTGCAGCCCTGGTGGTGATCTTGTACGCTTTGCGTGGAAGGTTAGATCTCTACTATCCTATGACACAATGCCTACCTTATTTATAGTTTGGACTATTGGGATGCTATATCGGAACTGGGCAGCAGTTCGATCATCTGGAATGTACTATGGGCACTATGCAGCACTCCATAGCCCTTTGGGACAGGGATGTACCTATGCAGCACTATGAAGTGCTGCATAGCACTGCCTAGCGGCTCATGGTGGTCGGTTTTCCAGATGATCCTTCAGGCGCACGACCGGTCTTCAACTCTTGGGTCATAATTCGCTTGGGCATGTTCCGTCTTGTAGTAGGATTTGGAGCGGTATGCGTTTCCACATTGTTGCGTCTACGAGCTCTCTCATAACACCGTGTCACAGGATGGGAGATGTGGCCCTGCCAAACGATTTACGGGGGGGAAGCTCTCTGGAATATTTTTATCGTCACAGGTGGACAAATTTTTAATCTGCATTCTAGTGAGTTCTAACATGCCTGCCTGGCAGTCCCTCTACCACTTGCGGCCCTTGCGTTTGGTACCCGACGCGTGAGTCTCTGTTTTCGTAAAGTAGTCTTGGTTCGATGAGCTGATGTCAGAAGGATATCATGTCCGCCTGCGCCTTCTGGAATTGGAACAAGATCCGATTCCAGGCAGGCAGATTAGAGTCAAAGCAGTGCTGTATGATTCGTTTTTGACATTGGACCCATTGACCAGTGGGACTGTCTTTCATTTTCATGCGTCCAAACGACTCCCGTTGTACTACCCGACGTTATATGCGGGTCTGAAACGTGAATGGTATTACGACCTGCTCAATCATGTCAGCTCCAGGCGGCTTGGTTAAATAAATGATCTTTTTACGATGCCCAAGTACTGGTTGAACGGTGTGCTATCCTCCAATATCATCCAGCAAGTTCTTCAAAGACAATAAGATCTCTTACTGCTTACCCAACTTCTCTCTGCCAGACTACCCTCTTACTGGCCTCTGACTGGCCGCGGCATTCGCGCAATTCACACGGGATCGGTATTTCTTGCCAACTTCATTGACGGACCAAATAGTGACACTGTGGTGCCTCTGAGTTCTAACGCCGTCGAATAGCGCGGCCTCGAACATTTCAATGTTGATAGATGGAACCGCGTCTGAACGGAATCTGGCGGTATATCCCACAATGATTTCATCACGACTTAACTTTGGCATGTTATCCAGCGCGTCGCGGCCACCGAGGTCTCTTAGTTACATGTCTGCGGCGTTCGTTTGGAACGCATTTTATAAATAATGGTTGCTGGAGGCTAGGTCTCCTCGATTTGACAATCCCAGTTGATATCAGATTGCAGTTCACATATCCGTCCGTCGCATTTCCTGTGAGGTGTGAGGAGGCACCTCAATCCACCGACTGACTCACAAATTCTTTCGCCGTTAATAATTTTTCGCCCTCTGGATGAACCGGTGACGACCCACGGCAACGAAGTTCCTTTGCGGTGTATCCGGATACTCACTGAGATAAATCTTCGATGCCACCAATGCGGCATCCGTGTAACAGGGATCTGTTCCCTCGTTCTGTCAGTGGGTCCTATTTTGTTTATCTACGTACTCCTGCTAATAAATCCTCCTGTATAACATTATCTTCCTGATACTCGACCGGAGCCTCGGGGTTTCGAGATCTGTCGCATTGTGTCACATAAATCTACCACGGCGTAATTCAGAACACAAAGCGCTTATATCCTTATGGGGACTGAAAGTCGTGAAATATGTGGAGAACTTGACGATTCCATCCAGACCAAGGCTATCACGGCAACCTAAATTGATCATCGTGAGCCCAGAGTTTGATGAGCCCTAGCAGTATTAATGACAATCGTTCGCTACGAATGGTTACCCGCTGCCCTCTTCTTCTCCTCTCACCTGCGGTGAAGGCCATTCTGCAGCACCTTCCACCCATCTAGCTGGCTAGACTTTTCTCAATATTCACATTCGTTATGTCTGGAATATTCTCCGGTGGAAGTAAAAATCAGCTCAATTTCCCGCATCCCAGGCGCTGATATTTACGTAGACGAGCTGGGCTCGACTGTGCATACTGTCCCCATTGTAGTTTTCGACTCAGTAGCCCTAGTCGCGAGTATCTCCCTCGCACTAACACTGGCACCTGCGGTTTTGTCGTCGAGCGTGCATCGGAGTAAAGCATGGTGCAGCATGATCACGACAATGATGATATTCCCCTTGTTGTATCTGCTCAACGTTGGCTCGCAATTTAACAGTCATGACTCACCTCCTATCGGCTTGTGTATTCTGCAAACAGGATTCATTTATGCCGGTATGTTATTCATGGTGTTATTGAAATATGGTTATTAAATGTTGTTAGGCCCACCAACGTACTATGAGCTTCTAACAAATTCTTCAGAGCACTCAATTCTTCTACAGTTGCGCTGTAGCAGTTCTGTGCTCTATCACCGATGTTAGTCTTTCCCCTCATATTTTCCTTGTTTTAAGTAATTACATTGGCAGATGACCCTCGGATTGCGAGCCATGCTTACCAATGGAAAACGAAGCAAACTTTTCATGTCCATTGTATGTCGTTTATAGAGTTCAACAGACATATCCCTTAAAATTCTAACTCAGTTGATGCCGCTTCCCTCGATAATCTTCGCGGGTGTGTTTGTCGAAGCCATTGCAGTCGGTCTTTGCCCCCAAAAATTGATGCCTTCGCCTGAACTCTATCGCAGCTCGTGAACGCCGAGAGAGGTGTCCACTTCGATCCCACACATATGTTCTGCGAGAGCGAGACCAAGGGCCCGCAGTAAGCCATATTTTATAACATCATGCTTGTTTACAAACCGTGTGGCTACGTTAGAGTTAAGATATCGGCGATTCTCACCCTGATCTCCCTAATCCTCACGCTTGGCATGGAAGGTAAAATCTCGACCATTTTCACGACGCGGTGCTTACAACGTTCTCTACAGTTTGGACGATTGTGATGCTATATCGGAACTGGGCAGCTGTTCGATCCTTCAGGCGCACCGCAACCGATCTTCAGCTCGGGGTCATGATTCGGTTGGGCGTGTTCAGTCTCGTAGTAGGATTTGGAGCAGTGTGCGTTTCCGTATTGTTGCTTTCCAAAACATTCTTATGGCGCCGTGCTACAGGTTGGGAGCTGTTAGTTTGCCAAACAATTTTCAGGGAGGAGCCATCTGGAATATTTTCCTTGTTTCGGGCACGTAATTATTTTTCCCTTTGAGAGAGTTTTTAACATGCATGTCTGGCAGTGCCCTTATGTGCCGCCCTTGCGTTTGGTACCCGGCGCGTGAGTTTTTTGTGAGCCCATCTCATTTTCATCTTGATGCTGATGTCCACAGGATATTATGTCTGCCTACGCCTTCTGGAACTGGAACAAGTGCAGAATCGGTACGAGCGACGTTAAAGTTCAAGGCAGCGCAGTGTAATGTTTCGTTTGCCATCGGTCATTCCCAACATGGTTGACCCGCGGCGGGGATTGTTTCGGATTTTCGTGTCTCAAATATAATATATGTTGTAATAATAAATGGGGTAACTCTAGGACTATTTATATACTTTACTTCCGGACGACGTGTGATAGCGTGTGATTGATGCCAAAAAAAAAAAAGTGGGTCCATGCTGATCGGCCGGTACATCCTCCTGATCGGCGGCTTCGGTGATGTTCAAGGCGCCTACAAGGATAAATTTAAAAGCTCGCCTTGCGGAACGTCGCAGTTAGCACTGTCCAACAACCGTCGACGTGATCATCTAACAAGACGGGTCATAGCTAAGAGGGTGACTTTAAAATTAAGTGCATTGCCTCTGTCGAGATAAAAATATCAGCCATAAAGTTCTCAACGTGCATTTCCTGAGTACTATTGTCTGATCCTCTTCACCTAACACTGCTTGCTGCCCTCAACGACGTCGACCTCAATGAGGGCACCACTCTCAGGCTTCAGGTTTGTGACTTTCTCTACTGGTCACGAGTTTCACCTCAGTTGCCAGCAGTGTTCAACTCAATATCGTTGACTTCATGTCTTCAAGTTTCCATGTCGCCCTACTCGTTGTTTTCGGCGCTTGCAGTCTGCCGGTCTGGGCACTGGGTCGGAAACACGTCCGATCTCAACTCAAATTTATCTGTCACTGTGTCATTCGACCATTTCGTTCAACAGCGACTCGGAACAGTCCAAAGAAGACTGAGCGCGAAACTCCGCTGAATGCCGGCACGGTATGGTCTGTGATATGCTGGGGCTACACAACGCTGATGGTCCAGCTCTTAGTTCTGGCGTATGCCATACTACGAATATCCGGAACAGAAACAGTTTCGCACATACATCT
This sequence comes from Mycena leptocephala, assembly GCA_029378395.1. Lineage (NCBI taxonomy): Eukaryota > Fungi > Basidiomycota > Agaricomycetes > Agaricales > Mycenaceae > Mycena > Mycena leptocephala. The sequence continues at coordinate 97,447 of JARJLF010000038.1, forward strand.
ACGCATTCACCTGGGTAAAATTATCCGTGACTCTGTTGTGTTTACTGATAGAATTTTTAGGAAGATCCAGAAGAAGACATGCGGCATTTAGAACTGACTTCGGAAGATTCCGTGTTAGCCATTACCAGCGGCGGAGACAATGTTCTCCATTATGCAATTTCCGCGGGGCCCAAGCGAGTAAGACACAGCAGTCACTGGGATAATTGAAATTAAAATTCATCTCAGATCCATTGTGTGGATATGAATCCTTGGTCGGTACCACAATTTTTGTCAGCGACGTTTTTTCAATTTTCCGTTGCTCTAGCCAAGGCCATCTTGTCGAACTGAAACTAGCCGCAATTCACACCTTGGATTACACCGACTTCTTTGCCATGTTTGGCGAAGGTCGCCACGGCAACTTCCGTGATTTGTTGGACTCGAAGCTCGCGCCGCACTTGTCGTCTAGTGCCTATCAATTTTGGCGTGCAAATGAGGACGCATTTTCGTCTGCATTTTATCTGCGCGGATATAGTGGCTGGGCCATTTACTTGATGCGCATTGTTTTCAAAATTGCCGGAATCTCTCAACATGTGAAGGATTTTTGTGGTGCAGATACACTACAAGAACAGGCCAGAATCTGGTGGGAGCATCTGCGGCCTGTTATGCTGAACCCCGTCGTCGTTGCATTGATGAAAAACCCTGTTTTCTGCTGGAATGCTCTCGGAGTTCCTCTCAATCAGCGTAAAATGCTTTTGAGCGATGGTACGCCAAGTCTGTTCAACCTTGTTCCTTTTAACCCATTCCAACAGGTGGGGTCTACGAGTATATCCGGGACTCGCTTGATCCCCTTGCTTCATCGTACCTGCTTAAAACCGGGGCATATTTCTATCTTCTGGTCTGCACCATTGCTAAACGTATCTTCTGTTTTCTGATTATTATAATTTTATAGGCTCTCCTTGGTCACTACACTCACGAGTCGTGCCCTGCCTACCTAACTCGGTCAGGATTTGAAAAGTTGAAGGCCGATTCCTCCAAAGCACTCGATGCTTTCCGGTTGCACACTGATTCGATTGTCAAGTGCGTTGGAAAATTTTAATTGATCATTCAGAAATTCAAATATACTGTCCAGCGTCTTGCGTAGACTTCCCGATAGTTCACTGACCCGGATCCTGATAATGGACCACCTTGACTGGTTCTCTCCGGGATCACCGGATGTCGATGCAGAAATTGAAAACTTTTCTCGCTTGCTAGATGTTGGTGGGTTAGTTTTCTGGAGATCAGCTGCACGCAAACCGTGGTATTGCGCAAACTTCGAGGCAATGGGGTTCGAAGTAACAGCCTTGGGCGTGAGGACTGGACCCAAGATCGCGATCGACCGAGTCAACACGTTCGTCCCGATTCCTTTCAGTTGTCTATTTTCAATCGTTGAAAAGAAATTCAGGTATGCCTCGTTCTTCAAGGCAAAAAAATTGGTTTAGACTATGTGGGACGATAGAAGGGCGGGCATATTGTATATAGAGTGGGTGTGCGTATGTGTATATTTTGGTTCACATGTAGGTTGTTCGGAATTCATCCAGAAGAGCTTCTTGCACTTGCGAACTGCCGTTGTTGCCATACACGGGAATTTCATCGCCAATACCCCTGACCGCTCATACTCCGGCCTTTCTTAAAACAGGCCATTGCGGTGCCTGGTTTGTGATTGTACAGAGTACTGTACCATTTCGACCGTAGATTCAGGTCACAGCCACAACCAACTTTTTTTGATGTGTGCAAAAATCGCCTTAACTCAAAACAAAAATTCTCGGGCATTTCGGACATCGATGATGCCATCCATTTTGAATCTACGGTCGAAATGGTACAGTAGCGCCAATAATCTGATGCTTCAACCAGAACTGCAACTGCTCTCACTGCTTTAGCCATCAAAGTGTCATGGAGTCCAGTGCTGCGGCTCAGTATGCCGCTTTTTTTAAATAAAAAATCCCCTTGAAAATGATCAAAGATCCTGAAGATATGCGCCCTTCTCCAAGACAACCAAATCAGCCACGTTCGTGCCATGGGGTTTTTGGCCGCGCAGCTTGCATCCTATGACATTCAATCGCCGTCGACTGTAGATGCCCGACTCTTTTCAGGCAGGTGCAGTCAGCGGTGTGTGGCACCGAGAGGTGATATCAGCAGTTGAGTGTTTCAGGATGTGAGAAGATTCTGCTATGCAGGGAATTTTTTCTATTTGGTTGAAAATGGTTGAACATGTTGACATGCGGTTCAGAAGCATCGCAACATTGAAAACTCAGGAAGTATCCCCATACGGTTCGTCAGAATACTAATGACATTATGATGCCGCGGGTTTCAACTAAGTCAGCGGCGTGAGCCGTGCTACGTAGTAGAATAGGACAGTGATCAATATCAATACATTTAAACAATTCGAACGTCTTTCTCCGAGGCTTTGTTCAAATGACTCGCGTCCTTCTGGGGAATGTCGCGCGGTAGACTATCCATGGTGTCTTGGCGTCTTGAAACACCACAGGTATGCCTTCGAATTCGTCGGCTCTTTGAGAGGGACGGCGGACCGCGTACAAATGGGCGACAAATGAATTTCGCTGCAGCAGTAATCCCCCATACACGCAAAAGTCCTTGGAAAGAGATGTTCAGATAACTAACGCACTCAGACGGGAATTGCATGCATACCTCTTGCGTGCCAAAGATAAAGAACGCGGCGGTGGGGACTGGTGCTCATGTCAAATAAAAGCGGGTGAATATCGAAAATATTCACGTACGAGATGCTTGGATGATGTAGGGGATATTGTCTCCAGTAGATGACCAAAAACTAACGCATGCACTGTAGCAACAGCATTAGACTTATATTTCGCTATCAGAATAGGAACTTACACCAACGCGAGCAATGAATATCCGCTGAATATTCCGACCCGGACAAAGAGATGTAAGGGCGGACCGCTACTATTGGGACGGGCCATCGCTTTGAAGGCCTTGTTGTGACGATAAAGTTTGATTCCTATGAGAACTGATATACGAGTCGTGGTCAAAGTGTGGCCAGTGGACAGAGTGAGAGTATATATCAAACCTTCGAACACTACAACCGCAACCATGATAAAGGCGCTGGTTCCCGGCACCACATTTCTAAGGAAGGGATTGATTATAATCACAGCGATGTGAGTTAAATGACGTACACAATGGGAATATCGACGGTGCAGTAGAAGAGATGCTGCGAACGCGACACAGTCTCTGAATTCAAGGATCCAAGCTAATTCGTATTGGTGAAAATATCCAACGAAGATAATTATTACTCACAATAACCATAGCGACCGTAAAGGCGACGAAGAGTATGTATGGACTGATTAGAAGCTTCGAAAAGGATTCATCTGCTGAACGAGTTTGATTTAACCGAACCACATTACCAGCATGAAACGCCATCTTCCCGTTGCAGGATTCGCACCCCTGGCTCCTGCCTGGAGGGAGAGCCAGAGCTAAGATATGCTATGAGAACGAGACGGAGATCGCACGGTGTAGAATGGGACAGACGTGGAGGACAAATGCTAAACCGGCCATTGAAGACCTGAACGGAAGAATTAAGAGACGGCGAAGTTTAAAGGGAGAAACATAATAGACATACATTACAGGGCTCCCATAGATGAATGCAGCCTGGATAATGCAGAGCTCTATGGGTGGTTCGGGACCAATTTGTTTCCCGGCGTAAAGTCTTCGGAACTTAGCAAAGTTGGTCCCTATCCATGGTTGCGTCACTTACAGGAGCGTGAAAGATGTGGCGTACAGAGACCAGGTAACACAGAAGTTGATAAGCATCGGATGTCGCTGGACTTTTTTTGAGAACGCGGTGGTCAAGAGAATGAGAGGAATGCCAAAATGTCCTCCAAATATTTGCAAGAACATGAAGCCTGCGATTAACGAGTCCCGATGTGCTTGGGATCCATCCGCTGGATGAAACTCGAATTCAGTCACTGGGCATTTCCGGCGTCAGAAACCGAATAGTAGAAGACATCAAGGTTCGTACGTACAGCGGGGACCATTATCTGGAGAATTGAAAAGGAAAGAAAGGCCCATATCCCAGCCTGTGAATAGGGGAGAACGAAACGGAACGAAAGGATAAAGCAACAAAGGGCGTTCTGTCGTACATCTTAGCCAAGCTCTTACATATGGGCATCGCAATCTGCCGTCCGTACAGACATCTTCGTTGATACCGAATGATGTGCAGCTGATCAAATAGTGCTGAGACACGTTCGCTCCAATCTAAGATACGTTCGCTCCAATCTGAGACACGTTCGCTCCAATCTGAGACACGCTCCAATGAGATCTCAGAGCAAGCGACAAAGACTAAGGAAACAGCGGTAAAAATCCCAAGCTAGAACATTGTTAGAATGAGAAAGCTGATATTTGGTTCACTCACTTGTGAAGGTAAAAACCGCTTCTGGTATTTCGGAGATTTGGTCGCACACCTGTTTTTGGGTATGCAGCCTTCTAACGGTGGCTCTGGCGTTCTGGCAGTAGTAAAGGCAAAGAGAAAGCTAAGGACAAATTAGGGCTAGAGCTCGAGTGTACTGTGGTCCCAGGAAACAGGTGGTTGCAGCGAATCAAAGAGGCCAGTGGCCCGGGGGTGAATGGGTGAAACAAGGATAGGTCGTCTTCCGCAATTTCGAACAGAGATGACAAGAATGTTCATACATTGTGGGGCTATACATTGTCTTTCGAAGAGTGAAATCAAAGCTAAGGAAGGAAGGGAGATCTAGAGGTAGTAAAGGAGATCCAAGGAGGCCGGCTTCTGGGAGAGGCACTGCGCCAAAGGATGCGCGGGCTCAGGGCTCAGGCTCAGGCTCGGGGCTCGTTGGATACTCAGATGGTGAGTCGGGTGCGTCTGATTTCCCACCGGCGGACGAGAACGACGGCCGCCGCGAGGAGGAGAAGGACCCCCGCCGCGAGGACGAGAAAGACCCTCGCCGCGAAGATGAGAACGACGGCCTCCGCGAGTCATCATGATGCTCTTCGTCCATCTCGCGTAGCTCGTCGTTCAGGTTCCGGCTGACATCGGAGTCCGAGTCCGAGTCGACCTCGTGCCCGCGCAACTCTAACTTCTTCTTCGTCAACCGGAAGGCGTCGGCGTCGTCGATGACGGGCCGCTAAAAAGATAAGTAGGAGTACCCAAGGGAGAAGTGGGGAGCTTACGGTCGCGAGGACCATCATACCCATGTCACGGGACCTTTTGCTGGGATGGGTGAGTATCGTTGGCTACGGTAAGGCCATGAGTACACACGCAGAGATACACCGATGTGTGCAGTTTCGACAGCATTGCCGGTCAAGGCGCTAGCTGACTCGGGCCGCCCATTGAGCACGAACAACATGGTGCAAGAGTACACTCGCGCCTGGATGAACGCAAAGATGATCCACACTGTAAAATGGCGAAGGGTAAGTGAGACGAGCAGTCAGAAGACTCGGATAGCTCACCCATTGTATCGCGGGTCCTTCCAAGTGACACTACGGAACCGATAATGGTTACGGCGGCAGTTAATGCTCCTGCCTCGACCAAAACGCAGGTGATCCTGGTGAGGAAACTAATTTCATGAGAAACGGCTGGGCGGCATAAAAACGCTGCGTACTTCTTGGTGACGGGGGTGTCGTTTCTCTCGCAAAGCTGCCAGAAAAGGAGGAGAGATATCAAGACGTTGCCTGCAGCAGATGCAAGAAGGGCCAGACTGCAGCCAAAGTGAGCTACTGCGATAAGTGGTCAATCCCCAACCCGACTTACAAGATAAAAATATTCCACAACATACTCTCGCCGTTCAGTGAGAAAGACATCAGAACACCGGATCCAAGGATACCGGTGACCTGGATGAGAGGTTCCGCGTCAGCGTAGTCCGGCATTCCGGGACAAGAATACGCACCGCGCCGAGGAGGATAGGAGAAGTAGAGCCAATACGACATGGTGCTTCGTCCTGCAAAACGTGAGCCCATTTCTGCTGTTATTCGGGTGCTCACACACATCTGCCAGTACCGGCTAATCATAAAAAACTGAGACATGGCTGTGGCGATGCCAACAGTAAAGACGATAACCGTGAGCGGTGAGTACCGTTCTTTAAGCGCTTCAACATCGCCCTAATGAAAGAAAGAAAGCTCGGTAAGTGCGTTTATAGCCGTTGCGTGGGACGGACCCAATAGGCCACAGTATACAGGTACGTAGTCGCGCAGCAGGCCGCGGTCCCAACGAGATCCGCGAACAGATTCACAGTGACTACAAGCTTAATGAAGAGGCTGTCGCGGGGCCGTGCGATGCTCCGAAAGTAGTTGATCGCCTGTAAGATCTCCAAGGTGAAGAAGGCCACGTTGAGCGAGCTCCCGATGGAAAGCGGTCTGAGGATATGCATCGTGAGCGGGCAAATAATATCGGGGAAAAAAGAACGTACCCAAGCCTGCCGGGAGTCAAGAAAAGTGAAGTTTCGTTAGACATGATTCGCGGGAGGTGGGGAGAGAATGACAGAATAGACTGGGCTAAAAGCAGTGGACCTTTGACGGAGGTTTCAGTGAGATCGCGCGTCGGAATCCGCATCCAGTCCGCGGTTTCAATTCGATTCCGCTCTCCATATGACTCAGGTACAGATTCGGAGGCTTGTGTATATCCGTTATCCTAGCTGACCACGAGTGAAAAGACACAAGCGATTGAATTGCCAGTAGAACCCAATTCGAGGATTAAGGCAACCAGGAGAAACCGCATTTCTTGGAATGGAGTGGAGAGCATCATAGACCAGAAAAAAGCCTCGAATTCACCCATACTTGCATAAGAACACGGAAAGGGAGATCAAAATTTTGATCCGGAGGTCTAAATCGTGATTGACAGCTGTGACTCCGCTCCTGTTTCCGCTCTCCTCTCCATCAGTGTTTCTCTACGGTCTCAATTATCAAGCCAGTTGGCTCGGACTTGGAGTTCAATGTCAAATCAATTTCAAGATCTCCCAAGCTAACTTATTTTACAGTCCTCGACCTCCAGCACCTAATTGCTTCATAATTTCAACCGAATTTGAATTATGCATGAGTATTTGATGATTAATTCTGGGATTGTCTACAGTATGGGCCAATGCTGAACATTCGGTGCATACCGCTTGCATTCGAGAGAAAAAATCAAGTCTGGATCCTCAAGAGGACTCATATTAAGTCAACTTTAAAAAACTTTAGCTTTCGGCCCTTTGGTCTGAACTGAAGCTGCACATTATATTGAACAGACTACGCCCAGTCACAAACGAGCTCAGAGTTGGCCTGTCCAATACTTGTTAGCCTGACAAGATGCCTTCTAAATTAGAAAGACTTACGACAATCGATAAAGCATGGTTCGATAGTTCCATTCTGGCATGATCCATCGGTCGGGTTGGCGGCACAACAGCTCTCGCAGAACGTCCTGCATTGCTATTAACGTGGAGATGCCCAGTAAATATCAGCCCAAAATATCGAACTGGCAAGTGACGAACCACAGCAGACCCAAGAGCGGTACAGTCAGCAAGGACGCCGACCGCGGAGGTCAGAATCGCGATCCCGATGAACATAAAATTGGTGCGCATGGTGGCTATTGGTATATGCTTGGGAGAGAATTTGGTTGGTGAATTGCTACAGCGTTTTCCCCTCCTTTAATACTCTTTCAAGCACTAATAGTCGGCAAACAGATGACTATCGTCTTTCAAGTACAGTTGTGTTTATCTTTTTCAAGTACAGGTGTGTTTGACAAATTGAATTGGCGAACCTCCAGCTTATTATCCGGCGTCAGAGAGAATATATATTCTAATGATCTCATCGTTCAACCTCTGGCTTTGCCCACTCTCAACGCTTATGCCATCGAAGACCCACAGCGCCGAGTACCGCCGCTCATCGGTCATCTCACATTTACTGCGTATGAACTGTTCAAATCAAACCAAGAGTCTCTAATCTATACAAAATATTTTCTAGTAAACAACGGAACCGGCATTCTCGGTCCGAAGCTGGACAACGCTGTGTTTTCGCTCTTCACTTCCAGAAAATAAGCTACGTTGAACTGCCGGACATAACCTGACGTGCCCAGAGAACCTTCTGATTAACTTACAGCGGTGGAGCGACGGTTCCAGTTCGGCATTCCGGATCGGAGTTGGAAGGGTTTGGATTTGACACCAGAGTTCTTGCACGTGTGGATCCTTCGAGTCCCCGTCGCTTCAATATGAGGCAAGGTGAACTGCAGCAGTTCCGCCGAAGGTAATGTGGTTGGTAAAGACCACCACAGTGGTCAGTAACGCCATACCAATAAACATGAAAACTGCACAGGCTTGCTCTTGGTTTGTGAGAAATGGGGTTTAAAGAGAGGACTACAGAGTCACCTTCAACTGCCACCTGCCGAACATGGTTATGATATTGAAATATATGGCAAGTTTTTTGGTCACAATTAGTTTTGGAATAACTGATAGATCACAAAAACTTCACTCAGGGAATGCAACAATACCGAAACCCTTACCCCGATTATGCCAGGTACGGCGAGTTTAATGCGCCGTTGTATTTGGCAGATGCGCCTTCAATTGTAACACTCTAATGACATCGCACTGCGAATAGTTCCACCAAACGAACACAACATTTTAATTCTCAGTCTACAGTGTAGACACGGACGTTTGCTCTCACTCCATTCTCATCCGACGAGCATCAACGGTAGTTACTCACAAACCGCCCTCAAGACCTCACTGCCCTATATCAGCCGTGGTGCATAAGGCGGCTTTCGGATGAACTTACAGCAGTCGGGGAAGCAAGGGGTGATTCGGTTTGAGCCTGAGCATTCCACGTCGGTCGGGTTGGCCGCACAGCAAGCCACGCAGAACTTCTCGCATTGCTACAAATGAGGATCGTAGATAACCATCCATTCATATGCAACCAGCGAAAAGGCAACGAACTGCAGAGGTTCCGAAGGATATACAATCTGCCAAGACCCCGACAGTGCTGGCAAGGAACGCGATTCCGATAAACATGAAAATGGTACGCATGATTGGTCTTGATGTACGAGGAGAACTGAATTGGGGAGAGAACTACAGGTTATCCCTCCCTTTATAGTGCTGCGATATAAATATATACAGATTCATTGCCGTTCTGGAAGTAAATGGCTGTCAACGTTTGCTCAAGAATCGACATGGCAAGCGCAGTAGACAGACTTCGATATCATATCGCGATTAGTGGGACAGAAACGTGAGTCTTTTTGATTATCCCACCGTTCAACTGGACCCAATTTTTTTCAGTGGAATGCCTATCTGCAGATCTGGCTGCATAGAAGGGGCTAACTCGTGAAGGTACGATTCGCAAGAGGGAATCCCTGAATATCATTCTAAACCAAGCTGTAAAAGAAACCCGGGTCCCGCATCTACTAGAAACCTGCCACCTGGTGAAGGACAATTCGGACATTTTGAACACTGGACAGCCATGAACAGATGGAATGGACGTTAATTAGGCGTCTGGTAAGTTTTTACGTTGGCGCTTGGAATATCTGTCAGTATAGATCTACATATCACTACATTCAATGGCCCCATCGGCCGACTCTGCCATCGGTCTACCTGTACACATTTGGACGCGAGCACAGACCTGTCGGCATAGGTCGACATGCGGCCAAGACAGACATTTGTCCACGCAGGTCGGCCGATGTCTGCAGGTCGTGTCGACCTCTGCCGCCAGGTCACCTGAACGTAATAATACTATATTGTGGACGGGAATTCAGCTCCGGCCTGCCGAGTACGTATCTTCGAGAAGATTGTACGTCTACTTTGAACTGAATCGCTCAAGGAATGCAAAATATCGCAACGATTGTGTCGGGCCTGGCTTGGGGAAATGCGCCTTCAAATTCAACACTCTAGTGCACCAAACTGCGAATAATTCCACTGAACAAACAGGAAATTGACATTCTCAGTCTACAATATAGACACGGGTATCTGCATTTACTCCATTCTCGTGCGACGAGCATCAACATAGTCTAGTTGCGCGTAAACCGCCCTTAAAGCCTCACTGCCGGATATTAGCCGTGGTGCATAGTACGGTGACTTTCGAATGAACTTACAGCAGCCGGTGAAGCAGGGGTTGATTCTATTTGAGCATTCCACGTCGGTTGGGTTGGCTGCACAGCAGGCCGAGCAGAACTTCGAACATTGCTGCACAGTATCGTGGATGAGCGTCCATTCATATACAACCAGCGAAAAGGTGACGAACGGTTGCGCTTCCGGAGGATAAACAACCTCCCAAGACCCCGACAGCGGTGGCCAGGAACGTGAGTCCGATAAACATGAAACTGGTGCGCATGGCTGCTCTTGGTGTATGTGCGAGTAGGATTGAATTGGAGAGAACTGCAGGTTTAACCCCTTCTTTATAGTCCAGCAATATATACACGGATCATTTGCCGTTCTGCAACTATATGGATGTCAGCGTTTGCTCAATAATCGACATGGCAAGCGCAGTAGACAGACATTGATATTATGTCGCGATTAATAGGGCAGAATCGTGAGTCTTTTGATTGTCCCACCGTTCAACTGGACCTAAGCATCCAATTTTTCAGTGGAATACCTATCTGCAGATCTGGCTGCAGGGAAGGGGCTAATTCGCGAACGTAATATGATTCGCAAGAGGGAATCCCTGTATATCATTCTAAACCAAGCTGTAAAAGAAACCCGCATCTTCTGGATAACTGCCACCTGGTGAAGGACGATTCGGACATTTTGAACACTGGACAGCCATGAACAGGTGGAATAAACGTTAATAAAGTGTCTGGTAAGCTTTTACGTTGGCGGAAATGTTTTTGAATATCTGTCAGTATAGATCTATCACTACGTTTAATGGGCCCGTCCGCCCATTCTGGCATCGGTCTACCTACATGCGGCCGAGACGGACATGTGTCCACCCGGGTCGGCCGATGTCTGCAGGTCGTGCCGACCTCTGCCGCCAGGCCACCTGAACCGTGAACGTAATCTATCGTCAACGGGAAATCAGCTCCGGCCTGCCTCGTACGTGGCCGGTTTATTTTCGAGAGGATTACAAGGTCTATTTTCAGCCAAATCACTCAAATATCGCAACGATTGTGTCGGTTTTAGGCAAATGGGCCTTCAAATTCAACACTCTAATGCACCACACTGCGAATAGTTTCACTAAACAAACAAGAAACTGTCATTCTTAGTCTATAATATAGACACGGCTATCTGCTTTCACTCCATTCTCATGCGACGAGTATCAACATAGTACTAGTTGCGCACAGACCGCCATTAAAGCCGCACTGCCAGATATCAGCCGTGGTGCACAAGGCAACTTCCGAATGAACTTACAACAGTCGGCCAAGCAAGTGGTATGTCCACTATGGCTTGTTGTGCATTCCACATCGGTTGGGTTGGCTGCACAGCAGGCCGAGCAGAACTTCGAACATTGCTGCATAGTATTGTGTATGAGCGTTCATATGCAACCAGAGAAAAGGTAACGAACGGCTGCGGTTCCGGTGGATACACACTCTCCCAAGACCCCGACAGCGGTGGCCAGGAACGCGAGTCCGATAAACATAAAACTGGTGCGCATGGTTACTCTTGGTGTATGTGCGAGTAGAATTGAACTGGAGAAAACTGCAGGTTTAATCCGTGCTTTATAGTGCGGAATATATACACGATCAATTGCCGTTCTGCAACTGTATGGATGTCAGCGTTCGCTTAGCATTCAACATGGCAAGCACAGTAGACAGACTTCGCCGGCTGCCATCTCGTGTTGCGATTATCTGGAATGGAAAAGTGAGTTAAGTTTGTTTGTCTCACCGTTCAACTGGAACACATTCCGAGTCGGCGGCTTGCCTACCTCTATATCTGGCTACATGGGGGCCAACTGGCGAAGGTAGGTTCACAACACGAATTCTTCAATATTTTTCTAGACCAACTTGAAGCTGAACAAAACCCGGTTCCGCTGGGAACCTGCCACCAGCTGTACTGTGGACTGGACAGCAGACTTGACAATAATAACGGGTTCGGCAAGATTTATGTTAGCAGGAGTGTCTTCCTATTGATAGCTGTGGAGTCGAGATATACAGATTAGCGCACCTCCAGTATGCCTACACAGCCGGTCTATAAGTTCCAATAGGATTTCCAGGCTATTTTTTGAACTTATAAATCTTCGGAAATCTATTTGAGCTTGCGACGATGTGCGGCGATTTCCACAGCCGAAAAAAATTGCCATGTGACATGAATGTAGTTGGGCTGGGGTCATGACAAACGACGCTAATTCCGCGGTGCGAGTAGCAGAACTTCTGAAAGATAGCTGCCTAGTAGAAACAATTTACTCAATCGTTCAGCACTGAGATACTAACTCCTTGGAGAAAATTCAAGCATATTTTTGGTAGGTTTTTTGGCAAACGTCAATCTCCCGGAAGCGACATCTCAGCTCTTACTGTCAGATATTAGCCGACGAACCCGAAGCACCTACTAGTTAACTCACTGCAGCCTCAAAGCAAGCTTACCACTCCTAAGTACACATTCCGGCTCGATGGGAATGGCTTGCAGTAACAGCATGCCCCACAGAATGCCGTGTATTGCTATGCACAAGGATCCTCGATAAGCGTCGATTTGGGGAACATTAATGAACTGTGGGAATTCTACGGCGCTGTGAACAGACCGAGGACCCTAACAGCGGTTCAGGTGGACAGCGCTGAGCACTGACACGATTCCAATAAACATAGATCTAGAAGTGAGCGTGTTCCTCTTGGTTTCTGGAGAATTGAATTCATGAGAAACAGGTGCCTCTTTCCGTGTAGTAAGGTTAGGGATACGTTCAAGTTAGGCGGGCTGACAGTATTGACCGGGGTGTCAACGCCTAGACTTTGACTGCTTCTGTTAAATGGCATGCCGGCATTGCTCTCACGGTTCAACTTTACCGTTGTTACTAGTCTGCAGCGGAAAGCAGGGGATGGTACCCAACAGGAAACGGGCCAGCCCATGGACAACTTGCGAGGGTAAGTAGTAGCTGTGGCAGAGGGAGTCCTGAATTGAATGTGCACTACAGCAGGAATCCGGCATCTCCGAGCCTGCCGCAAAGTCTGAGGCGTGAAATTGGACAGCCGTTAACATAATGATTCTGGCATGACTATCACTTGACGCGGAGCGTTCTGAGCTGTTTTTTGAGCTATTCTAGATGTATGCTAGCGCTGTCACGGTTGAGGCAAACACCCCTTATGATGATTCTATTACAGTGGCCTACTTGGAACTAAATTCGTCTGAGGATCCAGAAATATCGGGACAAGCATCTAGAAAACACCAATTCCATGGCAGGCAAAGCGAATGCTCCACTGTGTTTGGCAGATACTCCAACCGCGATCAACACTTTGAAGTTTTGTTCTGTCGGACATCGATGGTAAGCGGCCGCTAAATGAAATCGTTCAATTTGTCAATCGAAATGCCTTAAGATTTGATAATTCAATGAACGCTTATTTTACCCGAATCTATGCGCCACATGCAGAAGTCTCGGTATAAGGGATTTATTTTCCAAACAATCAGGCTCGAATGAGCCACTCGAATATTGGTAAATGCACTCGTAGATCTATGCTGCTTGTTCTACGATTCTAACCCGGTAGACCAACAATCAAAGAGGTCACTCTTATACCAAGTTTTGTGCAACATCCGATTTTTGCTACGACTTCATCACAGAGGCTCCGCAAGACACACAAAAATGATGCTTGAACCGACAGCACCGGTGTACCAGTAGAGTTTTTCTTCTAAACGTACTTAGTCTGTCACTCTCCACGAGTCCTTTATCAGTGATGTCCTTTTCAGATTTGGACTCGATAATAAATTGTTGACTGTTGATGGGGTGTTGCTGGCATCGGCTAAGGTATTTCTCTCTGAAGTGGTCTAAGTTTGGGTACCTATAAATTGTTGCTGATTTGTTCAATTTCCGTTGTTCGAACAATTGTTGTCGCGTGTGGTTTAACACGTGATCGCTCACCCTATTTCATCCATCCCACCTACTGCAGTCGTCGATACTGCCAGTCGAGCGTATGGCACTTGGAAGCCAGTTGCAAGCGATGGACTGGTTCGTTCTTAATGATCGTACGAGTTTGTTCTGATATCCTTTCAGCGCTGTAAACTCGAATGGGTTTGGGGCCTTGGGTACTACGCAAGGTACTACGGGACTCTGGACGATCACTGACAGGTGGCGTCATAGCTATACCAAGGCAGCACGTCCTTTAAATATCTCGTCCTTTCAATCGATCCTTCGAACGGAATCGCACCGCGGTTGCTCGTTTCTTCGGTCCCCCCACATCTCACACATCTAACGATAAACTCGACGGTCGATAAGATTTTCAAGCGTTGGGGCTACGCAGCGGCCCAAATTCTTGCGATCCGCGTTTGTCAAGCTCGTCGCAGATTCCCCTCCCACCGGCGCGACATTCACGCCAGACGTCCACGCATTCATCAACCTTCGATACATACATGAAAGATGGTCGAATGTTATGTCCCGCCACGGTTCCTTGGTCTTCAAACCGACTCAGCAGACGACGAGGAAAAAAGCGAAGAGGAGACCGGGAGCAGTACGATGGAATGGGAGGTCTGCACCGTCGATGACGAGGAGCCCCAACGTCGTCTACTCCCGCACGAGTTCGAGTCCGATCCTGTCTTCAACTTCCGACCCGTGTTATGTGCCGACGACGAGAACGACGCCATTAGCTACGACAGCCACATCAGCGGCGTCGAGGATCCAGAAGAACGAGTATTGCGCATGGTGCCTACGAAATGGAGCCGTCCTGATCGAAAGGAATACAGAGTTGGGTGGAGGGTGTCGACGACAAGAAGATTCTGCTGAACGATGGCCAGATTGACGAGAATTTGGAGAAGCCGCGCGTCACGACGACTCTCGACTTGGACAAGCCCGACCACTTTTCCAGGCTGAGAATCAAAGCGGCGACATGATCATTCAAATTAATTTTTTCACAGACTTGCATTACACAAACGTATCCATCTGTAGCAACAAATATTGGCTTCAAACAAACAATCAACAAGACCTTCACGCGCGCAAGGTGGTGGATGGATGTCCTTCATAAGGATTCCGATTCCCTCAGACGATTTGGAATTTACATCTCGCGGCGGAATTTCCTGAATCCTGGCGCTGGCGATCCTCAATTATCTTCAGAAGATGCAGCCGAGGACGTGAATCCGACTGTCTGATCCTCGCCCATATTATACCACAATATACTATTGTTATCCTCCTACATATTCCAACAAGCATCGAGGGTATCATACGAGTTTTGTGCACCAAGCCACAGTCCGTTACAGCTTTTTGGCGGGCACCGGTGCTGTCTTCTTGGGCGCCTGACCAACAACGGCCTTTGGAGCGGGTGCAGGCGCGGGTGCCGGCTTAGGTTTGGAAAATCTACTCAGAGCCCCATCCAACAACCGCAGACCCACGTCAACAAAGAGGTCGGCGCCATCATCGTCCTTCTCCGCACCCGCGGCAGGTCGGCTGCTTGCGCCAGTGGACTTGGCAGGACTCTGGGAGTGCTGCGGCTTAGCGCCCGGGGGGTGCTGCGGTTTAGCAGCCGCCTTCGAAGCCGGAGCCTTTGCGGTGGTGCGCGCTTTGGCCTGAAGCTGCTGCTGGGTGGCGGCCAACTTTTGTTGAGAGGCGTGAAGCGCTTGCTCGCGCGCCGCTAATGCACGCTCTCTCTCGTAGCTCTCCGCCTCCCTCTCATCGGCGTCCTGCTCTCGTGCGTACGCCTCCTGCTCCCTCTGGTATGCATATCGGTCCCTCTCGTACGCATCCCGCTCTCGCTCATACAGAGCCTGCTGCTCCAACAGGGCCCGCTCGTACGCTTCGTCGCCAGCGTCATCGCTGGAATCCACGGTGATATCGATGTTGGTGACATTGACGGCCAAGTCTCCTTCGTAGTAGTTCGGCGCTTCGCCCGCTCCCTCGTCTGTAGGTGCGTCGTATGGGTCGTCTGGAGTATCACCCTGACCTCGGCGTCTGCGGGCTCGACATTGGAGTTGTTGTCATCGTTCTGGTTCCAGCTGGGGGGATCGTAGTCGGTACCACCATTGTCCTGCTCTCCACCGTCTGCTTCCTGCGCAGGTTCATCGCCCTCCGCGGTCTCTACATTGCTGTCGCCATCGTTTTGGTTCCAGCCGCCCGACGCGTCGTATCCGCTGTCATCACCGCCGGTGTCCTGCTCTCCAGAGTACGCTCCGACGTCGTTGTCGCCGTCCTGATTCTGGGTGTCGGAGTCGTTGTAGCCGCTCTGAGACTCAGCGTTGTCGTTCTGGTCGGCACCTCCGTCCGAATCGTAATTGTCGTCGTAGCCAGACATTGTCGAGATGAATAGATGAACTGTATGAGAAGCGGGAAGATAAAAACACTTTATATGCGAGGGCCACTTTAATATGCCGTTGAGTTCGCATAGGAACTGAGCTAAATTTGCACGGGCGGGACTGCGGGCGGCGATTTCTTCATTCAGATGGAGGCGCAAAGATTTTGATGAGGTGTAGCGCACTTTTCTGGTTTGCGTGGGGATAAGACGAGTTTGAGTACATACATACATATTCGTTATTTGACATCGAGCGCCATATCCCAGAATGCCTTCTCCAAACGCGTGCACCGCTCCCACACCGCGCGCCACTCGGCTAGTCTTGCGGCTGACGGCGGATCCGCAACAGCGCGCGCTTCGATCGTTTCTACATAGGATGAGCAAATTCGCGGCAGCATTAATCACAGGCTGATAATTGTAAGCAGGACGCCCACCCAGCCCGACCCGCACGGCGCCCTGGTACTCCGCCCCGGAATAGTCTTCGATCCATCGGCGGTAGGGGTTCCCATCGAGCACCACGCCACTCCCGTGCGCGCAGCCGCACGCTTCAGCCACAGGCCGACCTCGCCGTACCCAAGCAGACACGCGAGGAGCGCCATGAGCAGCTTTGTCGTGTCACCTACCACGCGCCACGCGCCAATCAGTTGCATGTAAAAATAGGGAGCGCCAACGCACCCTGCATCCCAACGTCTAACAGGTATCCCCCGTACGCTGTCGTCGCGGCGCTCTCCGGCGTTTGCTCGAGCTCCTCGGCGGACACGCCGAACTCGGCGCAGAAGGCGCGGTGCGTGCCTATCTCGCGCAGCACGTTTGTGATCGTCTGCGTTGCGGACTCGATGGCCGGGAAGGAGTCGGATTTCGCAGCGAGCAGGCTGGGCGTCAGTCAGTCTCGTAATGAAACCGAATAAGGGGACGCGGGATTAATAACCTATAGGCGCGGGCGTAGTACTTTAGGTAGTGGTAGTCTTGTCTGGATTGGTTACATTAATACATACTCGGAGACCGAAGAATGGATGGGCGGCGCGCACTTGATGAAATGAATAAAGAACGTTTTGGGCAGAGTCCCTTCCCCAAGGCGCTGTACGAACTCGTGCTCGACGTATTCCTTCCAAATGGCTGCGCTGCCGTGTATGAGCAGTTGCGTGAGAGGATACGGATTCGTCGGCGTGCGTCTGATCACCAGTGAGAAAGCAAAAGAGCAGTTAAATGGCGGGGACACGCACGGCAGAACACCCATCTGGGCTACGGAATGGAGGTGGTTGAGGGGCCCGTGACCGGCGCCAAGCTTGGACGCGGTCTGAATGCCCAGGTGTGTATAGGCGGTCGCGATGACTGCGGCATCGGCCACGTTCGCACCGCCGGCAAGCGCGCTGGCTAGGGCGCGCTAAGCGTACACCCCGTTCCATGGGTCGACGTAGTGTCGATCCGGGGGCGTACCAGAACGGTCGTGGGGCCGTCGGCTTCGCAAAGAACGTCGAGAACAAGGGTTGTGGGTATGGGGGCGTTGACGGCGAGGATTTCCATGTTGTCGCGGTACAAGCCGTCTCGGACAATGCGCACTTCCGGATGCTCGCGGGCCAGGGAGTCGACATCCGCGAGGGTTGCGGTCATGTGTCCACCTTTGAGAAGGACTGCGCGAGGACCGCAGAGAAGCAGGTCTTGGGCTGCAGTAAGCATGTCTTCCACAGAAGTAATGGGACGCGATAAGAGCAGTTCCGCCTCGGATTTATTTGGAGTAATCAAGGTCGTCAGCGGAAAGAGATCTTTGACAATGACCTCAAGGGCCTCAGGGGCAAGCAGCGTGTGTCCAGAGGTGGATACACAGACCGGATCGCAGACCAGAGGCGGCATGGTGCGACCAGAGTAGTGTGTTTTCAAAGCACGCACGGTGGCTCTGGTATTCTCAGCATTAAAGAGCATACCGGTTTTTATTGCATGGACGTCAAGGTCATCCAAGACAGAATGGATCTGCCGAGTTCCGTTCAGAGTTCAGTGCCGAAGGATTTACCAACAAACTAACTTGCTGTTCTACAAATTCTGGCGGAACTCCATGGATACCTTGAACCCCAGTTGTATTCTGAGCAGTCAACGCAGTTAATGCACTAGTTCCATAATGTCCGAGAGCCGCGAAAGTCCTGAGATCGGCCTTGAAAGGCGTTTAAGCCATAACAGATTTCGGGGCGGCGATTCTACCTGAATTCCTGCCCCTCCTCCAGAGTCCGAGCCAGCGATTGTGAGAATCGTGCGCTGACTTCCCATGAGGGCTGCCCAAAGACAAGAAGATTACCAAGCGAGCTGTTGTTGATGCTTGTTCCGGAGGCCAATGGCTTCGCCCGATCGGAGCCGAGCTATAAAAGGCAATTGATTCATCCTCAATCTTACTCTTGACTTCCATGTCGTCCTACTATCCTGGCCAGCCAGGCCAGTATTCTGATGAATATGTACTTAATTTAGCACCCTCTACCTCGCGCGACCCCAATTTCCAGCCTCAGTGGGAGCAACAAGACGAATCCCAGCATTCCGAAGTTTCCGACCACATGTCCCAACAAACGCTTGAACAAGCGCCAGAACAAGCGCGACATCACCAACCGTTACCATTACCACCTCCGCCGCCTCAGCAGTCGCCTTATCAGCAGCGGCTTGAAGATCCGCAGCATTTAGTACCCAGTCAGATTCCTCCGCGAGGTACTCATGATTTGACCCCAATACGCCTTCTTCCGGTAGCGAGTCAGCCACCAGTGCGCTCCCCACCGGTCGAGATTCAGCCAGTCATGGTCGATACTATTGTTCGATCCACTGCACCCAGTGCGCGATCAACATCGCGCGCTCACCCCCACCAATATAACCCTTATCCACGGCCGTCTAGCGCCTCCGGAAGTACTGCTGCAGCACACCACCATGCTCGCTTTACCAGTCAATCAAATACGCCACAGTCCTATGCAGGGTCCGCGATGCATTCACCCGCCGCAGGAAGACAAACGTTCGCGTCGCCGATGAGGTGTGCCGCTTGCCTTGCTGTCCTTCTCGTCGTTTCACCATCTATCCAGTGAGTACGGAATGACAGGACAACAAGGCTCGTCGGCGCCTTTGCATCGAGCTCACCCCTCGCCGCGCCGCCCGAGGCAGCCTTTGCGCCCTTTGTGCCGCTGGTCCCGCCGCAGGAGACTCCGGTGGCGAACGAGCGTCGTTTCCTCATACGCGCCGACACAAACTTCGACGCAGGGACGCGTATTCTCACCGCGCTGCTCGAGCTCCCAGGCATGAAGAAACGCGACCTCAGCATCACCCTCGCCACGACACTCTTCAACCGCGTCCGCCAAGTCACCGTCAACGGCCAGTCGCGCCCGCCATTTCCGCCTTCGCTAGCCGGGCCTGTGCTACGTGAACGCAAGTATGGCCGCTTCACACGCGCGTTTCCTGTTCCTGCAGATACAAAAGTGCGCCCTGTCCCCTCCGTTCCGTTACGTCTAACCCGTATTTTCGTGTGCCAACGTCTGCCCTTCTCCTTGCCAGCCGGAAAATATCGATGCGGCGATGGAGGATGGTGTCTTAGTTTTGAAAATATCATGTGGCCCTCCGGCTACTTCTGCTGATGAGCATGAGATACCCATTCGATGAGAGCGAGCGCATCTGAAGACTCGACGACGCAACCGTCGCGACAAGACCTGCAACATTAATTTATCAACTATTCGACACATCATCAACCGCGCATTTTGCATTGTGAAAAAGACCCTGCCTGCTAAGTGTCATATTTCTCTTCCTTTTCTGATGTGCCATATTCTTTCGCTTTTCGATCTTGTCTACTCGAACACGTCCAACGCGCCCCACTCATCCAACGCATTACCCGACCCGACCCGACCCGTACATACTAGCCGTTTGTATCCGTCTTTTTCTTGCTTCACTTTTTGCTTCGTTCGATTTTCTTGCATTTACAGCGGTACACAGCTAGAGTATATAGTCTATCTAGATCTGCATGTACCGCCACGATACCTGGAGTGGATTGGAGTCTTGTGTATAGGTACTTAGTGTGCTTTGCCGTAGAGTAATTACTGCGCGCTAGTAGCAGAGTGTATCATTATTAATTTCTTGGTCTACACAACGGACTAATTAGTCGCGTGTTGGTCGCGTGAGTCACATGCACGCTTGTCACCAGCGTGACCGTGACTTCCCTCCTGCTACTACTAATTGCTCACATCCGAGTCGGCCGTAGGGCCCGACCAAATCCCTCAGTGCATTCCATGGAAGCACTGGCTCTCTGTGTTGATTCGCTCCCAGATCTATGGATTCAAGTTCCTGTGGTTGTGACCTATCTCCTAATCCCAGCCGTTCTCGAACTCAACTTCTCATCGATGATGGCTCGAAACGGTCGGGCTGTGAAATTCTCCAAAAGGCTCAAAAAAAGCTTGCTTCTAATAGCTTCTAATTCGCCGCCTCCACCCTCCCACTGTGGGATCTATTGCGGGATTCCTCAATTGTTCCGTGGTCTGCATGCGTCTCCCGCTGGCAGTACTTCGCTGAAGTCGTATTCGGATTTTCGGACATGGGTTGAGTCGTCGCCTACAGATGTCATCACAGTTGCATCGCAGACTAGGGTAACCCTGAAATATGCTGTGAAACGGATTCCCAGAATCCTCCGCGCCCAGAACGGAATTTCCGAGCACATATTGTGGGCTCAGGCCTCAAACACGCCACCCAGCATCTGAGCCGACTTATGCCGTCTGCTTGTTCTCTGCCCCAGCTGACAGCAGTTTCCCTCGCAACCGAATAACGGAGAGGCGTTTTTGGAACCCGCATGTGCAGCCGTGGTGGCGTAAGAACCCGAGGAAAAGATAACACTGACGAGCCAGGATCTAACGTTAACTCCGAATCTCGAAGAAACAGTCTTTGGAATCCGATCCTTGTGTCTCTAAACCGCAAAAGCTCAGATTACTTATTGAATTCATCAGGAGCGCTCTTCAACTTGAATCTCGGCAGTAATGATAAAAGATTAGTCAATCCAACTTGGATTTCCCAATCTAGCCAATCTCGTACACACCAAACACCAGCGAATTTCCGCGTTATGACTTATCATGCAAGACGGAAACCAAATCACGCGTACAGGCCCGTGTCCGGCATTTCGCCAATCTATCTTTATAAACGGACCCTGAAGACAGAAAGCACGGTTTATCTTTACCATCCCCGACAGCATAACTATTGATACCCCAATCCGTCTTTTTGAGGCTTCTCATCTTAAAAGTTCAAATGCCTGGTGTGGCGCAAGGTGGGCCTGGACGTGGGGACGATCAGAATTTGCAGATTGGTGCATTCCAATTACTGAGTTTCTCTGACAAATTCCGACGACATAGGAAGGGAGGAAGGAAGGAAGGAAGTATTACTGCGGAGGACCCAATCCGGAACAAGCAGGTACTGTACCTGGTGTGGCGCAAGGTGGGACTGAACATGGTGATGATTAGAATTTCGCAGATTGGTGCATTCCAATTACTGACTTTCTTTGACAAAATTACGGCGACATAGGAGAACCCGAGGACACTTTTACCCAAACGAATCTCAATTATTCTCATGCCGCTGGTTTTGAGGAAAAACCGGGTGCTATGGCAGCCGTTATTGAACCTAGTTACCCACGAGCGCAATAATGTGAAGCCGGGGGGCACCGTCAGCGGCAAAACTGTCTAGACCAAGATTTTGGTGACACGCGATGGCGACGAACTCGTAAACTTTCCGAGACTGAATTTCCGGAAGCTAAACGATCGAATGGGGACCGCAAGGTAGCATATAAAGCCGCAGACAGACGCCAAATCCCCCGAGCCGTTCTTACTCTTCGCTTGAAGAAATTTTCAGTAACCGAACCTCCTCACGATGGAATCAGCCTTCAGCGTTCAAAGCACTCTCAAACCTGACCAGGTGGCGGTTCTCATGATAGAGCAAGCTGTCATAAAACACGCAACTCGTTACGACAAGATCTTTTTCAAAGCAGTATGTGTTCGACCATTGCAACCCATTTCGTGAGACTTGACTGACTGAATCCGCCATAGTTCCTGGCGGGCATTATGCTTTCCTTCGGTGGCCTCATGAACGAAATCGTCAACGCAGGATTCACAGACTTAAACCAAGGAAATCCCGCACTCGCCAAGATACTCGGAGGTTTTGTTTTCCCCACTGGATTCATTTTGTGCGCCCTATTGTTCGATATGACCGGCCACAACATCTCATAATCGATATGCACCACGGCAGAATCGTCATGTTGGGCCTGGAATTATTGACGAGCAACATGATGGTGGGTATCTGATTTTTATTAACCTTCTATTCCCTGTTGAATCGGAGTCCCAGGTATTCCCGATGGCTGTCGCCAAGGGAGCGATCCCTTGGTGGAGTCTCCCAGTCAACTGGACAATCGGTATACTTGTTCATAAATGGAAAGCCCCACTCAAGTCTGACCGTCTGTAGTTACTTTTGGAAACCTAGCAGGGAGCCTGTTTTCGGCTGCTATCTTGGTCCACTGTAGGCCATTCCCTTCTACACCTATCGTCTCACTGAATTTGCATCTCAGATAGCGGTATAGTTTCCTCTGAGCCTTACCTGAGCGGCATTGCTGCATACGCAGAGTGCGCTGACTCCAATATATATAATCGCTTCTCTTCACCCAATTTTCCCACAGGAAGAAAGCCGTTGTCCCTCAGTGGCACCAAATTTTTATCCGTGGCATTGGCTGCAACATCTTAGTTTGCCTCGCTGTCTGGGTAAGAATATACTACGCCTTCCTAAATGTTGCCTACTGAATGTCACTTTATGCAGCTTGCTTCAGGTGCGAAGGAGACGACATCTAAAGTGAGCCGAATTGGATTTTAATTTCGAGTTCAGCGTCTGACCACGTTGCAATTGTTTCCTTAGCTGATCGCTATCTGGATCCCGATTTGGGCGAGCCAAAATTCTCAGTCTATATGTTCCAATCTAAATCGTTATTCCGCTGACAGATTTTCGTCGCTGTCGCGTTTGATCACGGCGAGTCTCGCAGGCTAACCCGTCCCGCAACCATCTGATCCTCTCTCAGTTATTGCCAACATGTTCTACATACCCCTCGGGATTATGTTTGGAGCTGAGGCGAGTGTGATTTGCTCCAAGTCCACCTTATCCGCCACTTGAATTATGATTTAGCTCTCCGTCGCGGGGTACATACGGAAGTGAGTCCTTCGCTAGTCATCACACTGCCCTTGTGAATACTATTCTACTAGATCTCTCATCGCAACATACCTCGGAAACGTTGTTGGAGCGGCTATTGTTTGGATTCCGGCGGTGTACTTCTACCTCGGAGACTACTCTCCCGCCCATGAATTACAAGAGGCAGAGGAAGGCCAGGGAAGGGACGCAAAGGACACTGGACGCAGGTAGGTGAGGGTATCTCTTGGTGGCAGCGGTTTCATTGAAAATTTTCGAAGGAGTAGCGCCACAATGGTTTTATCGCAGGCTGGGCTCTAAACCTGAGTCGTCCAAAGATGCAGATTTATCGGAGCAAAGAGAACAGAGTGAAGACTGCAATGACGTGTGTGACAGTTATACGAGAAATGGCCACGATTCAACACCAAATGAACTTCATGCCTGGAAAATTAGTAGTCGGGCCTACAGCTCAAACGTAATGGAAGGTCAAAGCGACTGTCAGCATCAAATATTGAATGATAGTCGTATTTGCCGAAGGGATGTTCGAATTTAGCTTTTGCAAACTATTGTGGGTTTAAACAAGGATAATCCTTACCGGTAAACGTTAAACCCTGGGGAGCCAGATAGAAATGATTGATTTAGCAATTAAATCCTCCAAGTTATAGATAAGATAAGGCAGAAAAGAGTTTAAACTAGTCTCCCACCGTCTAGATCTCAGGCTGTGCGCAAGCAGAGGTCGGCTTTTTTTTATTCGCCGCGGAGAACCACTTTCCAACAATGCACGACCAGACAGCGTCTCCATACCTTGACTGTGCGATACTTGGCGGTGGGCTCCCCAAACTCCGATCGGGCTGTTCCACTGCACATCCCAAGCGGACACATATAACGACTTCTTGACGATCGCGAACATATGGGCGATGATCGTGATGCACGATGAAAAACTTGAAGTACGACCCGTTTGTGTTTGATCCAGAGAGGTTTGTGGGAGGAGGCTCAACCTCAATATTCCCTAAATCACAACCAGTGAGTGGATGTGCCGATTTTCCTCGGGAGGCTACAGGAGGTTGAGTCTAGGACAGGTCCAGGTTGAACCTCCTAATTTGAACTCCCCGATTTGGATTGTTTGCCAGTCGGAAGCGGCCAAATAAAGCCTTTTTTAAGTCTCGTTCTCCTCCCACACGTCTACGTGGACACAATGGATACCAACGCGTGGGGCGCCTCGGCTTTTGGAGGTCTTCCATAGTGAGTACATATGTCTTCGGCGCAAACATATACTGAAAGGGATTCGAAAGTTTTAACCCGATGATGATGGTCAATACTACTTCGGGCACCTGTGCTACGACGCGGTTGACGCAATGCCGGGACTTTGGTGTCTACATGAACGATGTTACTAAGAAGTTTTATCGCGATCCCGAGCAATCCCCGGACCTCAGCGAGGAGGACTTTATGGCCCGCAAAAAGGTCATCGGGGAAGTGGGCAAGTGGTCGGAGGAGAAAGATGAGGAGTGGCCGCCGATTTTGTATTTGTACGAGGTGCGCATGGGAGAGGTTGGGGTTTACTACAATATTCACTATTTTCTTAGATCGTGAAAGCGTCCGCGAAGCGCTCGGCAAGTCTTCTGGACGTTCCTGGATTCTGTGCAATCTAATATTTTGAAAGCGTGACTGGGGCCATCTTGTATTCGCCGATCTGACTACGACTAGGTTCCTTCTCGTCATGATTTTCCCTGAAGAATGCAGTGTGTGGTATTTATAGTTCGCACACATCATGGGTTATTCAAAACCAGTTCCTCAGACTGCGGCAATCTTTCGCACCACGACTACGACGCCCTCACAAAATATCAAGCCGATCGTTTCATGTCGCTGCTGAAATATGTCTACCATACCGAAAACAAGCCCAGCTGGTCTGCTTTTGTCATTCTGCCTTGCATTTATGTTGCGGTGTTGATATGCCATCCAAAGGGTCCGCGGCACATATGTGACGAAGGAGAACGGATACGCACTCAATCCGCTGTTCTTACAAACGCTCGACCCACCGTCCAACGATGGTCAAAAAGTATTTCATGTGACTGCGGAGACATTCATCCCTTCATTGCTCTCCAACGAGCTGGAAAGTATCGACACTCTACTCAAACAAAGCGGTAAGAGCGTCCCAAAGATCATGCGCTATCAGGTCTTGGGCAGCAAGGAAACTCGGCCCGACGTGTCGGGGATGTGGAAGTCGAAGAACGCGCGCCAATGCGCGCAGTGCGAGAAGGTCAGCACCGCAGATCTGCTCTTATGCAGCAGGCGCGTAACCTTCTATTCGTGAAACTGTTCATAGCTGACACGGCCAATTAGGTGTCGCTTGATTCATTACTGTGGCCGCGAATGGTTCGTTCTGATTTTCTTCGGCTGCGACGGGACTAAAGAGGTTGGTCGTTGCAGTCAAAAACTCGCATGGCCGACGCACAAACTGGTTTGCAAGAAGGCCGACAAGGCGTAACGAAACTATCCGCAATCCGCCAAATATATGCTCCTTGTCTATAGTATTATCAAGGAGTACAGTACAGCGGTAAGGCTACATAGTAGCAGTGGGTTGTATCACGCCTTCTGTTGGATCGCGGCAAGCGCGTCGCCGAATGCACCCATGTCGATGCCCGTCTCGCTCAGTACAGCGGCAGCTGTCCGTGTTAAGAGGTCCGCACTGTGCGCCGTCGCGGACCGCGCATTGTCTGGGACACGGGAAATCAAGTGTGGACGCGGGTTGCCCCCCGCTAAGGAGACTCTGTTCGCGGCGATCGTCGGATGGTCTAACGTCGGTTTGTGTTTGCACGCGGCAAAAAGCGTAAGAGCGCGAGTGAAGTTCAACGTTGGATCAAAGAGCGGCAATGCTAAACAAAGAGAACGAAATGACGGGAATCAGGGTGAGTCGAGAGTTGTTAAGACCCAACAACTAACCATCTTGAATAACTTCTCCTGCTGCTTTAGGCGAGATGTTGCGTGAAACCATCACTGTTCTGGTGAGGTTTGAATTTTGGATGAAAGAGAAGTGGGACGTACGATAGGCCCCGACGACGGTACAGGCGCGCGCTTCGAGGAGGGAGTGCACAAGGACATTCCCACCGTCCGCGACAGCATCGCGGATGAACTTGCACGCGTCGGGAAGGATAAGCAGCAGCTCGTCTGGCGCATCTGGGGAAACGTCGATGTGGCGAAGGTGAACGTTGGGTGTGGATATCACTTCCGCCGGCGCCAGCGATAAAACATGCGTAACATTGAGGTTCACGAGCATCAGTTCAGCTTGATCGGGCTCGCTCGGGAATTCGCTGGGATAGAATTCTTGAGCAATTATTTCAGGCCAGAGAACGAAAGTGTTACCTGCTGAGAAACAAGGTATCTGGTATAATGACTGTGCAGTCAATTAGGTGGTTGAGAAAATTAGTGACGTCTTGCTTTTGTTTTCTCTTCCAGGAGATGTAAGCCGGGTGGGTGGCGGTTGGCGCGTAACCGCATTCTAAAAATGTGTCGAGCTGCTTCACAAAACCGTAGTTGGGCTGGACTTGCGGTCGATCTAGATGCAAGTGAGAGCAGGTCAATAACAAGGCCAGTAGGCAAATATTATCTCACATTGTTTTATGAAAGAAATAGCCTCGGCAGTAGTTAAAGACCTGGTCTTCATCACTGTGCGGACTAAGATCGGCAGGATTATGATTAGGATTTGCACTCACAATATGCGGCCACTGGATTTAGGTGTCAAATAAGAGGAAGAAGAAAAAAAAGGCAAATTCAACACGTACGAACAGTAGCGCTCCGAGAGACGCCCATAACGCAATGGATGAGTATTCGGCCTCCGTGAGTCAGTGCGTCCTCAATAAAACGACACGCATCCGGCAGGTGGATCAAGAGGTCAGCGTACTCTGAGTCGTCTACAGAAATAACCAAGCGATTGGGCCCAGTTGAGGTGGACTCTGGACACACGGACAGGATGTGCGTTATCCCGTTTTTTTGTTTGGTCTCATCAGATTGGGCTGCGCAGAGACTGACAGAAATCAGAGTTTTCATCTTCATGCACCAACCAAGAATGCCACTCACTTGCCAATATAAATCTGGTCTTTCAGTATTTCGTCGGCATCCGGAGAGAGTGGGCCCCAAGACATGAGAGAGATGAAAGAGATGAAGCAAGCAGCGACGACGATTACAAATCACGGCGAGATGATGTAATTCCATGTGTAGGCGACGCTGCAAATGTTCCACACTCATCGCAACATTTAAGCGAGTCCATTGTTCAGTGGCCCTGAATGATCATGAGTATTCATATTCAAAATTTCCCCAATGTTCCTTTTGGCCGGAATTTTGCTAAGGTCTAACTTGAATGATGAGAGGTTCGCAAATCAAACATCGGTCGAATGCCGATGTCCCGACGCGTTTTTGAGACGGAACCCTATGTTTCGACGCGTATTTTGATACGAGTAATGCTTATTTTTCATCGGCATTTAGCTAGGATTCCTCTTCCAACATAAATCGCGATATTAATCCATTTCCAAGTAGCCTCAGTCTTTGTCTATTCAGCGTCGCTTTGCCATAGAGTATAGAATTCCCCTATCCTGCGACTCATCCACTAGAGCACGCAACATTCCACCTTCATTGTCAAGCAGTTCATGTGGGCTTGCAAACTCAACCTGCGCACAAGTCAGTTTCCAGATCACCGTGGATCCCCGTAGACACTTACGATCTTGCCAGCGTCGAGGACCATCTTGCAAAGGGTTAATTATGAAGGGGTGGATGTAAAACACACATACGATTCGGTCCGCGCTCATGACAGATTGTAATCTGTGCGCCACGGTGAGAAGGGTGACGTCTTTGCCGAGCTCGGTCCGCAAAGACTCTTGTATCACCTTATCCGTCTCATAATCTACCGACATGAGTTCTGCTTTGTTGGTTTCCATACAAACGCTCACCGATGGCAGACGTAGCTATGTGGGTAGTCAGTACGAGGGCCGGCAACAAAATGATGGATGTCTGACCTTCGTCAAGAATAAGAATCTTGCTCCCACGAATCAATGCCCGGCTCAGAGCGAGAATTTGGCGCTGGCCGAGAGAAAGATTAGCCCCACCGCTGGCCAGCATGGTGTCAAGAGTTATTTGGCCACCCTCGCCGCTGGTTTTTCCTTGCAAAGTAAACAACCCCGCCGCATGCAGAGCGGAGTTCAAAGCCGCATCATCGTGTTCTCCCAATGGATCGAGGTTCATGCGCAGAGATCCGTTCAGAAGCTCCGGCTGATCAGGAAAGTCAGAAAGGTGTTCGTAAAATAAACGGGTCGACTCGCAATTTGCGGAATAATAGTGATATTCCGCCGCACGGCTTCGAGGTTGAGCGACGACGTGGGTATTCCATCGTAGTAGACCGCACCGTCCGTTAGGATAGCGCGGAGCAGCGCCAACGTTAATGAGCTCTATACAAATGTTAATCCATGCGTCTTATCTCTGCGAATAAATATCGCCACCTTCCCAGACCCAGTCCGGCCGACTACAGGGAGAACGGGTCAAAAATAACATCCCGTTTGAGTTTCGCGTGCAATTTACCTATGCCGACACGCTCCCCGCCGTGTATATCGAAGGATATATTATGCAACACCGACGGCCCATTTGAGGAATACCGAGCACACAGATTTTCCGCGCGGAGATTCCCGCTGCTCGGCCAGTGTGCCGGCGGCAAACCATCGACAGTCGCCTTCGGTTCCTGCTCAATCTGTAGATACTGGTTGATACGCTCCAGACTGCGTTGGATTAACATTATGTTCCACGACGGAAATGACAAGCCACCTGTTGCCTGTGGAATGTTCGTTAGAGAATTATACGGTAAAGGTTCAGCAGAACTGACTTTGAATTTCTAGCTGGTTAATTATGCTACGCGCTATCAGTGGAACAACCTTGCGCGGAGCCACAAATGGCCCACCTAACGCCAAAGAGGATAATCATTCCGAATCCAGCTGGACAAATACGGGCTGAGATCAACGGAACGGAACCAAAAAATGCGCACAAGCCATGTTCAGCGAAAAACCAATGGACGAAGAGCCTTGTTTCTGGAAGTAGACCATATATGTGGCTAAGATGGTGATAAATACCGTTCCGAGGAGGTCCATGCGCACGGCGATCCAACGACTGAGGTTATGGAACGTGCGAGCAGTGCGGGTGTAGTGATTTATATGCTTGAGCGAAACATCGATGAATGCTTCTTGCGCACCGTACGCGCGGATAGAGACTGTTTCACTTTGAGAGAAATGAAATGAAACGGTGGTCGCATGAGTCATACCTAGCCCGTTTATGGTTGCACCGAAACTATAACCTCGAGTCAGTTCTCACAAATGAAGTTAGCTCAAACTTGGACGTACTGCCCCAAAACCGGGGCGCGGGCGTTGGACCTAGAGATTATTGATGAGTTGCCATCATAAACGCCAAGTAGAGGTTGACGCACATTTCCCGCTTGACCGAAAGCTGGGCTTTAGTATATAGACTACCGATCCACGTTCCGGCCAACAAGAGCATGGCAGCCGGGAGAAGGAACGGTGGTGCGAGCACTACTATGGCCCCCAACCTGATACCCGCGTAGAATAACAAATCTAACACGCCCCATAGAGTTTGCCCGATGTTGGCGTCGACATCACGGAGATCTTGTGTGCATCGCGCAATCACCCGGGACGTCGGTGTGACGTCGAGGAACCTGAGAAAGTGTGAGGAAGATTAACGGAGATCTGAAATAAAAGTTTGCCTCAGAGTGGTTCCCAAGATCGATTGGATGAGTTCGGTGTGGATTATAGTCGAGGCCCGCACCATTCCAAACAAGTACATCAGATAGCTGCAGCTATAAATCACCAATGTCGACAAGAGAATCCCGCCTAATATGTCCTAAGATGAGTGATACATGATAGCAGAGATACGGATGGAGACCATAGACGGAGAGATGACTGCAAAGAAGAACAAAGAAATCAGGGCAAGGGAAAAAATGCATACAGGTACTCACTAAGCAACGTGCACTTGAGATACTTCATGATCCTCGTATTGGGATGCAAAGTAACCCAGGTACCACGTTTGCAGGTTGATTAATGAGTCCGTGATGACCATGCATATGATCAGGGAGATGAAATAGAAGGAAGGATGCTGGCCACCCAAGGCGGACACGTAGAGTTTCACTGTAACAAGAGTCTCAATTCGGAGCGGCCAGGAAAACCTGTTGGTTGACTTACACGCTGCCCAGCTCACATGGCCAACGTTGATCTCCTCGGCGATCACCAACGTCCCACTAACTTGAGGCTTGTCAAGAGGTTCGTCAACGATTTCGGCCTGTAATTTCAGATTTTTCGCGTCGTCAATGACCTCTAACGCCAGGTCACGGTTTTTCGCCAGAGCTTCAGAAACAGTTCCTTGACTCAGTATACGTCCATCAGAGCCCACGGAGACTACAAATCCGGCTATTGAATGCGCCAAGGCGATATTGTGCGTCTATAAAAACATGATACAACACAAGAAGCAAACGAAATAGAACAGCACGCACGACTAAGAGGGTGGTTCTGCCAGCTAGCAAGTCTCCCGCAAAACATTTCTCCACAATCCATTGAGCAGTGTGGACGCTGTTAAATGGATCAGAACGACAGGATATAAGGTGTAAAGAATTCGACGCACTCGAGTGCGGCTAAAACGTCATCCAGAAGTAGAATCGAAGCGTTACTGTATACAGCCCTCGCTAAGGTCACTCGTGCGCGTTGACCACCGCTCAATGTTACGCCGCCCTCTCCAATTTCCTGCAAATCACCGGCTTCAAACATGTCCAGGTCGCGCTCGAGGCCGCATTGATAAATAACTTTATTGTACCGATCGGCATCGAAAGGCGCGCCGAAGACGACATTGGCCTGCAGAAATGTGAGTTGAGACCCATTGAGAGCTAATTTCATGTACCCTGATTGTGTCGTTTTGAACCCACGACTGTTGTGCGGCATATGCGACTCCTGCATCCCGCGGAAGATTGAACCAAGAGTCACTTGAGGATGGAACGAAGTGCATTTCGCCTGTAGGACGATTGGAATACAGAAAAAAGATGAGAGGAGATTCTCACCGAGTAAGGCCATCAAAATTGATGTTTTCCCGGACCCGGTGGGACCGACGATGAGGTTGATACAATTTTGCTTGAAGAACAACGCTCCATCTATATGTAGAAGAAAGCGGCGGTAGTTGGGAGCGCTAGAAACACTGTCGTCGGTTGACCATAAGAATGTGGTATTATTAAACCCTATTTTGTCGCTGGAATTTGACGGCAATGGAAGGGAACTAGACGTGAGTTGATTTGAATATGTATCCAATAGCTCAGTCTGGAGAAACACTATCAGTTCGATACTCATTGTAATTTGGAGAATTAATTTCCTCGCGCAAGAAGCTATCCAATCTATCGAGGGATACCCTACCAGTCACCAAGCTTGTCATAGTAGCAAAAAATTCATGCAACTGCAGAAGATTTTTTAAAATAAAATGAAAACTTCGGCTGTGGATCTGTAGAGCGACTCACTTGCGCCCTGAAGAGGTCAAACACTGTCATCGAGCTGTGAAAGATTTACAAGATGGACACAAAATTTGTGGAATGGCACGAACGAGAATACTTTGGATGCATTGAGCTCTTGTTTCATAACCATGGTCTGAAAAGGTGACAAGTAAGGCATCGGGTAAGAAACAGGCAGGTGGTTACAGACACTGATATCTGGTAAGCATTTATTTCGAACGAGAAAGGGAACTTACTATGTGGCGTAGGTCGCAAGCATGGTAAAAATCGGAATGGTGAAGCTGCAGGTCAGTTAGGAGATAGTGACCTATAGAAGTACAAATCGCGCACTTGGTAATGGCGATGGAAAGTTGGAGAGCTTTGCTCTTCCAAAGCCAATTCAACTCGTCCTCGCGTGCCTCCGAAATTCGTTCTTCGGTCTTTTTCTCCCAGGCGAATAGCTTGATCATGCGCAGAAGGCTCATTGCTAGCAAGGCGGGGAAATATTTAGCGAACTGGAATAAGAATAGGCGAGAAATTTATACATTCGCTGACTGTTTGGACACGCAAGTCGGAACGCTGCATCAGACTGTGTTGAACGAAACGGATGCGTCCGCCGATATAACCAGGTAAAGGAAATACGGCCACAGTTACACCCAAGCCAACGAATGCTGCCCAGCCCAAGACTTCGTAGAGGAACCAAACTCCGAGACAGCTTTGAAGGAGGTAGACCAGAAGTTGAGGCAGTGTTTCCCCAGCGTTGACAATATTTTGCAAGTCTGTCGTCGCGAGATTGTTGATTTTACCAATCAGGTTTCGCCCATTGGTTGGCCTGGTTGGATCAGAATTTTGCATTTCCGAAGTCTCCGCCTTGACTCGAACACACAAGGAGTGCTCGAACACAAGCTCTGTGAGAATGGCTTCGCTCTGGATGCTCACCCGATTCTGAGCATTATCTGAGCGTTCCTTCAGAATTCATACTAGGGGAAGCACCCACATAAATAAATTTATACCACTGCGTCCCAATCGACCCAACGGTAGGTCCCAAGAAGAGCAAGAGAATCCAAAACCAGGGCCGCATAGTTGCACCGGTGCCTTTCGTCTCGATGTAGCTGAAACGGAGGGTAAATCCAAAGTCTTTCAGAGTTATTAGCTTAGACGTACTCGAGCAGTCGGTTGATGGCCACAGGGCTACTGAAGTTGGTAGCAACCTGCACCATGCCGAGGAGCACCATTATGGCGTACTCGGCGCGGAAGACTCGCATGAGGCCAAAAAAGATGTGGCGGCGTTCCTTGTTCGAAGACACATTGAGATACTGTGGAAAGAAATCTCAGTTGAATCCCTACTACATTTCAGGCAGAAACCGAATTACAGGAAAGGTAGCAGCCTTCAGGTTCTTGGCGTCGTTGTAATCGGCAAGCGGCGGGAGAAGTTCATACGAAAGATGGGGCACGCGGCTTGCTAGCAATATGAGCGGGTCTAAGAAGGTGTACGTGACGAGCGAAATCAGGGATGCCGTCTGTTCAGGGCTCGTAAGCGTCTCAGACTGCTAATATGGGGTTAAACACCGAATAAAACATATTGAATTTATAGGTGCAAACCTTGACGTCCAAAGAAACACCTCGGGGCGCAAAAAATGGAAGGAATACGCCTACGGTCGTTATGATAAGGAACTTGGTCCATAAAAACCAGCCTTCGTCTATATCGAGGGGAGGTTGGTTGAAGGTAGCGAGCGGGAACAGGTCGCGGTAAACATAAGTGAAAAATGTCACGACCAGCAGAGTATTGAGGTGTCTCGTAACAACCGTGGACCAACCGGGGACAGAAATAGATAAAAAAGCCAAGACGGATGCGTAAACCTGGATACGGTTTCAGAACCCACAGGAGAGTCTGGGCGAAGAACTAACATAGACCAGGCCCAAATTAAATCCAATGACAGCATCAACAAAGCCCTTTTCGTCTTCCTGAGAAGCAAGGGCCAATCCAACGAGAGCCATGCAGCCGCAGAGCCGTGCAATTCCAAAGGACAATGGCGTTTCTCGTGCCCCTGTGCGAGGCGTATCAACATGTTCCTCTGTGTTCAGACTCGCCGAAAAAATTGAAATCGATTTTCGCAATTGTCTACAGACGAACGATGCGTGGAAAACGAGAATTGAGGCTGAAAGCGTCGCGCAGTAGACGGGAATGGCGACACTCTCAACCCAGTGACTTTTCGGAATGAATAGACTATCAAACGCGAAGAATAAACATGCACCTAGACACAGAATTCAGAGGAAATTGTGGAAGAGTCATGACGGCCAGAGAGAGAGAGAGAGATTTCTATGCGTCTTAAACGCGTTTACCAACTGCTGCGGCAAATCATTCGCGGCAATCATTTGGGGGCAGTGTAGCACAGCCACTGATTCGTAACCGGGTGTGATTTTCCGATAACTTCCGAGACCCCTAAACGGGAGCAAAAAAAAAAAAAGCGTGGCGGAATTGGAGAAATTGAAGCTATAGGTACATACTCGACGTGCCAAATATATTCAGTCTTCCTTTTGAATGGTAACTTGTCTTTGACGCTTGGTTCCACCTCAAGCTGCTGCCAAGCATAAGTATATTATCCATACGACTTCTGTGTCGATAAATATTCATTTTGAAATTTGGTGAGTCTCGAAAACGTGGCCGCAATAGTTGGGATCGTTCGAAAAATGTCGACGCGAATGGACTACGGGTAAGACACTGCAGAACGGCTTGCAAAGACAGCTCCAACTAAATCTGAGAGGGCCCGCTGCGCCGCTGACTGCAGAATAGGAAGACACGCCTAGAGCATGTGAAAACTCTCTGTCATTCCATTTGGGGACACTAACTCAATCCTACCCTCTCCCTCACCTGTATCATGGTCTGCGCGGACAGTTCCCGTGCCTTTGCCGCCCCCTCTCGCGCGACCTCGTCCAAATACCCAACATCTGCCCGAATCCGTTGGAACTCGGCGCGAGGGCCGGCAACCAGTTGTTCTACAGCCTCCGCGACCTTCGCCTTGAGCTCGCCGTGGCTCATCCCGGCGCAGCTCGCGGCAACAGTGTCCACATTCTCCTCCGAGCACGCGGCAAGAATCGAGAGCAGGTTCGACGTGCCGGGGCGCGCAACGGGGTCGTACGTGACCCCGGACACGATCGAGTCCGTCACGGCGGCGCGGACCTTCGCGGCGATCTTGGCTGCGGTGTCGGTGAGGAGGATACGGGAGGCGGGGTCCACTGCGGATTTGGACATCTTGGCGCTTGGGTCCTTGAGAGAAAGAATACGCTTGGAAGGAGCTGCGGGGTGAATAAAAAGCAAAACACAGAGTGGACAACATACTGATGAGCGCGGTGGGCAAAGGGAACATCCGAGATGACCCTTTGAAGGTGCGATTGAATGTATCCGCGATATCTCGGCTTAGTTCAAGGTGTTGTCTCTGATCCTCGCCGACGGGGACGTGCGTGGCTCTGAGAGACAAGTCATTGAAAAATGAAAAGTCGTCCATCCTGGTCGCAGCTCACTTGTAGAGGAGAATGTCAGCCGCTTGCAGGACAGGATATGTCAGAAGCCCTGCGTTGAGCATCGACTCGTCGATCTCTGACTCGTCATTGGCGTTCCGCGACTCCACTAGACGCGCCTGCACAAAAGTCAGCATGGTTCACGAGAGACCTACGACACCAACCTTCCACGAGGTCATCCTGCGAAGCCTTCCTGTGGGCGTGATGCAGTTCAATATCCAGGTTAGCTCAGTGTGCATTGGGTTCTAAACAATGCTCGCTCAGAACCACACCAACGTGTTGACACCACAAATCTTACAGAGTCTTGGTGGAACAAAATGGATCGTTTAGGGTCGATACCAATAGCCAGTAGAACGGCCAGCATATCTCGCCGGGAGGCAGCAAGCTCTTTCGGATTTTGGGGGAGAGTCAACGCGTGCCATCCGACAATCGAAAATATGAACTTGTCTTGCGGGTTTTCGTTCTGGAGTTTCACCCAGTTGGATAGCGCTCCTAGATAGTTTCCCAGCTGTGGCCCACTTGAGAAAACGCGTCGTAGGGACAAGTAAACGTACATGCGGGATACCTGTCGGCTGAATACCTGAGAATATTGTTCGGGGCTTTACCGCAGTGTCATTTTGAGAAACAAGGGTAGAGTTGTTTCTTAAAGAACCATTAAAGCTGCTCTTGAAGCGCTGGAGGCCACCGCAGAGGCGATTTACGCGCAAGAACATACAAATCCAAAACAATGCCTCTGTTTGGCAAGAACGACTGAAACAACACATAAAACACAGCTTTCCTCTTGACTTGACCCATTGTGCTTTCCGACCTCAACTGCGGTGTTGGATGGATCGTCTAGTTATTGATGACTTTCCCGGAGGTGACAATTTCGCCGATGTTACAAGCTTTTTTGAAGCCGCAGCTGGTAGTCTTGTTCTCATTTCTCTTTAACTCGTGTTGACAATTGTGCTTCAGATGTGATGGAGCCCGGGGGCTTGATACTGAGGGACGGATTCACCTTGCAGGACGCCATGAGCGCGTTTGAGGTGGATATAATCTCGAAGTCGAACGCCGACGGGCTTATGGCCATTTTATCAGATCGGCGAGCCCCGTCTTGACAGTGGTATGGCTGGCGACGCGGATCAGCGACCGCCCTTTGATATCTGGGCTCCTCTTTTACCTCAAGAGATTTGCTGGATAATAGACAGGTCATTCTCATTGGAAGTAAGCCGTTTCTGTCAATCAAGTCGTCGGTTTTGTTCATAGTCCGCAGATGCTATGGCACGCAGGAAATACACTGGCGCACACCGTCTTTACGTGCTTGTACGCTCTGGTCATATCGGAGCTACATCCTGACATGCTACCTTACGGCCTGAAGAACGACGCGCTACGTCCTCCTCAGCTCATCCCTGTCGTTCTTCGCGCGTCAATATGCGGATTGCTCAAGTGCTGCGATCTTTCATGGCGGGAACTGTCCAAAGGCCACGTTCATGATGTTAGTGCCGCGTGTTTTTGGTAGTCAACGCGCTTACATGTTTGTAGACAGAAGATTGGCAGAGCGACAAAGGGGACACATCTCTGCTCGAAGGCACGTCTGTTTCGAACGTGATTGCGACCCTAGATGGTGCCACGGCCTGGCTTTTGCGGTCTAAAAAAGGTTTGGTTAGTTGCCAAAGTGTGATTGTCTACTTACTCTTGATTTTTAGTTCCAGAGCCATGGGCCACTGCGTTAGTCGCCAGACTAAATTTGCGCAAGGTAGTCTCACTCTCTTCAATACTCGACGGACAACTTCTCATATTTCGACAGGCTCTCCTTCAAATCATGGATGCCAACATCTTCAAATCCCCCTCAGACTTTCTCGACCTTATTAACGTTGCGCGAAATCACCTTAGGACAGTCCAAACGTACCCTTCGCCAAATCTCGGGCCGGAATCGACCGCTCATCTGGCTTTCGACCCGTACATCGCCCGCAAGCTCAACAGCACTGTGCCCATCAGGGTTATAGATGTACCTGCAGCAACTGAGGCTTGGGCTTCTCTAGATGTACTTTTGGACGGATGGGAAGAACAACGGCTCTTGTCGATGACAGCCAATGTATCGACGTGGGAGGCACGTGCCTTTTGCAAACCGTTTTATGTGTCCTGACCCCCGCATTAGATCGCAGGCAATCTGCGTATATGGCTCCTAAATCCACCGTTGCGAACGCCGTACGTTCGCTCGTCGACGCAGGTATGTTTTCCCAGGTCTCTCTGATTTGTGTTGACCTCCTTCTCCTCAGTCGGTGTTTTACGACGGCCTGCTTGTTTTAAACAAGTTTAACCCTACCTGGGTTATGGACCGCTTCTTCTTCGAGACGCTCGGTATCAGCTTCCAATCTGTCGTCCATTTCGTGGACCGGAACTCTCAGAGCCAGAGTCAGAGGTCGCATCCATGGACTGATATCCAGCGTGGGCACTTCAAGGCACGTCGTTCGTTCGTAGCCTACAACCCAATAGTTCGTTGACTCTCTTTGTTTCGTCCTGAATAGCTTATGACCGAATATATTAGAGCCTTGTGGTATAACCCGTGTCGGCGCCGTCGGTTCTTCATGAAGTCGCTCTTGGACTTGCACATCTATTACACACGGCTAATCGGTATTATGTCGGGTCTGCCGGTAACTCTTATGTGAATGTGCGGCTGGCTGGCATTGACTAGTAGTAATCAGGATCTCCCGAGTACCAACATCATGAAGCATCTCCCTACCTGTGCTTTGGTATGGCGGCTGTCTGTCATTCGCGAAGTCGTTATGTCGGGATTCCAGCTAGAGTTGTATACCTCGGAAGAGAAGCCCTTCGCGTACTGGTATGCGTCGCAAGTTATGGAAGCGCACCTGGCTTGCCTCGATAACATGCTGCTCGCTGCAGAACCAGGTGCGCTCCTCGGCTACCCGGTGCACTCCTTTCTCACTTTTGGTAGATTCTCTGGCGGCTCGTGAACTGCGATTCCAGCACAGCCTGCTCACGGCTTTGCAAGCGATGACGATTTCCATGTTTGCGGTACGTGCTGTCTTCAACTAGATTTCCTCGGGTGCTGAGACATCCCTTGAGCAGCTCTCGATGCCCCTGATGTCCTTCGCCTGGCGGCAGATGCACGCCAACTTTCTGCGTCGTTACAAATGGGCTTTCGGGAGGGGTTACGACCTCTCCTCTGTGCCTGTCGTCGCGGCGCCGGATTTCGATTCTTTCACGGACGTGTGTGGTCGGATGCTGCAGGTGCGTTTCTGGCGGTTCTTTTTCCTTCTGACGCTGACCCTTGTCTAGGACAAGACTTTTTCTCCGTCCGACTCTTTCAGTCTTGCGCATACCATCCTCATGCAGGTGATCGAGACGCGATCTGTGGGTGGCTATGCCGGCCTATGGACGAATGAGCGAATACAAGTCCGTCCACTATCTTCTCCGTTAGCTACCTACGCTGATAAACAAATGATCAGCTGCTCCGCAACCTCGCTGATGTCTGCGAGCGGCTGCAGAATGTACCTAGCTCGATGTCGGAGATGCCTTCGTTTGACGTAGGGCTCCTCAAGTGGGATCCACAAACGAATCCATGGTTCCCTGTATTAGAGCAGGAGGGGGCGAGCGGCGGCGGAATGTGCATGTGCGAAGAGCAGAGCCGTATCCCTCTTGACCTCACCGGCCGTCGCCTTTTATCTCGAGGATGGAGTCGTCCTCAAAAGTTACAAAGATGATACAATCCTAGAATTGTCGTTTCGGTGTACTTTAGAAATGTATCGCTAGAAATTAATGATTTGAGAGTAGCGGGCAATCTTTCTTGACTTTGTTTTCGGGAGTGGCTGGCACAGCCACCGCCAACTTTGTCCTTTTCTTCATTCCATTATTACGCTCTTACGTGTTACTGAATCTGTCGTCGACCTTTAAATTCATGTCGTCTGGCCTTCAACGCACGTCTTCTAGGTTGAAGGCGCGCGCAAGCCCTTATAATAGCGGGGTGACGCTGTACGGATTGCAGGATGCTTCTGCCACACCGCTACCTCTCCCCAGCCCCCGAAACACGCCAAAGTTGAATCTAATACATCTCTCGAAGCTTCTCAAAGTCCGTCGAGAAGCCCCCGAAATCGCCACAAAAATCAAAGACCCTGTATAAGAAGGCGTTGGCCATCCCGCATCCTGCACCCCAAGATTGGCGGCAGGTTTTCGACTGCATCAAGGAGATGCGAAGCAAGACCACGGCTCCAGTGGATACCATGGGCTGCCACATGGCCCAGCGATATGAGACGGAACCCAAGGTTCGCTACAACTTGAAAATTTCCTGGAGCCTTTCCTGATTCGAGTCGACAGAACAAACGGTCAGAAAATGAACGACAGTTGATTTTATTTGACCTCTGACTTTGGAGTAGATTTGTCACACTCGTATCGCTGATGTTGTCGCCTCAGACCAAAGATCAAGTCACAGATGCCGCCGTCTGCAAGTTGCGGACCGCTCTCGGTGGTAGCGTGTCACTGGACGCCGTCCTTGCCGCCGACCCTGCTGTGATCTCTGAAGCCATTAATAAAGTCGGCATGTGGCGCGTCAAGACTAAGTAGGCTCGCATTTACTATCTCAAACGTTTACTGAACAATCCGCAGGCACCTGAAGCTCGCCGCCGAAAAGCTCCGCGACGAGTTTGACTCTGACGTTCCGAAGACTATTGAAGGCCTGATCTCCCTGCCGGGTGTCGGTCCCAAAATTGGTTTTCTTGCTCTCCAAGCCGCGTGGAACATGTATGCGCGCTGTGCTTGGTGAAATATTGAGTCTTACACCTCGCAGTAACGTAGGAATCGGCGTCGACGTACACGTCCTACGCATCACACGTTTACTTGGCTGGCACAAGGCAGATACGCCAGAGGACGCGCGGTATGTGACATCTCTTCAATAACTTGAATAAATAAGTATTAACTACCCCGCAGGATAAGCCTCGAATCATGGCTCCCTGCAGAGCTGCAGCCCGAAATCAACCCGCTCCTCGTAGGCTTTGGCCAGGTGTGTTTGTTGTCGAAGTAGTAAGGGTTGAATATGGGTTGATGTGTATTGGTCTTCAGACAACATGTCCCGCCAACAGTCCGCGCTGCGGTGAGTGTAGCCTCGCCGCGTCGGGTCTGTGTCCCAGTGCGAAGTTGCCCAAGAAGAAACCCGTCCCGGACTGGTGATAATTCGATGTCCAATGGTGTTCAACTGTATATATGGTAAATCGAAGACCCAGGTCTGTGCATGACTTCACGTCGTTCGATGTTTCTGGTGGAGTCGTTCGAACAGACCGCCGATTTTACGCCATGTCTGGGCTGCGACAAACGGTGTAGGAATGGGCTTGGATATTATAACTGTTGACTGTGTCTCACTGACCGACTACTCGTGGGCAAGTGGTTGGCAGTTTTGTACGCCCTTGTGCAAATATTTCTTGGCTATGGCTGACACCAAAGGATTTTTCAACACTTTACCGAACGTGGCTTCCTACCGTTTTGATCAACATTTTACTTTCTACATCCCAGCTCCTCACCAGGCGGCACCGACCTCTATCTTTAAGCAGTATGGCTCACCTCATGTGCTCCTCCAGACCGGCCTCTTCAACCTCAATGATTGAGGTTGAAGAGCTCACCAAATCATGAATACAGTATGTCTGGCGGGCGTCTTTTCTGCGCCTCAGGAGCTTCCCGAGGTAAGTATGAAGAGTCGTTCCTGTGTACCTGTTCATCTATTAAATATTTCTAGCGACCATTGATGCTATGCTACCAGTGACAGCCTTTCAAGCGCTAATATATAGGTAGTGACCGGGGGCATATCTACTCGCGCTATTCAAAAGTGATGGACGGTGGTCGTTCTCACTATTCTGGCCACCAAATTGCACCAAATAACTTATGAAGCGAAAATATGAGTAAATAGAAGACATTTGGATATGTTATCTGACTTCCATAAAAGGAAATTCTGAAGATATAAGGTATTTTTTGCCAGATTTTGAAATGCACTTTTTTCAGCTGGTGCATGGGAAAGATTGAGTTGCATAGTCGAAAAGTGCTCATTGAGTAGTGGAGAATACCACTTTGAATCATATCAATACCTAGTGATTTGAGCTCACAATCGCAGTCAGAAAATGGCTATTTTCAGCAAAATTGGGCCAAAATCAGCAAAAATCGACAAAAATGGCCATTTTCTGATCGCAATTGTGAGCTCAAATCACTAGGTATTGATATGATTCAAAGTGGTATTCTACACTACTCAATGAGCACTTTTTGACTATGCAACTCAATCTTTCCTATGCACCAGCTACAAAAAGTGCATTTCAAAATCTGGCGAAAAATGCCTTATATCTTCAGAGTTTCCTTTTATGGAAGTCATATAACATGTCCAAATGTCTTCTATTTACTCATATTTTCACTTCATAAGTTATTTGGTGTGATTTGGTGGCCAGAATAGTGAGAACGACCACCGTCCATCACTTTTGAATAGCACAAGTAAGTCCGCGTAGGTCCGCGCATGTATGGCGGTCAATCTGCACATTTAATATTTTACGAGAATATATCGTGTTTACGTGAATTTTTCAGGCCGTTTGGGTCAACAGGAATGTCTTCGGAGGTCCTGACCCCCATGTAATAGTTTCTGCTTGCCACGGGGAAAAAAAAAAACATTATAAGATTGAGACTTGTTTGAGGAAAATGTTTACCTGTTCAATTCTTACCGTAAGGGTAAATTTTTTTGAGCTTTTATACACATATTTTTGGCTCGGATTGAAAATGTAAATATTTTTGTGAACATTCTCGAGGTATGTTTTTTTGAATGTTTCACGTGTTTTATATATATTTATTTTAGGAAGGTGGCAATGCTGTGGCTGTGTCAATCTGCACCTGCATTCAATCGGTGTTGGGACATAAGCTTATATATGGCGGTCAACTTGCACCTTTAATAAACAGGTATAAACATCCAGTTTTGGTCACAACTTTGCTAATTTACGTGACAAAGTTGAAATATAAAGTATTTTTAGAAAGTTCAAAAACATATATAAACTTTTTCCGAAATAAAAAGATTTTGCTTAAAGTTGCACACTCTATTGTTGCCAGGCAAAATATGAAGTTCAATGATTTTCAGAACAGTGGCTGTGCCAGCCCGGCTAATGGCGGGTGGAAGCCATCGGGAACGGCGAGAGGGCAATCAGAGCCTCAGGGGATGCTCTCAACATCCATCAACACCTGATGCCTATGAGCAGCTGTGGAAGGGGTGCTCTACAGCTACTCATAGGCATCAGCTCAACCCATTGATAGATGCTGAGGACCTTCTTGGGACCTCTGATCGCTGCCTGACCTGCCTGATGGCGGGTTGGCACAGCCACCATTCTGAAAAATTTGTGGAACTTTATGCTTCGCGCAAGGATTATCTGCAACTTTGAAAGAATAGCTTTTATTCAGTTGAAAAAATTTCTATACTTTGTTGGAGCCCTAAAAATATCTGTATCTTCAACTTTCATGGGGAATTCGGGCTATGTTTTACTAAAAACAGGTGTTTATACCCCATTTTATTAAAAGTGCAAGTTGACTGCCATACAAGCTGGCTGACGCAAGTGGCTTGGCTGCTTGGCTATCAAAAGCGTGACCACGTAGTAAGGTTGAGGTTATTCAAAGGAGAAAAATGTTGCTCAAAAAAAAAATGTGCAATGCAACAGAAAAATAATTTGGTTGATTGTTTTAAAAATTGGTCCAAATTTTTCTCTCAAGGTTATTCATTCAAGAGCCTCAAAAACATGTTGTCTGCCATGGGGTGGGAGAACAATTAAATTGTGTGTGTGGACAGGATGGAAACATTTGGTGTCCCTAAAGATTTCTGTTGACCCAAATGGCCTGAAAAATTCACGTAAACACGATATATTCTCGTAAATAATAAATGTGCAGATTGACCGCCATACGCATGGAGCTGTATGGAGTACGTATGGGGAATTGAAGCAGAGATCAGAAGTAAGGGGATCCCCAAATGGTCACCCTCGAATCCCGATTCGGCTTCGCCCGACACACCCACTGGGCATCTTCCAGCTTTGTATCGCGACAAGTTCTCGCAAAATCCCGGTTGAAATACTACTACATGGAGGATTCGGAGTTTGGGTGGGAGTGGAAACGCAAACACAACATCGCCATTGCACATGGTTCATGAACAGTTTCTTTTTTCTCTCGTCGATTCTCGAACATCTGTCATCGAGTGTGCTGGGCAGGAACTTAGAAATATTCGACAACACGGACGCCGGAACGTGTTCCTGACTGAAGGACTGACAGGAAAAACAGCTGGAAGACGTCGTTCAAGAAGTCGAACTTGAACATAGTCTGAGCTGCCAGCCAATGTTCAACATTTGGCTTTTACCAAGATTAACGGGTTGCTGGAGAAGCCAAAAAACACCAAGTTCGCTGCCAGCTGGCATGAAATAGGCAACTTGAACCCTCATTGGTCTATTCCCACCTGGCCGAATCATAGCGGCGATGATCCTAATGAAGACGAGAACCTGGATTAAAAAAGAGAGAAATCATTTGATGATGCTGCTCCCGGCTGAACTTGAAGATCTTCCGCCTTGCTAAGTAGCTTCTTTTCTTTTCTCTTCTTTTTTCTTTTCTAAGTTTCTTGCCTGTGCCGAGATTGTGGATAAGTATCACAACAGTTGCGTAACCCATGATGAATATTTGATTCGCGAGCGATTCGCGAAGCGACCAATTCTACTCAGGGAGAATATGCAGCATCGTGTAATTGCGGAGGCTGGCGGTC
This sequence comes from Mycena leptocephala, assembly GCA_029378395.1. Lineage (NCBI taxonomy): Eukaryota > Fungi > Basidiomycota > Agaricomycetes > Agaricales > Mycenaceae > Mycena > Mycena leptocephala. Next base: position 141,673 of record JARJLF010000038.1, read on the forward strand.
CTTGGGAAAGACTGCCTTCAAAACTGTTTAATTCTTGGTCAATCGCGGTGGGAACAGCACTGGCAAAAGATGCGCTTTCATGGCGCGGTTGATTGATACCGGCGGATTTAGGCCCAACAACGAGGGAAAAAATTGTGGAGGAAAAGGAGAAATGTAAGCGTGATTACGCCTCCGTCTTCTTGAGCGTTTGCGCCCCCAGCGGATCCCTAGTAATCAATTGGCCGAATTAGACAAGGGTGCACCAGCATTCAAAAAAAAGATATAGGGCCGATTTTATTTTTCAGACCCAGCCGTCGGACTGACTAACTAACGTAACGGTTCCCACGCACTATATATGGCAATTTCTCACGTGTTTAAGTTGCCGGACTTCTGCACCTGTTCTGCACCCTATCAGAAACCCCCCATATGCGAGGAAAATAGGCCTAGTGGTTACCTGGAATGCTTCATTCGTCGCCAGAGGTCATATTCGACTGATCAAGATGTTCAAAAATCTGCAGACGCTGGTGCCAAACAAGACCACAGCACGTACCGTATCTGGAAGTGTTAGCCCAAAAGCCAATGAACAGCAAGTTTATGGTTTCTGGCTGCCTTGGAGTGCACTACACATGCCCTGAGCAGTTTATCAGCCCATTTCAGCCCATACTTTGGGTGGTTGATTTTTTTTTTCCGGCCTCGCGGCCGGATAACCAGCCCTTAGTCGCCGGTTTGAATGCCGGTGCACCCTTGGAATTAGATACTTAACGGCCGCTGACCCACCGTTTTTTTCGTCCCGCCGCGATGTCAAAAACGAACAAGGTCCCGTTTCGCTTATCCACCAATCACGAAAAAAATGTCGAGACTGGCAGTGACCACAGTGACCACAATGACCAGCCGGTCATCAATGATCAGCTGGAGCGCACTGTCTGGCGCAAGCTCGATATATGGATATTGCCTGTTGTGACCCTCTTCTTCCTACTTTCGTTTCTCGTAAGTCTCGTCGACAGGGGCTCGAACATCTTGCCAGTGTAATGCGATGGGCAGGATCGGACAAACGTAGGAAATGCCAAAGTCGCGGGCATGCTGAAGGACCTGAAAATGACCCCAAAGCAATACTCTATTGCTTTAACGGTCACCTATGTCCCTTATATTGCAGCGGAGCTTCCTTCAAATCTTTTACTCAAAGTCGGTCTCGCTCTTGTACAATCTTGCTAAACCAACTCTCCCCCATCAGATTGTGGGCCCTAATCTGATGCTTCCGGCCATGCTAACGCTGTGGGGAGTTGTTACAACCTGCCAAGGTCCGTCAGAAGGCCGCTGTTTGGCTGTGACTGATTCCGTGTTGCAGGTACTGTTAAAACATACAGCGGACTTCTTGCTTGCCGCTTCTTCCTCGGACTGCTCGAGGGTAAGCCGTCTTTTTTTGACGTATCCGGTGTTAACTAAATCTTCAGGTGGTGTTTTCCCGGGACTGGTCCTCTATTTGTCCTTCTTTTATCCAAGACTTAGACTGCAGACGAGGTTTGTTTCTCGACCGTGTCCATGTACAAAACCCTCACCCACAAATAGAATCACTACATTCTTCTCCGCTGCTTCCATTTCAGGGGCCTTTGGTGGTATCATGGCGTATGGTATTATCAATCTGAACGGCAAAGCCGGTCATTCTGGGTGGCAGTGGATCTTCATTATTGAGGTAATTTTTTCTCCTTGAAGGAGGACAACATGTCTTGATTATATTATCAAGGGTGCCATCACGGTCTTTGTCGGCCTCGTGTCGTTTATGTTTTTCCCGGACTCTCCGGACCACGCCCGCTTCCTCAACGCTGAAGAGAAATCCTACGTCAAAGCAAAGCTCAAGGAGGATGGCGCTATTCAGGATGAGGCCAGCGATTCCTTCAGCTGGCCCGAGGTCGCCAAAGCTTTTACATCTATTCACGTCCTCATCGTCGGTATTATCTTCTTCTTCGATGGTACGATTTCCCCCCTTCAAAGTCATATACGCTGAACTACTTCATTTAGGGGTCATCCTCTATTCGTTGGCCTAGTAAGTCGCTTTATTTTCTTGTTCTATTTCCCTCAACTCTTGTTAGCTTCACTCCATCAATTGTTCAATCGCTTGGATACACCGCTGCCAAGGCACAGCTGATGAGTGTTCCGCCGTTCTCAGTTGCATTTGTCGGTATGTCCTGTTCGCGCTATTCGAGAAGTATAATTAAACACACTCATTTCGCAGTATCGATGATAGCTGCCTTCATCTCTGATCGCTACCAATGCCGTGGCGCGATCACAGTTTTCTGCTCGGTGCTGTGCACCATTGGATTTGCCATGTTCCTCGGCTCTGCGAATCACCACGTCCAATATGGCTCGCTGTTCCTCTCCATCCCGGGCACCTACGCGATGTCGCCCGCTCTCTCCACCTGGAACGCCAACAACTCCGCACCTCACGCCCGCCGCGCGACCGCCATCGCGCTCGGCTTCATCATGACCAACTCGGGCGGCATCCTAGCCACCTGGCTCCTCGGCTCGCTCTCTCCCCCGCCGCGCTACGCCAGGGCGACCAAGATCCTGATCATCTTCTCCGTCTTGACGGGCTTCTTCACGACACTCAACATATTCTACCTCAGTCACCAGAACAAGAAGAAAGCGGAGGTCCGCGGACGCACCGCGCGCCATGAAGAGGCTGCGAGGCTGGGCGACAAAAGCGCGTGGTTCGTGTATAGCTTATGATTTTCGGGTATACTATATTGGGATGCTTGGTGTGACCCGCGGAGACAAACCTGTCAGTTGCAATTCGGCGCCATGTACAAACGGAGAATATTTAAAAAACATCTCATCAGAATGACATCGGCGATTGCGTATATTGCGCGTATCTATGTTCAAACGGAGAATACAGAACGGCATCGGCGATTATGATATTGCGCGTACGTCGCTCAACCGAGACCGTTAATTCGCCGGCGTGGCACAACGCCAGAACATTTTTAAAAGTACCTCATCAGAACTTTATGTATGATCAAGCATTTTTACCGAGGCTGGTATGCGTCTGGCTAGATCTGGATTCGCCTTTTATTTTTTGAGCTTTCTGAATACCGAGTACGAAACTCTCGCATTTTTTATCTGGTGACGAAGCGGCATCGAAGACCGACCCCGGTAAGGGCAGCGGTCAGTGCTTATTAGTGCTTCCGAATCGTCGCGTGGGCTTTGTGGGCACTGTGGCCGCATCATGGAATTCCTGTGGGTGCTGTCGCTGTGTCGGGGGGCACGAGGGTAAGGCTAGGGACCACGCGACTCGGACCTACTTAGTAGTCGGACACCGAAAAAGAACTTCCCGAGCGCGCTAGGGAATGGAACAGAGGTGAACAGGGACACCCGGGCTCACGCGAGTGCAAGAGCAGTGATCAAAAAGTTGGGGAGTCTAGAGCCTCGGTGTCAGGAGAGCAAGAACTGGAAGAAGTTAGCACGGCCGTGAGCACGAGGACGCAATAAGTGTCGTAAGGCAGATAATTTCGAGGATCAAGAGAGGTAGTAGGGAAGGTAGTATACGTAGGGAATGAGAAAGGCAGTACTTGTCCTGAAAGCGAGCTCTGAGACAAGGAATCATTGGACCACAAGAACTTGAAATGTTAATGTTGGATATCGCCGTTTGCCGGTTGGCCATGCGTGAAGTTTCTTAGTCCTGGCAGACGCCGCTCGAAATCAGTTCTAACTTGAACATACCCTGTTTAGTGTTTCCTGGGTTTTCCGGGAGCGAATGTACGAAATTGGGTAGCCAGCCCTGATTCACACGGTTGAATGCAATCGAACTAGGTGTGATCCGCTATTTCCGGAAAGGAATAACGATCACGTGTTTGTATGACATGACGCGTTCAATTAACGCGTTCGCGTTCTTAGGTAGGAACAGCCCCCCAAAATAACATGATCAACACATTTCTGGTGTTGGAGTACTTTTTACCACACTTAATCGCCATTACAATAAAATTGCCTGTCAGCTCTTAAGACTCTTCGAGCTAGCGGTATAGTGAACTATTCATTCTGCATTCATCCCCTCAATTGGCAGGGAGTTGAAGCTAGGCTAGTAGAAAGTCATGATACGTCCTGCCGGGACGCGCAAGGACCGGTGAATATTCTTTTATAGGTCGAATCACGAGTTCGGACAAAAATTTTGGAAAATTTCGACCCAAAAAAGACTGGAAACGATCGCCTTGCCGAAATAAGCATTTTGGCTGCCTCGAAAACCGTGGGAATAATAAAATAGTTCGGACAAAACTCACTTTGGGGCCCGATTCTGAGATTCGACCTCCAAAGGGGTATTCACCGGTCCTGACGCGCATCAACTTAAAATTATAAATAGTCTTGGAAGCTGCCCGTATTTAACGTTGCTGTTGAACCGTCGATCATTTAGCGTGGATCGCAGGCAATTCCAGTCATTGGCATCCTGCTGCGGTCATTTCACAGCCCCATGACTCGCACATTCACACTATACCTAAAATTGTCAACCACTCTTCTCTAAGATTAGAGCTGTATTGAATGCTATGCGTGGAACGAATCAATTTCTAGCGCCGATTGCTGTTCGAGGAAGCCTCGTTTAAACATCCGTATATTGCAACTAGAAATGAAAGCACCATGTGCCCAATTCCAAGGTACTATAATTTATCCAAAGGTAATTACGGTAAACAGGAACGTTCGAATATTGAATACTCAAGGACAAAGAAAGAAAAGACATCAGAAGAGCAAAAAAATGAAACAGTAGGCTAAAACGGAGAACACAGCAATGGCTGTGAGTGTCCATGACAGTGCCGAGAGAAAAAGGGATAACCAGCGCAGCAGTCACTTAAGGTATTCAAGCCACCTTCCGCACCATCCAGCCGTCCCAACCCTCCCGCCCGCCAACTCGGGGCCCACGGACGATGTAGTGGGTCACTCCGTCGACGCGGTTCAAAACGGCTCCGGCAATCACGGCCGCCGCCATGGGAGCCCAATTCATGGCCGCGCATTTAAGTGGCCCAGCCCCGAACGCCAACAAATTGCATGCTTTGGGCTCGCGCAAAAACCGCGCGGCATCATATGCTTCGGGTGGCGAGTCGGAATCCCAAATTGTCGAGCGCTGTGCGCTTTCAATATCAGCAATATGGGTGTCAATTCGGGAAGGGAGTTTGGCCACCAAAAAGCGGGGAAGGAAAGTGGTGAGTAAAGATTCTTTGAATACGTGTCGAGTAATACGCCTAACAGGCGGATGGAGTCGCAGGGACTCGCTGATATAGTTCTCGACGCTTGGGGCTGTGCCCTCAAGCTTGGGCTCGTGGAACTGCTTGGGATCTGGATTGTCATTCAGATCCTGGAAAGCGCGGCATGCCGCTGCGTCCTGGTGGACGTGGGCCAAGGTTGCCGCGACGACTCGCCAGAGGGCCTCCCAGGTGGGGATCACGAAATCCAGTGGATTCGGATACGCGGCCTGGTCTGGGATCAAACGCCGGAGGTGGTCGTTAAGCATCTCAAGGAGATGACTGGGGATTTTCTCTGGCTTCTTAGAAAGAATCCAGAGGTCTGTGATTAAATTGGTGACGATGCGGATGTCGTTCAAGTCGAGAGAGGTGAGATCGGAATCAGGTTCCAGAAGGCCCACGGTGATGGTGGAGAGAGTCACAGAGCGAATGAAAGTATGAAAAGGAGTGGGGAGGTCTGGCAGAGTTAATTCAACTGCCTGTTGGGCAACACCCGTGAAGCGTTCCCAATCCCGCTCCGCGACATGGAGAAGATGGCGGGACCTGCGGAGGAAATCTGCTCGGATGGCGCGGTCTGGGCTGACGAAAGTGTTTGACAGATGAAAAGTCTGGAAGAGGCGGGCATTGGGGGATGCGCGAGAGCGCAGCAAAGTGTCCATTGATGGAGTGGGAGGGTCGAGCAAGCCACGTATGGCTGCAGGAGTGCGGTGGACTGTAGGCGGCCGCCGCAAGTAAAAGCAAAAGCGTGTGGAAAAGAAAATAAGGATAGACGTGCATATGCATATCCCATAAAGCTCAAGTATGTTGGACATTTTCTCTGACACAACCAACGACTTACATGTGTACCTTTTATACTCGTTCCTGTATATGCGTTCAATAATCATCATGCCGAATTTAAAAACAGGAGTGAGAGCCGCAGTCGAACTTACGCGCTCTAGGATCCCCATGACTCAGTCAAAGCCGTGCAGGCATCCCGAATCATCGTGGCACAGGAAACCTTCTTCGACGTATATCACCGAGAGCCCTTGGCCCTGCACCTGAAAAGGCCAGCTGTAGAGTTGAGATGCATCTTTCACTACATACGGACGTGCTCCCCGCAGCAAAAGACAAGCGCCGCAATAATTGGCGCGAGCGGCTGAGCTTCGTGCATCGTGGTTCGATCAAACAGCCGGCTGGGCTGAACAGCATGGAAGTAAGTATGCAGAAACATCAATAGTTTTCTTTGTCATGAATCGAAATAGGACAACTCGGTAGGTGTAAGAGGAATCGCGGCTCGGAAACCCAGTATATATGAGCGAGGAAAGATCACAAGTGGTATTGAAGGCAGAACGAGACGGTTCCAGTGACGCCGCAGTGGAAACACGATGCTCTATTCCAGCAGATCGCAGTCGGCAAGAGGATGCTATTCTAGCGGAGGATGTGAGAGTGGTACGGGCGGCAGAAGTCATCTTGACGGAAGATCAACCGCATCCTCCTGCTGGATTTGGTTTGCTTGCTGCCGACAGGGTGAAAGGAGGTAGAAGAGGTGGTGGAAGCGCGCAAGCGCGAGAATTCGATCGTACCATTTTGGTTGATATTCCATTTCTGTAGGTGATTCAGTGGCCATTGGGCAGTGCGTTAGGAGCGTGTATCGCGAATCTGTGGGGGCGATGTATCAAACTCTTCGGCGCTCCGTTCATCACGATATATATGGTCCGCCACTGGGTGCGAATCTGTGGTCACTCGCAATTTGATCTAAAACTGCCTGCATCTGCGGCAAGATCATTTGTGTAGAAGAGCTCTGGGGCGTTATCTGCGTGTTTTCATGCGAATACTTGAGTGAGTAGCCTGATTCCGCAATGAAGGATGGCCCCGTGGCGAAGGGGCGTTGAAGTTAGACTCTAAACTCATCCGAGGGCGCCGTTTCCTGCATTGCCTCCAAACCTTTTTTTTGGTTTTCTCAGCGGAGCAGCTGTTGAGTTAATTACAGCAAGTCTTGGGCGTCAAATGTGTGCGTAAACACTCACAATATCGAGATCGGCAGTGTTCGGGCTGAAAACTTCCCAGCGGACAAGTGTCATGATTTTAAGGTAAAATTCCTACTTTGGAGAAGAAATCGGCCTCCAAAACCCAAGTTTACGGATAAGCTTGGCTTCATACAGCCCACGTTGAAGTGCCTTGAAGTTGGGAGCTAATCAAGAGCAAGGAATTGTGATTTGTGGCAGTCCGAGTCGTTTAATTCTTTCTTGAAAGGGTGGCGAATAAATTTGGCGAATATTACAGCGGGAATGGCCTAAGGCGAATATTGTCGCTCATCTTTGCCGCTAGAGTCCAACTTGAATTGAATTCGGTGTGGGAGTTTGGTGACAGGAGAACGTCACGCGTCACACTTTCTGTCACGCCGGTTCGCCATTCGCCGTCGCTCTTCATCCTAAACTATGTCCTCTTCGCGTCAGATTGAGGAACAAACGATTGAAACCACCGAAGCGGTGTCCCATAAACCAACGCGCGCCCTGTCCGCAAGGCAGGAAAGGAGACTCGCCAATTTTCTCGAAGATGAATTCCTGGAGTTGACTCGAAATTACAAGAAGCGGTCGGTGGGCTGATGCTTCGCCCAGAGCACCAATCATTAAAACAATGTCTCGTAGCTCTGAACCCAGCACCCGTCTTCCAAGTCTACCCCTCTATCTTGACGCCGCGCAGAAAATATTATCCATGGTACTACGAATTCCCCCAGTTGATCCATCATCTTCTCTGCGTACTGCATATCTTCTGCGTCTCACCAACGATGTCTTGACATCTGTCCCGGGATACTCTGCTGATGGCTCGAATATTCCGATCTTACTGGACTGGCTGGACGATCTGGATCAGGCGTGGCTCATGGTCCTGCAGGCACAAGTCTGGCATCCAGACACCGGGCCTGCGGATCTGGTGGTCGACGCCGAGGCCGTTGCCAGCGGTACGAAGTCGTCCCCAGTGACGCAAACGGAACGCACGCGACTTCGAAGTTTGCTCATCGGCGGCTCAGCTTCTCTGGAGGAATGGCTGGGTGGGGCGCATCCCAAACCGGCCACTATAGACGAGGAAGATGAAGATGACGATGACGCGGGACCCTTGAACGATGTGCAGAATATGTTAGAGGAATTAGGAGTTCAAGACGGCTTTGATGAACTATTCTGGAGGACTTTGCAAGAACTGGGACTGAGTGGAGATGTTTTAATTCCCCCGCATGAAGACACCATCTCTGTCGATGTTTTAATGGATTGAATTTTCTTTTATTCGCCTTCATAGATCAGAAGGCCCTTCCGTCCCTCCTCCTCTGAGTCTCCTCCTCTTTTTCTTCTCCTTCTTTCGTCATGTCCTCTCTTGCGATATGATTTTGCGTAAAGTCCCTACCGGCACTCATTGCCTGCTTGTTGACTTATTGTTGACCCTACTGAGTATTCATACCTGATTGTCTTTGAGATTATGAGTGGCTGTGTTGTGTGTACTTGCCTGTCAGCGTGTGTTACAAACAACATCGATTTCTGGTCCTACCAGCATGCTATAGCCTGTTTGCCCCGCGACCTCAAATGCAGGGATTATTATGGGCTCGATGCCGTCCACGCGTAGCCTCTTTAGAGTGGATAGGCTACCGATGTCGTTCCGGAACCTCCAAAAAAAAGTCCAGCCACAACGACATCTACCATGACCGTCCCCGTGGTGACATGCACCGGGTTCTGAACAATCAATTGAACGAGTCGTACCAGGCGGCTTTACAATTTCCAGGTCTCGAAAGGATTGACGTGTCTCCGAAAACCATCCTGACATTCTTTCACGCCAATGTCGGCCCGTGGACATTACGGAGGACCGTGCAGGATCGTCTTGTATCTTTCGGTGCCCCACAAGGGGACGCAGCCATACTTCTCGCCGCTTTTCGTCATGCTGCAACCTCCGGATTCTTCGATGCTCCGGATGCCTTTGAACAATTTCAATTGATGAAGCTCAGAGGCACCGAGTCCTTCGAGGCTGACCTTACCTTCTCCAACATATTTTTCCGGTGGCTCAGCGCGCAGGACTCCGTTCCTGGAGTAAACCCGACGACGACGGCCGCGCTAGTGCGTATCTCGCAGGCCGCGACCCAGATGCATGCCGCAGAGGAGTACCTGCCGGCACGCAAGATGCGGCGCAAATTCATCATGCACGTCGGGCCAACAAACAGCGGGAAGACGCATCACGCGTTGCGCGCGCTCGCTGGAGCCAAGGCTGGCGTGTATGCCGGCCCCCTGCGACTGCTTGCGTATGAGATCTGGGAGAGGCTTAACTTAGGCCAAATTGCGCCGCTTGGTGCGACCGAAGACCAAATCGCAGAGGCGGCCAAGTTCGGGCCTAGCATGGATAATCCGTTTGCGCGTCAGTGCAACATGATCACGGGGGAGGAGCAAAAGGTTGTTGCTATGAACGCCGGCCTTACCAGCTGTACCGTCGAGATGGTTCACACCAACGCTAATTTCGATGTCGCCGTCATCGACGAAATCCAGATGATTGCGGACCATGAGCGAGGCTCGGGATGGAACCGCGCTGTGCTAGGGGTCTGTGCTAAGGAGGTGCACTTGTGTGGAGAAGAAACGGCCGTGCCGTTGATAAAGGAGATCCTCAAAGAAACTGGGGACGAGATAGTCGTGAACCGGTATGAACGGCTCACGCCTCTGGAGGTCGAGGAAACAAGTCTGGATGGGGATCTCCGTCTTGTCAAGAAAGGCGATTGCATCGTCGCTTTCAGCCGAACGGCCATCTTTCAATTGAAGAAGCAGGTCGAACGGCAGACGGGCATGAAGTGTGCTGTAGTCTATGGTAAATTACCCCCTGAGATTCGGAGCGAGCAGGCCAGGCTATTCAATGACCCGGAAAGCGGGTACGACGTGTTAATCGGGAGTGACGCTATAGGAATGGGCCTTAACTTGTAGGCGTTTTCTTTGTTCTTCGCTTTGTCGGTTGACGAACTTCACTTCTGTAGAAAAATTCGTCGGGTAATATTCGACTCTGTTTACAAATTCAATGGGGCACGCGGCAAGATACTTTTATCGGTGTCCCAAATGAAACAGATTGCCGGTCGTGCAGGGCGGTTTGGGATGCAAAATGCTGACGAGAAGCCTGGCGGCTTCGTTACAACGCTCAACCCCGAGGATCTCCCCGTCCTGCGCGATACCTTGGCACTCAAAGTCCCCCCTCTGGCATACGGCCGCTTTGGCTCCACTAAATTTGCCTTCGGCGCCCTCGCCGCCCATCTCCCTCCAGGCGCGAGCACAGAAACCACCTTTCTTGCAAATATGCACGCGGGGCAGAGTCCATTGCACTGCCGACCTATTTTCCCGGGCGAGCTTTCCAGAATTTGTGAATACCTGGATCGACAGGGACATTTCACACACGCCGACAAGTTCTTATACATTCAGGCGCCGTTTCCCTGGCGCGACCTCGCGGCACTGGAGGCCATTACGGAGTTCATCACCATGTACTACGAAACCATGCACGTTGATATAATGGCGACACTGCGGAAACTGGGATACCTGGAAATGATGGAGAGGGCGGAGCTAGCAATGGCGGACGAGCATCCAGGTCGACGCCGATACAAACATTCCATGGAACTGAATGGGCTCGAAACTTTGCACAAGATCCTCATCGTGTACATCTGGCTCAACTTCCGCAATCCGGTGTCATACCCTCTGCCTGAACTGGTAACGGAGCTGAAGGAGCGTGTGGAGCGTGTTCTGCATTGGTGTTTGCAGGAAATCACCCGCTACGACAAAACGGGTCCAAAACACGCGGAGCCGATGCCGGTTCCCATCGATTTCAAGACGCGACGAGAATGGCACAAGGAGGAACAAAAAAATAAGGCTGCTCAAGACGTGCTGTGGATGTGATGTGCTGCTGAGGCGCACTTTGATCATTCTTCTGCTTCCCAACGACCGCCTGTCCACCCACATGTCACGTTGACCGACCTCCATACTCTCGCGTTCGACTCAAAATTATTTTAGAAATAAATCATAATTGCCCTTGTTTGGTTCCGGGGCCAATGAGCTCTGTCACTGCCAATTTGGGACAAACCCAGTTCTCCTCCGCTCACCACCAAAAGCTTCTCGTGCAATCCGCCGTGGTGGATACTATTCCAGAGCCATTTCAACGCATATAAATCAGCACCACAACACTACCACCATGCAATTCTTATGTGCCGCCGTCGTCCGTGTCGTCCTCGGGTTGCTTCTCGCCCTTTCCCTCGTCGGCGCCCTTCCCGCCCTTCCCAATTACGATCCAGGAGCGAAACCTGGCAGTCTCCTAGGGCGTTCCTACACTCGCCGTGCCGCAGAATCATCCATCGTCCTTGCTTCTCGCCCACTTGCATTGGACGCTCAAACGCAGCAGCTCGACACCTATAGACCTCTCGGACGCGCCGCACGCTTTCAAGTTACACAACGCCGTGCCGCACACGCTCCCGGCTCTCTGAGAGCAGCAGACAAGAATGACGACGCACAGGGTGGGGACGTTCTCGAGGCAAGGGAGATTCTGCTGTCGCACCAACAGCTAGTTCCGTCGGTGTCCAGCCTAACCCCATCCACAACCGTTCCCGCTATCCCTACTACCACTGTCACTGCGACGTCCATTCTCTCGACGGCACATGTTTCTCACATCGCACACACGACCAAGTCGAAGAAGACCAAAGCAAAGTCGAAGAACGGCGGGCACAAGGCGAAGAAGACTGCTCACGTATCCGCCGAGTGAGGAACGAATTCCCCGTGATTGCACCATGACTCGCTCGCGCACACGATATTTATTTTAACCTAATCTCGATTTGTACAGCAACACCACCTAGAGGCTAGAGTACAACCCTAACTCCACCGAAACTACATGTACTTTTATTCTCATTACAATCATAACAGCTGCGAAGAATCAGTTTGGAAAGCGCTTACAATTCTCAATTTGAATCTTGCAAAGCGAGCGCGTGAGGTCACATCCCGTGGAGCGTGACCTGGCACCAAGATTGAGCTTGGCACCCGCCGTCAGGCAGTAGTTTTTGGCATCAAAAAAAAAAAAACAGTATCGTCGATGGTTGCCTATACAGTAGCTCCGAGTCAGATCTTGCTGCAAATCCCCTCGGCCACGAACGCGTCCTCGTAGTTTTTGGCATCAAAAAAAAAAAAACAGTATCGTCGATGGTTGCCTATACAGTAGCTCCGAGTCAGATCTTGCTGCAAATCCCCTCGGCCACGAACGCGTCCTCCATTTTTGGACTTGCTGGATTGGACCGCCTTTGCAGCTTTATCCCATTCCAATGAATGCACAGCCCAATAGTGTTCCACGCGGACCTCAAATCAAGAAAGTATCAAAAACGCCCACCCCTTGAGGATTCTCCCGCTATCAGTCTATTCAAAGTCTATTCCCGTACTAATTTTGTCGTGTTCTAATGCGTGTCTCCGTTCACAAAAACAGCCTCCATGACTGCTTTGCACCTCAACAGCACACTCGGTCAGCGTCTCGTCCCTGTGATCTTCTTCGGCCCTAATGACTCTCCGGGCGCGTTAGATCGGCGTCCTCATATCATTGCGAGAAATATTATTGACGCGTGAATTCAATGGGAAGGTCCTGAACGAGGTGTAGGGAATGTGCACACGCGTACGTGAAGGACCATAGTTGAGAGCAGAAGGATCACGGGCACGGTAGCCACCAACAGGACGTGTGGATTGTTTTGTTGGACGGCGGTGATGCATGCACTAAACAAATTAAACAATGACCTTGACTGAGATTTCTTGGTCTACGCCCGGCGCAACTCCGACCGGATTCTCGGGACCTGTCCAGCGATTTATATAAATTATTTTATTTCGAGGGTCTTTGACAGTCTGACTTTCATTCATGCAACAACTCTGAGGAGATACAAAATGACACGACGCGGCGAGTTTTCCGTACTCTAAATTGTCTCAGAGTCCTCCTCCCTTGGCAGTTTGCCAACAAAGTCAAGCCGTTTCCGCTTCCGGCATTCTGTTGCCAATGATCAGAATGCGTAAGTTGTTCAACATGACCGACTTACCCAATAGATCGTCTGTCCCGTACGTTCGCAGCCGCTCTTGACGCAGCTGTTCATAGAGATAGTCCGCCTCCTCCTCCAACTCTGATCTCCAGTCGTCTGCGTTGACGTAGATGGGAATGCATCGCTTCAAGTAGTCCGCCGAATCGATTGCGTCCTTGATGACGTTGGCGTCCGTAAAATGCAGGGTGGCTAGAGGAATAAAATTAATGAGTTGTGAGGGCCGGAGGCATTCGAATTAACACACTAGGTCTCCACAGATTGATGCGCCGGACCAGGTCGTGAAATTCTTTGCACCCAAACTCCTCAACAGTTGGAATTATGGTTCCTGGGATTACCCGCATGCAAGCACCGCAGTCATGAGCCATCGCTGATTCTAAATCTATTATCTTGGGATGCCCGTTATGCACGAGAATGTTGCGCTCATAGAGGTCGCCGTGGCTCAAGCCGTGGAAATGCATCGTCCCGACGGCAATGAGGAGCTCACTCCTGACCTGAAGGTAAGTTTAGATTCAGATTGGAGTTCATAAAACGCCTACAGAAACGGGTTTTGGATCTTATCCAAGGATTGTTCCATGGGCTCTCCGCAGTACTCTGTCACCAGACAGGTTACCCTCGTTGGACCAATTTCGGCTTGGAAACAGCCGTGAAAGTGGGGGCATATGATTCCCTGCAATTCCTTCGCCCCGGTCTCGTACTGGACGGCTTCTCTGATGAAATCCTCTTCCCGTTTGCCTGTCGGATCGATCTTTAAAGTAACACCGAGTGGCTGGTCGTTTCCCCGGCAGATCTCTGCGCGAAATATCGAAGAGGTAGTGCCCATTCGTATTAGTTTGACTTCCGACACCGTCCACGCCTCATTTGGAACGGGCTCGGCTTCGTCAAACACGACCCGCTTCAAGAGGAGGGCTTGGTTTGGCATTATCGAACGAGGTACGAGCTTAGAAACGATAAAGCGTCTGTGAGGAGAGACCAGATTCGGTGTGCGTTTGATTGGCGGATCAAATTGAAGAGAACAAGAGATATTGAGCGAGCTCATCGTTATAATGAGTGGCGTGTAGTGTGAGCACAGGGGCATTTCGGCCCGAAAGCCGACCACCACGCGTTGTTGACAGTTGTTGACGCGTCCTCTTGTCCTCCACGTACTTCTTTCTCTCTCTGGTCCCGCGTCTCACACAGCGCTCGCAGCAAGCTCGCAGTTTGTGTAATTTTCATTAGATTCCTCGGACGCGAAATTTGAATAAATCTATAGCCGCGCCCGCCAGACTTCTGGTCGGGCCAAGCTGTCTTTGTACTTCATTAACGTCCCTCTGAACCACTCTGCTTTTCCGAGACTAAACCTGAGGCTTATCACGTCTGAACCTTTTTCGCTCTTCGCGTCGCGTCGTGCGCGACGCACGATCTCATCGTACAGCTGCGCCCATGGATGAACCTAGGACGACTCTTGCCGCCACTGGGGCTCCGAGGCCATTGCTTCTCCTCTTCCCCGACATTGAGGCTACACAGTAGTTCCGAGTCGGATCTTGCTGCAGAACCCCTTGGCCCTGGACGCGTCCTTCACTCTTGGACCTGCTGGACTAGACCGCCTTTGCAACTTTATTCCAGTGAATGCGCAGCCCAATAGTGTTTCCGGCGCGGAGCACAAGTCAAGAAAGCACCAAATCGCCCACCCCATTGAAGAATCCCCCGTATCAGTCTATTCCCGTACTATTTTTGTCGTGTTCTAATGCGTTCACAAAAACAGCCTCCATGACTTCTTTGGGCCTCAACAGCACCCTCGGCCAGCGCCTCATCCCTGTGATCTTCTTCGTCCCTGATGGCTCTCCAGGCACGTTGGAGATCGACGTCCTCATATCATACATGCTGCCAGTGGCTGTACCCTAGGCGTACATCTATTATCACTAGATTTCTCCTCGAGTCATACTTGACTCACCAGAACCCACGTTTTGCGCAAGTCCTTGGGAAATCGGTACAATAATGCTTGTCAGGTCA
This sequence comes from Mycena leptocephala, assembly GCA_029378395.1. Taxonomy (NCBI): domain Eukaryota; kingdom Fungi; phylum Basidiomycota; class Agaricomycetes; order Agaricales; family Mycenaceae; genus Mycena; species Mycena leptocephala. Next base: position 156,895 of record JARJLF010000038.1, read on the forward strand.
TGTATACGCATACCACGTTCATGTATAAACTGATTCTCTACTAAATACTTGTAAGATCGCTCAGACTCCAAGTCCTGGAGAAGCATTATATTCTCTCAGTATTTTTCGACGCAAAACCAGGCGTTATAATGGAAAAACATACTCGAATCCTCAAAGCGTTGGCAGCAGCAGCTTTTTTTCTTGGGAATGGGTGGAGTTTGCGGTACGTCGCCTCACAACTTTGATCAACCGGCACGTTCATTGAACTCAAATTAGTTCAGGGATTTTTTCGTGGCGAATCTGCAGCTCTCAGCATCCCTTCGCACCTTGCTTCCGCTGGGTGCTGATATGTCTTCGTGTGCTGTGCTCCATTCTCGTGGTTGTCATTGAAGGTGACTATCGCAACCTTTACCATGCGAGGGGGGTGGCTTTCTAATGTCATCTGCTGCCAACGATCTTCCGCTACAGTCCATTTTTCGGCGACCCTCCTCGGTGGACATCGCACCCGTGATTGAGGGCAAATATATTATGTGTCGCAACTTTTATATGTCATTGCCGTGTGAGGTCCTGCGGAATGTGAAGTGTCAATTGTTTTGTTGGGCGGCGGTGATGCATGTTACCATGACCTTGAATAGGTTCTTTCAAGTAGTGTGCGCCAAGTGTCGAGTGCCGGGGCTCTGCGCCACTCCGAACGGAGAATCCTGTCCAACGATTTATTTTATTTTGAGGGTCTTTGACTTTATTCATGCAACAACTCGGGGTAAACAATCCATGAAATCGAAATATAAAATAACACGACGCGGCGAGTTTTCCGAACTCTAGAATGTCTTAAGAGTCCTCACTTGGCAGTTCGTCAACAAAGTCGAGCCGTTTTCGATTCCGACATTCTGTTGCCAATGATCAGAATGCGTAAGTTTTTGAGTACGACCGACTTACCCAATGGATCGTCTGTCCCGTACGTCCGCAGCCGCTCTTGACGCAGCTGTTCATAGAGATAGTCCGCCTCCTCCTCCAACTCTGATCTCCAGTCGTCTGCGTTGACGTAGATGGGAATGCATCGCTTCAAGTAGTCCGCCGAATCAATCGTATGCTTGATAATGTTGGCGTCGGTAAAATGCAGGGTGGCTGGAAGAACAAGATTCATGAGTTGTGAGCATCCGAGGTATACGAATTAACACACTGGGTCTCCACAGGTTGATGCGCCGTACCAGGTCGAAGAGTTCTTTGCACCCAAACTCCTCAACAGTTGGAATTATGGTTCCTGGGATTACCCGCATGCGAGCACCGCAGTCATGAGCCATCGCTGATTCTAAATCTATTATCTTGGGATGCCCGTTATGCACGAGAATGTTGCGTTCATAGAGGTCGCCGTGGCTCAAGCCGTGGAAATGCATCGTCCCGACGGCAATAAGGAGCTCACTCCTGACTTGAAGGTAAGCTCAGATCCCGATTGGAGTTCGTAAAACGCTCACAGAAACGGGTTTTGGATCTTATCCAAGGATTGTTCCATGGGCTCCCCGCAGTACTCTGTCACCAGACAGGTTACCCTCGTTGGACCAATTTCGGCTTGGAAACAGCCGTGAAAGTGGGGGAATACGATTCCCTGCAATTCCTTCGCCCCGGTCTCGTACTGGACGGCTTCTCTGATGAAATCCTCTTCCCGTTTGCCTGTCGGATCGATCTTTAAAGCAACATCGAGTGGCTGGTCGTTTCCCCGGCAGATCTCTGCGCGAAATATCGAAGAGGTAGTGCCCATTCGTATTAGCTTGACTTCCGACACCGTCCATAGCTCTTTTGGAACGAGCTCGGCTTCGTTAAGCACGACGCGCTTCAAGAAGAGAGCTTGGTTTGGCGTTATCGAGCGAGGTACGAGCTTAGAACCAATAAAGCGTCTGTGAGGAGAGACTAGGTTTGGTGTGCGTTTGATCGTCGGATCAAATTGAAGAGAACAAGAGATATTGAGCGAGCTCATCGTTATAGTGAGTGGCAATAGGGGCCGATCACGCTTCTCTTGACGCGTTGTTGACAGTTGTTGACGCGTCCTCCTGTCCTTCACGTATTTCTTTCTCCTTCTCGTCCCGCGTCTCACACTGCGCTCGCAGCAAGCTCGCAGTTTTTGTATAGATTCCTCGTACGCGAAACTCGTCGCGAATAATTCTATCCTGTCGTCGCCCGCCAAAGTCTTCGACTTCTGGTCGGGCCAAGCTGTCTTTATACTTTGTTAACGTCCCTCTGAGCCTCTCTGCTTTGCCGAGACTGCACCTGAGGCATATCATGTCTGAGACCTTTTTCACTCATCGCGTCGAGGAAAAATCACCCACTAACTGCGAACTTCACCGCACCTATTATTTTACATCTTCCCAGGAGATCCTTCCTAGTCTCTGGCGTCAAAAAAGCTATATCGTCAGGCATAGCCTGGTATAACACGTTTAGATGTGACTCAAATCTCTCATCTGCATCTGCCTGGTCATGGGCGCTACAGCTTGCTTGCCCAAGAGGACGGCCGCTACCATTTCGATTAGGCTGCGGTCACAGAAACTTCTTCAGTGTTTAATATAGGGGCACAGGTCCAAGACGCAGACCGCAGCCAGACAGCGGGAATGAAGCACGAAGGTCGAAATCTAGCGATCTTCGAGTGTGAAAGGTGAAAATCAATTGGTGTGAAATGCTAATTCGAGCGTTCTATACAATCATACCTCTACAGCAGTTTCATCTTCTCCAGATTGGGAACGATACCGGAGCTTCCCTTGAGCGGACCCGCATCAGGGATCCCCGTGTATCCCGTCTCTCGCATCCACATCTCGGTGCTCTGGGTTCCTGGATGAATGGACTTGATCCAGTCCATATCCCGCTCGATCATTCCATCTCTGTACAGCGCCCACCAACGCGTGTAGTTCTCCTTGACCGTGGTCGAGCCGTCCCCGCGCGCCGCGGTGCTCGCCATTGGGGTGACGTCGGCGTCGATAAAGTACGACCACCACTCCTCCGGCGCGAGGCGCAGGTGCACGGCGGGGTGGCCCGTGACGCGCGTGAACGTCGCGACGAGCGTGTCCCAGTCGAGCATGTCGCTCGCGACGTTCAGATCCTGGCCGGACGTCTCAGCGCGGTGGTCGAAGATCCAGCGCGTCCAGAAGCCGACGTCCTTGAGGGTCATCATCGACATCTTGCCGTCCTCCATCTGCGAGGCGAACACGCGGGTGCCGTCCGCACGCACGTTGAAGGGGCCGACGTACGGGGCCTCGAGCATCTCCATGTACACACCCGTGTTCATGATCGACCAGGAAAGACCGGTATCGCTGACGGTGGAGGGCATTCCCTTGATGAACTCTGATACGCGACCCTTGGCGTTCAAGTGTTCGGCCTGGTAGCGCGGGTCGTATCCGGCACGCGTCTGAGACTGATGAGTATTCAAGAGATTTCTGGTCAGAATTAAGGCTAACCTTGGGCATGTACGGAAGGCCGCTCCAGAGATAGTGTCTGAGCGTCGGCGTCGCGTTGGCAATCTCGAATAATCTCAGGCCCGCGTAGATTTCTCTCATTTCGCCCACAGTGAACGTGTCTGCAAAGAAATTGTTAGTGCACCGGTATTAATTTCTGCCTAGCGATTCACCAGTATTAACGTACGCCCCGTAGACGCCGTCCATCGCCCTTGCTACGGCAGCAAAGTCCTCAAACGTGCCTAAAGAAACTCCAAGTTTAGCAATAAAACCGGCGACAGCAACGAAGCCACGAACCTTGGACACATTCGACACCTTTGGCTGCGAGGGCCTTCGCACGCGCGCCGTTGACGTCGCGGGTCAAAGCGCGGATCCTGTATGGAGAGGGTTCACCATCGCGGCTTTCGAGGAGGCCATCAATAGCAGCCATTCCTTGGGCGCCGGTTGCGCCGATGACGAGGATGAGCTTTGTTGCAGACATGAAACTTTTCGAATACTGTTCTGTTGGATATTTCGATGGGGACTGTTCCACAGCTAGACGAGCAATTTATACTGTTTGTGCTGTCCTTGACACGAGACTTGAATTGGCTTGAAGTCGCATCTAATAATCATCCCGAGCTTCTGAAGGTCATCCCCGGCCATCCTAGGAAGGCCGATGCAGATCCAAGAGAGCCAAGTTGTGCCAAAGATTACGGAGGGTGAGATTTTCATGACCAACCTTGGTGGGTGGGGTCGGCCTTGGTCGGCCCGCTGGGCCAGCCGTGACAGACCTTACATGCCATTTTGGGATAGGGGCTCTTGCATCCACCAAGAACGCGGATGTTATCGTTTTTGTTCTTGATTCTGCAAGCGACTTAGGTTCCTCAAGTTTAGATTCCTCGGAGGCAGAGTCCCAAATGATTCCTATCTAAAGATACAGTAATATTCCACAGCGACAGCACGTTATACGAGGCCAGCAGCGGTCCTCATCGCGACGTAGTTAGGCGAGCCGAGACCAGTCACCGGATCCCAGCCTGCCTTGGCAGGGAATCCAGAAGTGCCACACCCTGGGTTAGACCCAGAGGTAATATCGTTGAATGCCCCAGGGTTGGCGTACAACCACGGGTTGAGGTACCCCAAGACGGGCTTGCCGGCGTTGAGCAGCTCGTCGTTGAGGAGCCCGATGACAGACGCGAAGATAGGGCTGGAGCACGACGTGCCGTCGACGAGGCCTGTCGACGCGTCTTGGACGATCCAGACGCTCTCGCCCGAGGCGGAGATGTCTGGGTAGCCACGGCCGGTGGTGTTGTATTTACCTGTAATATATTTTTCTTAATACACCCGCTGGATATGCAAGGTCGAAAAAAACTTACCTGCGTACTCGGTGCCGATGGAAGCGATGTAGGCCTTGACGGCAGTCGCCTGCCAGGTCTGCTGGGCAAAATAGTTGGAGAAACCACCCGCGGAGAGGCTGGCGCCGGTTTCGGGGGAGGCGCCAGAAGTGGCTCCTACAAGGGTGACGAAGGGGCAGGTGGGGAAAGTCGGCAGGAAGGGCTTGTTGGTGCAGCTCTCTCCCGGGGTCGCGGCAACACCGCCGTCACCGCTGGCAAACAGAATCGAGACACCGCGGGCAGCGAGCTGCATGTAGGAGTCGCACATGGCGCTGAAAAGAGAAATATGAAATGAGAACACGGTCCATTGGCAGAAAAAACGTGCAGCCGTACAAGGTCAGGGTCTTCGACAGGTCAGCCTCGGTGTTGAAGCCGTAGCTGGTCGTGAGGACTTGCGGCGGCGCGGTCTCCGCAATCAGGGCGGTGATGATGTCGAGGAAACCTTCATCGGCACCGTCCTTGGTAGTTTCTCCGACCGAGACAAAGCTGACGGGGACACCAGTGGCGAGTCCAACTAAAAGGAAAGGTGTCAGACACGGAACGAGATGCTGGTTTCTTGACAAACCAGTGTATTGAATATCCAAGTTAGCTTCAACACCAGCCTGGCTCCGGGTCTGCGAGTTGGTGCCGCCATCAACCGAAATGAGACCGAAGGACGTCGCCGACGATATGTCGGTGCGCTGAGCCTTGAGGAACTGGGTCAAGTCTGCTTTGTTGGCGAATTGATCATCTGCGGACAAGGAGATTAGTTCGAGGTGGAGTCGCGGTTAACTTAATTCTCTTACCGAAGCCAGCAACACCGATCAGGTTGGTCTTGTTGGTCGCGGGCGTGAGCGGGATTTTGTACATACTCTGGAGACATGTCGGGGTGATCGTGCCTACCAAGAATTAGTTTTATTGAACGAAGCGGGGATGTAAAATAGCTTACTGCTGCAGCCAGCCGCGGTGGCAGCAGGACTAGGCTTCAACGGAACAGCCGCGTTGCTCTTGACGAACACTGGTCCATTACGACGAGGAGAAGTGAACCTGAAATATATTTTATAAGTATTGAATCAGGTGCACAAAAAATGCGGGCTTACGAGGTGGTGGGAGTGAAGAGCTTGATGTGCGGCTGGAGGTTGGAGGGAATAGAGTACTCCAATGTCCGGATGGATTCCGCACCACTTGCGGTGTGTGTGAAGACGGAGAAGTCGGCCTGGAGGAGCTCATTGGCCTTGGCAACCGGAACGGACAAAGATAACCAGTCTCCAGCAGCAGAGGCCGCCGAAAACTCGATGCCATTGTCCGACAACCACTGTGTCACAGCAGCGGTAGTTTCATCTGACGGCCGCGCGAAGGATTCTACCTATATACCAATTAGTGTTGTAAAAGGGAAGTTAAATGGAAGAGAAGATGTACCTCATCCTTTGAGAGCCACTGTCCATAACTGGGACTGTCCGGGACGGCCGCGGCGTACAGAGCACTCTCCAGACCAGCAAGGTTGTTTTGCACCAAGTTGACCTTGAGGTTCAGCATCTGCGTTGCGGGGGCGGCACCGGAGTGCACAAAACCCTCGGGAACGACGTCGCGGCGCTCAAGGATCACCGGCCGGTCCGCGAGAGGCTTTGCGGACACAAGCGTGAGCGCAACAGCGACGAGGGATGCAACCGAGAACATATTTGCAGAAGTGCTGGTTGAGCAAATCTTGTGGAAGGTTCGTGAATTTATATGGTGTCTATGCCGGGTCGATATCTTTGGAGAACTGCAACGAACCATGCGCGTGCAGTGCACGACCTCTATGGTCGCCATCTGTCGCCATGTGGAGGCCAAAACAATACCTGAGGCGACGCCGCAAGGGTTTTTTGTTCGTGATGTTCAATCATCAAAGAAGGCTCCGTTGCATGGTTCTCGACATCAGCTCATGAGGAGCCTCGGCGTTCGATGCCCTGCGAGTCAGTCTTATCCTTGATTCTCCCAAGATTCTCTTTGAAGCTTTCGTGGTTTCCATATCTGCAGAGTCAGAGTGTAGCATGACTGCTCGATGGCAAACGAGAGATGGAAAGACGCAGGACAAAGTTCTTCGTTCAACAAAAGTCAAGGGCTGTAAAAGATAATTGTTTTGCATGCTGTTCCGTGGGTTCTGTGAGATAGCCGTTAGTATTAATAGACATTGATCGGAGGCCCGTCGGGCCGATCATCCTTGACAAAACTTTATCGATAGCAGCCTAATTTACACAGAAAAGTCGCAGTCCGTCCTAGTTTATCGAATCAATAAGATACTGGTGAAAATTAGTGGGTGGATATAAAAGTGACTGGAACTCTATGCAGATGGAATTTTGCGCGACGCCCGCTTTTCGGCTTCTAGACACTTTTTGCTGGCCGTTTCTATCTGGTGCATCCACACTGCGGATTATCAGCATCGACGCCCACAGATGAAGGAGAAGAAACTTACATTGGCAATCGCGGACGCTGGATGCCCGCAGAGCGACTGCCTCGCCCCCACGAGGATACGGCAGCGATATCTGGAACGTCGTGTCATCTGGGTGATAGAGATATGAGAATGCTATAATTGTCGCGGCTCCAGCACCCACCTCTCCCGCCGGGGACATCCTTCACCTGAGCTTCGTTCAAAGGAATGGGCTGATGTAACAGTCAGAAGGAACTGGGGGCAGGAAGATACGCCGGGCTGACCATACGATAAAGCGTTTTAATTCCAGCATCCGTCAGCACCAGAATATCGCTGCACAAAAATCCGTATAGCTTCCTCCCGCTTTTAGACTTGACGAGAGGCCCTTCTCGGATTAATCGCCGCATTCCCATGTAACGAGTCGGGGCAGTGAGATCAAGCCGTCTGGGGCAAGTTGAGCGAGGCGAGCATCGCAACTGACGGCAGAACTCACCCTTGCCCGATCCAGAGATTTTGCGATATTCTCTTGAGGGTCTCGCGGCCCTCTTGGTCCCGAATCGACTCGTTGATGTGGTCAAGGATTTTCTCAGAGGTTGCAATCGATTTCTGGATCGCCTTGTGCTCATCTCCAGGTTCTGTGTAGTGCAAAATCTACCGAGACATGAGGGAGCAGTTTCTCCAGCAGCACTGTCCGTTACCTGTTTGATCAACAGAGGATATCTCGTTATGCGTTGCACTGTCAAGAACGGATGGATTAGTGAGCCGCAACCGTAAGTAGATAATCAGTTACTGGGGGCAAGCAAATAACTTGACAAGTCCAAGTTGCGGACGTCGGGGTTCTCTTTGAGGCGCTATCGAACGAGTTTATGCACAAGAGCCTTGCAACACAGTACACGGCGTACCTGAAGATGAGCCGCCAGCTCCGGATTGGAGTCCCTCAATGACTTCAAGACCTTGATTGCCGTCCCTTGGTTAACGCAATATTCCTGAGATAAAGCCCGTCAGCGCGCCGAAAACGAAATTCGAAAGAGCGACAAACCATATAGACCGCCATATTAGACATGTGGTTTTGGAGGACATCACCGATCCTATCTATGTATAACCGACAGTCTTTCTGGCGCTCCTCGAGCGAGCTCATGAAGGTCTAGAAACAGCGTGCATAAGGTACTCCATGCAGGGAACGATGCCAGGGGCGCTCACAGTATTCGTCAGCAGAATATCCTCGATATTGGCGAAGACGACCGTGATTGCCTTCCGGTCCAGAAGCGGCATCATACTCGAATAAAATGTCTGCCGCTACGTAAGTCCCGTTTCACAGCATATGGCAAAACGCACCTCGACAATAAGCTGAAGATCCCTGACATACGTAATCTCGGTCGCGATGAGCTCGAATATGGCCTGGAACGCGATGTAAATCAGCAGATAAAAGCCAATGCAGCGTTCGCTCACCTCCTGCCGTCGGCGCTCCTGCGGAGGGATATCCTCGAGCGCGGATTTGTCCACCAAGCTCGCCCAAGACTGGGATGCATATAGCTGGTCAGCAACACAATTGCAGAACGAATGGACAGAAAAAACATACACCGCCGAACGCCGGACTGTTCGAACGCGACCCACCACTGCTTTCCGGTCTCTGCAATATTGGGGCAGAGATGGTTGGCCTGCGGTCAGCCGCTGCCTCGACGGGCGTCTTCCGACCCAAGAAATGCAGGAGCCCGGAATAACTCTTCCCTTCCGAAGACGAGCTCGTCGTCATCATCGAAGGACTCGTCGGCGACGCAGGCGGTGGGTTCGTTTCCACAGAGGCCACCGAGAGCCTGTTCTGGTGGTGTCCGCGGTACGCCTCGTATCGGTCGAACGCGTCGTCCAGTCTCGTCGCCGCATCCAATTCCGGGAGGGGCGGCAGTTCTTTGGCTGAAACAGACGATGAAGTAGATAAAACAGAGGAGCGGTCCGGGGCCGCAGGCGGCGGTCGTCGGGGAGCCTGCCCCTTCGACCGCCTGCGTACCGGTCGCGGCGGCGGCTGCACGTCTTTCTTGACGATGAGCCCAGCAGCCTCGAGCACCAGCTGCCGTTCGTGCTCGCGCGCCTGGATATCCGCTTCGGATTCTTCCGCGCTCCCGTCAAAGGAAAGATAGTCCGAATCCGATTCAGACTCAGAGTCGGAATCTATTTCCTCGCCTTCTTCGATACCGTGCTTGGCCCCGTTCATTGGTTCGCCGGTTATTGAAGCTTCTATGGCCGCGGGACTCACGGTCCGCACATGGTCAGTAATACTGGCTGGAGAGGCGACTGTTGGGCATTTTCAAGTTTGAACGGATAACAATTCCGGAATGTATTCATTTTTATTTCGCGGAGGGGGTACATGTAAATGAAACAGAAAAAATATTTAGCCTGCTTATCGGGAAGAGGATAGATTAAACGAAGGGACTCAAGGGGATTAGGTGAATTCACTAACCCTCAGCGACCTCCAGGTAGCCGGCGGGGACAATGAAGACCGCGCCGTCCCGTTCCGCCTTCCACCACTCCTCCTCGCTGTTGTCCACGATTGAGAGCATCTGGCCCGCCGAGAACGACAGCTCGTCGGTGTTGCCAGCGGTGTAGTCGTACACGGCCTTGGCGTTCACTATACCGCATATTAGTTAACTAAACTTTGGAAGAAAAGACTGTTGCGCACTGGTAGTAATTTCTTGCACATACGCCTTTGGGAACATCCCCGCAGCACCATCGCGCACCGACCTGCCATACCACCAATCCCCGCCCGTCTTTGACGGGTTGGCGATGAGGATAACATTCTCTGCAAACGCTAAAAGACAACCGGGTCAGCCTACAAAGTTATACTCAAAACACCGTAACTTACATATATCCTCCGCGCCATCTCCATCGTACGCATAGAGCGACCTCACCCTAAATTCTAAAACACCGTCAGAAATCCGCACTCCCAAACATACTCAGGGCAACCCACCTGTAGATTTATCTATATCCGCCATCAAATCCGACACCGGCTCCACCACATTAATATCGGGCACCGGCGCATAGGGCTCCTCATACTCATCGCCCTCCTTCATCACCGGCATCCTTTCAACAGGCGGCGTCGCATCCGACGCAAGCCCCGCATACCAATCCACTGACTGCCTGTTGCTCGCATTGCTGCTGGACGCACTCATCAGCGGCGCCTCGGGCATTGCAGGCGGCGACACAGGGCGCGGCGCGGCGTTGATGTGCGAGGGAGGCGCAGTGTCCCCGATGACCTTGCCCGACACCGGCGGGGCGCTCTTGTCGACCGTGACCGCCTTCCTGAGCTTCATCCCGCCCTGGATCGAGCGCATCAGCGCGCTGACGTCGCCTGGCGCCGAGGCCGGCGCACTGGCGGCGGCTGCGGCGAAGGGTGCGGGGGAGCCATCGGCGGCGCGGGTGGGGGAGGCGGGCCTGGAGGAGGGGGCGGCGGCGGCGGGGCGGCAGCACCAGCAGACACAGGCGTCGCAGGCGTCCCGCTCCTCGAGCCACCCGCTGCGGACTGCGGGCGCGCGGGTCCAGCGGCGGGGAGGATATTTCCAAACAGCTGCTTCGCGATGTTCTCCCGCATATTCCTCGACGTCGCAATGTCGTCGTCGCTGTCGCTGTCGTCGGGGTTCTCCTTGATGTCCTCCCAGTCGTCGGTGATGCTCGAGGACGCGGTGTTGTAAGGCGTCTTGACCGGCGCGGGGAAGGGGTTCGTGCGCGCCGCCGTTGCAGGCGACGTCGCCGCCGGAGTGCTAGCCGTGGACGACGCCGCAGCCCAGGGATTCGTGCCCGCACCCGCAGCCGGCGGCGTAGCACCACTCTCCTTCATCAGCCGACTGAACGGGTTCGTGCTGCTCTTCACCTCCGGGGGCGTCATCACTGGTGTCGCAGGCGTGGGCGCAGGTGGGGCGGGCGGCGGTGGCGGCGGCGTGGGTGACGCAACAAGCACGGGCGACGGCGAGCGCGTGCTCAGACTAACCACGCTCGCGGTCGTGCTGCTCGCCGTCCTTGCACGCAGCCTCGCCTGGATGCGCTCCTCCTCCGCCCTTGCCATCTCTTCCTCCTCGCGCTCCAACTGTCTGAGACGCTCTGCCCTGGCCTCGCGCGCCTTGCGCTCCTCCTCCGCCTTCGCTGCCCGTGCCGCCTCCTCCTCCTCGCGCTCGAGCTGTCGCAGGCGCTCCGCACGCGCCTCGCGCTGCTTGAGGATCGCCTCCTCCCGCTTGCGGAACATCTCCTCCTCGGGGTCCACCTCAGGCGCAGCTGGCGTCACCACCACAGGCGGGGCAGGCGCAGGCGCAGGCGGTGCGGCGGGTCTCGCGCGCGGTTTCGGCGGGGGCGGCGCGGCCTTGGGCTTGGGCGGGGGCGGGGCAGCCTTCGGCGTCGGGGCCGGTGGTGCCGCCGTGCTAGTTGGAGTCGGCGCCTCCCGCCCTTCCCTCAGCGCCTTCTCGCTCGCGAGGCGGTCCCGGCGCGCCACCTCGCGCTCCTCCGCCTGCTGGCTCGCAATGCGCGCCTTCTCCTCCGCCTCCTTCTTCTCCTGCGCGAGGCGCTCCTCGATGCTGCTGTCCAAACCGGAAGCAGCAGGGGTGACGGACGGGGAGGGTGTGACGCCCAAAGCAGCCATGCGGGCGTCGACACGGCGCTTCGCCTCGGCGCGCGCGTACGCCTGGCGCTCCTCGGGCGTCATGTTCTTCGTCGGCGCGGGGGACGGCGTAGGCGCGGGCCGAGTCTGCGTTGGCGCGGGCGAAGATGAAGGGGGCGGCGCAGTGCTGCGCGGCCGCTCATAATCGCGGTCCCGATCCCAATCTCTATCGCGCTCCCTCTCGCGGTCCCTGTCTATGTCCCGGTCGCGGTCGGGCGAGCGCCGACGATAGCTCCCTTTCTCAAAGTCCCTGTCGTCCCGCCCGTACGCCCCGCGCGAGTACGGCCTCTCCCGATCGCGGTCGTCGTCATACCGCCTCCGGTCGCGCTCCCGGTCGTCATAGCGGTCCCTCTCGTCGTCCCTATCGCTGAACCTCCCGAACCTATCATTCCTTCGATCGCGATCCCTCGTAATCTCGCGCTTCTCCTTCTCCTTGCGCTCTTCGCGGAGCTTGATCTTGCGCTCGACCTCGGGCACCCGCACGTGCATCAGCTCAAGCAGCTCGCGCTCGAGCTTGCGGCGCTCGTCGTCCTTGGCGGCGGAGCGCGGCGGGCGCGACGCGTAATCGAGGTCCTCGTTGATGCGCTTTACGCGGTACTTGAGGTCCTCCATCTCGCGCTCGAGCGCCTCGTCCTCGGCCGTGCGCGAGCGGTCCGCCTCCGCCGCACGGTCGAGCATCGACGCGGTGTTGGCGAGCTGGCGCTTCATGTCGCTCAGGTCGGCCGAGGGCGAGTCGAGGTCCGACGTGGCGCGGACGGCATCGCGGTCGACGTGCCGCGAGCGCGGCTGGTACGCGGACTGCGACTCCTTGTACTGGTAGATGGTCGCGTCGCGGCTGGGGTCACTGTTGCCGTTGGTGTCGTTGACGAAGGAGCGGTTGGGGCGGTACGAGAGGGGGGTGTCGGAGCTGTTGGGCGTACGCGAGCGGGTCTCGTGCTTGAGGAGGTCTTTGACCATATCCACCGAGTCGCCGAGTTGGCGAGAAGACGGAGGAACGAGCTCTGGGGGGAGCACATCAGGGATCTCGTTGCCGTTCAGCTCTGCACACAATTAATGAAGTGTATTGTATCAAAGCGATATACGCACTGCGATAGATGAGACCCATGGCGACGTGGAATTCGGCCAGGTTGAGCTTGCCGCGGTCATCGATGTCTGCCAGAGTCCAAATCCGTGCGAGATCTGACTTGTCGAGCCCGCTCTGGGCAAAGACCTCGAGGGCAGTCTGCCCGCTGATGAAGCCGGAGCCCTGAGTGTCCCAGGCGCGGAAGATGGAGTTGTAGTTCTTCTTCTCGGCGTTTCCCAGAGCCCACGAGATACGGGGCTTCTGCGCTTGAACCTGCTGGAAGGACTGCTGCAGTGGGACCTGCTGCTGCTGGAACTGCGGAGCACCGCCTGCGCCGTAAGGAGACGACATATTGAGGGGCATGAAAGAGTTGGACATCATCTGCAGCCTAGGATCGACGAATCCCGTCGGTTGAGCGACGAGTGGGCGCTGGCCGGGGAAGCCAGTTGCCTGCGGCACGAGGCCAGGCCCGGGCGAGGTATTCAAAAAGCTGCGATTGGGCTGCTGCGGGGCGAGAAAGTTGCTTCCCTGGCCCTGGAACTGCGGCGGGAGAGCTGGGACCGGCGGGGGCGGGGGTGGAGCCCGCTGCTGAAGACCGACATAGCCCGTTGGCTGGGACTGGAGGAAGCCTGTCGGTGCACCGCCGCCAAAACCGGTCTGCTGGGGCTGCTGGAAGCCCTGAGGACGAGGAGGAACATAACCCGTCTGCTGGGGCACCAGTCCGCCGCCAAATCCTCCCTGCTGAGGATTTTGCTGGAGAAACTGCGGATTTTGTTGCTGGAATTGAGGGTTTTGCTGCTGCTGCTGAAACTGGGGATTCTGCTGCTGGAATTGGGGATTACCAGCACCAGGAAATCCTGTTTGCATAGGATACTGGTACCCAGGCTGCTGCCATTGGGACATGGTGGCAGGAGGAGGAAAGGGAGGTGATTCAATCAACTGATGTAAACAATGCAATGACGCCGCAGGCGTGTGCCCCAATGGCAGTAATCAACAGCTTTCTGTAGAGCTTGCAGACCCAATAATCGAGTATGATATGTATCGGCGTAGCCCCCGAAAAGAATGTAACAAAAAAATTTTGAGGACCCCGTAAACAAAACGGAGGGCCCGACATAACGTGTATCATACGGTCTAGGTATAGAACATCCAAGAAAGACAAGAAGAGCGGAGGCAGCGCTGCGCAGCGGCGCAGCAACGAAGTCCTCTTGAATGGCCCTAGAGACCCGCAAAGTGGTTGGCGTCGTATGATTCCGAGTTTCCCCACAACCCAATGTCTCTTGGCCACGACTCGGAGGCTTCCGAATTCAAGTATGTCCACCGGCCAATTTCATTGCATTTATGGCCCGCCATAGAATGACCGCCTTGTATTTGGGCCGTCGAGTCTTGCGCTCTTTCACTTCATGCGTGGCAGTCCGTGGCCAACATCCGGTGCTTTAGAACCTGAATAGGTATAGTAAAGATTCCCTCCCGCAGATCGCAGTCGAGGTAGACATCGCCGCAGCCAGATGGTCGTTAGTCCGACTCGTTGACGGTTGCTCGAGTACGTTGGAGAGTGATACTACTAGTTGGTGTTGAGCTGGAAGTCAAACCGCGTCACGCTGAGTCACCCCACGTGTATATGTCACAGGGCGGCACGAAGTCGCGTCGCGAAGGAAAAGTTTTATACGCTTTGGATAGCCGGCGAAATTTGCACTGGAGAATTAAATGTGGAGGCGGATGGCTTCTATTACGCGTAATGGGACACCTAGATTTTTATTTCTTTTACTGATTTCCCGAGCGTCGACCTCGTTCTGAAAGATACTCCCTTGCCAATCAAGGGAAGAAGGAAAAATCAGTGCCGAGAACGGGACAGCCGCCTGGGTAACTTATATCCCCTGCCAAGACGTACGACATGTGAGGTACGAGCATCAATATTATTGTAGCGTCTATCTATGAGAGACTAGCCAGGACGTGGTGTCTCACACATAAAATTTCAGATTTTGAAAAGGCAGAGCGAACGGAGCACTCACATTGGGATTCAATCATCAATGTAACTTGAGAGGGATGTCTGAGTGGAAGCTTTTGAGAAAAGTGAATGAGTCAGCTGCAATTCAAAATTTTCAACTAGGTATATTTGGGTGGAACGTTCCAGTTCAAAAAGTCCCGTTGAAGACACGTTATTCGCGAACTGGTTAGAAACCGAGACAACCAGTCTTCCTCGTCGCAGCCATTGTCGGAATATCTCGAGACGGTTGAGGATTATCGCAGCGTATAGGCACAGCGACACATACCGTCCAACCCGAGACGAAGGAGCTACAGTGTTGATCGAGTGTCCAACTAGTCGTTGTCACCATAGTTCAACTGTCGGAGCTTGGTAGAATAGAATAATATAACTACCTAGCACTCATACTCTAAAGCTTAACCTGCGCCGCGATGTTTGTGCGCGTATAGCGCCCCCCGCCGTCCACAATGATCTGCGCGCCGGTCACATGCGCCGCAGCGGCCGACGCAAGGAACAGCGCCACGCCGGCCATGTCTTCCGTCTTGCCCAGGCGTCCTGTCTCCCCGTCAGCTGCCGCGCATAGGAGTACGAGAGACTAGCCCACCTGTCGGCTGCCCCATAGCGAGAATCTCCTCGCCGGCGGACTTGAGGCCGAACGCGGTCATCTTGCTGGGGAAGAAGCTGTTAGGGAGGGAAGTTAGCAAGCGGGCGATGTTCGCTGGATGGAGTCGACGCACCCTGGAAGGATCGCATTTACGCTGCGAGGCAAGGTTGGTTCGTTGGAAATATTACAAGACAGAAAACGACATACGTGACTTGGCTAGGTCCCAGTTTTACCGCAAGCTGGGTGGTGAGGTGGTTCACTTAAAGGTGTGAGTCCTCTAGGCCACATTAAAAAGAATAAAAAATTACCGGCTGCTTTGCTGGCTTGGTCTGACAAGAATAGGAATAAGTCAACCAGGATGAGTTGAAATTTTACGAACAGCTCCAGGTTCCATTGCCGTCACCGCTCAACAGGTTCTCGCTCCAGGGAACAACAGAATCTATGGAGGATATGTTGATAACGCGACCGGGGTCGTCTGCTGTGGCGCCTTTGGTAAGGTAATCCGTTAACCTATACCCCTACCATGAGACGCGAAAAATAATAGAGTAGTTTTTTTACCCAGCAGTCACTGAATACAACCGATTTCAGAATGTTCCGAAATAAAGGACGCACAAGACTCACTATAGAAGATGCTTTTGACGTTGACAGCAAAAACGTTGTCCCAGCCCTTCTCCTCAGGAAAGTCGCTGTACGGCGCGCCCCAGCTTATGCCAGAATTGTTGACCAGAACGTGCAATTTCGTCTCGCGTTTCTTGAACTCAGCGATGAGTGCATCACACCCTGCTTTCGACTGTGCACTCAGAGGATGAGGAGTATAAAAAAATTGAGGCAATATGAAACGCACTCCAACGTTGGCTACAATATAGTGTGCCTTCCCGCCGCCCAGTTTGTTGAGGTCTTGGACAGCCTAGAAGCGGGGTCATCAATTGCCATGAAGCCACGCTTATTCTGCATGGTACTGTACATTGGTACACACCTCTTTTAGTTGCGACTCTTTCCGTGCAGCAATGTAAACGGTTGCGCCATTCTGCGTGAATGAACATATCCTTCAGCTTTGACTCCGTCCAGGTAAAAATCCTTTCCGACCTTGACAAAACCCGCTGCAATCATCTTCCCAATGCCCGACCCACCTCCCGTCACCAGGACAATTCTTCCTTTCACATTAAAGAGGGACGAAGCAGCTGGACTTCGTCAATCGAGCGTCTGGGGGGCAAGAAATTTCCTTACCTAGGGTAGACATAGTAGAAAGAGAGAAAACAAGCGGGCGGCGCAAAGCCCGAGTTTGATACGCGGCGTTCGGGATTGATGGGGCCGAGGTTCCTCACGTGATTTTTGTTCGATTTCGGCGTTCAAAAAAGCCGGTTAGCCGGTGAAATGCAACTGTACAGTTCAACGCATTTCCTGGCGTCGCGTCAACGCTTATCAACTCCTTTCGATATTTTGCTTGGAGGATTAGGATAGGATAGGATAGGATACAGTCGCGAATGTTCAAAATTAGTTCAAAACCTGCTCCGAGCCTGTGTACAGGTAAATGATCAGACCGAGCCCCAAAGCAGAAATGGCGATCCCAGTATCTCAAATGCGCCGTCTTCCCAGAGTTCTCCCACCAGATACCCGTGGAATTTTTCGGGACATAATTACTGACGACGATCGCAAGCTTGCTGCGGGTCATCGCTCCATATTTCCTTGATGCCGTTCACATGCCGTTCCATAGTTGGATTCTAGGAAGACACTTGCAGCGAAGTCTCGCACAAACTTGCAAATTTCTTCAAGTTCATGTCATTTCATCCCTCATATGCCCATCATCTTCCCGTCATATCGATCGTCACTTCATTTTCAACGCTATTTAAATAAGTGGCTCGCCTCTCTGTTGTTTTTCTCAACTCACCGATCCATTCTTCCCATGTCTCTGTGGAGAATTCTGGCAACGTTACTTCCGCTCGCAGTCATCAGGGCCGCGCCAAATCCAGCGCCAACACCAGCGCCATACACGCCTGCAGGGGGGATTGGTACCAATGGAACACCTCCCGTATATAGCCCAATGAGCGACTTCGATTTTCAATCCATGGTAACCGCTTACATCTTTATCTCCCTCTTGCACAGACTGATAATGAATACAGAATCTTGCCCTGAACCAAGAATGGATTGAGCTCGATTTATTCCACCACGGTCTTGCTCAATTCAGCGTGGATGAGTTTGAGGCCGCCGGAATCAACGCCGCCGACCGTTTTCTGATTGAATTCATGGCGGACCAAGAGGTGGGGCATGCTACGATGATAACAAATATTCTGGGTCGTAAGCGAACTCATCACTGACCACGAACGCAAATTAATTCACCACGCCTAAAATTTTAGCAACTGCAGCAAAGCCTTGCAACTATACCTACCCATTCACCACGGTTCGGGAATTTGTTGATTTCTGCCAAAAGGTAGGAGATTTGGGTTACTTTCGCAAACATCTTACAAGTTGAATTTCAGCTGACTCGATTCGGGGAATCTGGAGTATACGGTTTCCTCGAGCACCTCGACTCGCGTCCATCTGCTGAGCTGCTGTTGCAATCCATAACCACCGAGGCCCGCCAGCAGATGATATTCCGTCAATTTGAGGGACTATTTCCGATGCCCGTACGTCATTCTACCGCCCAATGGCACTATCCAATTTTCAACCACGACATAACAGATCTGGTTCACGCCCGGCATCACTCAATCAATGGCTTGGACGCTACTCTCGCCGTACATCACAACCTGTCCCGCAGAGAATCCGCATATCGTCTTCCAAAACTTCCCCGCATTAAACATCGTCGTGCGTCTCGTTCCGTTCCGTTCCAATTTTGAACACTCAACATGCATACAGAACAACCCGTCCGCAATCCCGCTCATAAACTCGACTTTCCCAGACAACTCGACGCTACCGGCCATAACACGGAACCGGACGATTCCCCTGTCCACCCCAGGCTACCAAGTCGACCTAACATGGGAAGAACCGGGGAAGGTTACGGGCTACAACGATTCTTACGTGACCAACACTACCGCTGGGCCCGCACAGGCGAGTTTCTTCATCTACGGGCAAAATTTCAGACCATCCTGACGCTTCATGCGCAGTTTGTCGCATGGATCTCGCAATTGAACACGACGTACACGCCTTTGTTCAACATCAACGGCACCAGTGGCTCTACTATCCAGCCGAACGGGACAATCTTCGGGAACGGGAGCAATCCGTTGATCAACGGGACCGTGTGCGTAGTCGTGTTTGTCTTTCGTCCCTGACCTGTGCTCACTTGTTCTTCGCAGCTTCATAGCAGTAACGGATAACAACACATTTGTGACGCCTTTCAACCTCTCGGAGATAAATCAGCACATTGTCGCTGGACCTGCGATGTATCAGAGCGGCTGAGATGGAATTTCAAGTTGAAGGAACCTTGATGCCGCGACCAAAAACAATCTGGATAGTAGAAACGTTGAGGGCAGAACAATCTAGATACACGGAAGCGTTAATAGCAGAACAACCTGGACAAACGGAAGCGTTAATCTTAATGATGCCCAATGCACAAGAAATAAAATAAATTTTGTCATCTATCAGTTCCACACCCACTCATATACATTGGAGCGCAGAAGTGATCACAACTTGGCTACCCTGGTCAATCGAGCCCCACCGTCAGTAATAATATGCGCCCCGGTGATGTGTGCAGACGCGGGCGACGCAAGGAAGAGCGCAAGGCCAGCCATGTCTGCCGGAGACCCGACCCGACCTTACTTTTTGTCAGTCGTAAGGTTTAGATACACAAAGAAAACAGATAAACCCATAGGTTGACCGGAAACCAGCTTGTCTCCAGACGTTTTTAAACCGAAAGCTGTCATTTTACTCGGGAAACACTGAGGTGGACGCATCAGTGATACCCTAATAAGTAACATTTACACACCCGGGTAGAATAGCGTTCACCGTCACAAAGCTCGGGGCGAGCTTCACGGCCAATTGCGACGTGAGGTGATTCACTAACACGGTATCGGATTTTTATAGAGTAGGGCTGGCAGACAAAGAATCATACCAGCGGCCTTACTGGGTTGATCTGAAAGGTCAGATTAGTTGTGAAGAGGATAAGGAGCTGAAGCGGGCGTACAGCTCCAAGTTCCATTTCCAGCATCACTAATTCCCCCTCACTGTGTGGGACGACGGAAGCTATAGAGGAGATATTGATGACTCTTCCTGGGTCTGTTGACGTCTTGTCTTTGATGAGATAGTCTGTGAGCCTACTTTTTGTCAGTCTCGAAGCTACCACAGATATTAAATTTTCTGGTTTCAAACTCACCCGGCGGTCACTGGAATCATGGTAGGCAAATGAGTTTGCGCGCTGGAAGAACAGATCTCTCACTGTAAAATATACTCTTGACGTTTACGTTGAAGACGTTGTCCCAGCCCTTCTCTTCGGGAAAGTCGTTGTAAGGACCACCCCAAGTAACACCAGAGTTATTAACAAGGACGTGAAGGTTATTCTCGCGTTTTTTGAATTCGGAGATGAGCGCATCGCAACCCGCCTTGGACTGTTGGATATTAGATGCGCGCTCTGAGGGAAACTTGCAAGAACATACTGCAACGTTTGCCACGATATAATGTATTTTACCGGTGGCCACCTTCTCTATGTCCTCAACAGCCTGTTTCTCTGTTATTCGGTTACGTTCCAGCGGAATAAAGAATGCATACCTGTTTCAATTGTTGCTCTTTGCGCGCCGCAATATACACTGAGGCGCCATTACGAGCGAATCCGGTCGCTATCATCTTTCCTATACCCACGCCCCGCCGGTTACGAGGACTGAAGAAGAGTCGAGCCACCTAGATGAGCGCAAACCTTCTGGTAAATTTGCGCACGTACCGATCTTCCCTTTCACATCGAATAACGAGGGGATGTTAAGATCTGTGACCTGGTTGAGACACGGCCAGTTCCTCATCCTTTCATACGCACCTTGGGCGGACATTGTATTAGGAAGAAAGAGCAGCTCGCTTATTTGACATCTCCGACGCAGTAAAGTGGGTCCGGCAATTGAATTGCCGATCAACCGGCACGTCAAAGTCAAATGCTTGTTCAAGTTCAACGTCGCAGCATGCAGGCTGCTGCAGGGCTAAAATTTCGGGCCGTTTTTTTTTCTGAACTAGGTTCACACACGCATTCTCTATAAGCGAATCTGGAAACATGAATTTTGCAGTTCAGATCGACAGCCGTTGAAGCCTTGAAGTTGAACTTTAGTTCAAGTTTCAATCATTCAGTTTGGACTCCCCGCCGGCTGAGAAGACTCTTGTACCACTGGAAAACGGGTAGAAAAAACAAAATATCAGCTATGGTTGGCAGTGAATTATTGAACCGATGTATCGGACTCGGGGTTGGCAATTGGGGATTTATATCTTGGAAGTTGAACCAGGTTCAGCCTTCAAGTAATTCCCAATTGGCACACTAAACTATGTCATTTGTCTACTCCATTTTCACATGTTGTTGACAACCAGAAGCTTTCTCCGGGGTGGTGATTGCCGGTTTGTCCGACACCATCCGATGGCCGGCGGCGTTTGCTGGGGAACTCTGTGAACGGTCTCTCAGGTTGTCCTCTGTGTTTCCTCGCCGCAGGTTTGGGGGGAGACAACAGTTTGATGGGATAGTCGTAGCGATTTGTCGCCACCGGCGGTATATCCACCTTAACAGGATGAACAACAGGCATCTGGTTCGTCGACTGCGAGACGAAAGCAGTAATTCTCCGTGTCTTGCGTTTCGGCTGCACTAGCAAATCCCAAGGTTAGATGCAGCGTATGGACACGATTCAACAGTCACTCACAGACAGATTTCAGTTTGGATTTGTGATCCGTGGAACCCTGCTGCTTTCGCCGCTTTTTCGCGAGGCACGAGTATATAAGGACCGCAAGGATGCATCCTAGCAATACCACGCTCCCAGTAACTATTGCAAAAATTACGCTGGGCTGTAGCGGGGGAGGCGTCGAAGCTCCTAATCCCGCCTGAGGGGCCGCTTCAGAGACGTCACCACGGACCTCTACCCTTGTACCTAGGAGGACTATCCATTATAATACCTTCCTTAGTGCTTGTAGAGTCCCACGTACCCGTAAATGGGAATTCAATCCTCGCCCCTGCCTCCTGCGTGCCGTGGACAGTCGAATTGAAATCGTTCGGGGATCCGCTCAGCAGATTCCAAGTTCCAAAATACCGGAGTTGCGGCGCCGTGTCGTCGAACACCAGCGGGGCCATCTTCCAGCTTTTCAAAAGCACCCTGGGGTGTAGATGTGGCCATTTACCGCTGGCAAGTATAATTTATAGACGGATATTAGCAAATGGCGTTGGCGCAATTGATGATCAAAAGGGCTGTTGTAGTAGAGTTGCGGTCTTCGCATTCGATAATTGAATTGGCCATTGCCAAGGCAAAATATCCAGCCCGGGTTCTGACTTGGTTATGGTTAGAGCCTTAGTACAGCATGCTCGCCGCCTAGGAGGACCAGGCCGCAATGCGCTGGCAAGATCTGTGGAATCCAGTCTCGGGCCAGATCGAACTCCGGAAAACCAAAAAGGAATTTGATGGGTGTGGTTGTCAGGAAAGTCCTGTTGCAGCGCGTAAACAACGCGTCAACAATGATCGATGAATTGAAAACTTGAATTGAACATGACGCGGCCACTGTGGGGCAGGGATCGGCTATATTTATCTCAATAGAATTCACGCAAAGCTGATGCGCCTTGACAGCCATAAGGAGCGAGCGAGTGGGAAGGAACAACGATAAATTTAAAATGGGTCGGCCACATCGACAATGGATACGATGCACTGCAGATGGTCGCAAGTTCAACGCATCTATGTTCATCCTGTTCGTTAATCTACAGAACAGTATATAAGAGTACTACGAGATCTACGCAGGTTGTTTCTCATCGTGACTGTGAGCCGCAGGCTGCTCAGTGTTTGGATCTGGAACCTTCTCATTCGCAAGCGGGTCCCGTCCGTCGATTTTGTCGCGCCACGACTCTCCCCAGAGCACAGTGCAGTAAATGCCGACCGTGACCACAACGAGGAAAACCGAGCTTATGGTTGAAACCAGCCGACCCCAATCTTCTCTACGGCTGGAAGCACGACGGCAGAACCGGCAGCTGCAAAAAAGTAGCGAATCATGTAGTTGCCCGCTGGCGATCCGTCAGGATGTGTGGACATATGCCGGAATCAGATACGTACCCACTACCTCTGCCGATCGACTTTGCATGACATCTGCATGGCATTATTAGGAAAGGGAGATGTCAGCACATTTGAACCCTGACCAAGGCAATACGTGTTCAAGCTGGGGAAACAGAACAGTTGGGCAAATCCCTGGAGAAACCTAACAAGAGATAAAGAGATATCAATAACCACAGCCATGAAAAAGCATTGGCCGTAACACCCACATCACAATTACGGGCAATGCGACACCGCCAGCCCTCTTCTCTATACTCCAGCCATAGATGAGCATGCACCCAGGAATGATCGCCCCCATGAACGGAATACAGCTGCGAAGTCGGTCCTCGGGAATACGTACGCCACGAATTTCGATCATTTTTGACGGTGTGGTCGGCCCATCGCCCACCGAAGAATGTACCTGTGGCAGTTATGTTGCCATCCCATGTGGCAATTCCCGATACATGCCTGCAATATACCCGAAGCCGGGAGCCAGGTAAAACAGCCCCGATTGTATAGGCGTCGTGAGTGAGAAACGTGGATTGATGATGTAACGAATGGGTGTCAAGAGCGAGTACATATTCCACACGAGCGCCGAACTTCCCGCCGCCTGTGGGGTAATCGTCAAGCTGAAGCGCTTGTATGAATCACAAAACTCACGGCAATGATCTACAGGTTTTTCAACACAAAAGATGCAAACCGAAGTGAAACACGTACAAGGTTAGGATAGCGGTACAACTTGATGACTCTCAACGGGTTTGTCCATTCCCAAAGCCGGCGGTCTTTTGCGCTGGGCTTAGTCCAAGTAACTCCTTGGTGCGTTTTTGATGGATAGTCTCGGCAGGAGGAAGAAAACCAGGGCTGTAGCCAGTCCACCTAATGCCGCTTGAAGATAAAAATGACGCGCCAGCTGCGGTATGTCACGATGACGCCCGCAATAAATGGACTACAAGGAAAATGTGGTGAGGACATAACATACAAAACAAAGAACATACCCCATGGCCGGTCCAATGAGGTGCCGGAAAGAAACCAGCCCATGGCGGTAGCTCTTTCTGTCTGATATAAAATTCAGTAACACGAGCAACAAGAAGAACCAGATCTACCGGTCTATATATATCCCGAGACAGCTAGCACCAACAATTAAAAATGAGGTCCCTTGGAACGCAGTCAACGCTCTAAAAACGAAAACGCGGGAGATTCGGGCTAAGAGCTGTGCCTAGCGACACGCGAAAAAAAGGAAAGCACTAGCAAAACATATCTGGATTTTTTGCAATTAAGTATCGATTGCTGGCGCTCGGGTAAAACAAAATCGTCATACCCATCGTCTACCATAAACCTGATTCAACATCAACGAGGAGATCAACTAATTGAATGAAAGTAGCGCACCTGGCTCAGCGGCGCCCAGAAACATGGGGAAATTCCCATAAATACAAGATATATCGCATTCGTCAAATTGATGATTGAACCCGTTGTATTGAACGTGGCGGCCACCTCTGGGATCGCCGAGAGTACGGTTGTGGATGACACGGGGGCGAGAAACCCGCAAACGGCTAGAACACATGTTATTATCACTTTGCGGTGAGGAGGTATTCGGTCGTATATGGAGTCGTCATCTTTGGCCACTGGAGGAGTGAACATCGGATGTCGTGCGAAACATGGGAAGGAATATGGTGCAGAGCACCGCCGTCGCCGCTTGCTTCGGTGGGGAGGGACATGGGCGTTAGGTGAGAAAGTTGCACGCTGACTCGAGGACTCCGGCTCATCCATGACCCTCTTGACGGCAATTCAAGGAGGTGAGCAGGTGGAAGTCCGGGTCCGATTTCCCGAAACAATCGATCAGAAACATTCCAAATTTGGGTGATCGTTGAAACACAGCCGCTTATTTTCGACAATCGCGGCCGAATCAATAAACTTGAATTATTTCCGTTGATTTATAGCGCATTACCCCAGAAGCAGACTAAAGCCGGTGGGAACGGAAACGAGGGGTTGTCGGCCGGTGCGTATTTACGCGCCGCGCTCATTTTTCTCCCGCAGACAATCGACATACACAAATGTTGCCTTGGGTTGTTAGTGAAATAGTAGAGGAACTCGCGTCTAAGAGACCCACCATTATCTCGTCCAACATGGCTTCAAACTCGGGGAGGATCTCGATTGATGCCTTCCGAGTCTTGGAGAACACACCCAATTTCCTGCGACGGTAGGACGCCACAACCATCTCGGAGGCATCATTTAATATCAGCTGAGTACATTGGATAAGAAATATCGCTGAATGTTGTCAGATTTTATTCGCCTGCGACGTGAAGGTGTTGAGGATCCATTTAAACTCCCTGCCGTCGAGCGCTGTGAAAACACGATGTCTATACTCCAAAATATTCATTAGAAGCGGATTCATATGAACGTAAAAATAAACCAACCGTCCATACCATCCCAATCCTTCCTTGCGGAAAAATCGCGGACCGCCAGTTTTTGCCCACGGAAATGAATTACGCTCGAATCGAATGGCCGCCAGTCAATATTGGCAAGGTTGGCATATTGCACGCTTCTTCTGCTTCTGCTTCTGCTTCATGCCCTTCTGCCGACGAGCCTGAGTGTCGGCGCGGAATTCCGCGCTCGATGACGCGGCTGATGGCCGTCGTACGATTATGCACCTTGAACGGCGTCTTTACTTTGTATTGCAGAGCACCTGATGCGTCAGTGTAGATGGCGTTCGATGGGGAGGCGGTGGTCAGGAAGAGGCGCATCGTGGAGGTTTGCGCAGCAGTGGGTTTTAGTGGGCTCTTTTATAGTGCTGCGATCAGCTGGACAGCTTCCGAGTCGGAATGATTGAGGCTTTTAGGGAAAATCCGCGCATACCAAACTCAGAAGGACGCGAGATACAGCAAAGTGAGACCAAGACCCAGAGTTTTCGACAACCTCTAACTTGCCTGAAGTCACGCGCGACTGACGGTCAATCAAATAACAAAGCCAAACATTGGTTGAATTTTAGTTCAACTCTTGGTCCCTCAATATTTTCAGGGTTATTGTTTCAGTCCTTGATTTCCCAAGAAATTTCTTGAGCGTTACAGGTCCACTGGTTGGATTAATCAACAGCTGAAAATTCAAACCACATTCATGGACGAATCCGGCAGAAGGCACTAATATCATTCATCCGCAAGATGTTAATGTTAGACATCTCTGTATTGTTTGGCGTGTCTATCCGCAGCAAATCCAGGCGGTGGGCAAGATCTGGGTTGAGCCCTGACCGGAAGCATAGATAGCAAAGAGAAACATCGTTCACAGTGGGGCGAAGGTAGCCCGAGAGTCGAGGTTAACAAAAACTGAGCAGGACCAAGAGAACTGTCAGTGAAGCGTCTCGGCGATCGGGGGCGAACTCACGTTTCGCTTGCACAACATACACGACAACCCATGCCTGGAAGATCAGCGACCAAATATTTCCTTTAGCAAGAAAATGTGCATGCAGCTATTTCGCATGGTTCAAACTTGGGGATGGTAATCCTCTCGTCTGCTAGGTCAAGAATCCTCCGGATCCGCGAACAACAAGGTATAGCATTATACTATCGATATCGGATGCTTATCCTTGGCTATAGGTTTGTTGAAACCAGGACGACAGCAGGTCAAGCGCCCGTATGAAGTGTGCACATCGGATGTGGATCGCGACTTGCATCGTGAGCGTATTGACTTGTTCAAAAACGGTATCAATCATATATTCTTTGGCAAACATTACTACGAATGAGAGTATAGAGCCCAAATTGACTTGAGCGGGGCGGAAATCATCTCCCTTGAAAAATACTTCAAGGTTATTTTTTTGTTATCCGCGAGAGGCAATTTAACAGCGTACTGACTGCGAATTGGAGAAAATACACCTAAGAAATAGTAAACAATGGTAGTCTATTTTGGCGGAAAAGTACGCACTTGTACGAGGATAGTTGATCGTTGAACCCAAAAATGCTCATATCTTTGATCCCGGGAGACCGAATCGCCCCAATTCCGCCCGTAAGACAGTTAAGCCGCTGACAAGGCGAAATAAATTTAAGATTGCAAGTCGCTGGTTTGAGGGCGCATGAGAAAAACAGACTCGACTTATCGTACAAATAGCAGTCCTGGCCGTCGTCTGGTCCAAAGCTGGAGACAAGGTTGTTGAGATCAGAAGCGAGATTTACGCATCCGCCGGAGGATGCGCCGGTGATGAGTACACAATATCCCGACCAGGATGCGCCCGTGCAAAGATATCTACACATGGTGAACGATGAATTCTGCTCCAAACTATTGAGCATACACGTCTCCTTGGGCACGTCTGATCAATGTGCCATGGCCCTAGACGGTCGGTGAGCATTGATTGACTGTACGGATGCCGAGCTCACCACAGTAGTGCCGTTGCGCCCGCCAGATATTCCGACGCATCAATGACCTTGTCGACATGCCCCTGGGGAAAAGAATTTCGCGGGAGGGTGGCAGCAAAAACAGCGGTCGCAACCGAGAAGATGATTAACAAACTCGACGACTTCATTTTCGACAGAAGCAGAAGTGCTGGCGATAGTTTTTCACCTTTCGGCCATAGGTTTTATACCGTTCACCCCCTCATATATTCAGGAATGCTGTAAGACGGATGTTCGCGCGCGCCCAATACATGTAGTGTCTGGGTTGAGCGCTGGCCGTTCAAGTCATTAACGCCATTCACCTGGTAGGTCGCGAGGTCAAGTAGGCGGACCAGAGAAAGTATACCATCTCAGAAACCAGCTGTTACTATCTCCATGAGCAAAACCGAAGTTTTGAGCCAGCTACTTTGATTCGAAGGGAACATCGAGCCTCGGAGCCAGCAGAATGTCGGCCAAGAGAATGCGTGAGAGTTCTCGAAGGCGAGGGCGTATCAATTCCCGGGCGATCGCCGACGCACTACGGAGGTCCGTCGCATGGGCAATTGACGCAATTTCGACAGGCTAGACATGTATAGAAAGGGTTGTCCCATGGAGCTCAAGTGCACTGAAGTTTGAACGGAGACCAACGGTTGGAACGGCGTCGGACTCCGAGCGGCCGAGCCTCGGAGTGGGTACCGGTGGCATGGTGACAAAGAGTCAAGAGTCGGGATTACAAGTGGCGCCGAGGATGGTTTTCAAGCTTAGGAGCGATATGTCCAGCCCAAGATTTCAGCATTACTAGTAGAAGAAGTTGAGAGGAAAAATGACATGTTTACGTTGGTTGTCCAGCGGCGTGACCAAATTTTGCTCAATTCCAAATTTTGCCATTGGTATTCTTCGCTTCCTTTCCTTTTCCCTCACGGCCACGTCTCTCCTCCTCTCCTCCTTCTACAATGTCGCCACCACCCTCTGGCAAAGGCAAGGAGTCTGGGACTGCTCGGGTTCTGGGATCAGGAGCATCCGGTACATGGCAGCAAAAATATTTTTCCTGGGGTAAATCTCTAATGGACGCGTCTGTATTCAAGGCATCGCGGAGCTGTTGATCTTCCACCCCGTGGACACCGTTGCGAAACGGTTAATGAGCAACAAGGCCAAGGTTCGAGCACACCGAATGAATTTTGGCTCGGGAATAATCAATACACATAGATCTCTTGGGGGACCGCTGGGCCTATCATCTTCCGAGATTATGCCACCGCGTCTCTTCCGAAAAAGTTCATGTCACTGTTTCCTGGCCTGGCTATGCTGCGGGGTACAAAGTCGCCCAGCGCGTGTACAAGTTCGGCGGGCAGCCGTGGTTTAATGACCTGATTGTCAAGCACTACAAAACCGGGTTCACCAACACATTTGGCGAGCGCAAGGGCAAGATGATGATGCAAGCTATGGCCGGCAGGTGCGTGCCCCCTGCCCGCGTGAGGTACTTGCTGAGGGCCTGCACCGCAGTCTGACCGGCATTGGCGAAGTCGTGCGTGCGCTAATTTGGTGCAAAATTCGATCATTGACGAGGTCGCGTAGGTCCTGCTTCCCCTCGATGCGCTCAAGATCAAGCGGCAGGTGAACCAGAAGCCTTCCGCGGCCGCGGTGTCGTGCGCATCTTCCTCGAGGAGGGCACGACGCTCTATCGTGGCTGGGGCTGGACCATGGCCCGCAACGCCCCCGGCAGCTTGCCGTGCGTTCCTCCTTCATTTCCCTTTACTCCTGCTCATTTTTTGCAGCTCTTTGGCGCCTCCGCGGTCACGAAAGAGTACGTCCTCGGCGTCAAGGACTACTCCAAGGCGACGTGGACACAGAACTTCATCGCGTCCATCGCCGGCGCCGTCGCGTCCATTACCATCGCCGCCCCGCTCGACACCGTCAAGACCCGTATCCAAAACGCCAACTTCGAGTCCAAGGTCCCCGGGTTCACCGTCGTGCGCGAACTCGTCAAAACGAGGGCTTCGGCGCGTTCTTCAAGGGACTGACGCCGAAGGTGTGTTCGTTTCTCGACTGCATGTGAACAACCTGATTTAATATTGTTGTGAAGATCCTCGTCGTGGGCCCGAAGCTCGTGTTCAGCTACACGCTCGCGCAGTCGCTGATCCCGCTGTTCGCGAAGTACGTTTAAAGGCGGAATGCAGGGCTTCATCTTCCCTTCCTTCCTACGTTAGCACGGGCGTCTTGCCCATCGTGCGCGACTCTTCCGACCACCCACCTCAAACGACCCCAACTCCACTGACGCTTACCTATCATGCTCCATGAAATCTCAAGCACTAAAAGTACCCCATATTTACATATCCTTGTAGCCCTAGAACTACATCCCTACGTCCTAGATTAGACCAATCACCAAAAAAAAACTTGGAAAACTCATACATTCAGGGGGGAATTTACCGCCAGAAGGGCGCTCGAACCTCGCGTATCGCCAGAGAAAACCACTCGGCATTCAGCTATGTATGTGGCAGGCTACAACAACTATGTATAACATCTAGGCTAGCTCCAGAGGTAGTATAGAATAGAATGCGCTACCTACCTACTCGGGCAGCAGCGGCATGTAAGTATCAATCATTGCTATTGCCCAGGCAATAGGGGGCGAAAGGTAAGTAAGAGCGAGACTAAGCAAGCTTGGCAGCGTACGTGGTACGCGCGGGATATGGGACGTGGGTCGCTGCATGCAGCGGGGTATGTATGGGTGGCGCGCAAGCGCTAGGGGGTAGATGCAGGAGAGAAACGAGGAGAGAGATGCGAGTGGGATCCGGTGTGCGTACGTGGGTATGAGATGTCGTTGCGTGTGGCGGTCGGAATCTAGAGATCCAGTGGGTGGGACGTGAGTAGTTGGAGGTAAGTGGTGGTGGTGGGGTAGGGTGATGAAATTGTAAATGGATCTAGGGAGGATCTAAGGAGAGAGAGACGAAGGATGCACGCTTGATTAAAAGGCATGCGAGCTCCGCCTCCGGTGCATAGAGGCGGCAACAGAGCGTTTCACCTCCGCCTCCGCGCGGCGCTGCTTGCGCGACTGGCACGAGTGCGCTGACGCGGACGCAGAGGGTGCGGTGCTCGCACTGCTGCTGGTGACGGCCTTCTTGCCTCCGCTGTCGGCGACCGCCTCGGAGCCGGAGTTAGAGCCGGACGAGGACGAGGAAGATTTCGTCGTGGAGCCGGAGCTGGTCGACGACCCGCCGGTGAAGATGTAATCCTGAGCGCCTGAAGTCGCTGTCTCAGTCCGCGGAACGAAAAGGAAATACAGAGGAAGGAAGCGCACCGTCATTGAACCCACACTTGGCATTGTAAGCCGGGCTCTTGGGGTCCCCATTCGCGTCCCAGCCGTCGACCTCGATGTTGTTCCCCTCAGCCTGTCACACGGTCAGCCTGGTGTTGGTCGACGCGAGTTTGTGCAAATAAATACCTGATTCCAGTAGATCATCTGCTTGGGGCCCTGCAAGTGGACATGTCAGGCAAGGATATAATCGTGAGGGCTAAAAACGCACCGACGTGCATGCGCCAGGGTTGTTCTCGCACCAGACGGGCGGCTTACGGTGCCGATCGCTTTTGTGGAAGTGGAACCTGTTACCTTGCACCGGTAGGGCACATGGTACATGTTGGGCTGGCCGCATCTGAAGGACGCTAGTCAGGGAAAGAACAGCGACCCGAGCGTAAGACGTACCCGTTGGGGACTGGGAGATAAGGGGGAACACAGTGAGACCCGGAATAAGGGATGAAAGGAAAGAACATCGTACCCAACCCCACTACACGAAAATTTAGAACGCGTTGGGAATAGAATAAAGAAAGACGCACAGCACAGATACACCCGCCCGAGGGACATGCGGGCATGTCGGCTGGGACATCGTAGCTAGTCACTCGCTTCCACGGGGTGCTACATCGCACGAAGATGAGTAAATTAATGCAAAAGAGGGAACGTGCGTACTGGTAGCGAACTGTGAACACTGCAAGATTTTCGGCCGTCACTTGCTTGATATCGGACTAGCCAGAAATAATTATGAGCATTTGCGTGTGCACGCGAGGGAAAACATACAGTGTAGGCAATAGCAAAAGCGGTGCCGGCGGCGCGGGTCTGATTCTGCGTGTGCACTGCGATCGGAAAACAGAAATTAGGACCGTCGGAAATCCATTACTTCCCAAACGACGCACTGTTTGGTGACGTGATACATGTGTCGACGTTCTAGGAATTCAGGGAAAGGTTAGGAGCCGCATTAAAGAAAAGGGGGACAGGGGATTGCGATTAAGTGGAATGCGAATGTGAAACATGCCGCACATAATCGTCAGGATAATCTTTGCCATCGGGCCAGTCCGACGTGTATGCTCCGTCGAACGAGAGGGTAGTCTCGCCACGGTTAGACGCGATCTCAACGGTGAAGGACTTCCCGGCGGGACTGTCGGATATAATTAGAATCAAGGTAGATCGTGGAACAGAGGAACTGACAGTTCAAGAAAATCACCCTCAGCCGGAGGAAAGTCGGGCACATTGTTGTAGGCGTGGACTAGTGACCGGACGTCAGATATCGTTCCCGCGAAGGAATAAAGGGCACGCACACCACCACTGATCTTTGGGCAGCTGGTAGAGAGGGTGCACAACATCGTCGGAATTGTAATTGATAGAGCCTGAGACACCCTGCATGAAAGGTGTCAAAAAAAAATAGAACAGTTCGAGAATTGTGGCCACAACTCACATTCAGACCATACATGCCCTTGTGCCATGCGCAGAGATGCGCGCCGGGCCACAGTCGCCAAGAAAACAGTGGTGAGGAGACGGGGGAACATCGTAAGATTGAGGAGAGTGGGTGCCAACGAGGGCGGAGTGGGAGGAGGAGGAAATGAAATAGTAGAGATCAATATGCGCCCTAACTTGACGTATGTCACAGTCGTGACAGCGCCTATCTCGCATATGATGTTTCGAACCTGAGATCGGCCAACGGTAACCGATAGGGATGTCTCGGCCTTCATCTCCTTTCATTAACCAGCAGGTCGATCCTTTTTATCTCCACAAGTCGTTTTCTGGGGTCAACACAAGGAACGGCGCCCCAACGGCCAAGCCCAGCATTGGCGACAGCAGCCAAGGCTCGAAGCTCGAAAACCCAATTCCAACAAAGTTGGTGCCTGAAGGCAAATCGGAGGCGCGAGTTTCGCCTTCAGGGACAGCTGAGTTCTACCCTTGCAAACTCGGGGTGCATTGGAATCGTCGATCGAAGTTGTAAGTGGATTTTGCCTTTTTGCCGCTGGCATATAATTCAGCCTATGGCCGCGCAATTTCGACGGGCACACAGAGAGGAGTAGATCAGTTCATCTCCGGATTCCTTGATTTAAAAGGTCGCGACCTTTTCTGAATAACGTCTGCCTTGGGAAGAGTACCTTGAAGTTTGCTGACCTCAAAGCTCTTCATTCCGGCCAGTGGTCCTCGAGGACGGAGGAAGCAGAAGAACGTTCCTCGCCGTACGTAAGCCGCCACGATTTATAAACCGAGTACGTACGCAGCCACAATTGAACTTGCTTGTCACAACCACCGAAAAGTCGGCGGTCCATCTATCCGTTTCTGATTTCCTATGGAGTCAGAAGGACCTCTGGGGATCTCAGAAGAACAACTTTTTGATGGCAGAGTTTTCGCAGGATATTTTTAACTGGACGAACGCAGTCTAAAATGGCTGAGAGCATCCGAAACATGATACTCTCCCGATCAAGATTTCATTGCATCGGTATATATTCCGTGGTCCGCGCAATAGTGTGAACTCTTTCACATGGCGTCTCCCATTCCCGTTTCCAACAGTACCCTAGGTATGCTCATTCTTCCAATATCTTTCTCGTGCTATATATTTCCCAGGCGCTCTGGAAATCGGAACCCTCGTATCCTATGTACTATTCGGAGTGACAACCACTCAGGTATACACATATTACGGTCGATTTCCAAATGATTCTCGCAAGCTCAAGTTCTTGTGCGTCATACTACGTATGCGGACAGATTTTCATGCTGACTGTAAACACGGATAAAGGTTGCTGTCGTCTGGTCGGATCGACGCTTTTGTCTGCTAGTTTTTCAAGGCTGAATTATTTCAGCTTTTTGAATTGGCGCATGGGATATGCATCGGCCAAACACTGTTTCAATGGCTCATCTCCGATTACATGCACCCAGACCGCCTTGGTTATGTGCCCCAGTCAATACTCGTGTCTATTTTATTCACCGCCTCCATAGCGGTGTGCGGTATTTATTTTGTCATGTTAATGTGCCACCCACGCTTATCCTATAACCAGTTGAATGCTTCTTTGCGTTCCGGATTTACACCCTTTCGAAAAGTCCTTATATCCCCGGCCTGACCTGTACATTGACAATGTTACGGTTTGCTTTTTCTGCCTTCTTGGTAGTTTACTGGAACGAGCGAGATGCCACCGTTGCGGGCGTTGATTCAACAAACTGCTTGGGTTTTGTATATTAATTGGGGCACGACGACGGTGGCCGAGTTAATCATCGCCACAACACTGGTTTATTGGCTTTATCAACAACGCACCGCCGTTAATAGAAGGCAAATCTTAACTTATTCCTTGTTACTCTTCTGAATTCTTTATTCAGAACCACTGCACTCGTCAATAAAATCATTCAATGGACCCTTGGTTCGTCAATAATGGCCATGTTTCCCCATCGATTTAACATTCAATTACAGAGACTGGCGTGCTCTTGAGGCAAGTTATCCGTTCATCGCTGTCATTTCATTTAAAAAGTTTCCACTCAGTGCCGCTACATCATTAACGTTGATTTGTGTATGTCTATTTCGATTGAGGCGTCTCCAATAACTCCCTTCCTCCAGTTCCTGACCATGCGGGAAAACTGTGGGTAGTTTTATATGTTAATGGGAAAGGATTTGGAACTGATTTCCCCCAGATATCTGGATTGCCGTGTATGTTGTGCAAGCGAGACGTGAGTTCTCCCTCTCGGCCCCTGGATGATTACTAACGGTCTTCATGATCATGAAGTGTACTCGAATACTTTCCTAGCGAGGTGGGTAATCAATATAAGGATTATCGCCGGAAATCAGAAATTTCCTAGTCTCAATTCTCGGGCTACTCTCCGGGCGATGAACGAAATGAAATTATGATTCCTCTTTCCGCATCTCTAGTCAGTGCTCATTCCAGCTCTTTTTTTTTCATCCGAAACTGAATCAGCCGCAGGTCGGAGTGCCACACAATATGGAGATCTCTAAAATTTCGAATGCGGAAGATTGATATTGCTCGTGGTTCGAAAATTTGAATCGGGTGGGCAGGCTCATCCGCAGTGATATTAGCCCCTTGTGTACTGCTTACGCCACCCAAGTTTTTCGATGTTGATGTTTAAATCTACTAATTGGTAGTTAAAATCTGAGTTGTTCTTTCACCTGCTGCGCCCCTCTATTCTCATCGACCTGACCTTGAGCAAGACAATCTGGTTGCCCCCACCATCGCGGTTATTCATCCTCCTCCTTCTCCCCCCACAGGTCGGTTCCCCAGATATCAATCAACTTGACCCAGCCCGACGTCCCCACTTAACCCACGCATCAAGTAAAAGTAGCGCGCTTTCTGAATTCGATCTTCCACGGCCGGAGCTTTTGTATTGTAAGTTCGCGGCATCGCGGCCTGTCAGTCATGTGCTTTTGGCTTCGCTACGCCAGTTATTTCGATTCCTGATGGCCGACCCCAAAATTCACAGCGTTTCCGGCCGATCGATTGGTTTTTATAACATGTTGTGAGTAAAAGATAATCATGGAAAATGCAGAGCTAAAAGGGCATGAAAGAAATCCGCGTACGTTGATAAGGATGTTCAGACCTTCCAGTGGAGCCGGCACTACCTCTAAAGATCACGAACTTACATGTCCGGGCCTAATTCTTGCAAGAAAATATACCCAGAATTCACTGGGATGTGAAGAATTATGATTGTTACCCTCCTGGTCAAGATACCATTCCATTGTATTTGGCCTGTTCTTGATTCGTTTATCTATTCGGGTGTCCGCTCAATGGTTTCAAGTATACCATGGCGTCTGGGCCTCCCGTTTCCGACAGTATCCTAGAACGTATGGTATCACACGTGCTATTAGGTGTGACCACGACTCAGGTATATGCGTACTGCGGTCGGTTTCAAGACAATTCCCACAAACTTGAGTTTCTGCTGCGTCCATAAATTGATGGATGGATTAAAGTTGGATTGAACGAACTGTTTTCACAAACCCGGCTGGCTGGGTAAGTACGTCAAATAATGATAATGTCAATCTGGAGAGGTCAAAAAAATTCCGGATTAATAACGTTGGTACACGAACTATAGCCAAGCCTCGTATGGCAGATATGCATTCACGATTTTTAAGTTTGTATGAAAATTGGGCAGGTTGAAATTGAGAGGCTGTGCTAAATGATGTCTCGGACCGACCCTCTGATGCTTGAAGACATGAATTCTTTGGGTTCCTCACTGGCAAGTCCCGGTTGCTCATGTTCAACGTGCAACTTCTCCGCCAACGCCCAGGTCCCACAGAAGCAAACGGCGGCAGTGGTGCTCAGCACCACATTCCCTCTCATGTTTCACACTACTAGTACAGCTTGCGAGTCTGAGTGTGAGAGTCGCAGTTAATACATCCACGCTGCTCACGAATTCTGCGGGGTTCCTCAAGTCCCGGTTCTCCATGTCAGCGTGCAACTTTCTCACCCAACGTCCATGTCCCTCCCCACAGAAACTAACGGCGACGGCGGTGCTCTGCACCATATTCCTTCTCATGTTGCACACGACATCCCAATGGACATTCCTCCGGTGCCCACATCTGACGACTCCATATACGACCGAATACCTCCATACCGCAAATCCATAATAACCTGTGTTGTATCCTTCTGTGGCTTTCTTGCCCCAATGTCGTCCACTACCGTACTCTCGGCCATACCCGAGGTGGCCAGCAGTTTCAATACAACGGGTTCAATCATCGATTTGACGAATGCGATATATCTCATATTTATGGGATTTTCCCCATGCTTCTGGGGACCGTTAAGCCAGGTGCCCTATTTTCACTCAATTAGTTAATCTTGCCCCGACTCTGAATAAGGTTTATGGAAGACGATGGGTACTATGATTTCCCACCAGCGACAATCGATACTGAATTGCGAAAAATCCAGATATGTTTTGCCAGTGCTCTCCTGTTTTTCGCGTGTTCGCTAGGCACAGCCCTTGGACCGAATCTCCCCGCGTTCTTCGTTTTTAGAGCGTTGACTGCGTTCCAAGGGACCTCATTTTTAATTGTTGGTGCTAGCTGTATCGGAGATATATATCGACCGGTAAATCTTACGCTAACTGTGGCCTCATCCTAAAAATTTATTAGACAGAAAGAGCCACAGCAATGGGCTGGTATCTCTCCGGCACTGTCATCGGACCCGCCGCGGGGTACACTGCTCTTTCTTTATTTCCATCCAAATTTCTCACTAAATTCTCCAGTCCATTTATCGGTGGCGTCATCGTGACATACCGGAGTTGGCGCGTTATTTTTTACCTGCAAGCAGCATTGGGCGGACTGGCCACAGTCCTGGTTTTCTTCTTTCTCCCCGAGACTATACATCAAAAGCGCTCCGAGGAGTTACTTGGACTAAGCCCAACGCAAAAGGCACGTCGGCTTTGGGAATGGACGAACCCGTTACGAGTAATTAAGCTTTTCCGGTATCCCAATCTCGTCAGTGCTTCATTCCTTTGTCACCCATTTTTGTGTTCAAAATTCTCTAGATCACCACTGTAGGCGCAACGCCTTCTCCACAAATGTTGTAATTTGACGATTACCCAAGATAGCGGCAAGTTCAGCGCTTGTGTGGACTACATACTCGCTCTTGACACCCATTCGCTACATCATCAATCCCCGTTTCGCGCTCACGACGCCCATGCAATCTGGGCTGTTCTATCTTCCTCCCGGCCTTGGTAATGTTGCAGGTAACGGGACTTCTCCCAGGCGAGAGAGCCAAATTAATTGCCGATAGGCGGATTTTTCGGTGGGAAATGGGCCGACCACACCGTCAAAAAATGGATTGAAATCCGTGGTGTACGTATTCCCGAGGATCGACTTCGCAGCTGTATTCTGTTCATTGGGGCGATCATTCCTGGGTGCTTGCTCATCTACGGTTGGAGTATAGAGAAGCGGGTGGGCGGTATCGCTTTACCCGTAATCGTGATGTGAATGTTGCAGCCATTACCTTTATATGTTGGATATTGAGATCTCATCTCAGGTTCCTCCAAGGCGTAGCTCAACTTTTTTGCTTTCCTAGCTTGAACACCTATTTCGTCGGTCAGTTCAGTCTCCCATCGCTCATGTGAATCCCAGTTCATAAAACTCTGCAGATGTCATGCAAAGTCGATCAGCGGAAGCAGTCGGTGCGTATCTGGTTTTGTCAGTATTACACATTCGAATCTTGACAAACCGCCAGCGGGAAACTACATGATTCGGTACTTTTTTGCGGCTGCCGCGTCTGCAGTTGTGCTCCCAGCCGTGGAGAAAATTGGGGTCGGCTGGTTCTCTACCATCACCGCGGTTTTCTTGGTTCTGTCGACAGTCAGTGTTCACTGTACTGTGCTCTGGGGAAAGTCGTGGCGTGACAAAATCGACGGACTGACTCTGCATCCACCTGAGGATGTTCCCGAACCGCGCCCGGCGCAGCCGGCGACTCACAATCACGACGAGAAACAGCTGGCGTAGATCCCGTACTCCTGTACAGATGAATGGATAAGATGAACGTAGATTTCTCCCATCCGACTTGAAGCGCGTAGCATTTTTCTAATAGAAGTCGCCTTCAACTCGGCCGAACTTACGGATGGTTTCATATCTTGCTCGTATCTCCCTTTTTTGCACCCTTATCTTGCCGTCATTTTCTTGTTCAAACAGGTAAACGACTATTTCTTCACGGTAAGCGTCTGCCGTTGACTGCTTCACTGTTTCCTAGCACACCAGAATGGTCGCATCAGCGGTCAAAATATCAAAACAAAAAACAAGTTGAACTGGATACATGGGAATTATTTGTTCAGCAGGTAAGCGACCGTACAGCGCACTCTTTGATCTTCCGCAAACGCTCGATATACACGAACGTTACCTTTCAGGAAATTGAGTTAGCGGGATAATAAGTGAGCTCGAAACTGAGGCACCAACAATTATCTCGTCTAACATACTCTCGTTTTCAGTTTGTTTGAAAATGAAATTGAGAGGCTGTGCTAAATGCTATCTCGGACCGAAGTACCGAAGAAGTACCCTCTGATGTGAACCACTTGAAGCTTGAAGACTTCTTCGGGTTCCTCACTGGCAAGCAAGTACCGGTTCTTCATGTCAACGTGCAACTTCTCCCCCAACGCTCATATCTCACAGAAGCAAACGTCGGCGGCGGTGCTCTGCACTGGCATACTTATTCCCTCTCATGTTTCACTACAGCTTGCGAGTCTGAGTGTGAGAGTATCGCAGTTAACACATCCCCGCTGCTCATGAATTCTTCGGGGTTTCTTAAGTCCCGGTTCCCCATGTCAGCGTGCAACTTCCCCAACGCCCATGTCCCTCCCCACAGAAACAAACGGCGACGGCGGTGCTCTGCACCATACTCCCTCTCATGTTTCACACGACATCCCAATAGTAGACATTCCTCCGGTGCCCACATCTGACGACTCCATATACGACCGAATACCTCCATACCGCAAATCCATAATAACCTGTGTTGTATCCTTCTGTGGCTTTCTTGCCCCAATGTCGTCCACTACCGTACTCTCGGCCATACCCGAGGTGGCCAGCAGTTTCAATACAACGGGTTCGATCATCAATTTGACGAATGCGATATATCTCATATTTATGGGATTTTCCCCATGCTTCTGGGGACCGTTAAGCCAGGTGCCCTATTTTTACCTAATTAGTTGATCTTGCCCTGACTCTGAATGAGGTTTATGGAAGACGATGGGTACTATGATTTTATTTTCCCCACCAGCGACAATCGATACTGAATTGCGAAAAATCCAGATATGTTTTGCTAGTGCTCTCCTGTTTTTCGCCTGTTCGCTAGGCACAGCCCTTGGACCGAATCTCCCCGCGTTCTTCGTTTTTAGAGCGTTGACTGCGTTCCAGGGGACCTCATTTTTAATTGTTGGTGCTAGCTGTATCGGAGATATATATCGACCGGTAAATCTTACACTAGCTGTGGCCTTCTATCCTAAATTTTTATTAGACAGAAAGAGCCACAGCAATGGGCCGGTATCTCTCCGGCACTGTCATCGGACCCGCCGTGGGGTACACTGCTCTTTCTTCATTTCCATCCAAATTTCTCACTAAATTCTCCAGTCCATTTATCGGTGGCGTCATCGTGACATACCGGAGCTGGCGCGTTATTTTTTACCTGCAAGCAGCATTGGGCGGACTGGCCACAGTTCTGGTTTTCTTCTTTCTCCCCGAGACTATACATCAAAAGCGCTCCGAGGAGTTACTTGGACTAAGCCCAACGCAAAAGGCACGTCGGCTTTGGGAATGGACGAACCCGTTACGAGTAATTAAGCTTTTCCGGTATCCCAATCTTGTCAGTGCTTCATTCCTTTGTTACCCATTTTTGTGTTCAAAATCCTCTAGATCACCACTGTGGGCGCAATGATTTATTCACAAATGTTGTGATTTGACGATTACCCAAGACAGCGGCAAGTTCAGCGCTCGTGTGGACTACGTACTCGCTCTTGACACCCATCCGCTACATCATCAATCCCCGTTTCGCGCTCACGACGCCCATGCAATCTGGGCTGTTCTATCTTCCTCCCGGCCTTGGTAATATTGCAGGTAACGGGGACTTCTTCCAGGCGAGACAGCCAAATTAATTACCGACAGGCGGATTTTTCGGTGGGAAATGGGCCGACCACACCGTCAAAAAATGGATTGAAATCCGTGGTGTGCGTGTTCCCGAGGATCGACTTCGCAGCTGTATTCTGTTCATGGGGGCGATCATTCCTGGGTGCTTGCTCATCTACGGTTGGAGTATAGAGAAGCGGGTGGGCGGTATCGCTTTACCCGTAATCGTGATGTGAATGTTGCAGCCATTACCTTTATATGTTGGATATTGAGATCTCATCTCAGGTTCCTCCAAGGCGTAGCTCAACTTTTCTGCTTTCCTAGCTTGAACACCTATTTCGTCGGTCAGTTCAGTCTCCCCACACTCATGTGAATTCCAGTTCATAGAACTCTGCAGATGTCATGCAAAGTCGATCAGCGGAAGCAGTCGGTGCGTATCTGGTTCTGTCAGTATTACACATTCGAATCTTGACAAACCGCCAGCGGGCAACTACATGATTCGGTACTTTTTTGCGGCTGCCGTGTCTGCAATTGTGCTCCCAGCCGTGGAGAAAATTGGGGTCGGCTGGTTCTCTACCATCACCGCGGTTTTCTTGGTTCTGTCGACAGTCAGCGTTCACTGTACTGTGCTCTGGGGGAAGTCGTGGCGTGACAAAATCGACGGACGGACTCTGCATCTACCTGAGGATGTTCCCCAACCGCGCCTGGTGCAGCCGGCGACTCACAATCACGACGAGAAACAGCTGGCGTAGATCCCGTACTCCTATACAGATGAATAGACAGGATGAACGTAGACGATTCAAACCGCGTAGCATCTTTTAGAAGCGGCCATCAACTCGGCCGAACGATGGTTTCATATCTTGCTCGTATCTCCCTTTTTTGCACCCTTCATTTTCTTGTTCAAACAGGTAAACGACTATTTCTTCACGGGTAAGCGTCAGCCGTTGAGCCACCCCACCGTTTCCGAGCACTCAAGTTGACACCAGAATGGTCGCATCAGCGGTCAAAATATGAAAACAAAAAACAAGTTGAAATGGATACATGAGAATTACTTGTTCAGCAGGGTAGGCGATCGTGCAGCGCGCTCTTTGTTCTTCCGCAAACGCTCGATATACACAAACGTTACCTTTCAGGTAATTGAGTTAGCGGGACAGTAAGTAAGCTCGAAACTGAGGGGCCAACCATTATCTCGTCTAACATGTCCTCGAATGGGGGAAAGACCTCGATCGAAGC
Organism: Mycena leptocephala; assembly: GCA_029378395.1. Taxonomy (NCBI): domain Eukaryota; kingdom Fungi; phylum Basidiomycota; class Agaricomycetes; order Agaricales; family Mycenaceae; genus Mycena; species Mycena leptocephala. Next base: position 197,947 of record JARJLF010000038.1, read on the forward strand.
CTTCCTAGGCTTGGAGAACACGCCTAGCTTCTTGGGACGATAGAACGCAACCGGTGTCTCGGCAGCGTCATTTAATTTCAGCTGCAACAGTTGAATTGGAATCCTGTAAATAGGGTACTGGCACTAGCCTGTGGCGTATATGCTCCGAGGATCCATTTAAATTCCCTCCCATCCAGGGCTGTGAACACACGATGTCTTCGAACCTTGTCAGAGCGGATCCGTGTGAACATAAAGATAAAACCAACCGTCCATACCATCCCCATCCTTCCTTGCGAAAAAAATCGCGGACCGCAAGCTCTTGTCCACGGAAGTGAATCACACTCGAATCGAATACCCGCCAGTCAATAGTTGCAAGGTTGGCGAAGCGCCGCACGCCTTCTTCGAGCGGAGACTCATTTCCGCCGGATGACGAGCCCGAGTGGCGGCGCGGAATCTCGTGTTCCACGACGCGGCTGATGGACGTTGTGCGGTGATGGACTTTGAACGGTGTATTTACTTTGTATTGCGGAGCACCGGACGCGTCGGTATAGACGGCGTTGGATGGAGTGCCAGTGGTCAGGAAGAGTTGCATTGAGCATTTGCGCAGTCGTACGAACCTTTATATCGGTGTAATTTATCTTCATTTGGGAAGCTGTCATGTCAGCGGTACGGCATCAGCCAAACTGATCGTACTTGATCCGGCTTGATCCGGCTTCAATTAGCCAATCAAGACCACAAGTTGAAAGAAAAAAACTCTTTCATACGAGGCGTGGACCCAGTTTTATCCATTTTGAAGTTAAAGTTGGATTCAAGAGGAAAAGTGCATTCAAGAGTCAAGCCAATTCAAGTGACAAGTAAAATGTTAGTGTATAGATATATACGGTCAGATATTTACTTCGGTGTCTTTGTACCAGTGCGATGTGCGAGTGCGCAGGTTTCATCCGTGAGCAGCTCTTGTAGTGTGCCCGAGAAAGGACCGTGACAGCGGTCTCATGCTCGCTGTCTTTTGGCATTTGATCCTAGCTCCGATTAAGTACTACTGTCCAGGGTCAGGTCAGGGGTACTTAATATTCTCGGAGAAAGACGAATTGAGGGAAGAGCAAGAAAATGGGCGAGGAGGATGCATAAAGTTCAAGTTGCAATCTTTCGGCGATCACCGAGTGATCATCGAATAATGCCATAATCATCAACTTTCTCCAACCATATTCTCATTGCTCACTTCCAAGGTCCAACTCACCTTTCCGACTTCAGCTCCTCCCGGATTTTTTCTTTTTCCAACTTGGCTTTGACTTGCCCAACTTTTCAGCTAGCGTACTGTTCCTAAAGGAAGACTCCCACAATGATTATGTGTTAAGAATTCTGGTTCTCGTTCGAGCACTGTCTGTTGTTCCACGTCGGCTCTGAGGAACTCTGTTAGACGATTATTCAGTCTGCGGTAAACTGACCGGATGGACCTCATAGAAGCTACGTATCACCATCCGTCCTTCGAAACTGAACAAATTTCAGTCAGTTAAATACCGTGATCGGGGCTCCTTCTACCAGTCGCAGCCCGTGTCTAGTTGCCAGCAACTCGTTCCGTTTGCCGTTCCCGTGGTGGACCTCGATATTTGTTGCCTTTGATACCCAGATCCGTGAGCCTCAGACACGGCGCGGCGTTCATGCGCTCCGTTAAAAGGGCATGCAAGCACTACACATTCCCCACGCCTGGTGCTCTCTGTCGGCTGGCCCGACACCCCATCTTGCCTCATTCATATCATTTTCTGAGCTACTATGCACATCTCACTGCTTGTACACGTTACCCTCGCGCTTTCCCTGCTCGCTTCTGCTGTCCCCGTCCTCGACGCGGACGCCAGGGGTAATGCGCTGCGCAACATACATATGCCTCGCGGAGTCAAAGCTTTGAAGCCGACGACGAAGAAACCGACGACGCCACCGTCGAAGCAACCACCGCCGAAACAACCACCGCCGACGCCTGCAAAGACGACCCCGACCCTTGCGAAACCACCACCAACGCCTACACCGACCACCAAGAAGGTTATACCAACTACAACGAAGCCTGCGCCGACGATTTCGAAGGCAACCGCCACCAACCCGAAGCCCACCACTACATCGGCAAAAGGGGTGTTACCTTCTTCAAAGCCGGTGACAACGTCAACGAAGGCCGGGGTAATTTCGACAACGAAGGCCTCCACCACCATCTCGGTGTGTAAATTCAACGATGTATGGCTCTCATTGACTGACCGTTGCCCAATCTCGAAGACCCCGGGCAAGACCAGCAGCGCGCCGAAAGTCGCCTCGACCGTGCGTCATCTCATGTTGATAAAACAAAAGCTGACGAAAATTTGAATTTCGCAGGCCCCAGGCAAGACCAGCAGCGTGCCCAAAGTCTCTGCTATCCCAACCTCTGTGAGTTATATTCTCGTTATTTCAGAACAGGATTTCCCTACGGTGCTCCACCAGTCCGCGTCGAAACCTGGCATTGTCACACCCAGCGCTACATCCAGTGTCAAAGGCCCCTCCGCGTCCTCAACACACGTTCGTCGAAATATTTGTTCTCTGAACGCTTGCTTAGACCTTTTTCACTCAGGTGTCGGTGTCACCAAGTGCCTCAAAGAGCAACTCGGCGTCGGCTTCCGCTCACGCTTCTACGAGATCAAATGCATCGGTATGTTTAATGTGGTGGGATAAATCGCAGCTCATCATCGGATACAGGCATCCACGCAGTCCGGCGCATCTAGCGTATCACACTCGGTACGTATTGAAAAAAATTCCAACCCGATTTTTCTTCAGCTGATCATGCCGGCAGGCTTCGTTGAGCATTGGATCGCACAGCGGTGGCCCACACTCGACTTCTTCGGTTTCGGGAGCCTCCGCGCACCGCAGCGCATCCGCGTCTTCCGGCTCACACTTAGTACGTGTTGACTACCATTCCTTGTTTTTTCTTGAGCTAATCGAGCCTGCAGGCTTCCCCGTCGTCTAGCGTCTCCGCCTCTCTGACCGCAATCCACTCTGCCCCTTCTGTGTCTCTCCACAGCTCGGCGGCGCAGTCTGGAGCCAGCTCATCCCTCACTGTGTCAGCTGAGGATCCTACGTCTACAGACAACGACCCTGTACAACCTACAGAAGGCGACCCCGAGTTGCCTACGCCAACTGACGACCCGGAAACGCCGCCCATCGGAGATCCTACGCCTACAGACAGTGATCCCGTACAACCTACGCCAACTGACGACCCGGAAGCGCCGCCCATTGAGGATCCTACGTCTACAAACAGCGATCCCGTACAACCTACGCCAACTGACGACCCGGAAACGCCACCCATCGGGGATCCTACGTCTACAGACAGCGATCCCCTACAACCTACGCCAACTGCCGACCCGGAAACGCCGCCCATCGGGGATCCTACGTCTACAGACAGCGATCCCCTACAACCTACGCCAACTGCCGACCCGGAAACGCCGCCCATCGGGGATCCTACGTCTACAGACAGCGATCCCCTACAACCTACGCCAACTGCCGACCCGGAAACGCCGCCCATCGGGGATCCTACGTCTACAGACAGCGATCCCGTACAACCTACGCCAACTGACGACCCGGAAATGCCGCCCATCGGGGATCCTACGTCTACAGACAGCAATCCTGTGCCAAGTGACGACCCATCCAGCTCGAACGGCACTCTGAGCAACGGCGGTGGTTCCGGAAATTCTTCTTCGACAGATGATGGGTCGCCAACGGATTCTGGGGACACAGATGATGACGAGGATGAACCGCTGGATGATGATATTGAGGTCTCTCGCCGTGGACCTTATGGACGCTGGTTCCCATTTAAGATGTGAAATATGTAGTAATGTGGATACGTCAATAATGCTTTTTTTTTGGCATTCAAAACAAAAGGATTCCAACTTGAACATTACCAACGAAAGTTGCAGTTGAATTCAACTGAACAACAAAAGCCTGCCTGAAAAGATATGCTTGATGATGAAATGCAATAAATCATTTTTAATTCTATGACAAGCCAGACTCTTCACTCTTGCTTTAATTCGCTTTTGGAGTTGAACCGTGAGCATTTCACGTGAGTGTGACATTACGCGTCTCCTTCTTTTACTTCTTGCAACTCGTCCTCAGTCGCGCTTCTATTTTCGTAGCCGGACGATTAGCACAAACCGTGAGTCGCTTCCTCTGCATTTCTATATCAATATCCGATCGATTTTTCCAGAGCGAGGTACGAGCACTAATATTGTTGTAGCGTCTGTCTATGAGAGACTAGAGGTTTCCGAATGTCAGACCACTGCTCCCTCCCAGACGAGATCATCTCCGAAATTCTTTCACCCGCATTGAAAGTCTCCGATGATGAGTTCTCGGACACTTCCGATGTCTCCCCGTTTGCAACATACTCTGAATCCGCCCCGGCTTATCTTCTCGTCTGCAAGGCATGGCTTCGCATCGCGACACCGCTCTTGTACAATGTCGTCGTCCTCCACTCGAAAGCCCAGGCGAAAGCTCTCAGTAAAGCAGTCGGTGGTAACAAGGATCTTGGTGGCTTCATCAAGAAGTTACGGGTTGAAGGTGGTTATGCCGCACCCATGCATATAATTCTAAAATACTCCCCAAATATCTCCGACCTCTTCGTGGCGTTTGAGATCTGGGCCTCAGATAACACGAATAGGCTTTGCAAAGGCCTTCCTCTCGTCAATCCAACACGTGTCATACTGCGCGACTTGGAAAGAAAGCGACTGACGAATAAAATGGTTCTAAACCTGGAGGAAGCTCTGATCAAAGCCATCCCGAAGTAGGACCGTCTCGTACGTTATCTTCGCTGGGCATCATCATGGTCAAATGATTTTTCAGACTGTCTTCGATCTCCCATACCCGACTTGGGGCCATTCGGATCGGGTCCTCGATATTATGGACGCGCTTGCGGAATCTCTGTAAAGTTATTATTCCGCAGAATTCCTCGTTTCAGAACATTTCCTGGGTTTATTCTGCACTCCAAGCATGCCCTCTGCAGGTCATTCAGATCAGAGGGCTGATGCGCCCATCGGTATACTCGAAGTTTGGGTTGCGAAAGCTGCTTACCTTGTTGGGCTCATTGTCCTCGTAGACGGGAGATAACCAAGAGCTACTGGGTCCGGTGGGCAGAGATGCTGTTGAAGTACAATATCAACCTCACAGATAAGAGCAGCAAAAAGTGGCGTCCGAGGTTGAAGTCGAGGTAACTCATCAATGGTAATATTAAATACCTGTGCCAAAATAATAATGTCGGGAGCCGTATTTCTATAGTCTGCCATATATTTTATGCCAAACCTACTGGAAAAACACTACGACAATCCCTAAGGACTTGCTGCAAAGGTCATCAGTGAGGCACAAAATAGTTGAGACGAAAGACTGACGTATTCCCCTCTGACTCGAAAGGAGCCAGCTCTAAAAGTGCTTGCCTCAGCTCTGAATCGGCTCCGCCCATAGCATTATTTGCCAAGTGCGTGGTAGGGTTGGTTTCAACATTGACGAAACGTTTTGGTACGTTCCACCGCCGGTACATTACCGTCTTATCCTCTTTGAGATCCACGGGAAGTTCGTCGGGCATGATGGTTATCCCGGGTGTCGGGTCCGGCGGCGCTTTGTCGAGCGGCAGGTACAGGTTAGTATCCTGGTTCTTGTTGAGCCAGACGCCTACGAGCCCTACGACCTCCTCGTCTGTCAGGCACTCTGCGAGCCATTGGGACGACAATACGAGGAAATCGCCCGGCTGGATCTTGATCGTGGTGACGTCCGGCTCGGCCGAGATGTACGGCGGGGTCCTCACTTTGGGATCAGGGGCGGCGCCAAGGTAATCGTTGTGCAGGCGAGTTTGTACGTCGGTACTCCACTTTAATTTCCCGTCGCCGATAGCACGGGTGTAGGGCCTACCGAACAGCTCGCCGTTCTCGATGACGGTTTCTCCCTCGTGAAGATTCTCTATGCGAGATTTCTCTGCGGGGTTGTCGGGCGTGTGGTCGACGGAAAGGACATGGACGTCGTATTTGACCGAGCCGTCGTCTGCTTCTCGAGGCCGGCCCAATAGGCCACGTAGGTTACCCAAACTGGCCACGTGAAGAAGCCGAACGTCGTCTTCATACAACGCAGAGACGAGACAGCTAGAAGAGGTGGCTCTGATGGCATCCGGTGCATTTTTCTTGGATAGAGAGCTGAAGACACGCCCGAGAAAATGATTCAGGATGTATTCGTCGGTGAAATTAATGGCGGTTTTTATTACGGAATGAATAGCTTCTGGAGGCGGGTGGGGCTCGTGCATGAACTCAACCGGCTGAGGGTTGCTGTGATCTATTTGATACCACCTGAAGAGGGCCTCCAGATTGAACCATAAATTTTCTTGGACGACGTCAGCAATATTTGCGCGTGTCACGAAGTCTCCTTCAACAACGCTTATTAAAAGTCGAGATCCGCGGCTCATTATGCGAACGCGCGCGTCTATTAACAGGTGGTTGGCGGTCGGTAACATTTGGTAAAGGTAACTTACCGAAGCGGGAAAACCAATAACAGCGCGCAACACCGTCGGGTGGCGCCTCACCCAAGTATCGTATCGGGAGGTGCCATTGTGACTTGTCGACAGTGAATCCTGCACCCAAAGGGGGTGGATCTGCTGCGTTCTCCGATGGGGGACCGGATTCGTCTTCCGAGTCCCCGTGCAGGTTATTGAGGGTGGCTAGGTATAAAGACGCAGAGACACCCAGTACAATTCTGGCTGTCCAAGCACGCGGAATAGCTAGCGTTGACAATGGCGGACATTTCTTTCTCCAGCGGGCGAAATAATACGCAGATCGGAGAACCATGCCAACCCTAGGAACCTAGGATGCACTCGTAGGAGTCTCTTCCGCCACAATTAGTACTGCCTGAAATTGATATTAAATTTAAACGGCGTGCGACCGGAGAACAGAATCTGCCCTGGGATATAATTGGGGAAAACATAATGGCTTGCAAAAGAACTTGCCTGAGCCTAAACGATCTGCGGCCTGCAGGCAGCACAGGTGGCACGACCGGAAGAGAAGCGAGTGCTGGTGGCTGTGTCATTCGATGGTCGAGTTTGTCACTTGATGGCTAGTGCCAAAGATTCTAAACAATGCGAGTCATGGTTGAAATATTCGTTCCAAGTCGCACATCAACTTGTTGTAGCCGGAAAGACGTGTAATTATTCAGTGATGATCAACTTCTTGCAACAACCGGAAAAAATCGATTTCTAATGCAGATATTGCGGAAGAGTTGTAGCAACTTATGATTGGAGCAAGGGCTTGAAAAATAAAGTGAATTTCCTTGAGAAACGAGGCGCGAACCGGAGCGACAAGGTAGTTTGTGCAATCCCGATAGTTAACTACTTGATTTTCAACCTCGGCCGCCAGTTCTTCCCCGTCGCGTCGGTCAAGTTGATGTTCCGTTTGAGCATAATTTCGGCCCACCGCACCCAACAGCTCTTCGCTATGTCCCGCCTATCCGTAACCATGAGCGCGACGGATCCTCGGCACTAATTAAACAGTACGCACTCGGTTGTCGGCCACTCGCAGCACTCGACCTCGATCTCGCGCAAGTTTGGGAAGCTTTGGGGCTCGAAGTCTACAAAGAATTGTTCCCAAGATGCGTTCTGATTCTTACGTCTGGGGCCCAAAGTTCAGCTGATATTCACGATCGCAGGTTTCAACCTGCCTGTTCCAAAATGGCAAATCCAGGATGATCTTCACCAGTGAAGGGACCGCTTGCGGTGCGTGGAAGTAATCGGCACGTGGATAATCATCCTAGTGCCAATGAGCATTTGAGACAATTCGGCGCAAGGTGTTGGGACACACGGTGGTCAAGCGCATCAAGACTGAGATGGAGTTAAGGTTCGGACAAACATTAAATATCTGGGCCTCCAAGGTTCGAAGTGTTTTGTACGGCAGACGGAGTTCGGTCAATTTGCAACCATGAGCTTTGAGAAATGCTTCAGGATAAAGGACATCGCTGGATAGCATGACACGTTGGAGGGATTTCAATCTATGGAAAGAGTTAGAAGGCAACGGAGCAGCATACAAAATGCACACGTCATCAGCGATAGGGCATTTAAAAAAGATTCGCTTGTCAAAGAGATGCGTAGCTCTTCCAAGCTGGGAAACCCGTCGGCAGATGTGTTCGTCAAGTCGATGAACACGGCTTGGCATTTCCATTCCAAAGTTCGCAGTGCAGTCAAGTCGTTGAATATGGTTACCGAGGACTGCTGGCATGCTTCGATTCGGACTGAGAATTGGCGTAGGCGGGAACCCGAGGATTTAGCTAGCGCTTCAAAAGCCTCCCAAGAAAGTGGTTCTGTTTGGAGGGAATACGGATTGTAGATCGAGCTCCTGTATTCACCCATTCGCACGAGCCCACTTGTTTGTGAAAGGACTGTGAGGATCGAATTGCGTTCCGAATAAACAGTCTCTGCTTGTGATTTATTATTGAGACGCATATCGACACTCAGAGTGCGAATACGGGGCCCAATCGAAGGATTTTTCGAAAGAACAGAGGCCAATTTGGAAATGGCCGAGTACCTGAGCCGCACATGCGAATAATAGTAAGGCAGTCCAAGTCTCTGTGGGAATCACGTCAATTTTTTCAGTGAAAATGGTGTAAATGAACGTGCGTTGAATGTTTTGGAGACTAGTAGTATTGGCAATCTTCTTGGGGCACTTCTTGGGGCAGGATTATCTGCCAGCTCTGGCACAGACATTGCGAAATATAGGATGCGCATCCAGACCGTGTCTTGTTCCTCCTTCGGTGCTCCAGCCATAGGCGCGAAGGACGGGTTGAGAGATGGAGCGATATGCGGAAGATCTAGCATATGATCCTGCGCCTTGGGTTCGTTCAAAGTCCTGCATAAAGAAATTAAATTAGAAACAAGCGGTTGGGGCAGAAACGTACCGGCTTTCGCTGAATTTCAAAAGGCCCATGAGAACGGGATCCATGTCGAGTAGGTAACTCCGCTCCCACTCCATTACCGGTCTTTTGATATGGATGATTTGCAATGGACATTGCTTGAAAGTCGAATAAGCCCAGAATAGACCACTGACTTTCGGGATTGCAAGTGTGTGCAACCGTTTGAATTTCAGTAGAGGCTGAATAAACTTGTAGCCTCGGCCCGATGCACCAGTATATGGGCAATCGAAAACGCACTAACCAGGGATTAAAAAAATGAACATTCAAAGTTCGATGAATGAAGGCAAACGCACCAGGCGGTCCCACTTGGTCATGGATTCTGCGACAGCGTTCACCAGCTGCGAGACCATTTTGTTCTCCGATTCCCTGTACTTGTCCAGCAGGATGAGCCGGGTGGGATTAATCAGATGAAGGCCTTTGCAAAGTCCGGAGGTGTTATCCGAAGAGTAAATTTCAAGGGAGATAAAAAGGTCAGAGATGTTGGGGGAGCTTTTCAGAATGATACGCATGGGCGCCCCGTATCCACCTTCGACCCGTAACTTCTTTATAAAATGCCCCAACTGCGCGTTTTTAGAGAGCGCGAGACCGAGGGCCTTCGCTTGGGCTTTCGAACGGAGTATAACAACATTGTAAAGAAGAGGCGTCGCGACGCGAAGCCACGATTTGCAAACGAGGAGGTAGGCGGAGGTGGACGCTGAGTAGTTTGCAAACGGAGATATATCGCTGGTGTCAGAGAACACTTCGTCGGAGACCTTCAATGCAGGTGAAAGGATTTCGGAGATGATCTCGTCCGGGAGCAGGTGGTCTGACATGTTCAAAAGTCTCCTGATCATTTCGAATGAATACGGACGTATAAGTAGTGGTACAGGCCACGCACCGCCTGCTATCATACATTTTCTCTGAAGGCAATCTGAAGGTATATGTACGCCAGTGGAGAAAGGAGATGCGTGACGTCACAATCACCTGGAATGTGACAGCCATTGAGCTAGGCGCATCGGCGCATCAGTGGCAGTGCTAGTTGAACAAGCAATCCCACAAAATACAGAAAGGAAAAAACAGAGAGAATCTAGACACGAGGGAATTTATAGCATTGAACTACACATGAGATACACGAAAAAGATGGTCTTCACATATCATAAAAATACATCCAACTTGAGGGGGCGAAGGGCACGAAGCGTCAAATACAGCAGTCGAACAAACAGAAGAAGAGATGGGAGATAAAAGAATCGCCAACTTAGAAAGAAGGCACAAAAACAGCTCTAGAGACCCCGAAAGCCAACCCACCAGCATTAGAGGTCGTCGGCCCGACGCTGAGGCGGTCCAGGCCCGTCTCCACGCTGAAGAGACGCTCGTTCGACTGCTCCCACGTACAGTGCGGCTCCGCGCGCCCGTATGCAGTGTGCACCGCAGTGAGCGGCTCCGTGAGTCGTTTGCGCGCGAGGAGCGTGTACGGCGACGCGGTGCTGGCCAGCACGGCGGAGACAGTCAGGAACAGCACAAGGCCGCTGCAACGCCGTCAGCTCATTTCGATTAGAAGATGCCGCGAAGCGTGCGTACCAGTATGCGAGGATCCAAATTAGCATGAGAACCAGGAGCGGTAAGGGGAGCCGCGAGCCGAGGACCGGGACGGCGGTCTGCAGGTCTAGAGGTGCAGCCGGGGCGTAGATGTTTGCGGTGAACGCGATGAGCTCGCGGGAAAGTTCGCGTGCGAACGCGGAAGCGTAGTCCCCGCCCGAAAGACCGGCACCATCGATTGCGGCGGGAATGCGCTCGGCGAGGTATGCCGCAGAGGTCATGGCGGCGACCATACGCGTGATATCGAGATCGGAGGCGGCCATGGTGCTCGAGGGGTCGATGGTGAAAGTGCCGTTGAAGTATGTGTAGCCTACGTTTCGAACAGTGACGGAGCAAGTAAGAACGTTGTACGACCACGCGCCATGGCTGAAGAACCCGGTGTTGCCCACAACTAAAGGGTGATTAGACACTTCAGATGAAGGAACAAACAATAATAATTACACGTATCGGTAGAGGAAGTGTAAGCCTGCGACAAAGCGACGCCACCGAAACGGAAAGGGCTGTTGAAATCCGTGAGTCAGCGAGTTTAGTGAGAAATTAAAGGTGGTTCGCACTTGGTGTCAACCAGGTACGGCGTCATGTTTTCATTTCCGGCGCTATCCAATACACCAAAGGGATAAGTTTGAGTAGTCGTGTTGAGTGCCGCGTTGAATGACACGGAGGAGGGACAGTTGAGAGGCAGGTGGTCCGCGGGCCCGTATGAAGGGCCAGAACCAATACACTGATTAGTTACGCTCTGGCACTCGCTGATCACACCGAAGGAGGTACCATAGTACGCGACGTCCTCCGGAATGGACGCGGGAACGATCAAGGCCGTACCGTCGTCGCCGAAGACGACTGCGTTCGTGGCAGAATTGTTGGTGAGAGCTCGCAGGGCCTCGGGTAACGAGGCGGAGAACGGGCTGACCCTAGGTGGAAGGTGAGAAAAGAACAAATCGGAAGTGGAAAGACATACCCTGGAGCTTGTAGATCGCACAAGTTGACACCCGGTGCTAATGCGTCGCTGGTGGTGGCACACATGGAAGAGTTTATTTGGCGAGAGAGCAGAGGCCATGTCCCGCTGTAATCGCCAAGCTGAGAGAAAGACATCGTTTTCGACGAGATACTGAGTGCAATGTCCAGGACCACGAAGCTGTAGGCGAAACCGAGTCCAAGTGCCAAAATGAACACGGCGCGCCGCAGGATCCTTGGCTTGTAGGACGTGCGCTTTATTGACCAGATATTATACATGTATCTCAAGCCTTCCCACAGTGCCGAAAGGTTAGCTCCGTGTGTAATTTTCATTATGATTCCTAGTCTGTGCGATAATATCAGAGGATGAGCCTGTCGAGGAAAGGTAAAAGCATCACTCACTGGAACGGTGTTGGCCGGTTGTGTCCATTGTCAACGGATGCCTCAAGCCACGACCAGGCGAGACGATAGCTATGAAGACCGATGACAAGCGGTACAGTCAAGAGTAACAATACCGCAAGCGCGTGAGCGATCGCAAGCGTTGAGCCCAGCGGAGCCGTCGTGATTATCTCCAAACCCTGGTGGATGTATTCGTGCGCGACGAAAATATCGAGGAACAGACCAACAGAGAGAACAATAATAGAGAGACATATACTGAGGCCTAGGAGAAGGATGCGCTTGCCTCTGAACGTGATGGGAGACCGCACTGAAGAGCGGGATGAGGCGATGGAGAGGGTCTCGAATAGATCATGTCGTTCTTTCGTCGACGAGGGTTCAGGGTCATATGTGTTCAAAGACAGATCGCCGATGTTGTACGAGGGGGGCATTGGATGCGTTCCGTACTCAGGGTGAGCCCATACCGTTTTATTTATGCAAGGGATATTTGAGACAATTCTGAAGAGCGGAAGTAAATTGAGACAGGGCGGAGATAATTCACCCGCCCACGGAAGCCCATATCCGAGATAGAATGAAACCTGCAGGGCGTAAAGCGCCGCTTCATACTTGACGCGCTGGAGCTTGGAGGAATGTGGTCAACTTCAACTTGCCGCGTCACAGCGCGTCACGCAGTGTCACGTCCAGATAAAGTCACGACCGTGACGAGCGGCAGCTCTTCGCTTTAACCAATTTAATATACGTCCTTGTCTACGCTTCCAGATACTTATGCCTCGAAAATGGGAATTTTGCTGTGCTTGTCATGTTATCGGATTCCTCTAACGAAGGGTACCAAAGGAGTCAAGTCGGCGGTATGTAAGGTCTTGACTTTGGCATATCGTGCCTGTTTCCAGTGTTCTACATTTCTTCAGCTACCGAGTTGATAATCCTTTAGTTGTCGCTCTATTCGCTGCTAACCGCCGTTAATTATGGGACACGCATGCAGAGATAGCTGCACCTTCGTCATAGACGCCTACCGCGCTTCGACTTCGCGAGGGCAATCTGTCAAGCCAACCAGAAATCTACCGAGTTTCCACAACTGGCCGAGTTTGTGCAGCAATTTTTAGACCTTCGTTAATCATCCTGTCAAGCCTCGATACCAGGATGCTGAAATCGTTCCTGAACCACCAAGACGGCTGTCAGTGGCTTCGCGGTCCCTGGTTGCTGGGTATCAACTGGGTACATAAAATGTTACTGTCGATGGCATTTTCCTTCAGACTTTCGCTTCTTGGCCATGCCTGTCCTTTCTTTTTCAAACGTCCTACTCGCACTCCTCCCTCTGGTGAGTAGCAAGCATATCCCATCGAGTCGGTCTTGATTGCTCATCCCCGACGAGACTGTTGGGGCCCACACTCCTTCCTTTCTATCCCGGAATGAAATACTTCCTCGCCAAAGCAATCCCACCTCGCTTCCCGGGAACTGGTCCCTAGCGGGATGTTTCACGGATGTCTCCATTGCACGTACCCTGGCCGCCAGCGCAATGGTCGCCGCCAACCTGACCGTCGAGACCTGCATCGCGTTCTGTAATGCAGGCGGCTATATCTTTGCTGGAGTAGAGTTCGGACAGTGAGTTCTCGTATCTATTTCCATGTCCCTCCACGTACTGAGTCGGATATAGGGAATGCTGTACGTCTCTTGGCCCTGGTGCTGCCCGTCTTGACCCCCCGCAGACTGCGACTCGACAATCCAAATCCCTGGCGCCAAGGCCCCGCTGACCGACTGCTCCGAACCTTGTGCTGGAAATCCCGCAGAGTTCTGTGGCGCGTCCGGACGGCTCTCCATTTTCGCGAGCGGTGCTCTCAGCCCCACCCTTGTCCCAAACCCGCAGACGGGGTGGACGTATCAGGGCTGCCTTACGTATGTGCTGGCTTGATTTTGTGCGACAGCGCCCGTGCTTACCGTCGTCCAGTGATAGCACCGCCAATCGCACGCTCCCGGTGCCCATCAACGTCCCCATTGGCGTGACGGCTGAAACATGCACGGCGGCGTGCCAATCCGCTGCTGCCTACACACATGCCGGACTGGAGAACGGGCATGAGTGCTGTAAGTGATTGACCACACTTTATCGTGCTCCTTGTAACACGTCCATCGCAGGGTGCGGCAATGTCACCAACCCTATCGCGCAGCACGTCTCGGACGACGACTGTCGCGCCATTTGCTCCGCCAATCACGCGGAGTACTGCGGGAATGCGAATCGTGTGGCGGTTTATACCTTCGCCCCTAATGGGCCGCCGCAGCAGGTGCCATGCACGAACGATATTGGCAACTTCTCCCTGGTTGCAGTGTACAACAATCCCCCGTTGGGATCTCCATCCCAAGTGAATCTGAGGGCTGTATTGGTGGAACTCGTCCCCAATACCTTCTGGACGATTTTATCGGTAGGTTTTGTTCTACCTCATCGTTTGAGCTACTGGAAGACGTTCCGCAGGCTTGCGCGACGTGCTGCTCCGACTGGCCCTCCTTCTCCCTTCAAAATTCGGTCTTCCTCCCCCGGTCTGCCTCGAACCCAGTCCAGTCGATGACCTCCATTGGCCCAGCGGACGGCGAATCCCCGTCATTTGTCGCTTCGAGCCCGCCGTTCCCAGGGGCCCAGGCATACTGTGGGGCTGTGAGTCTTCCCTTTCCCAGGTCGAATCCGCTCCTCATCATGACGCAGCAAACGATGACTGCCTCCGACACCGCCGAGCTTCTACTCTCGTTTGGCGGCAAGACCGACTCGTGGTCCTTGTGCACGAACACCTCCCTGAACGCTAACGGGCGCACGGACCTTGTTTTCTCACCGGTCACCAATCACCCACACTATGCCTTCTCCTCATGCAACGCAGTCACCATTAAGATGATCGAAGGATGAACAATTCTGGTCTCATCTGAGCTTTCCAAAATAGACGCGATAATAGACGATCGATCTCGCATATTCTGACTTGTGAATCGGATTACTTCCTTGTACATTATTCGTCCAATACAATACATGCGTATACCCCGCTTTGACCGCTGGTTATCCTTGGGTTACTTAACCCCTCTTTAATTCCATCCGGCGCCCCGTTATTTGCCGGGTTCCCCCATTGGTTTTTGACACAATCACGCGCCGCTAACCGCTTTAAGCTGCCCTATAAAGGTCGCTCGGTATCTTGCGGATTCCTGCCTCTTGCAATCATGTCCAAGTTCGACCCCGGAAAGGTGCCCGAAGGAAAGCGTACCTTCGCAGGGCAAGATAAACTGCCCAAGCTGCCCATTCCGCCGCTGGAGGATACTTGTCAACGATATCTCGAGGCGCTTAAAGCATTGCAGAATGAGCACGAACACCAACTGACGACGGCCGCGGTGAAAGATTTTCTGGAGAAAGATGGGCCCCGTATCCAAGAGGTTCTCATCAAGTGGGCAGAGAATAAGGATAGGTGTGTTACGAACCGGAGCTTAGGGGTTGCATTGATTCTGGCTTCAGTTATATCGAAGAATTTTGGTAAGGATTTATTTGTTCTGCACCTAGTTTCTCGAGGCAGGGTCAAACGGCCAAAAATTACGAATATCTCGGTCATCACTGCGTCGCTTTACTGGACTTGGTGCGCTTCTGCTTTGTGCTAATTTCGTTGTCCAGGTATGAGTCCTACCTGTCGCACACAGACCCCGTAGTCTTGGCCCTGAACCCGTTCTTCGTTCTTGAGTAAGTTTTTCGATTTTAGCACATTTAAATCCTGGATTTTTGTGCAGGAATGACCCTACGCCAGACCGCGGTGCGCAGCTTCCAAGGGCAGCGGCGCTCATTGTCTCTTCGCTTGGGTTCATTCACGATCTAAGAGCCGAGATCCTCGAGCCAGATAACGTCCGTGGTATCCCGCTCGACATGGATCAGTACACTAGGCTCTTCGGCACGGCCCGGATTCCCACCGAGGTGCGTAGCACCGCAGAGTACTTGGCGATTTTTTTGGTACTAAATAATCTATCTCAGAGAGGATGCAAGATGAATGTCAACCCCGAATCTCACCACATCGTTGTCCTCCGGCGGGGCCAATTTTGTGCGTGTCGTGTGTTGAATTATCTGGAGAGCGTTCGAATTTCCTTGGAATGTAGATTGGTTCGACGTCCTCGACGACGAGAACCGACCCGTACTCACCGAGCGGGAAGTTATTCGTAATCTCCAGGCAATCGTCACAGATGCCGATAAGACGCATAGATCCGAGGTTCGTCCACAATTATCCAATATTGCCGCCCAATTCACGCAGGCAGGTTGCGCGCGGGGCGATAGGTGTACTATCAACCGAGAATCGAAAGGAGTGGTCTCGGCTACGCGCAACGCTCTCAGTGGACCAGAACAACGCATCCTGCCTCGAGATCGTGGACAACGCGCTGTTCATCGTGTGTCTGGATGATGCGGCGCCAGCGGATCTTGCAGAGCTCTGCTCTAATTTTCTATGTGGTACCTACGGGCTCGACGGTGGCGTACAGATTGGGACGTGCACGAATCGCTGGTACGACAAGCTGCAGATCATTGTGTGCGCGGACGGCGCGGCGGGGATCAACTTTGAGCACACAGGCGTTGACGGACACACCGTGCTCAGGTGAATTTTCGTTTGTCTAATTTTGTGCGAGGTTCGCAGGGTTGACTCACGACCCATCAGATTCGCGGCGGACATATTTACGGAGGGCTTAATGCTTCTAGCACGCTCTATTAACCCCTCTGCGCCGACCCTGTTCCACACTTCGTTATCTCCGCACGCGCGGGCATACAAGGTGCGCGGAGGTAAGAACGGCGGCTCACCGCCGCTGGGTTTACCGCCGATCGACACTACACCCAAGAAGCTCGAGTGGAAGCTGTCGCCGGAGCTGCGTGTGGGCATCCGGTTCGCGGAGACGCGTTTGAGCGATCTTATCTGCCAGAATGACTGCCAGGCCCTCGAGTTTAAAGGATACGGAAAGAACTTCATCACAAGCCATGGGTTCAGTCCAGACGCATTCGTACAAATGGCTTTCCAGGCGGCGTATTTTGGACTTTATGGTACGGCCCATTGATTGTCAACCGATACGATTTAAATATCTTTTCCAGGCCGGATAGAGTGTGTCTACGAGCCTGCAATGACCAAGTCGTTTTTGCACGGGCGGACAGAAGCTATACGGTCAATTCAACCACAGAGTGTTGAATTTACGAAGGTATCTGATTGAATTATCTTTCTCGGTAAAATACAATGCTCAATAATTTGTAGACGTTTTATTCAGACGCCTCCCCTAACGATAAGATTGCCGCTCTTCGCAAGGCATGTGAGCGCCATGTTGCCCTAACGAAACAGTGCAGCAAAGGTCTGGGACAGGACAGGTTCAATTTAATTCAACATCATTGAACTGTTTATTCACGGTTTCCTGCCAGACATCTATACGCACTTTACTGCCTCCTTCAGCGCCAGCTGGGTGGAAATCTCAACCCATCACCAGATGACCCGGCGCCGTGGCCGGAGAGCCCGAACAAGATGCCTGCCATCTTCACGGACCCGGGGTGGACGCTGATCAGCACGTCGATCCTGTCGACATCGAATTGTGGGAACCCAGCTCTGCGGCTTTTTGGGTTCGGGCCTGTGGCGGCGGACGGATATGGCATTGGGTATATCATCAAGGAGGATGGTTTGTCTGTGTATGTGTTGCTTTCACCTTAAATTCCTACATGTACAAAGCCCTGACATTGCCACATTTTAGTTGCGCATCCTCGAAGCATCTCCAGACGCGGCGATTTCTGGATACGTTGAAGGGATACCTTTACGATGTACAGCGAATTCTCATCCAGCTGCATAGAGATGCAAACGAGCGCCCGGCGCCATTCGTTGACCACAGTGGGATCTTGCGAGACTCCAAAACAGGACGGGCGATCAACGGGTCCGCCGATGCGCCTGCAGAGGAGGAAATTGAATTCCGTAAGTGCTCCTTTGCTTTGTGTGATTTGAGCGCTACACAGCTCGCAGCCGGGTACTCGTTCTTTGACACTGGTGACGTGATGCTCCTTGGCCAGCGTAAGCCCACTCCGTATTCGAACGTCGGTGGGTTGACTTTTTCTTTCTATGGTATCGGTTCGATTGAGATTGAAATTCCTTCTAGGTAAAGTGTTGCAGATCGCCGAGTATTAATCGCACCGTTCCATGTCATTCCCTCAGTGTTGTACGAATAAGAATATAGTCGAAGATAGGCTGAGAAAACCTGGTTGGTTCCCAACTAAATCCCATAAATTTCTATCACCCCCTGGATGGTTTGTTGAAGGTGAAACCCGTATGTTTTGGAAGCTTTTTGTCAAGATATGCACCCCGAGAAAACAGCCCGGAATTTCATGACAAGTTGTACAACACCATTTTCACCGAAGTGGATGTTGTTAGTCAAAAGGGACTAAGGTTATTTAGATTCACCCTGTGCCAGCCCCATACCTTGTAATAACTCATACCCTAGGAAACGGGTATGGGTTCAGATCAATTCGACTTTATTTATTTATTCTTCAACTGAGAAATGTTGAACTTGGGGAACGTTGGCATATGAGGGTTGAATATGACGGGTTCGAAAACGTCACACAACTGTGAAGCTTCGCGCCCTCTTGGAGTGAAGCATACAATGAATCAGGAAACTTAGGCTCGAAACCAGCCTGTAGATGAGAGACGAGTCATGTCTATCGACAGCTTTGCTTCATAGACAGACCAGTTCCGGTCTACAGGAAACTCAGGAGGATGAACAAGAGAATGGCGGAAGGACTCCTTATTCAAGTGGGAAGAAGGCTATTTCATGACGGAGGCTTCCGTTTTCACTGCATATGCATGTTTTCTGTCAAACTCAAAAACGGCGCTACACACAGCGTATAGACAAGAATTATTCCGGAAGACTGTGGTTGATAGGGTGGTTGGAGAGGCCGTCTGGTAGGAATTGTGGGATTAACTGTGTTCCGAACCCGATAGACGGAGGGTCTCAACCAATGAGCGGTAATAGTGTGAGAAGGATGTCTACAGGCGTAGACGGACGTCGACATAGGTAGCCGGACCGTGTCCACTCGACGTAGCCGCGGGTCGCTGAACGACGACAGATCTGCATCTACATTTCCTGTCTACCCCCTCATCGACGCGACGGATGTAGCCAAATTTGGACAGACGTAGCCACAGGTAGCCGAAGGACGACAGAGGTCTGTCTTATAAACAGCGGGGGGCTGGAACGCAGTGATTGTCGTGTCGTAATTTGGCACAGCGTTGTGGGTCTTGCAATGGGTCCGCGGCGTTGTGGTAAAACCACAATGGAAATGTCAAAAGTCTGATGTAACGAGTGAATTAGTAGGACTACGCGTAAGTCGACGGAGGCGAAGGGCTGTGCGTGGCCCAAGCACTCCCTTGGTTCAGATGTTTGCACATGTACACCGCCCCCTACTTAGTCTCTCCCAGACAGACGCTTCAAGAAAAGGCAACCTCGTAGCTCGGCTTGTTGGATGCACGCTTCATATCTCTTAATCTTAATCGTCACTTAACCGCGATAATCTAAATTGAGTTCACGCCTTCTCGCACTTTCCGCGCAACACTTGTTCCGCAGCATCCAACGCATTAACCCATATCCATGTCAACCACCCCTCATTTCAATACTATGTTCAATTATACCGGGATCAAACGCCCCAATTCATTTCTACCTTGCACATCGTCGCCCGCGAAACGCTTTAAGTTCCAAAACGGAACATTTTCGTGCATTGGCCCCGAAAACGTGCAGCTTGGTCCTCAGTCGACAAATAATGATGCATATGTCGAACAAGCGGAGACGTCAGACCTTCATTCAGTGCGTCCTTGTCTCAGTCTCCTCCCATGTTCGGGCCTTCTAACATGGCATCCAGAAAAATCTAGCTCAGTTGAGGAATCTTCTAGATTTAAACATTAAAGGCCAAAAAGAAAACGGTTTTTGTATTGATAACTGGGATGAAGGGAGTAACCAGGATAAATTCATCCTCACTGAAATGCAGTGCGTCCCAGTTTTCGTTGCCTATTCTCCTCTCTAAGTCGGCGTTAGAAAATTGTACACCAAGCGTATTGAAGCGATAAAAGCGGCGATAGCGTCCAAATCCACTGAGCCTATCGGTCAAGGTTTTCAAGAATCGACCGAAAAACTGTGGAATCCTCCGGTGGAAACCGAAGAGGTGACCAAAGCTCCATATGGAGCCCAGGCAAAGTACGAGAAAATCCTCAGAGGCGTCTTCGGACTCCATCGGTTTCGTAAAAACCAACTTCAAGTCATTAATGCAACGACTGCAAGACAAGATACCTTTGTTTTGTGGCCGACTGGTTCTGGAAAAAGTTTATGTTTCCAGCTCCCAGCCGTCTTTCAGAACAAAGAAAACAATTCTGTCACTGTCGTAATATCCCCGCTGCGCTCACTCATTGACGACCAAGTCCACGCCCTCCGAGCAAAGGATGTAACGGCCGTGGGTCTCAGCTCAGATACAAATGCGGACTTGGCTCAGAAACATTTGCTCTCAAAAACCAAACCTGCACTAATTTATTGTACGCCGGAGAAATTACAGAAAAGCCACCCGCTTAGAAATGCGCTTGTGCAATTGTACCGAAGCGGGAATCTCGCACTATTCGCAGTCGATGAAGCGCACTGCATCACCAACTGGGGCGATGAGTTCAGGGACGCGGTAAAACTCCTCATATTTAAAATTTTCTCTACCTAAACTAATGACCATTACTTAGTACCGTGAACTCCGTAATCTCCGGGATGATTTCCCAGGTGTGCCTATCATGGCCCTTACCTCCACGGCAAACCAACAACATATCGCCGACATCATCGCCCGGTTAAAATTAAAGAACCCTACCGTGATTCGTCAATCCCTAAATCGTCCCAACCTCAGATATGAGGTCAAGCCGAAAAGGAACGAGGTCAACGATCTCATAAAATTTATCAACGATGGCCACAGAAATCATACCGGCATCATCTATCGCACAGGACGAGGACAGTGTGAACAACTGGCCAGGACCCTACGAAAAAGAGGCATTAGGGCAAAAGCATATCACGCCGGGTTGACTACGACAGAAAGAACTTCGACACAGGCCGAGTGGAAGAACGACGAATGTCGTGTAATAGTTGCCACGGTAAGTGGAGCACGACAAGGTTGTTTGGTTCGAGTGGTTGTATAATATTATTTTAGGTGGCTTTTGGGATGGGTGTCGACAAAGCAAATGGTAAGCTCTTTGATCCATCTGTTTTGTTCCTTGGGGCGACCATTTTTTGACCTAGTGAGGTTTGTCATTCACTATGACTTACCGAAAAGCCTAGAAGGGTGACTATTCAAGCGTTATCCGGAAAATTCGTTGACACCCCTTTCAGCTATTATCAAGAGACTGGGCGAGCTGGACGCGATGGCCAACCCGCCAACTGTATTTTATGTATGTTCACTCGATAGCGAGGACTTAGCAGACAGTCACCTCACTCTTCAACAGATTACACGTTCAGGGACCAGAAAGCGATCCTGGATTTACTCTCGAATAATCAGGACAGTCGGCCCGATCCATCAAATGATAGAACCTCGCGCATGGTAAAATATTGCGAGGACAAGTCTCAGTGTCGACGCGTCCATCTCCTCCGATATTTTGGGGAGAAGTTTGACAAGCAGAATTGCCGCAATGGCTGCGACAATTGCGCTAATTCGGGCCTGTTCGTCTCTCGAGATCTATCTACAGAAGCCAAGCTTGCGGTTGCTCTGGTTCAGGCCTCTGAAGACATACGCGATAATATCACTGTTCGCCAGTGTATCGAGGTATTCAGGGGATTAAAAACGGAGGATACCCGTAAGAATGCCAGAGCAAGCAATCCCCAATACGGTGCGGGGAGAGAATTGTCTCACGATCTTGCGAATCTCTTGTTCGACCGGCTTCTGTATCTTGGAATGTTGGTTGAACACAGGGTTTATAAAAATCGAGTCAATTATCACTATTATGTGAAGGTATGCTTCCCTTGTGCCGCAACGAAAAATTTTATTCATAAAATATCTAGGTCGGGCCGCTGGGGAAAAAACCCCTCAAGGAGCGTCAAAGAGTTAGCGTAACCTTTCATGCTACGGAGACCCTCAAAGGGGAGCCTGGGCCTCAGTATGACATTGCCGATCTGCCGGACTACGACCAGGATACAGAAGAGGTATTTACATCTACATTCAGTTCCCTCGTGCGTCCGGTGGTGCGACATGTAGCCTGTGGTGTTGCAGAGCGCGAAGATCCCCCTCCTCTGCTTGACGAAAAGTATGATGATGAAATGGATGATGAGTTGGATTTTCTTTAGATAACAGGCAAAGGCATTTGTTGTATGTATTAACACGTTTTCTACGGTGGAACAGTGTTGCGTTCACAAGATTTCAAGTCGGAATGCATCGCGGCGCCAACTTTTCTCCATCACCAATTCTGGATGCAACACCATATTGACATTTTCGAGTCGCCGTTGTCCGCCGGCTCGCACCAACCCCTCAAGTTTCTCACATTGTTAGTGGCATCCTGTATAGCCCGCCTGAGTAGTCATTCACTTCTCGGTTCGCCGTATGAAATTGCAGCGGTTTCCAGGCACTCATCCTTCCTTTTTCTTCACCTTGAAATATGGCTGTTTTTCTTTTGCCAAACGAGACCGTACGTCTGGACCAATGTAAAGTTGATTCATGTCAAGTTATCCGAGCACTGAACATGTAACACTCGATAAACTCGCTGGGATATCTCAACAAGAGCTGGAAGAAAAAAAAAAAACATCGAGAATAAAGAGGGAGCCAAGAGTTGAACTGATAAATTCAACCAGTGCTTGGTTGTGTTATTTGATGGTGCATTTTGCGGGTCAGGGCCCTTGCACTGATCAATCTCGGTACGCTTTCAGATTTTATGCCGTGCGATGTAGATGGATCCCCTCCGGAACTGAGATGTATCCAGACTTTCAGATCTCTTGAGTGCATGGGCGTGACGCAGATCACGCGTGACTTCGGCCTAATGATCCGATTCCGAGACTTCTTTTGCTGCTACCACTTGCAAACCACTTGAGCTTGCTTGAGCGTATCCCTTGGGCTCCCGGCCGAGTCATTCGTTCATATATCTAGGTTTGAGTGATTCCCACTCATCTCGGCGGTCCAACTGATCATAAAGGGCTCATTATGCTGCGTAAATGCCATGCGCCTTCTCCGGACTACCGCCACTCTCACGGCGGACAAGCACTTGTCATTTGCGCTTTGTCGTGCAACAGTCATTTGCACTGTCATTTACGGGGCGCTTTGTTCTGAACAAAGGGAACAAAGAAACTCAGTAAGTGACTGTTGCAGTCACAAACTGCAAATGACAGTTCAATGTCCACCGTGTCTATCGAGTGCCGTCTACACCGACCAGCGACGCGTCCAGTTCTCTGTAATACAAAGTAAAGACGTTATTCTAGGTTCGGCCGCGTCGTCGAACGCGGGATTCGCATGAAACAGACCAAATCTCGATAACAATGACTCGTGGCCATTCAATTCAAGCGTGATTCATCTCCCACGATTTTTCTCCGCCGGGGAGGACTAGGACGGTAAGGCGGTTGGTGTTCGAATGGATCAGTCTCTGACGAATATTTTGGAGATTAGACATCGCAGCGTTCGACGGTAGGGAATTCAAATGGATCGTCCGCATGTTCATGTTAAAAATCAAAAATATGGCTTAGGTACGTACATGACGAAGCTCGACGACATTTTAAAGATCGTTGAAAGTTCAACTTGAATGGCCTAGGAGTTTAGGAGTAGAGCAATTTTCTTGCTTATCCTCCTCCTGTTCCCCTTGTTGTTCAGACATTGATCAAGGAGATTTAGAATCTCAAAACGGTTGCGTCCCCCGATCTTTTAATTTGGTCGGCAGAGCCACGAAATTTCAAAATAAACTGCAGCGCCACAGTAACGGATCAACGGATCCGCGCTGATCGGGAACCTTCCGAAGCTGTGCTCCGTTTCAGGCTTTCAGCTATACAGTAGGCGTCGAACAAGCCACGAAGAACATATTAATTTATTCTTGTTCACAAGGTATTTTGGCGGACGCTGTCCTCTGTTTCTTTCCAGCCATTGCCACTGGCAGTGGACCAAGGTACAAAATTGGCTGTGACTCGCAACGCCGCAAGGCACAGGTTCCGAATCGCCGATCTCCAACTGATTTCACACGTCGCAGGTTGTTAGGGGTAGCCGACATATATAATAAGCAAGAAGAAGAGTGGGAAATCATTCACTTCTGGGTTCGTCCTCTGAACATGCTACGTTTTCCAGCTACCCTTCTTTCTCTTGTTTTTCTTCACCTTGAACTATGGCCGGTTTCTGCCAAACGGGGCCGTCGCCCGCAATACACCATGGACGCCGACAACAATATAATAAACAATTATAATGACCGCGTGAGTCGTGCGCCCTTCTCGTGTCCCATCCATCCCTGACGTCCAACAAACAGTACACCGTGAACCTCACTGTTGCGGGAACGTGTAAGTCTGACCAATGACACGTGGGACTCGCTTTGAAAGTCGTGTTCAGCTGTTAATGTGATGCTTGACACCGGGAGTACGGACATGTGGTATGCACCTGGACTCTGTGCGATGCTGAAAGATATAATTTCGGTTACAGGGTGGCACCGATTGGTGGGATCTCCGGGCCGTTCAACGATACTGGTGCCTCCGCGACCATATTCTACGGCGATGGAAGTAACTTTGTGAACGGCTCTGTTGGTCTTGGATTCGTCGAAATTGCTGGGGTCTCGATTCCAAATCAAGGTTCAGCATATTCTTATTCGTTCTTTTTAGAACATCTGACTAACCCAAAAAATCTCTCATAGCTTTCATCAATGTCACGAATGTGAGTTCGATGCCCACCTCTATCAACTTATGTGGTTTCGATGCTGATTCAAGTTGTCACAGAGCGTTGGCGAGGAGAGCGATCAGGATTCTGGCATATTCGGCCTTGTTGGGCTTGGCTTCGACGGTCCCAGTGGCTCCATTCCCGCTGCATTGACGAATGCAGGATTCAACGGCACCGAGATCGGTAAATCGGTTCTGACGAGCATCTACGACCAGGATCTCACCAAGGGTCGGTTTTTCTCGTTCTCTTTGTCGCGCGTTGGGGACGTCGAAGACACTGCCGACGCATCGTTGGTCATCAGCGGGTTTGACGACAAGTATGCTTCGGTTCAATCTGCCCCTTTGTTACCGCAGTTCCCTGTCAACAGCGGGGCGTGGGGCGTGTTGACTGACGGGATCTCTGTTGGACTTGGGGATATTCCTATTCCGTGGACTTCATTTAACAAAGATGTTCCCGCGGGGAAGGCCATAGTTCTCTTTGACACCGGAACAACCAACTTCCTTGTCCCAGCAGTGGTTCGTCCTTGAACATAATTTACCTTCCACTGCTTGATTTACAAAAATCAGGTGCGAGATGCCATCTATTCCGCCGTTCCGGGCGCGGTCCTTGCCAAAAACTCATCCATTCGTGAGTAAATTCTTTCCTTTCAATACTTCCCCCTAACTTTCTGTCAGCCAATCTGAAATTCAGCGAAGACGAAGATGTGTGGGTTGTTCCTTGCAATACACCCGTGAACATGACAACGAAATTCGGGTAAGACCAGTTTCCTGTCAAGCATCTTAGACTAACGATTGACCAAATTGAACAGGGGTCAAGATTTCCCAATCCATCCCTTGGACCTGACGGACCTCAGCTTCCTCGTTGGTCCCGATGGCAAAAACTATACGGTTTGCACCGGTTCTGTCACAAATGGCGGCAGCATTCTGGGTCCCGGGTTGGATGCTCTCTATGGCGACTCCTTCCTGCGGAATGTGTATTCAGTGTATGCTTCTCTGTTTGAAGTCCTTTCCGCGCTCATTCCTCCAACAGCTTCTCATTCGGAAACGATACAACACCGCCACATGTTCAACTGCTGGCAGATACCGCCACCGACCAGGCTGCAGCCGACTTCGCCACTGTCCGGGCTGAGCTGCTGGAAAACAGTCCTTCCGAGCTCGCTCCGCAAGATATCATCAACCTCTTCGACGGCCCATCGTCTTCGTCCTCCGCGTCCACCTCCGGTTCGTCGACACCGTCCGTTTCGGTCGCACCTACTGCCTCCAGCGCAGACTCGTCCACCCCGACGGCCGTCGACGTGCCTGCGTGCACCATCCCCGCTGGCTCAGATGCTCTCGCCGGCTCTAGCAAAGCAGCAGTGAACCTCGCGGACAGCAGCTCGTCGAGCACTGAGTCCACCGTCGATAAATATGGTCCCATCATCGTCGGGCTCCTCGCCGCAAACCTGGTCATCCTTCTTTTCGTCGCTTTCTTTGGTATTATGAACTTTGTGCGGAGCGGCCGGACAACAGGCCCGACGCGCGCGTTGAATCCTTCGTACCAGCCTGTAAAGCTCAAGGAGGACGCACCGCGCTCGTCGTTTTCCATGGCGGACCACACCTCATATTCCGATTAGCATTCTGCTTACTATTCACATAAAACCCTTCATTTACACGGACTATTTACAATGCAATCTATCGTACACTCGAACGCCATTTGGGTGTCCACACACACGAAAGGAGGATATATGTTGAACTTGAATTTATATGGGAGCGTGATGACGCTCACATTTATCAAAGTTACTACAAATTCCAAGAGTTGGAGGATAGAATTCCAAGAAAGAAGCAGGCCGTGCGTTCAGGAGGAAAAAAGTCTAGAGCAGACATAGTCTCTCCTGGACAGATGCTTCAAAAACCCCGCCTCAGAAGTTTTGAAAAGCGCCGCGCAAAAATGCCGGTCGCATTCAAGTTGAAGCAATTAATTGTGAGTCAATCAAATCTGACACACACCTTACCATCTGCCGACCCTCTGGTCAATTCAGTAGGTCTTAGAAAACCCTAACCACGGTTGTCGGAGTTTGAATCTTGTGCCGTTCCCGGCCACCCTAAAAAATGATGCAGCGACTGCCATTTTCAGATGTTGATTCCCATATATGGACGAAGCCCCTCTTGTCCGAAACACAGGCAGTCAGTCATGTTCTCGTATATTTCTCGTTCCCTGGGCTATGTCATCAAGTCTCGTCCAGTCCCTCCCATAAGGTGATAGTGCATGAGATCGATCTTCTGAATAGAACGATTCTCACACAGACCGGAGCCTCAATAATCCAATTAGGAGGTCACTTCAGCATCGCCCATGGCGCTTCGCCGATTTTTTCAGGCCCGGGGTACGTCGACTGGTTTGTTGTTGTATTTCACCTCTAATCCATGGGCAGACGGCTTGGAATGACATTCCAACGCCAGTTGACAGATATCTTGGGCTCCTTCCAAAAAAAAGCTGGGGTAAACTCCCTGAAGAGCTATTACCTCAACCTTGGTCTTGTAACTGGCGAAAGTGGGACATGGACCTCGGCATGCAGTTGTCTGTGATTCCGACAATTTCGGAACGGTTCGGAGTCACACTGCAGCAACCGCTGGTATATCGCTGCGCCCACAGTGATGACAATTCTACAGCATTTCTGGGGGTCGAAGAGCACATAAAGAGCCCCAGGTTTTATTTTTTCGACGCTCCAGCTAAGGATTTGTTTCGCTTCGAGCAGGCCCTCGAAAATATCGCATCTATTGGTGCCCCAGAATTCGTCGATACGGCCAACTGGAACAAAATGACGCATTTGGGATCTCTTCTTGACTTCCAAACTATCCCTCGACATCGTAACATCCCCGGTCCTCCGCTTCTAATTCGTGATTTGCACGAGGTGGGTGCCATTCAAAGTTAACCTCGTTTAAATCATGCCCACAATGCAGAGCCCGTGGGGTGTCG
This sequence comes from Mycena leptocephala, assembly GCA_029378395.1. NCBI lineage: Eukaryota > Fungi > Basidiomycota > Agaricomycetes > Agaricales > Mycenaceae > Mycena > Mycena leptocephala. The sequence goes on from JARJLF010000038.1 coordinate 225,587, forward strand.
AACGGCGAGACAATCTTGAAGTTATCGAGGCTCTCCAAGCCAATCCCGCCCCGCGGAACTGGTGCTATATCCCCGAGTCCGAGCTCCCCGAATCCTGGAGCTGCTCCTGGGCTGACTGTTTCTGGGCTGTCTCTGAGCGAGACATGATTTGTCGCAGATATCCATTGAACTGTCCGAACCCCATAATGTTCTCCAACGACTGGCCAAACACTGTGCTGCTGGAGTCCGGGGGTATCTTTTATCTTTATGGCCAGGAACACGAGGAAGTCTCCGAATTTTATAGGGCTATCCTCGGCCCATCCCCACCAAAGCAACTTCTGTATCGGTTCGATGGCGCGTACTCCTCGATCGCGGATTTCCTTGCATGTGCCGACTGGACAAAGATGTCGCTTGTGGCTCCCAGGAAAATCGGTGGGCTGTTCTTTTTCCTACTTTCAAATGCCCTACCGACGCACATTCAGAATCATCCATTCCCGATAACAACCACTCTCAAGGCACCAAACTCCCTTTGACGGACGACGGAGGGCCTCTACGGGTTGCTGCTAATACGCATTAGTTGAATTATGATTTTCTTTGATTTTTGACGAACCTTGTTAACATTTGGCCAGCCGAAAGCTCACAATGTGGCAGATGTATCGACCGCCGGTATGTACATTCGGCACTCGCGGCCACGGCTGACGGCGTGTACAACAGGGTACATGGCGATTCGCACCCCGATACATATACAAAGAAAATTCGTCAGTGCCCGAGTGGGACAGGAGTGAGGATGATCAGCTGCCCGCACCGTGGGCATGGTTCGACGCGTATAACGTCTGCGAGCATCCTGACGAGTGGCGGTTGTCGGAATTACAGCGCAGGTTCTGCACTCAAGCTCTCACGCCCGTTATGTTCCGCTGCGTCCCCTGGTTGCCACAAGGTCAAGTCGCAATCTTTTCCTCTGATGGCAAGTATTACTTGCAGGATTGCGATTTCAAGTTGTGGGAATTCGAAGGCGCGTATGAGAGTGCCGGCGATTTCATCGAGAACGCAGACTGGAACAAGCTGGAGCAGCTGGAGGATGAAGACTGCAGGACCTACGAGTGGCCTGAGGATGATGATCAGGGGTATTTCACGAATCTCTTTGCGCAACACAAGGCAGATGTACGGCGCAAAGTCTTTCAAGGGAGCGCATTCCGTCGGGCCGCTCGATTGAGGAAACGCCGTGGGCTGAACCGACACCGGGTCGTTCGATGGCATGGCAATAAAACAAAAGACTCAGAGAAGTTTCCGAGGATGTAGTTCTCGTGACGCTGGATTCTGCATTGTTCTGCGTTACCAACTACAAAGGATTTGACTATGTATTTTGTAACATTCATTCCCCAGTCATTTTCATTTTTGAAAATAAGACCGTCTGCTCACAATCTGAACGGAGATGTAGATCCTAGTCTCAAGAATCCCAAGCAACTTGAAGCCAGCCTCAATGTGGCGAAAAAACGAAAAAGAAAAAGCTCACGTTTCTGCGATGCGGAGAAAGGAGGCGGGACGGACACGAACAAAATAATGCGGATTACTGGGCTTGCGAAAGTCGAGCTCGACGACTCTACTAACGTTGACTTGCTGCTCGAAACGATTTCCGAAGCCCTTACACACATTCCCTCAATTTTCTACAATTCGTTGGTCAAGACAACATTGAAGGAACCTCTGTTGTTTTGTTTGTCTAGTAGTCCTAATAATTCAGAGATGAACGGCAGACGTATAGACCAAAAATTATTGCTCACAATACTAGTAGAACCGTTTAGCGTAAGCCGAGGGACGGTGCGAATTTCGAGGTCGAGGTTGACGTCATTTCAACCACATGTTGAATTTCTTTTTGAAGCAGAAGCACTTCAATAAATATTCCACAATCGACAATCTACTTGGCTTGAACCCGGACAAAGCATACGATGGCCGTGTTACAAGCAAAACCATCAAATTTCAACAAGGACTAGGTACAAATCACTCCCTGAGCTTTTCCTTTGTCATGACACAATTTATGTCAAGCCCGCCCACTCAAACAAGCCCATGGAACTCCGCAAACGGGTCGTCATCCTCGGCGGACTCGCGGATCTCGACTTTCCCGCGGATGGAGCGCGCGGCGCGCGCACCCACGAGGTGCTCGACGAAGGCCATGGCCATGTCGGAGCCTGCAGTGACGCCGGAGCTGGTCCACACGTTCCCGTCGACGACCCAGCGCGCGCGGGGGACCCAAGTGATGTCCTTTGGGGTTGCGGTCTATATTATAATACACGCGTCAGCTCTTTGTCCGTACAAGGTGGAAACGAGGAAGGATTCAGAGGAAGGCGGAAGGCGGAAACGCAACGAAAAGGACAAAGAAACGCACCACGATCTCTCTATAAAACGCCTTGTTCGTCGTCGCGCGCTTGCCGGCCAGGAGCCCCGCGAACGCGAGGTAGACCGAACCGCCGCACACGGACATGATGTATTTTGCCTTGGGCGCCTGCGCGGCGATGAACGGGATGAGATCTTTCGGGATCGGGGGCGGGCCGGTGGAGTTGGGGTCGGGCATGGGGCCTGCGGGGCGGATTATTGTCAGCGTTAATGTAAAAGGCGAAGTTGGGAAGAAGGAAGGACGAAGCACGAACCAGCAGGCACCCAAATCACATCCCACTGCTTTCCGCTCTGGAGCGCCTCGCCGTAGGTGAGCGTCGGGATGAATTTCGGCGCGCAGTCGCCGCGCATGGACACCACGGGTTCCATGCTCGGCGCGAGGTACGAGATTTTCACGCGGTAAGGCACCTTGAGTTGGATTTAGGAGTTAGAATTTGAATTAATTTTAAAGATCTAGAGGGAGAGGGAAAGTGAGAGGAGGCACGCACCTCGCCCATATCCTTGCCTAAGACCGGGTGGTCCGCGTCGTTGAGTCCGGCGAGGATCTCCATGTTGGGGACGAAGTCGCTGAGAGTCACGCCATCGCAGACGCAGACGGCGATGGTGAGGGTTTCGGGCATGGTTGATTTGGTTTGGCAGTGAGGTTGAACTGAGTTTGGAGGTTGAACTGAGTGTTACTTGTTGGTTCAACTGTCGAGGTTAAATACCATCCTCCTCGTCTGGAGGTAAGCAAAGGATGGTCAGCCCGCCGGGCGGACGCGCCAGTCATTCCATCCGCTTAATGGAAACTGTCCAAGCAAGCAAAAAATAATATTTGATTTCGCTTAACGATATGTGTACCGCGTCGGCTTCGATGCGGCGTTCATTATGAACCATCAGATCCCGCAGTCGACAGTTACTTGAACGGGAGACAGGACTGCGGAGGGTACCCGAGATAGAACAGATCAGCTGCCATAGAGAGTAGAACTAGGAGGAGTGCCGGGTGAACGCGTACACTCCCAACCAAGTCGAGGCCGTATATAGGAAGGAGTTCCGTATGCAGCGGGAGTTCAAGCAACGACATTGCCAAGATCACGGCAGACCGCAGTCGACGGTTGTTCAAACGAGAGAGATGAGGGTTGCTGATTATCAGATTAAACAAGTGCCGGGCGAACGCGTACGCTTTGGAGCAACGAGTGGAGGCAGAATGTACGTACAACTTGAAGTGGGACCGTGGCAGAAGATGTCAAGTGTGAGCTAAGTCGACACGAGCTTGCGAGCAGCTGGGCTCAGTGGGTGATACTTAAGAGAGCTTCTATATCAAACGGGGCACAGTTAGTACAAGCGTGCTGCGTCTGTAGAGAGACTAGGGAGTGTACTTACATCACCGTGAAGTAGAACCGTGTAGTGACAAGTGTGACATCGTGACATTAGCGCCTTGCCCTCGTGACCTCGTCGCGTCTCTCCTCCCCGTCGTTTTGAGCCTCTATACCGCGTTTTTCGTCCTCTTTCGCTCACTCGTGGTTGTTCGCCCCTCTACTGAAGTTAGCCTGCTCGCATTTTCCGCCTCCTCGTCTCCGCCGTCTGTCTGATCCACCATCTCCCTCATCGTCTTCGTCCTCCAGTACGGGCTGTTCCGTCTCGGCCGCGGCTGGCCTGTCCTAGTTAACGCGCCCGATACCTCGAGAAACTTCGCCAGCGTTTGGATTCCTTTCTCGTCCCCAATATATCGGGCAGCGAAAGCTGCTTGCCAGTGAACGCTTCACGCAGCACGTCACGATGCTGTTCATACAGCCGTAGTCCCGTAAGACGTGCACCCTCGTCTGGAATCGCTTCTCATACTGGCACCCTATACCTTCTGAGGGGACGAATTTTGTGTAGTACTCATCGATGACAGCATGTCCCGCCGGGCGCCCTGCACTGATCCACTCTCCCATATTTAAACCTCCCTCTTGGTTACTTTGAAGTGAGCTTTCGGTTTCCACGAAGGGGTTTGTGGTCTGCGGCTGGGTATGTCTTCCTCCATCTTTTTGTCCACTTCCTCAACGCCTTCTCCTTCGCGGTGCACAGGTTTCCTCGAGACAAGTGAAGAACTTGACGATTTTTTCGAACAGAAATATGCAGTGATTCTTTAAGGCCAGTTTCTTCCATGTTCAAATTGAATTTGACTTGAACCGATTAAATCCACTATCGCTCTAGACAGACTAACCTTAAATCTATTCATCCTCCACTTCAAGTTCTTTCTTTCAACCAAATTTAAAATCTGTTTTCTCATGGCGGTCACCCATTACGCTAGCCTTACAAGAGCGAAATTATATTGTGACAACTATTGTACTAGGGTCAAGGAAGCATGCATATGTGAACGGTAGAGGTCAAAGTAACAAAGTTTCAAGTCGAAGTTGATTCCTCTAGGGTGATAGGTGAGCAAGCAGTCGCACAAAGTGGAAGAGATGCAGGAGAAGGAAAGTGAGGAGAATCAATGCAGTGGTGGGTGGGGTGGGGTGGGCATAGAAAAGGCGGCGCCATAAATGGGTCACACCTTGAGCAGATATCTTGTCCAGACCACGGCCCACAATGCAGCTGATCCCGCATTTAATAAACAAGCAGGCCGACCCCAGGCTATAATGCAGGTTCGTTAATGTAACATTATGGTAACGGGCAGCACGACGAGGAAAGTTGGTAAAGTGGACGGGTACTCACGCGCCGTTATTTTGATTGCAGTCCTCTTGACACTGCGCGCATTTGTTGTGGGGCGGCCCTGTCAGGGCAACGCCGGGGACCTGGGGCGACCCCGTGTCGGGGCGGCCCCAGGTCTGTGCCGCGGCGATGAAGACGACGAGGATACAGAAGCGGCGCATATGTGTAGCGTAGTTTGGCTGGTTTGTGTGTTACGGTGGTAGGATGCGGTGGGCGTCCGATGTGGGTAGCTGGAGGAATAGGATGCAGCTATCTACTCTATATAAGCGAATGAGTTATTTCGTGAGCGGTGTTGGATCGGAGTGCTGTTCGGTGGGCTTCGGTTGGGTGTCGGAACCGTTCAGTCTGCGATCCTAGATGGTTTATTCAAACCTAATCCTCACCGGGCTTGAAAGCTCCGTCCGAGCCCAGACGTGGGCAATCGAATTTATCTTTGAAAGGATTGGTCTGACGTATCGAGACAGAGTTTGCTTCAGATATTCGCGAACGAGAATGGAACGGAATGGAAATCGGGTGTAGGTTGCATGTTTGAACTGATGCGTTTCACTAGCGGGAGCTGAATCGTCGTCAAACTAGCTCTTGTATACTGTTGAGGGTTGCCGACTATCAGATTAAACGACCGGGTGTGCAAGTGCCGGGTGAACGCGTATGTACGCTCCGGAGCAACGATTAGAGGCAGAATCTAAGGTTAGGACCCTGGCAAGTGACAAGTGCCAACTTGAAAGTTGAAACTGAGTCGACGTGAGCTTGCGAGCAGTTGCGGGCCGAGAAAAGTGCTGACATTTCGCACGAGTGGCTTTCATGAGCTACGGGGAGCCACGCCCGTGTGGCCGCCATCCCGAAAGAGGCTGCAGGCTTCAGTGGATTACCATGCAAGTCACTGAGAGCTAACCGCGGGGTGACAGTGGCATGTGTGACATCGTGACATCGGCACTTTGCCTTCAAGTTCGTCGCTCCGGTCGTCGCGTCTCCCCGTCGTCTTGAGCCTCTATACCGTCTTTTTTCTCTTTCGCTCGCGCGTGGTTTTTTGGTCGCATCCCCTTCAAGACCCAAAGCACCATTGCATACTGGAGTTGGCCCGCTTGCCTCGTCTTCGTCTTCCGATCCACCATCTCTTCGTCCTCCATTACGGGCGCCGGTTCCGTGTCGCGCCGCGGCTGCCCCGTCTTAGTTAATGCTTCCGATACCTCGAGATTCGAGAAACTTCGCCAGCGTTTGGATTCCTTTCTCGTCCCCGATATATCGGGCAGCGAGAGCTGCGATGGCAGCATGTCCCCGCCTTGTACTGATCCACTCTCCCATAAACCTCAGATTTCTTGGTTACTTTGAAGTGAGCTTTCGGCTTCCACGAAGGGGTTTGTGGTCCGCGGCCGCGAATCTGCCTGTTGGGTATGTCTTCCTCCTTCTTTCTGTCCACTTCCTCAACGTCTTCTCCTTCGCGGTGCACAGTTTTCCTCGAGACAAGTGAAGAACTTGAGAATTTTTCGAGCAGAAGTATGTTGATTCTTTAAGACCTGGCAGTTTCTCCCATGCAACTTCCATGTTCAAATTGAATTTAACTTGAACCGATGAAATCCATTATCTCTCTAGACAGACTACCACTCGTAACCTTGTTTACTAGAAATCCATTCATCCTCCACAGTTCAAGTTTTTTCTTTCAACCAAATTTGAAATCTGCTTCCGATGTTTTGTGGAACAATTGGACCGCATGAAGATCTCGTCACTTGACCCCTGTCCGGCGCGCTAAACGGGTTACGGGATCGCAAGCGGCTTGACGGCTTTCTGTTCTGTTCTTTGATTGCGGGGTAACCACTGCTGCCAGCTACCTCGAGGTCCGTGCCCGCCACGTCGACAGTCTAGCTCTTCTCTGACCAATTTCCACCTTAACCTCGACCGCCACCCAGTCTTCGCTAGTTAGATGTTACGCTCCCGCTCGCTGCGCGGCAGCCCATTCACACAGTCTCTCCTAGCTCGGACCTCATTGTCGAGGACGTTTGCGACGACCCTGCGAACGCGTGAGTGTTGATTTATAAATCTTCATGCACAGTTGTGCATTACAGTATGGCCATTCCGTGTGATTGTTCGCCGGGTTCGTTGGGGCCGGATTTCTGGACTTCAGGATTTGCGAACACTTGGCGTGGCCTGGGAAATACACACAGAAAAGAAAGACTAATTATTGCAGGCGAGATGCAGAAAATCGTAGTTGCGAATCCGGTGGTGGAGCTCGACGGCGATGAGATGACACGTATCATCTGGAAGAAGATCAGGGAGGAGGTGCGTTGCGTTTATCTCTTTGTCTCCTTCCAATGCGATATTCTGTGTACCCCTACCAACCCACCACCTCCATACACCCTCACCTCCGAAAAGACGGTATTCTAACTCGACCCCCAGCTTATCCTGCCTTATCTCCAACTCGACATCAAGTACTTCGACCTGGGGCTCGAGTACCGCGACGAGACGAACGACCAGGTCACCGTCGACGCCGCCAATGCCATCCTCGAGCACAAAGTCGGCATCAAGTGCGCGACAATCACGCCCGACGAGCAGCGCGTGGAGGAGTTCAAGCTCAAGGAGATGTGGCGGAGTCCGAATGGGACGGTGGGTTCCTTTTTTCGTGCTTGCTTTGAATTATCAAGACTTAGTGAGTGTGTAGATCCGCAACATCCTCGGCGGGACCGTCTTCCGCGAGCCTATCATCCTCAGCCGTATCCCCAAGCCCATCCCGGGGTGGGTCAAGCCCATCGTCATTGGCCGGCATGCGTTTGGCGACCAGGTTTGTCTCTCCATCTCACTCTGACCTGGCGGTCTTCTATCATTTGCGAGTGAGCTAACGACCCGCCACAGTACCGCGCGACCGACTTTATTGCCCCGGGCCCGGGCAAGCTGCAGATGGTGTACACCCCCGCGGACGGGAGCGACGCGACGACGCTGAACGTGTACGATTTCGTGGGGAGGGGCGTGGCGATGACGATGTATAATACCGATGAGGTGCGTTGCGTTGCATTTACTCGTATCTGTCCCCCGTATCTTTTCCACTGTCGAGGCTTCTCGAGGGAATATTCGAGGAGACACTTCTTTTAGTAAACGAATATTAACTAGAGTCGCAGTCCATAACCGGCTTCGCACACTCGTCCTTCAAGATGGCGCTCGCGAAGAAGATGCCGCTGTTCATGTCCACGAAGAACACGATCCTGAAGAAGTACGATGGGCGGTTCAAGGATATTTTCCAGGAGATATATGAAGAGTGCGTCCTCTCCTCTCCACCGTGTTTTGCTTCTGCGCACTCTCTCGCCCTACCTCTACCTGTTTTCTTTTTATGATCTCCTCCTTCCCCTCCTTCTCTCTCTCTTTCTTTTGAGTAACAACCCACCAACCAACCCCACCCTTATTTATACAGCCATTACAAACCCCTCTTCGACGCCGCCTCGATCTACTACGAGCACCGCCTCATCGACGACATGGTTGCGCAGGCCATCAAGTCCTCCGGCGGCTTCGTGTGGGCGACGAAGAACTACGATGGGGACGTTCAGAGCGATATTTTGGCGCAGGGGTGAGTGTGATTGCTTCTTTTTTTACTTGGCTCTTTTTCTTCGTGTTCTCTCGAGGGGCTAACGCGTTCGCAGGTTCGGCTCCCTGGGGATGATGACGAGCGAGCTGATCACGCCGGACGGGCAGGTTATTGAGAGCGAGGCGGCGCATGGTGCGTTCTTGTTCATTTTATTCCTTCCCTCTGGGCTCCTTTCGCCTTGGCTCCTTCCCCGCTCCCTTTAGTCCTTCCCCCTCCCTTCCTCGCTCCGCTTCCTCTCCCCCCTTCCTTTTTCTTCGAAATAAAATAGGAATTTGTCTCAGACTAACGTCGCCACCTCTCAGGAACCGTCACCCGGCACTACCGCGAGTACCAAAAGGGCAACGAGACGAGCACGAACCCTGTCGCGTCCATCTTCGCGTGGACGCGCGGCCTGCTGCACCGCGCCAAGCTCGACGGCAACGCGCCGCTCACGGCGTTCTGCGAGAAGCTGGAGGAGGCGTGTGTCGAGGTGGGTTTTCCTTTCTCGCGAGAGAGCAAGCCGATGCTAACGAGGAACGATTTTATTTAGGTCATCGACAAGGACGGCGTGATGACAAAGGATCTGGCGCTCGCGATCCACGGGCGGGATATGAAGCGGGAGCACTGGGTGATCACGGATGTGTATATGGATGCAGTCAAGGCGAAGCTGCAGAAGAAGCTCGATGCGCAGGCCAAGTTGTAGAGTCGCGTCGCGGTGTACATGTATCCCCCACATCTAGCAATTCCATGCACTCAGAAAGTGTTGATGGGCTCCGCACTAGATAGATCGTAGCATATTCTCTAAATACGACTGAAAGGAACGCGACAGACAGACAGATGTAAAGCGTACACAGAGCATGGGATGACAGACAGAATTACACGACAGAAAAAGGTGGGACTATGCACCCAGACTCGCGAGCTCTCTCCGTATCTCCGCCTCGCCCTCCATCTTCTTGAGCTGCGTCGCTTCCAGCCGCTCCCCGCGCTTGGCCTTCTCCTTGAGCTCGTCGATGGCCTTGAGCTGCAGACGTGCGTAAGATACAGGGCGAAGAAACAAACGAAAGGGAAGACGCACCTTCTTGTTAAGATTCCTTGCCTTCTTAGCGACAGGATCCAGGGCGCTGTCCAATGCGCTCGTGATCGGCGACTCCCCGTCGACATTGAGGTCTGGCGGCGGGATGTACAGCGTCCCGTTCCCATTCGCAAGATGCAGCTTGCCATTCGGCGCCGCACCCGCCTCGCCATCGACGTCGGGCGTCACCTCGATCGATGGCCGCCCACTAGCGGCATCCTCGCCCCGCTCCCCGTTCGCCGCCCGCTCGCCCTTGTCCTTCCGCTTCTGGTTCCCGCCGTTGCCGCCCTGATTCTGGTTCCCTCCCTGCCCCTGCTGTCCCTCCTCCCCGCCCTCCTTCTTCCCCTTACGCTTCCGGTTCTTCTTCTCCCCGCCATCGGGGCCCGGGCTCGGTGTATGCGGCGCCCCAGGCACATGCCGCCGCCCGCCGTTCTGCTGTCCCCCAGGCCCGCCATATCCGCCTCCACCCCCATTTCCCCCGCCATTCGCATACTGGTACCCACCCTCCCGCGGGCCCGCGCCGGGTGCGGGGCTGCGGTTGTACATCCGCGGCGGCGTAGCCGTCCCGTTCGTCGGCACGCGCGCGGCCCCGCCCTCGTCCTCGCGCTTGAAAATCGCGGGGGTCGCGAGCCCGCGCGCGCCTGGCGGCCTATATGCGCCTGCAGGCCGCGTGGGCACGGGCTTCGCGACCGCGGCGAATTCCTGCACGCTCGCGCTCGGCTGCGGCGCGGACGGGAGCGCCTGTGCGAAGGGTGCGACCTTGTCAACGGGCGTGGGTCGCCATGACGCCTGGTAGAGCTCGTCGATGAGCTGCACGTGCATGAGCGCACCGGAGCAGTGGTAGATCTTGATGCCGTTGTCGACGCGCAGGCGCGGGGAGAGGGTCGCGGTCATGAGGAAGCGCCCGTCGGGCGACCAGTCGCAGTAGGACGTGTTAGGGGCGTCGATCGTGCAGGCCTTGGCGAAGGTCCGCCGGTCGAAGATGTCCATTTTGCCGGCAAGGTTGCCGAACCCTGCGAGGGCGATTAGGCGGCCTTGCGGGTTGAAGGAGATGAAGTTGTGGGGCGAGGCGCCGAAGTCGTATATCGTCCGTACCCGTTGATCAAAGAGCATAGTTTTGGCGGGCATAACTGCGCTTGTTTAATGACCGCAGACAGCGGATACGAACGAAGAGGCTCACATCCGTAAACGACCCCAAATTCCTTGGAGGTCGGACTCCACGTGAAATCGTGGATCGGTCCTTCCTTATCCAGCGTCACCCTGCAATCGAAGTTGCCAGCGGCGCTGAGAAGGTACAACATCGTCTCTCCATAGTAACTCTTATTAGAGTTGTCGACCTCGGTCTGCGTTAACAGCAGAACCTGCGTCCCCAGATCATTCCACTTGATCTGCGAACGGTCGGCCTTGAAGAAAGTCTTCTGGCAGGTGGGCGGGCTGTTGAGGGAGAGCAGACCGTATATTCTGATACTCGCTGGCGCGCCCTTTGAAAGGTGTGAAAAGAGGTAGTGGGGTTAGTCGTAACTACACACCTTTTTCTCCGCGACAAACACCGCCACGGAGGGGTTGAGGCCGGGGCTCAGCGAGACACTCGTGGCACCTTCGACCTTGAGCTTATCGACGATCCCCTTCGACCATTCGGCGGGGCGGAAGACCTGGATCTCAGAGCCGACGAGTCGGATTGCGTGCGACTCGGAAACGGTATACTGCAGGTCCCAGCCGTCCTGGGTCTTTTGGGTGAAGGCAATGAGCTCCTCTCCGGTGGAAGAGGAGAACACGCGGAGGTTTTTGTGTTGAGACCCATCTTCAAGCTTGACAGGGCGCTCCCACGTCGAGATATAAGTACCGCGCGGCGAGAACTTCACGTCGACGACGTTGGGGATGGGGAGGTCCTGGAGAAGCTGGGCTCCCTCTGCTTGGAAAATCCGCACCCTGCGGAGAGAAGTTGTTCATTCGTGCAGGGACAGTGGTCGGTTAAACTCACACAGTGGGCAAGGCATATGCATACAGCCGTCCGTCAGCACTATAGTGGTAGACCCGCGCAGGCACGTCTGGGACCTCAAAGTTCGGGGCGACGATGTAGTCTGGAGAGCCGCCGACGAGGCCGATAGATTTTTGTGCGCGGACTAAAAATGGAGTGAGATCACGGAGTTGTTAAGACAGAAGAACACCGAGGGGGGGGGAAATGATAAGAATAACGCGGTAGATCGCCGAGGGCGGTGCGGAGGGGAGGGAACGAGGCACCCATGAGCGCTATATGGCCGAGCGCTATATGGCCGAGCCAGTTGCACTAGCAACAGCAGACACTAGGAACGGGCAAGATGGGTCCTGCCGGCCACGTTACTCCGCACGAGCCACAAACGTGGCAAAGGAGTCGAACTGGTATAGAAGAGACAGAAAAGGCCCAGGTATCCCCTCTGCTGCTCGTATCTGGTTCTCCACCATTTTTCGCCGAGAATTACAAGGGCGAAAATGACGTCCAAAATGCCGCATCCTGCAAAGGTCGATGTAAGACCATTGCAAGACCTAAGATTCTGGTCCGGCAGGAGCATAATCCCAGGGTATTTCCGAGCCTTCAAGTCCCAGGCAACGGCGGCTGGAGGACTCCATCCACCGCAAGACCAAAAAAGCAGAGAAAAACGGGATGGTCTGCTGGTGAACAGAGGGCGCTACTAACATGCGTATTGCTGGGAGAGTTCTGTAGCCATTGCGAGTGTCTTGAGGTGGGGCAGAGGGGGAGAGTAGAAGCAAGCTAATGCTTCGGGATGAGGGGAGGAGGAAACCAGGGTGTGGCGGAGTGACGTTGGCTGTGTTTGGCTACAGCCTTCAGGGGAGTTCCGACGGTCCCCGAATAGCAATTTCTCAACGTCTCGAAATAGTAAATTAAATAAAGCAGAGAAGATTCTCGAGAGATTTGTTTAGGATTTCGAGTTGTTCGAATTCACCTCATTTAACGTCAATTCTTTTAATGCCTTCGACTCGGGGTCAATCGTGACATGTTCAGGGTTAGCGGAGCCGCTGGTTGCAAAATAACGAACGCAACTAGTTTCCGAGCTACATATACAGCAACACCAATTCAGTTGTACACACGAATATAAGTTATGTTCCACCGGGCCTCTGCATGAAAAGTCAGCTAAAAATCGAATCAAATGGCAAACTCATTATCAGTTGAACGCACGATCAAAGTTCTTGGGATCCTCAACGATCTTTGAAGCATCCGGCGTGCAGTGAGCAGCTCTCAAACTATCCGTATTTGATGCCCAATCTCCTCCAATCCTGACGGGATTTGTGCTTTAGTTCCCCGCGATATAAATCGATAAGCACTCACGTAGTATCAATGGTCAAAACGTGGTCCTTGAAATGCTGTGTAAAGAGGACCCCGGGCCCGCCACGAACGAGCCGTGGGAACGGGCCATTGCGAAGGGTCCGGTGCGCCGCTCTTGATGTCTTCAGGCACGTCCTTGCGCGCAAAGTGCCAGATATCGATCTCGGAGTTCGTCCACCTGTGCGCATAAACACCACCGCCTGCCTTATTGAAGCCGTCGCCGTACGAGGTTGGGTCGCTGTCCAAAACGCCGCACCCCTGATTGTCCTTGCCACTTTTACAGTCCGTCCGGTCGACTTTACCCTGCATTTGCCTCGTATGGTCGACAACACAGCCCGCATCTGTGTGAAGCGTCATTTTGTTCGTGTTGACCTTGTGGACGCCCTCCAGAACGTCGATCTCGCCGCCATGAGGCCAAGACGGCCCGACGGTCCACCTGAATGCAATGTGAGACCAAATCACTCTAATGTGCTGGGGATGCTCACCACGCGGGCCACACCCCGCAATTAGCGGGCATAGACGCAAAATCAGCGATGAACAGGCTTCCCGCGTTGTACTTTTTCTTCGAGCTGATTCGGACGCTGCATGAAACAAAATTCGGTCAGCAGATGAAAAGATGTAGATGAATTCCTCACGAATCGCGCTTCGCCCCATACGACAACTGCGTCGTATTGTCGACTGCCAATATCAACGAATTGCCTTCAACAAATGCCAATTTCTTTTGTTTCGCGTCGTCGGCATTCTGGTAATTCACGAGGCCATTGGTTGGATCGGAACGATCGAAGAAGTCCCAGTTTCTGGACGATAAATTGAAGAAGATAAAGACCCGGAGAAACGATGACCTACTCCAAGAAACTCTCGCCCTGGAAATCATCGGTTAGGGTCCATTTTTTGTTGTCAACGTCTGTGGTGTTCGAAGCCGCACGCCGCGAACGGAAAGACCGTGATTGCGCCCCGATGCGAGAAGCCTCGGAAAGTGAGGGAAAGGACAGGGAGAGCAGGACAAAAACGGCATAAGAGAGACGAAACATGTTTATCCAAGGGGAGTTAAGAAATTTGAAAAGAGAGGGAACGAGGAATGTAAGGCCTGAGACCAGCTCGGAACTGTGACCAGCACGCTGAAATAATTGGTGGCAAAAGCAAGAGTGAAATTCCATAGCCGCGGTCTTTATGGGCTCCAGAATGACCGGATCTTGTTGCAAGGGCTGGGGTTGTAAGTAGCGACTTCACGGGGACTCACAAAAGGTGATCGGAATAGAGATACTATGCTACACAGAAAACATCCAAGAATTGATCAAGGCTACATCGAGCCGTGGTAGACCCATTGTAGGCCAAGAGAGTCTGCCCGCCCTAGCGCGCCCTGGCATTTTCCCTTGCCCGGCGAAATAGCCTGTAGGTTGTCAGGCTCACCCTGGCACTAACCGCCGTTGATTGTCTTCATTTGGTATAAGAACGACTAGACTGGGATAAACCACGCTGGAAAGCAATATCAATTGAAGTTGGTTGGTAAACTTGGACTTTGAAGTAGCCAACTTGCTCAGGCTTCAAGCAAGTCGACTGTCGAGTCGCCTGAGGCGGCCTGACCTTTGGCAGTCCCGAGGGCATTTAATCGAATAATTGGACAAAAATTGTGAGAATACGAGAGGCGCCTGCCTTCGGGTTACCCTCCGAGTCGCGTTAAGCCTCGAGTTCGAAGTGGTTGAAGAGGGGGCAAATTTACAGTTATTTGTATTTTGATACGCGACGAACAAATATCCGCTTTAGTAACATTCAGAGCTCTTCTTAACCTTGATGATTCTTCACTTGGGTTCACCTCGAGCGCAGGATGAGCCTGATCAGCAAGCCGGATGTTTTTAAAGGCTGCTCAACTTGTTTTTCGTCGTCGACTTTTTGGAATTTCCTCGTTTGGACTCATTGAAGTCCCAACTTCACCAAACTAGCTCGATTCCCATGCCTCTCTCGAGTTGAATTCCACGTATCATCTGAAGCTAGGAACTCTTTGAGGCGATGCTGAGCGTGCAGACCATTTAACCTTTATTCGCCTTACAATCAACTTATAGTAATCTCTGACCGGATCTCAGTGTGGGTGCCAATTTGACTGACGCCGCCGTCGAGACCAGCCGTACCGGTGCCTGGCCCCTGGGAAGTTCTAGCGAATATCGGCTCAATAATCGTTCTCTTTACCTACCTTTTTTGGACTGCCAGTCGCACCAAACGAACAACGGATCAACGAATATAGGCCATCCAGTCCTGGCGTCGCACGAACACTGATTTTTCATTGATTCAAGCTCAATAGTGTATCAGTTGGGACATCTCTACATAGACCATCTCCATTTGATTATACGGGATTCGAGGTGGGGTAGATACTTGTCGCACCACTGTCGCACTCAGTATAAAGTTGTCAATCAAACACGCCCGCTCTCACACCCAGCACTTCCCCGCCTCTGCTATGCCTAACCACCCAGATTCCTACACTGATGTTCTCGTCATTGGCGCCGGCCCAGGAGGTCTCATGACCGCTCAGGCGCTCGCACGTCTCGGGGTCAAGGTTAAAGTTGTCGAACGCCGGTACGCTAGTCTTGCTTCCGAGACAGGTCATTTCTGAATCCATGCAGTGCGCCTGGAGAGGCATATGGATATGCCGATGGGCTGATGCCTCGTACGATGGAAGTTTGGCAAAGCTATGGGATGATGGAGAAATCATGAGCCCTACTATAGGGAACGGAATGCATGTTATGGTGCGCGGACATACTATTACCACATGAATTAATGATTGACTCTTACTTAGGTCGGATACGAGCAAAACCCGAACGGCGAAGGCCTCGTGCGCTGCGTACCCAACCCAAATGTAATAGTCCCGACTCGATACCCCTACGAGTATACGCTGGCCACGGAAAATCTGGAAGGAACTCTCAGGGAGAATTTGGAGGGAGCCGGAACTCACATCACATATGGTGCCGCTCCCATCTCAATTGACTCCCCGGGTGGCGAGGAGTCCTTGGTAAAGGTACTGACTGGTTTTCCTCTTCCGGTTGGAGCTCTTTTCGATTTTAAATGACAGGTTGTTATTCAACATGGCCTGAAAAATGCCAGTGGGACATATTTTTATCCGGGAAAGGATGTTAGCGAATCATCCAACACTGAGGTTGTGCACGCGAAATATGTGGTCGGAGCCGATGGTACTGCATTTGATCTTTTCCAGTTGAGCTAACTGACATCCACTAGGTGCTCATTCTTGGGTTCGCCGCCACTTGAAGATCCCGATGGAGGGTGATACCACCGGTATGCAACAATCAAGCATAGGCACTTCTTTACTGACCATGTTTGAAGATTCTTTCTGGGGGGTAACAGATGTCATCGTCAAAACGGACTTGCCCGATTATCGCACGAAATGTGTTGTTCAGGCCAGTGCCGGGCCGTTAATCGTGGGTAATATGGTTTTGTTGTAGTTTGCGAAACTAAACTACCTACAGATCATTCCTCGCGAGGGAGATATAATTCGAATCTATGTTGGACTCTCCCCCCAGGAAGCGGTCCGCACCAGTGACGGAAGGTTGGATCCGTCGTTACCAACTGAGCGCGTTCGTGGTTTAGTCCTAGGTGTAAGCACGGCTTCGATTTCTCCCTTATGGCGCCATCAAATTCTGAACCAAAATAAATAGCGCATTCAAGAAACTCTGCGGCCATACACGATGGAATTCACGAAGGTTATTTGGTGCACGGTTTTCCCAGGTAAAACGCACGCGTCTTTCTCTGCGTATCTAAAAATGTTGCCAGTGTCTCAGCTAGTGGCGACCAAGTACCGAGTTCTTGATAAGGTTTTCATCGTCGGAGATGCATGTCATACGCACTCTCCCAAAGCTGGCCAAGGTGCCAATGCATCAATGGGCGATGGTCACAATTTAGGTTCGATTTCTTAATTGTTTCCCTTTATTGATTCTGGCTCTAATAATACTTTTACAGCGTGGAAGCTCGCCCTCGTCCTTCGCAAATGGGCGAAGCCTTCAATCCTAGATACCTACCAGGAGGAACGACGCAAATATGCTCAAGACTTGATTGCTTTCGACAAAAAGCTGTCGGCCAATCTAGCCGATGGAACGGCTGTTGGGTTCCAGGAGTAGGTGTTTACTGCCTTTTCTCTACTCACGCTGACCCGTTTGGGACAGTCTTATTCATGAGTCGAATATGTTCACAAGGTTGGTTCTTTCATAGACGTTTCGCAGACCAGTGACACATTCATTATAGTGGAGTGGGCCTTCAGTACGTCTCAAGACTCACGAAGCTCAACCTTCCGAGCGGGGCAAGCAAGCTGACCGCCGGTTTCCGGCTCCCACCGTCGCCGCTCATCCGTCTTTCCGACTGGTGTCCAATGGAACTCCAAGACCTTGCTCCGTCCGACGGCCTGTGGAAGATATTCATCTTCCCCGGTGATATCCTTGTGCCTGCAGAGAAGGAGCGTCTCGATAAATTTGGCGCGGCCCTCAGCAACAGTATTATCTCTGGGCTGACTGAACGGCTCTGTATCTACACGGTGCTGAGCAGTTCTAAAGAAAAGGCCATCTGGAGCGATGTCCCGATGATTGCACGCAACTGGAAAAAGCTGGTATTTAATATTATCCGTGTGTCCGCGTCTAACGAACATTTCCAGTGTGTTCATTACCGAGGGCGGGCACACGTACTCGCACTATGGGATCTCGTCTGATGGTGCCGCGATTTTGCTCAGGCCGGATGGGTACATTTCGATTCTGACGACTTTGCATACCGCGGCCGGGGAGATCGTCTCCTTCTTCAATGAGCTGTGATCTGTCGAGTATTGTACATACAATAATTAGGTGCTCGCACATCAGTGATCTCTTAATTTTCCTATATTATGTACCTCCCGTTTTCTTGTTCAATGGGTCTCTATAATATTAATAATGAACCATCAGGTTTCTTCCTCACCCGGCCTCACTGCTCCTCGTACCGCCGGTCGTACGCGTCTGAAAATGCTATGTAAAACATCTGGTTATCAAAGTTTCAAAAAGAGATTTGCACGCTCGAGCAAACATAGTAACATACTGGAGCTCGGCTCATACTAAATCCAAGCCAAGTTTGAACTTTTGGTGGCCGATAATCATTGAGGTCCTTTTTAGGAATCAATTATCACACCCTTTCTTTAGGCTGCCACCCGTGACCACCTTCCATATCAAGAATGATCCTCCATCGCGTCCGAGTCCCGGCACTGCCCCGGGGTCCCCACCCCGTACTGCCCTGCCTGAGCCTCTATCGTCGTGGCGGATAAAAAACGAACTCGTATGTAACGCCGTCTCTAACTGCCCATACTTTATTGAGATAGTCTAGAGATTACTGAATGTCGGACCACCCGGGCCTGCTCCCGGACGAGATCATCTCCGAAATCCTTTCACCTGCATTGAAGGTCTCTGACGAAGTGTTCTCCGACACCAGTGATATATCTCCTTTTGCAAACTACTCAGAGTCCACCTCCGCCTACCTCCTCGTTTGCAAATCATGGCTTCGCGTTGCGACCCCCCTTCTTTACAATGTCGTTATCCTGCGCTCGAAAGCCCAGGCGAAGGCTCTCAGTCTCGCCCTCTCTAAAAACGGACAGTTGGGGCATTTTATAAAGAAGTTACGGGTCGAAGGTGGATACGGGGCGCCCATGCGTATCATTCTGAAATGCTCCCCCAATATCTCCGACCTTTTTGTCTCCCTTGAGATTTACTCTTCGGATAACACCTCCGGATTTTGCAAAGGCCTTCCTCTTATTAATCCCTCTCGGCTCATCCTCCGAGATTTCGAGTACAGGAGAGCGGACAACAAAATGATCTCACAGCTGATGAGCGCTCTGGTAGAATGCATGTCCAAGTGGGACCGGTTGGTACGTTTCCGTCCATCCATGTCTCGTACTTAATTAATCGTTCGCTCGTCAGTGCGTTTTCGATTGCCCATATGCTAATGAGTATTCGGTTCGCGTCGCCATACTTGTCCAGCCTCTGGTGGACTTGAAGCGATTGCACACACTTACAATCCCTGGCGCTGACAGCCTATCGTGGGCTTATTCTATGTTCAAACAATGCCCATTACAAGTCATCCACATAAAAAAACCATTACATAAGTGGGATCGGAGCTATTTACCCTTCGACAAGGATCCCGTTCTCATGGGCCTTTTGAAGTTTAGCGAAAGCCCGTATGTTCCAATCCACCTGTTGTTTCCTATATTAAAATTCTCTGTGCAGGGCATTCGGCAAAACCAATGCGCAGGATCCTATGCTAGATCTCCCGCATATCGCTCCATCTCTCAATCCTTCCTTTACGCCTCTAGCTGGGGCTCCGAAGGAAGTACACGATACGATCTGGGGCCGCATCCTATATTTTGCACTATCCGTGCCCGAGCTGGCAGAGAATCCTGCCCCCAGACATGTCCCTCGAAGACTGCCAATATTATTGGTCTCCAAAACATTCAACGTACGTTCATCCAACAAATTTTCGCTAAAATACGTTGATATGATCCCCATAGAGACTTGGACTGCCTTACTATTATTCGCACGTCCTGTTAAAGGACCCATCGGCCATCCCTAAATTCGTCTCTGTTCTTTCGAATAACCCATACATTGGGCCCTGTGTTCGGAGTGTAGGCCCGACTGTCGTGGCCTGGGACGGTTCGGAAGATGCTTCAGATATCGCCGACGATGGATTAGATGTCGACAACGATTCTTCGGGAGGCGATTTGATGCTCACAATCCTTTCCCAAACGAATGGGCTCGTGCGAATGGGCAGCAGCAAGAGCATTACCAGCAGGTTTCTCAGCGATTCCTTCTACCTTGAACTAGAAAAACCTATTTCTTGGGATGCCTTCGAGGCGGTAGCTCAATGTTCAGGTTCGACCTTGCGTCAATTCTCGGTCCGAATCGGAACATGCTTGCACGCCTCAGCAACCGTATTCAGCGACTTGACTGCACTACAGACTTTGGAGTGGAGATCTGAGTCCACCATTATCAACATGACAGACACGCCTTCCAACGGGTTTCCAAAGTTGGAAGAGCTAGGGATTTTGCAGACAAGTCAATCGTTTTTGACCGCATTATCCTTGATGCAGTACGTTTTCCCTGATCACTCGTTATGTTCTAACATTTCACAGGCTGAAATCTCTCCGTCGTGTTGTGCTCAGCAATATCACTTTTGCCGACATATTTCTCAAGGCTCATGGACCCAAATTGACCGAACTCGAGCTTCCGTACAAAACACTTCGGGCCTTGAAGGTCGAGATATTCGAAGTTTGCCCAAATCTCGAGTCTATTTCAACCTTTATGCGCTTGACAACTGTGCGTCCCAACACCTTATATATAATGTCAGGAATGCTGATTGCGACCAGGATGATGTCCCGGATGTCGATGATTTCCACGCACCTCAAGCGGTCCCTTCGCTGGTGAAAATTATCTTAAATGCGCCATATTGGACCAGGTATGTCCGAAAGTTGCCATCGTCAATACCGACTGAACTCTGTGCCCTAGGCATAAGGATGTGATCGCTGCATGGGAACGATTCTTTATCGAATTCAAGTCCCAATGCTTCCCTAATCTGCGTGAAATCGAGGTCAAGTGCTGCTTGTGGCCAACAAGCGAGTGCGTGCTTTTTAATTAGCTGTTCCGAGGATCCGTCATGCTCATTATTATGCCACAGGCGAGACATAGCGAAGAGCTATTGGGTGCGGTGGGCCGAAATCATGCTAGAGCGCAACATCAACCTGACGGACAAGAACGGGAAGAAATGGCGACCGAGGTTGAAAGTGAAGTAGCTGGTCATGTATCTGGTTTTTATAGACAGTTATGTGCTTCGTCGCTTCGAATCGCGCCTCGTTTCAAGGAAATTCCTGTATTTCTCGTCTGCCCCCGTTCCAATCATTAGTTGCCGCATCTCTTCCGCAATATCCGCTCTAGAGACTGAAATTTCCTGACCATCGCTGTGGTTGAAGAAAACCCCAAACTGGTTGAGGTTTCTGATGGCCAGCACCCCTGGGACCCATGTGCCTTCCAGGATATCGATGTTTTGGTTAAACATAGGCCATGTCCCGCGGATCCGGTTGTCGAGTTCGAACTCAAATACGAGGTGCGTAAGGCGCATCTGCTGGAGCAGTTGGAACACGGCGACCCACGGAGGAACATACGCGGAGCGGCGGTAGCTGTGGTACAAGTAGACGCTGCGTATGTCGCCGAGACAATGTCTCCCTAGCCTGGTGAGGATGATCATCTCAAGGTCGCCGACCCAGAAGTAGAATGTGTTGCGCCGGAGAAGAATCGGCTGTGCTTCGAGATACACCTGCCGGCATGCGAGCAGCAGCACAGTAAGAATGCTGTCTGCAGGCCCTTCAAGCTTCTGCGGGTTGATGCTCGGATGGTCGACGGGTTGGTAAAATGTCGACCTGCGATAGGACTGAAGATAGACAACGCGCCCGCCCAGTGCTTGCTCATAGATGCACTGTCGTACCTCGAGAGGGAGGTTGAGCAGTTGACAGCTTTGGGGCTGTTCAGCTGGAAGAAGGCGGCGAATATCGATGCGGGGCTTTTGAGGCTGCGGCGGCGGCCGAGGGCGCAGGCGATAGCTGCGCTTTACGCATGTTCCTCGTCTTCTGCCAAAGCACATGAAGCAACAGATGCAAGGGAGACACAGGATCATCATTGCGCAGTCTCCGACGACCCCGACGATGGTTGCGGCCACAGATCTTGGCATTTGGCTAGCGGCAACCTCCCTCAACATTGGGATTTGCACGATAAATAGGAACTTACATGTGAGGACTCTTCTCGTTCAATCGGCGGCGGCGACAGGCCGATGGAGGTTGACTTCAAGTTCTAAAAAGCAGTGCTCTTAGTGTCATAATGTCGCATTTCCAAAGTCAGACATCAATCCGGCTGCACTGCCATGTGAGGAGTAGTCCTAAGTTCGAAGTAAGAGAAAGCGGATGAGCTCCGGAATTCACCCAGTTTTTTTTTTCTTCTCTGATTTTCTTTGGCTTCTTTTATTTTGTCGAAGTGCTCGTGGTGAGGTTCAAGTACAACCAGCGCAAAACCAGCGTCACGACGACCACACCGTGACTTACGTCACTGATTGTCTCCTTGTCTTGCAAACGTGTCCTTTTCCCGTCAGTGAGGCCGTCGCTAGATCATCCTGGAGGTGAACCCGAACCTACCCTTGGAGCTTCCCCAGCCTGTCTCTCAGAAGAGCTTTATCTTTTGGCACATTCTTACTTGTCGCCGGTGTGATGCACTCTGCGGCCATAGATGCTTTCGTCACCGATCGTTTCCTCGACAATATAATCGCCTTCGCTTGTACGGTCTCGTCAGAACTCTAAGTTCCGGACGTGCTGACTTGCCGCATGTACAATTCATACGTGTGGCAGTGGAATGTCGGACTTGTAGGGACCGAATCGACTCCGACGATCGGGGTTTGATTTCGGTCAACAGCTGCATGAATGCGTGAGTTATATATACCATCTGCACACATATTCACCGCATCAAAGTCATCCCTCGTCTGCGCGATGATTCCCTTGACAGTGGTGGCTCTGCTGTGCACTCCTAAATTAGATTCTCATCGAAATATGAAATCAACGTGTCATTTCTGTATGTATCCATGCATTTATTTCAACCGAGTATTGTGCGGTCGGTTTCGGTCGGTTTTGCGTTCTATATGCGAATTTTTCGGCCTCGCTTTGGCCAGGCTGGAAAGGGAACCATCGGCAGCTATTTCTAACCTGTGACGTTTCGTGAGTGACCAAAATAACGTGGTGGAACATGTTCGGCGCCGACATCAGGCATGCTTGTCCAAGTCCTTGAAACTGCTCGTTGAATTACACGTCGACGGATTGGCACCATGACGTATTTGACTCGCTTCAAAGCAATGACCCTGCAAAGGCACCTCAGTTCTATTCAAGCTGAATCACACTGTATGCTGTGCAATTTCAGCGAGTCAAACACAAACATGTGGGCATTGTGAATGCAACCCAAAAGGGTCAGTTGCCACACACTTGTTGTTCTTCATACCTGCACCCACAATCAACTTTCCTCAGTAATTCGACCTCTCAAGAAATGAATGGAACCAAGAATATTAACGAGGACGCCAGTTCGAACTCTTCTATCCAGGTTGAGCAACTAGGGGTGTGGCGAGTCTTTCTAGAAAAGGAGGCCACCTGGTTTGATCTCAGAGCACTGTGGCACAGATGGGAAATAGCCTTTCCTACTGTCAAGAAGCTCACTATAGACTTTCATATCCTTGCACCAATCCTCTTTCCGTTATTGTGCCTCGCAACATTGTTCTCTCAAGTGGCGCCCGTCATTATGTGGCATCTCTTCAATCGCAGTCTGTTCCTGGTGAGCCCCGGTCTTTCGAGTTTAACGAACGCTAACGAGCTACAGATCGAGGCTGGTTTAACCCATGGTCAATTTGACAGGGCCGCGATCGCCTATACGGTGGGGGCACGAGTTGCATTTGCTGCTCTGGTTGCCATGATCTCGTGGTGGAGGTTAGCCGAGCAATTCCTGCCGGAAAACAGTTGTCTGAAATCCCTCAGTCGGAAAGCGGAATTTCTCGTGCAGACCCGGATAGTGCAACATTTCGAAGGAATTTTGTTTGAATGTGAGTCAGCTCTGTTTTCATTTGTGAGAGTTATTTTTGACTTTGAAATGACTACTCAGGGCGATCCAAAGTAGATCTATGCAAGAGTGAAGGTAGGCATCACAATTGGTTCAGGCCCTTATTTTGTGTTGATTAATGTAATTTAGACAACCCGAAGAACGAGCAGGAAGAATTAATCAATGCACACACTGTGTGGTATATATATCAAACTCTTTTGATTGCGGTCGGACGTGCGATTTCAATCCTTTGGCAATTATACTACGTTGCCACGCTTGTTCATACCAACAAAGAGGCATTGATATATGTCATTTTGTTGTTGGTTAAGCCATTCACAAAAGATATTTTCCAACAATCTATTTGGGAAAAACGTGAGCTCTCCGTTGTACCGCACTTTAAGGAAACTAAAACCTCTCAGCTTGGATTGCAACGTCAACCGAAGTTAACTTTAATCGTATGGAAAGCATTAAGTCGATCTTCAGCAATTCCGAATACAAACAAGAGATTAGCACTAATGGGAACATCAAGGAATATTTAATACAAGGCTTGTCCTTACTCACCTCACTCGATCGTTCGAGCTCAAGTTTCATGAACAGAATATCGGAAAGCACGCCATGCCCTTGGTGATGCATCTGCAAGTTTTCCACCGGCACAATATAGCAATCGAGAGCGTATCGAATTTGCAATAGTCTCAGCCCTTCTTGGCGATTTACACATGGCAAGTTTACTGTAAATTGCCTTTGTGTGACAACTTGACGTTGTCCGTTTGGCAGTTTTACTGCTTCGCAAGCGCAATACTCCATCCTTCGAAGTTTACGTTATCGAAAATTGCTATGTTGTCAAAAACGGGGGACATGGTCACCTCGGATTTCGATGAATTGGTGGATCGTTTACATTCGGTTGAAAGTGACCTGACGTCGGTGAAAAGAATTTACGATCTTGTGCACACCGAAAGAACTCTCGGAGATGGGGAGTCGGATATGCAGCCTTCTTCGGAACTTGGAATAGCATTGGCCATGAAGTGCGATCCATTTTATTCTCTTTGTCCTGGCTCAATCATATCTGATTATTTTCATTGCAGAAACGTCTCATTTTCATATCCAAGTGATGCCAACGCATTGCACGACGTTTCATTCTCCATCAAGCCAGGCCAGCTGGTGGTCATAGTCGGAGAAAACGGCAGTGGTAAATCCACACTCGTGAAGCTCCTTACCAGGCTGTACGACTGCACCTCTGGTCAGGTCATCGTAGATGGAAAAGATATACGGGATTACAAGCTCGCAAGCCTGCATTCCGCAACCGCCATACTCACTCAAGATCATCACATATTTCCTTGTCCCTTTCTGAAAATATCGGCATCGGGAACCCTCAAGCGATATCGGATGTTGGCCTGATCCAGGAGTCTGCGCGGAAAGGGAGAGCAAACGAATTTATTTCTAGACGTGCCGATAAATACGACACGTCCTGGAGCCAGTGGCAAAGAACTTGATGGGATTTTACTGTTCGGGTACGGACGATACGGCTCTCACCAAAATTTATAAAAGCTTTGAAAAGGGACACGAGATATCTGGTGCGTGCTCTGACCTCATCTTAATGGCCGTTACCGATTGCCCACATCTATTTGCAGGTGGAGAGCGACAGAGAGTAGCTGCGTAGGTGATCATTACTATGCCTCGCCGTTTTTTATTGACCCGACTGTCTTTGCGAAGATCGAGAACATTCATGCGATTAACGTCGGGGACCGTCAAACTGATTATCGCCGACGAACCTAGTTCAAATCTCGATCCTCAGGGCGAGTGGGAGCTGTTCAAGAACCTCATGGACGAGAGGCAGGGAAAAACAGTGGTATTTGTGACGCATAGATTTGGTCATCTTACAAAACAAGCTGACCTTATTCTGTGAGCTAACTTGTATTTTCAATTAATGTGGCACTACTAATCTATCATAGGTGCATGAAGAACGGTCGTCTTGTGGAACAGGGCACTCACGATGAATTGATGGCTTTGGAAGGAGATCACGGCGAACGCGGGGAGTATTTCAAGTTATACGAAATCCAGGCTCGGGCTTTTACGTAGACGTAGACACCTCAACTCTCAATTTGAACCAATATCACGTGATATGTTGAAAACTCGAATAAATCAATTGATCAAGTACATCAGAGCCCTGCAGCCGTCTTCATCAACAAGAAGTTCGGAGTTCCCATGCCTGTCACCGGATCCCACCCAGCCATGGCGGGGAACCCACTAATAAATTATGAGACCACCAAGTGACGACGACTGTATGTTGGTAACTCACGTTGTACCACAGCCTGGATTGTTCCCAGTAGTTATATCATTGAACGCACCCGGATTTGCGTAGATCCAGGGATTTAAGAAACCCAACACAGACTTGTTGGCACTGATGAGCTGGTCATTAAGGAGACCAATGACCGATGCAAAGATGGGACTGGAGCAAGAAGTTCCTGCGACTAGGCCAGTCCGCGCCCGCTGCACAATTTCGACCTTTTGGCCTATGGCCGAAATATCTGGATATGCCCTCCCACTGGCATTGTACAAGCCACTGAACTGAGTTCCGAGTTTTGTCAGGTAGGACGCAACAGC
This sequence comes from Mycena leptocephala, assembly GCA_029378395.1. NCBI lineage: Eukaryota > Fungi > Basidiomycota > Agaricomycetes > Agaricales > Mycenaceae > Mycena > Mycena leptocephala. Next base: position 251,794 of record JARJLF010000038.1, read on the forward strand.
GGTCGTCTCTATTATGCAAATGTGAGCATCTTCAATCAGCTCGTCATCTTTCCGACTCACGGAAGCTCGGTTGGGCGAAGTAGTTCGAGAACCCGCCAGCAGAAAGTTCTGCACCCTTCTCAGGAACGTTTTCTGTGGCTCCGACAAGAGTGACGCTGGGAGAGATTAAAAAAGATTCCGTGTAGCTGATCGGGACAGTACTTACAAAGGGCAAGTTGGGAACGTTGGCAAAAACGTTGTGCAGGTCTCTCCCTGAGTGAGTGACAATGAGCTACCCAGGGATTACGTAGGACAATCGGTACTGACGGGTGCAGCAGCAACGCCCCTGCGTAAAGTCAATTATGCAGCATTACGGAAAATAACATTGTCACCGACCCATCTCCGGACGCGAAAAGAATTGAAACACCTGTAATGTAAGTTTAAGGAATAATCTGGCACCAATTATACAGCCACACGCCTCTGGCTGTTAATTGCATGTACGAGTTGCACATGGCCCTATTTAAAATTTGAACATAAGCGGCGCGAAATTTTTTTCACAAAACTTACACCGTGAGAGTCTTCGAGAGATCTGCTTCGGTGTTGAAACCGTAACTAGTGGTCAAGACCTGGGGAGGCGCTGCCTCTGCGATCATGGCGTTAATTATGTCAAGGAATCCCTAAATTGGGTTTCAGCTTCGGAATTTTATTTTGAATATTACTCGCCTCATCAGCACCGTCTTGCGTGCGATCGCCCACCGAAACAAAGGTCACGGGCACACCTGTGGCTAGGCCTACCGTGTACTGAATATCCCTTTCGAAACATCAGACATAATTATGAAAGAAAGAAAAAAGAGGAAAATAACAGACAAGTCTGCTTCGATCCCAGCTTGACTGAGCGTTTGCGAGTTGGTCCCGTTGTCAACTGAGGTCAAGGAAAACGACGTGGTAGAGGGCATGTCCGGACGGAGCGCTTTCAGGAACTGGGTCAAATCGGCCTAGAATAAAACGGTTCAATAATAAGCAGGACATCGTCGGAATGTGCCCTTACTTGATTGGCAAACTGATCGCCAAAACCAGCCACACCGATCACATTGTTTTTATTTACTGCGGGAGTCGTGGGGATGTTATAGAGCGCTTGAAGACAAGAAGGTGTGATAGTGGCTACAGTTCAACCTATGAGAGTTTGATTTTCGTTTAAAAGAAGAATAGACTGACCATTGCAACTGGCAGCCGGTGTAGCATCTGGTGACGGTACAGCCGCATTTGTGAATGAAAGGATGGGCCCAGCGCGCAAAGGGCGCGAGAAACTTGCGGAATTTTAGTTGACAAGGATGCACATGAAACGTGTGATTATTTACGATGTTGTGGGAGCGATGAGGTTGATATGACTGATTAGTCCCACAGGAAGAGAGTATTCTAGAGTGCGAATGGACTCTTTGCCGCTGTCCACATGAGTAAAGACGGAAAAATCGGCTCTCAACATTTCGTTCGCTTTGGCAACTGGGACGGTGAATGCAATCCAGTCTCCGGCCGGAGTCGATGTCGTGGATTCTATACCATTACCCGAAAGCCACTGTGTCACGGCGGCAGTGGTCTCTTCTGTAGGTCGGGCAAACGATTCAACCTGACCGTTTCCTGTCAGAGAGATAATTAATGAAATCGGCTATAATATTTACCTCTTCCTTCGTTAACCATTGGCCGTACAACGCGCTATCCGGAGTGCTGGCTGCATACAGAGCACTCTCGAGGCCAGCGATATCATTTTGCACGAGATTGATGCGCAAGTTCAACGTCTTGTCGGCTGGGGCGGCACCCGAGTGAACGAAACCGGCCGGAGCAGCGGCACGACGATCATGCACCACGAGATTTGCAGGAACCGTAGGCTTCCCGTAGGCAAGGGCGAGCAGAGATGCTGCAAAAAGAGCGGGCACAATCATGGCAACTTCCTCGATAACCCCAGGAGACTCGGATGGCACCAACTTAAGGACGCACCGTGAAGACATTGTTTCCTATTCCACGCACTCGCGGATCGGGGGCCCGGATAACAATAATATCGAGCACGAGAATATAGACTTCCTCGCCTCAACGCCAAGCGAGGTTCCAACCTACAGTGCCAACCTAGCCTTCACCCTGCGAAAACCCAGACCTCGGGCGCAGTACAATCCGAATTTGGCAGTGATTTCCAAAACGTCACAGCCGCTAAGTGGTCGTGGATTCTCCGACAAAAAGACAGAGCACGCCGTCGTTCTTGAATTAGGTTGGTATCTTCACACGAAGTGGAATCAAGGTGTAACCATGGCCAATGGCCTTGAGAAAAAAAACGGTTATTTTTGGTATCGCTTTCGAAGATTTTTTTTCGAGTTACGAGCATGCGGTATGTTGGTTCGATGATGATCTATTGAATGCCATGTTCGAGAACAATCACTCTGCCAGTACAAGACGAGCGATATGCCGATTTTCGCTTTGGGCGTACCTTGAAGTTTGCTTTCATACCTTGGAGTCAAGAAGAGGTCGGAGTAGGTCGGAATTTATATACTGCCCCGCCAATGGTTATCTTGCAAGGAATACGCCATCGATACGCTGGCAGAAGTGTGGATCGCGTTGATGTTTGGGTGGCGTGTGTACAACAAAGCGAAGTATGAGCTCAAATGTAATGTCTGTTTATAAGAGACTATGGCGTGTGACAGTTGAGCACAAATAGCTGGCACGTGCACTTTCGTTGTCTATGTTCGACGGTCACTTCGGTGCCGCATCGTCCACTCTTGAACTTGGGCACAGCTCGCAGTATCCTTTATGCTTTTCCATTTTCGACGTCTGAAATTCGATTGGCAAGCTCGAGGCGAGATAAGCTTGATATATATATTTTAACGCAATTCTAGTTATTATTATTGGACCATCGATTGCCATATCCTCGGGGTCTACTCGGCGGCACGGGCTGGGTGCTTGAGAATAACCTGCCATTTTCAACGATTATCTCAGGCCACATGTTCCTATCTCTGCCTTGCGGTATTTCCGGCACAAATTCGAACAATTTATGAATGGCTAATGTTTTGGAATCTCTGACATGAGATCTACTATCTTTTACCTCCGAATGGGCATTCAAGGTTCTCAGGTCAAGTTACGGTTGTGGAGTAGAAGTTCTCTATCTTGCGACAACTGTATTCTTCCATCTTGATAAGCGCTGTTTTACTGCCTGGCCGGATCCTTCTGAGTTCTGGAGAACGTCTGAGCTTATGCAGCACACACGGAGCGCATGGGAGCAGCTCTTTCAACAGCTATATAAATACCGAGCAAATGGTAACGCACTTCAGGTTCTCTCCTCGTGCAGACACGTCCTCACCTCTAATATACTTGCCATGTTCTTCGCTGCCTCCCTCCTCAGCTGCGCGGCGCTCCTCGCGACCATCGCGTTCGCCGCCCCCAGCCCCGGTCTGCAGTCTCACATTCAGCGCCGTCGTCAGGGTGCCCACTTATCTGGCCTCATGCGCCCCGCTGTAGGCGTCAACAACCTGCCAGTTAAGGTTGGCAACAGCTCGCACGTCGCCTTTAGTTCTAATTGGACCGGTGCTGCCTTTGAGTCCCCTGCCGGCACCTACAAGTCGGTCACAGGTGGTTTATTGCACTGATTCTTGTTCGTCAGTCCCATATTGACAATGGCCGCCTTCGTAGCCTGATCACCCTCTCTAATTCTTTGGGCCCATCTTCCATGATATTGGCGATATGTCTGATATCAAAAAGTTCAATCGTCCTCAATTTATGCTGCGTGATGTACCAGGTGGTGTTGCAGCTCCGCTCAGTAAGTTGTTCATTACTTTCTTTTAATTATTAACTTTTAGTTCACTGCTATACTGCACATTCGATATTTAAGCTCAAGTCTCGATTGTGATCGGGTTGTGGGATAGAATATGGACGCGATTTATTCAGCGGATTGAGTGAGTTGAGATTACATTTACATTGCATTTCGAAACGCACAGACGTGGCGTGGGCAAGTTGAATCGCAGAATCAAGCTTGGTTTAGATATATACTGTACGTACAGAAGTAGCAAGTCGTAGACGTGGAAGTAGGTTTGTGGAAGTGTTTCGTTGGGGGGGGGGGGGATTCAGCCCGAAGGTGGATCGTGGAAGATTTGAAGAGAACGGTGGCCTGGTACCCTTTGCTAACTTTGGCACTGTCACTTTCACGGGCGCCTCGGCGACGACTGCGTCAGGGGGAACCACTGGTCCTTCTGGCTCCGTCCTCATCGACATCGAGCAGAGCAGCAAGGTGTTGACATCCGTCAGCTCCAGCGGTTCGTCTGTCACTGTCACCTACGTTTAAGAAGTTTTGCATAGTGAGAAACGGGTACCTAGAATGAATTTCTATCTAAAGTTCTGCACGAATTAATGAAACGAAACTCAAAACGCCCAATGGCAAGAAGTCTCATGTAGAGCTGCATTGCTACTGCCACAATTGAATGAGTATCAGACTGGGTCATGTGCAGAGTTTCCAGCAGAATTGGATGTTTGGCTATGTCCCGATTTGGATCAATAACAAACAACCGAATGGGGCGACTGAGTTTCAATATGTGTAAAAGTGTCCGGCAAAAAGCGAAAAAAAAAAATGTCCGCAGTTACTTTGAGCTCCCAGTGCAGCCATAGGCCTGCACATACCCAACCATACCAACGCTCACATCAGAACCTAACCCGATATTAACTCAAGGTTGGAGCGCAACATTTTTCTTCCGCGCAGATTTTCCCGTCTGAATAGACTGCGAGAGTAAATAATTCTCAGGAGCCTCAGAGTTACATCGACACCTACTCCTCCTTATCTAACTCAACCGACAGCAGGGCATTCTACTGAGTTTACTCACGTTGAGTCTTCTCCTTTGTTTTCCAGGTCTCTGAAGAACCGTATTATTTATAGCAGATTAGAGATCTCAAATACGCGTAAGTCGCTCCGGTACGGATCCCCATGGCCAACGTTAACGATATGGCAGGAAGCAAGATATTGTGTGGCAGTGCACTTCCGCACAGCCACAACGCTGGTTGTGAAGCTTGACCTCCATCTTCCTGTATGTTCAAAAAAGATTTTTTCTGGTTACAATACGTGGGACATACGGTCCTTCCTTCCCACCGCCAGAATATCCCGAGTGCGCGACGCGACGCGAGCTAGTCACGTGCTCATGGTTTAGCCAAACAGAGCCACAAGATCAAGGCTTCCCCGATATCCTATCTTTGGCTTTTGCGGGATGGTCTGGGTCGCATAGTACCGGTCCTGGGCGTGTCCTGCTTATACGAGATACGGGGTACTACGCGCTCACCCCTTCCAGTCTCTTCTTCGACATTTTTTCTCGACTCGACTTTTTGTCCAATGTCCATGCATTCCGAACTTTCGACTTCGATGGTGCGGTCTAGTCTTCCTAAAGCATTGAACGCTCAATGGTTCTAACTCGTTCCTCGTTTGTTGTAGGTGCGGTCGACGTCCATCCCGCGCGCGATGCCCATGCAGCCTCTTCCAGTGAGTCTAACACCATTTCAGTGGGTGAGTGCTAAACCATGTATATTACAGCTAAAGGGCGAGGATAACGGCGCGGTGTGCGAGATATGCGGGGTGTACTTGCGAAGGAACACAGATCTGCCCCGACACATGCTCACGCATTCCAAGGATAAGGAGTCGCTGTACGTTCGTTGACCCGATACTCATTATTTATCTCACGGCGAGCAGGATGTTCCGGTGTCCGATGGACGGGTGTGGCCATAGTACCTTGCAGAAGAGCAATTTGGCGAGTTCGTCACACTTTCTCCTCCGCCTCGATGTATCTGATTATTCGACTCCCTAATTCAGCGCATATCCGCACCCAGTGTGTTTCTTTCTTTCATACCGTGTGTTCTGCGTCCTCATCCGCTCTTAGCACCCGCGCGAAGCCGCACAAGTGCCCAGAGTACTTCCCGAACGGCCAGAAGTGCGACTTCAGTACTGCGGACCCGTCATCGCTGCACCGGCACCGCAAGCGCAAGCATGGGTACGCCCCCCGACCAAAGCCCATCGGCACCCCACGCGCGTACCGTGCATATGTTCCGCGCCGCGAAGCGGTCGTCGATGGGGACGATATGGATGCCGAGGGGGAACCCGTGTCCGAGTGCGAATCAGAAGAGTCGTTCGGGCATCGGGCGGAGGGGTCGAATTCGGCTGCTCCTGTCGCCGATGATGGAAATGCTGGCGAGGGTGGTGCCGAGGAAGACGGGGATCAGGATGGGGAGGGGGAGCCTGAGCACGAGACGGAGCCGGTCCAGCTGTCACCACCGCCATCCCAGATCATGAACGTCTCGTCGGAGCGCACGGAGCCCCCGCCTACGCCCGACTCACTTATGTCCTCTCCTGTGCCCCGTACCGCGTTCGAGCACCCGTCCGTCCTTGGCCCACCGGTACTAGGCCTCGCACTGGATCCTCCAGCGCCGGTCTTCGCCAACATCTCTGACACCCGCACCTACGTTGACGCGCAGTAGTACTCGTGGCGATACGTTCCGATGTGCCGATATGTCTGATTGTGCAGGAATGTCCCTGCACGAACGTGAATGGATGTATATCTGCCTCCCTATCTTGTCAACGACAGAAAGAAGCTTGATTCTCGGACGACTATGGTCTGGCGGGCAGCAGCGCCGCGCGGTGGAGTACTATACGATAGATGGGGCAGCTGCTCCTAGTTCATCATCCTAATGAGCGTTGTACTGTATGTATAATCGCTTGTAATATAGTCAGATAAGGACGAGGACCCACAACGGCACAATGCAGGCTTGCAGCCTCTGCGAGAAAAAAAATACACTCGACTCCTGAAGCTCCTCTTTCTCTTCTTAGCTCGTCTTTCTCTTCTCTTTTCCTGAAAGTCCTCAGAGTCCTCTGGCTCTTCTCGTATTCCCTGCCATGGCTCAGCCATTCAAGTGCCACGCTGAATCTGATGAATTCTGTACGCGTGGTCAAAGCGATGTCGCGTGGTCAAAGCGCTCATTCGCATTTGATCCGGTCCAAGCAATTGATTGCTGATCCTATCGCCACGGAACCACAGACAAAACGTGTGCGAGAAAGAGATGGGTATAGGAGCTCATGCTGAGCTCGTAAGCCTGAAAGATGGTGGACCTTGCAGTGAATGCGACCTCGACTTACACAATTTTCTTGGACATTTTGTGCTGTCCCGATTTGGACTCGGACGAATGATGAGAACCCAAATCAGGCGGCGGAGTTTGAATATTGGAGGGAGGAAAAAACGGAACCTTAATACTGTACTCTGAATCAACTCTGGAAAGAAATTGTGGCTCTGACGTCGTTCACAGGCCGACTCTTCCTTGCTTTTAAATTTAATTCTGCAGACTGCGAGGGGTCCGAAAAGCAGACACGGTCCCGTGACAACAACACGCATCCTTCCACGAGCTTTTTCATTGCAGAATCTCCCATTGGGGGACCGGAAGATGACATTAAAACGAGGTTTGATTCCTGCACAACATAGTTGAGAATAACCGACGTCAGTGCAATAATAATACAGCCTGCACAGAACTCGGTCCGTTAGCTCTGAGCAGCGCCTCTGACTTGTTGTAGTTCAAAAAATCCAGAAAGAAAACTGAAGTGGTTTTTCGCAAATATTTTCGATAGAGGATGTGAATCGAGTTGCTTGATAGAGAAATTCGAATGTCAAGTAAGACGTACTTGACTAGACGCGGGAATGCAAATGAAAATAGCAGACGTGATACAACTTTTTTCTCAGCCGGTCACTCTACATACTTTTGGGTCCAAACATAAGAAAGTCCTCATATCTCTTATCTGCCCCTGCCTCAATCATTAGCTTCCTGAAGCGCTCTGCGACATTCGTCCGGTATAGCGGGTGCTCTGGAGGGTCTCCATGTGTGAAGAAGAGCTCAAGCGCGCGCAGATTCCGCATAGTGAGCAAGCCACGGCCCCACGCAGTGTCAAAAATGTCCTTCTTCGGAGTGAGTTCCGTCCATTCGAGAAGTTGGAAGTCAAACTCGAATGCGAGGTTGCGCAGGCCCATCTTCCGCAGCAACGGGAAGACGACGGCCCACGGGGGCACGTACATGGTGCGACAGTTGTGACAAAGGTAGACGCTGCGGATGTCCGGGAGGCAGAAACCTCCCAAAGCGGAGTGGACAATGACCTCGAGCTCGTGGACCAGGAAATGGAAGGTGTTGTACCGGTGCAGAATGTGCAGTGCTTCGAGATAAACCTGCCGGCAGGAGAGTAGTAACGCAATAGGGATCATATCCGTGGGCTCTGAACCCAGGCTGATGGTCCCTGTGTCCAGATCGTCCGGGAGCGCGTAGTGTTTGGAGCGCACTAGGCAGTGTCCACGGGTTCGGGACGCGACGAGCCTGAGGGAGATAAGGCGTCCACCAAGAGCCTCCTCGTAGATACACTGCCATACTTCGGGCGGAAGGTGCAGCAGAGCGCAGTCTGCGGGCTGTCGAGACGGACGACGCTTACAGATGTCGACCCGAATTGAGGGGAGGGGAGGCGGATATGGTGATGGGTTTGGAAGAGGTAGCCGTCTTCTCTTATTCTTAAAACTACGCGGCAAGCACAACATAACGGGCCGGGAGTTCGTTGCTGTGGTTGGTTAAGAGGTCAGAAGCTATCTCAAAAACTTGCCGTCAGTGAGAAATATCTGTAGAATATAGTAGCTTACATGGTGTTATAGCACTAAGGCAATCGGCCGTTGCGTCCGACGAGAAGATGGTTAGTGACAAGCTTCAATCTGACTCATACGATGGCTGTCACGGTGTTGGACGATACATCTAAATCGGACATTTGACTTTCCCTTAAAATCCAGCGGGTTAAGAAGGCCAGGGTGTCGAGCATTATCGAGTTCTTTAGTGGAAAATCACCATTTGAATGCGTTGACCACACGCCGGTGGTATTGAAATTCTCAGAAAATCCTGACAGTGAGCCTTTGCCGCAACCAGGTTCAAGTTTCCAAGTGAGCGGTTCCGAGGTTCGAGCTGTTTGAAGTCGTGAATGCAAAAGTCTCGATTGGTATTTGGGTCAAGTTTGAGGCCTGGTTTAAAGTTTTGTTGGGAAAGTGGGAAAGGATGTTTGTGTGGCTCTGTTGCATTTTGACGGGGCGACCAAACCTACACACACAATCCTTTTTGGACGGTCAACTTCTTTGGTTAACTTCTACATACTTCGACTCGACTGTGATCCTTGCGCGGATCTCTTTCCTCCGAGCGGTCTGGCAATGCATTCCATGGAGCCTGCATTTTCCTGAGACAAGCGGATAACCCCGTCATGCCCGAATCGAGTCTCAATGTCTCATTCGCTTTCAAAGGCTTTCATAAAGTCTCCCATAGGAAAGAACCCGCGGTTAGCAAGAGCTCACAGTGTGCCAAGTAACCCATCGTCCAAGGACCTCATTTGAAGCCTCTCCACCTCATTTACTGGGTGTACAATCTTGCGCTGGCCCAGCACCGTAAACGAACGCGGTTGGGTCGCGGGCCGAAAAGTCTCGGATGTAAAAATGGTCTTCTTCCGTGCATGCATTATCTCAGACTACCTTGGCTTTCTATAAAATAGAGCCACGTTTACGCTGCTACCCTAGCTGCTTTATCGGCTCTAACGACCTCACGAAGCATTCAAGTTTAACGAGATTCACGAAATACGTATCTGACGCCTAAACTCCGTTTCAACAAAACGATATTACCCTCACGACTGTATACGAATTTTGCGACGATGTTCATTACTCCTCTGGCCGTTCTTCCCCTCCTTGCGGCCGTCTCCGGCTCGCCCATCCATCAACGGGCTGGCATACTCGGCGGCGGTGGCATCACACTTCCACTCACCAGCGCTGTCGGAAGCGCTCTAAACGGCGCGACCTCCAACGTCAACGCTGTTGTTTCCAGTGTCACGGCCGCCGTAGGCAGCGCCGCTTCCTCTGCTGCCGCTGTTGTTACTTCTAATCCCATCTTTGTAAACGTCGGTGTCTCTGCGAGCGTTGGGGTCTCCGCCTCCGCCTCGGGCAGTCGCGCCTCTTCTAGCGCAGCCTCCTCGTCCGCCCCGGCCCCTGCTAATGGCCTCGGCTCCGTTGTAACCCTCCCGACCAGTGTGAGCTAACTCGTTCTTATCAACTTGCATTCCGAAAGCTCACTATACCACGCAGGTTCTCTCGGCTGCTGCGTCTTCAGTTGTCGGCGCAGCTGGCGGAGCTATTTCGTCCGCCCCTGCTATCGTTTCTGCGATCCCGACGAACCTTGTGGCCAGCGCCTTGCCCTCCGTAAATGTCGTCGCCTGCGCCATGGGATGCGTGGTTGACCCCGCCGTTTTATCTGTGCTTCGCGTATCGGGTGGAATTGTTTCCTTTGTTCCCGCCGTTGTTCCCGTGGTCCCGACCAACGTGTCCTCCGTGCTCAGTGTGGTCAATGGCGCCGCCTCGTCTGCGCTCAGCGCCGCCGGCGCGGTTTCTTCCGTCCCCGCTGTTGTCTCCGTGATCCCCAGCGCCGTACCCTCTGTCCTCAGCCTGGTTGGCGGCGGCGCTTCGTCTGCGCTTGGCGCCGCCGGCGCGGTTATTTCTTCCGTCCCCGCTATCGTTTCTGCGGTTCCGACAAATGTCGTGGCCAGCGCCGTGCCCTCGGTTCTCAGCGTGATCAACAATGCCGCGTCCCCGGTGCTCAGTGTTGCCGACGGGGTTGTTTCTTCCGTCCCCGTTGTTGTCTCTGTGGTCCCGAGCGCCGTGCCCTCGGTCCTCAGCGTGGTTAATGGTGCCACCTCGTCTGCGCTCAGCGTTGCCGGCGGGGTTGTTTCGTCCGTCCCTGCTATCGTCTCTGCGGTCCCGATCAACGATGTGGCCAGCGCCGTCCCCTTCGTGCTTAGTGTGGTCAATGGCGCTGCCTCGTCTGCGCTTGGCGCCGCCGGCGCGGTTGTTTCTTCCGTCCCCGCTATTGTTCCTGCGATCCCGACTAATGTCGTGGCCAGCGCCGTGCCCTCAGTCCTTAGCGTGGTTAACGGCGCCGCCTCGTCTGCGCTCGGTGTTGTCGCGGGGTTGTTTCTTCCGTCCCCGCTGTTGTTTCCGTGGTCCCCAGCGCCGTGCCCTCAATCCTCAGCGTGGTCGATGGTGCTGCGTCCTCGGTGCTTAGCGCCGCCGGCGCGGTTGTTTCCTCTGTCCCGGCTATCGTTTCCGTGGTCCCCAGTGCCGTGCCGTCCGTCCTCAGCGTGGTCAATGGTGCTGCTTCTTCTGCGCTCAGCGTTGCCGGGGGAGATGTTTCTTCTGTCCCGGCTATCGATTCCGTGATTCCTACCGATGCCGGCGCTGTTGTATCTTCAGCTGTTGCAGCACTTCCCACCAGCGTAGGCTCACTCCCTCTCCTTCAAGCCACGATACTCATAGTTATTTAGGCAATCGTGACCGTACCCAGCGCCGTCGATGATATCGTCTCGGAAGTCCTTTCGATCCTTCAAGGAAGCGGATCTGCTGCCCCACTCCCCACCAACGTCCTAGGCGTAGCCAACGCCGCAGCGTCTTCGTTGCTCAGCGTTGCTGGTGGAGGGGTTCCTTCCATCCCCGCTGTTGTTTCTTTGGTCCCGACAGTCCTCAGTGTGGTTGACGGTGCTGTTTCGTCTGCGCTCAACGTTGTAGGGGGAGTTGTTTCTTCCGTCCCGGTCATCGTTTCCGCGATTCCTACCGATGCCGGCGCTGTCGTATCTTCAGCCGTTGCTGCGCTTCCCACCAGCGTAGGCTCACTGCCTCTCCTTTAAACCACGGTTCTCATATTTATTTAGGCAATCTTGGCCGCACCAAGCGCCGTCGATGCTATCGTCTCGAAAGTCCTTTCGATCCTGCAAGGCAGCGTTTCCGCTGCCCCCCTTCCCACCGCCAGTGCGGGACCGGCGGCCTGGGTGATATAATCGGTGGAGCTGGTCAGATCATCAGCGAGGTCCTCGGTGTACTGCCGGCCAGCGTAAGCATCTAGTCCACTGTTTATCGAGCGATACTCACAATTTTTTTTGCTAGGTGATCGCGGCTGCCCCTAGTACTGTCGAAACCATAGTTTCGGAAGTACTCAGCATCCTTACCGGAGGCGGCTCGCTGCTGCTCTTCCCACGGACATTGTGGGCGGAGGCGGTACGTTCTGTTAATTCCAGCATCGGGGATACCTTGGCTGATGTTTTACTTCAGTGGCCTCCCTCATAGACTCCGTCACTTCTGATGCCGGGGCCATCATAACTCCCATCCTCCACGCCGCCCCTGCGTCTGTGACAGGTATTCTTGATCCGTCGCCCCGTAATCAGCCGTCCTCTCCGACGCCGGGCTGCTACCGATCTGCTCAGCGAAGCTACTGCTCTTCCTGCAACTGTGTCAGATATCGTGGGCAGCATTATCTCCGTCGCAGCTAGCGATGCTGGAGCTAGTGCGTTTTAATCCCCTCCTAATCCTCCATTTACTCATGCGAACTCACTTTCATCAGTTGTCACCGCTGTGACCAGCGACGTAGCACCCATCGTTACTGGTCTTCCTGCCTCCGTTTTCTCAGACGTTGCATCGGCCGCAACGAGCGATATCACAGACCCGGTTCTCAGCATCGTATCCGCTCTCCCTGGATCCATTATCGGCGTCGCGGATAGCGTTGTCGCCGCTGCTACTAGCGACCTTTTGCCAATTATTTCTGTGGTCACTGCCCTCCCCGCCACCTTCACCGATGTCGTCGGAGGAGCTGGCTCTGCGGTGGTTGGCATTCTCTCCGTCGCAGCTAGTGATGCTGGAGCTAGTGCGTTTTAATCCCTCCTATGCTCCCTTACCTCATGCGAACTCATTTCCATTAGTTGTAACCGCTGTGGCGAGCGACGTAGCACCCATCATTACTGGCCTTCCCGCCTCTGTTCTCTCAGACGTTGCATCGGCCGCAACGGGCGATATCGCAGGAGTCGTGCCCCCGGTCCTCAGCATCGTATCCGCTCTCCCAGCATCCATTATCAACGTCGCGGATAGTGTTGCCGCGGCCGCTACCAGTGACCTTTCGCCAATCATTTCTGTGGTCACTGCTCTTCCTGCAACTGCAACGGACATTGTGGGCGGCATTCTCTCCGCCGCAGCTAGTGATGCTGGAGCAGGTGCGTTTTAATCCATCCCCTGCTCCCTTACCTCATCCGAACTCACTTCCATTAGTTGTCACCGCTGTGGCCAGCAACCTAGTACCCATCGTTACAGGCCTTCCTGCCTCTGTTCTCTCAGACGTTGCATCGGCCGCAACGAGCGATATCGCAGGAGTTGTACCCCCGGTTCTCAGCCTCGTATCCGCTCTCCCAGAATCCATCATCAGTGTCGCGGATAGCGTTGTCGCCGCTGCTACTAGCGACCTTTCGCCGATTATTTCTGTGGTCACTGCCCTCCCCGCCACCGTCACCGATGTCGTCGGAGGAGTCGGCTCTGCGGTGGACAACATTCTCTCCGTGGCAGCTAGCGATGCTGGAGCCGGTGCGTTTTAATCCCCTCTTATGCTCCCTTACCTCATCCGAACTCACTTCCATTAGTTGTCACCGCTGTGGCCAGCGACGTAGTACCCATCGTTACAGGCCTTCCTGCCTCTGTTCTCTCAGACGTTGCATCGGCCGCAACGAGCGATATCGCCGGAGTTGTACCCCCGGTTCTCAGCTTCGTATCCGCTCTCCCAGAATCCATTATCAGCGTCGCGGATAGCGTTGTCGCGGCCGCCACCAGCGACCTTTGCCAATTATTTCTGTGGTCACTGCTCTCCCTGCCACCGTCACCGATGTCGTCGGAGGAGTCAACTCTGCGGTGGGCAGCATTCTCTCCGTCGCAGCTAGCGATGCTGGAGCTGGTGCGTTTTAATCCATCCTCTGCTCCCTTACCTTATCCGAACTCACTTCCATTAGTTGTCACCGCTGTGGCCAGCGACGTAGTACCCATCGTTACTGGCCTTCCTGCCTCTGTTCTCTCAGACGTTGCCTCGGCCGCAACGAGCGATATCCAGGAGTTGTGCCCCCGGTTCTCAGCATCGTATCCGCTCTCCCAGAATCCATTATCAGCGTCGCGGATAGCGTTGTCGCGGCTGCTACCAGCGACCTTTCACCTGTTATTTTTGTGGTTACTGCCCTCCCTGCCACGGTCACCGACATCATCGGAGGAGTCGGTTCTGCGTTGACCAGCGATCTCGGAGCAATTGCCTTGCCCGTCGTCAGCGTCGTGACTGCGCTCCCAGCATCAGTTACTCAAATCCTCGGAAGTGGTATCTCTGTGGTAGCGAGCGATGTTAGTGGTATCGCGTCCGCAGTCGGCGGCGGTGTTGGCGTAGCTTTGTCCTCTGCAGTTGGCATCGTGACCGCTTTGCCTCCCGCCGTCACCGGCGCTCTGCCGCTCGGCGTTATAATCCCGGCCTCCAGCTCTGTCGGCGCCGCCAGCCCCGCCAACAGCGCTGCGGATGCTTCCCTTACTAATCTGCTCAATGCCCTTGCTGCTGCCAATGGGGCACTCAACGACCTGATATCGGCCTTATCGTCACTCACAAGCGTCCTTGACTCGGTCTTGAACTTCGTTGGAAGTCTCCTCACCGCGCTGGTACGTATTGAAATATTTCTTCACATATTGAGGCTTACACAGTGTAAAACAGACTCCTCAGGTCGACACCGTCCGTGAGCGTGTGCAGACTTCGAGCACTCAGCTGAACATGGTTGTATGTAGTTTTTTTCGATATCACGCGAAATTTATCTCACCCTTCTCATAGACCACTGCTCTGGCGTCGTTTACCGCGGCTGGCGGGTCGCCGTCTATATATATGTCCCAGTTGGAAGCTGTGAGCTTAGCCGTACTCGTGCTTCTCCTGATTGCTGACGCGTCTTGCCAGCTCCTCTCCAGCGTCGATACCGTAGCCCGCAAGGTCATGATAGCGGCTCCCGTTCTTCAATCTACCGACGAGATCTTGTCCTCCTTGTTGAAAATGCAGCACCCCGTTGATGTTGGTGTCTTTGCTCAGTGTTTGACCTTGACTCACCATTCCTACAGGAAATAGACAATTCTTGCTCTCACAATTCCCCCGCGGCCGTGTCTCTTCAGGTTGCTATCACCGCTCTAATGTAGTGGTTTTGTCCTGTAGTAAATTGTATACCTAGATTGTGTATTCTTTCTGTTGTATCAAATCTATCCACGTTTTTTTCCCTCTGGATTTAACCGCTGCCCAGTGCCAAGTGGGACCGACCCAACGGACGGCGGACGCCGTCGTGATTATAACTGATCGTCGTTTGAACAGCCACATATAGAGAGAGGCATATGTGATTGAAGCCGGGACGCCGATATTTCTGACTTGTAAGTCTAGCGCTGAGCGTTGTGAAGTGGTATTTCCATCGACGTTGCGCGTCGTTCTTTGTCAATGAAAGCGGGGAGTCCGAAAAAGTTAAGATGGATCAATGAAGCAATGTCGATCTGGTTGTGGGGTTGTTGCTATACCTGAGAGCAATGATGGTAACAGTTTGAGAGCCCAGAATATATTGGTTACCGGCTCCCTTCGTCCGAGCTTCGTCTTTCTTTGGTCGGACTACCATGTCACCGTACATGTCGCCAACTGAGTTGGCCTTCGTGGTTGGACATGTTGTAGAAGGAAGATCATTCGCGCTGGCTGCTTTTATTCTATTTCTTTGGGACTATTTAATCACATTCGACGGAGAGGTCCAGCACTTCTGGTCAGGCCCGTGGTCCATTTCAAGGATTCTGTTCTTATGTGTCCGTTCCGTCTTCCCTGTTCTGTTCTAAATCGCGGCTAACTTTGTGGACGGTTTAGAATCGATATTTCACCTTAGGAGTGTTGACGTGCGTTCGGGAGTCGCCCGCCAGTGCGTAGTTGGAACTAATGCATCGGCCTATTGCTAGGTTTCGCATATTGTGTGATTTCTACCCAGGCCTTTTCCCGTCCGAGGTGCGTCTTTCATTCCTGTTCGCGCTGCACCGGCTTACCCGCAGCTGTCTAGTTGTAATGCACCCCTAGTTTTGCTACTTTATCCATCTCACCTGGCTTATAGCTGCGATGTCGCCTTACGGATAAATTTCCCTCTCAATCTGGGTGCAATGGCAATTATCCAAGGTCATTCTTCTGCCACTTTCCATTCCGTTTGCTTCCTGACAAGCAGTCCAGGGATCCTCATCCTCCGACTGTGGTACCTCTTCCCAACGAGCAAAATGGCCCGGTACACCCTCGTAGTAGCCTTTGTCTGGTGCACCGCAGGATCTGTTGCAACATTGATCCTGCAATTCCCCCAGCTGCACTCAAGCCTCGTCAATATGCCGAAAAGAGGACTGTCTTTCTGCGCAGACGTTCCTCCGTCGCAGTTTTGGCTCGTCTTCGTCCCGTCGTTCGTGCTTCACGGCGTCCTCTCCCTGTTCACGATCGTCCGTGTTATTCATAACATGCGGACCTCGAAGAACATGCCATTGCAGAAGAGAATCCTCAGAGAGTCGGTGATCCCTACTTCGTGGCGACGCTTCGCTGACGATAATCCAGTGGCGGGTTTTTGTATATAGTCGTCTTCTGTGAGGCTACTTTTCCGGTTTGCTTGTACTAGAACTGACCACCCTCAGTCTCGGTCTCGTTCTCGATCTCAGCAGCCATCGTCGGTGTGTCTCCTTCTGTCGGCGTCGTCGCTATGTTCTCCAAGTACGCGTCAAGCGTCTCCCAATCACTGCCTCGACGCGCGCTAACCCTCTTCGCCTTTCACAGCTTCATGCTTGCCCTCCTCTCCATCTGCGTTTCGCGCGTGATCCTGCAGCTCAGCGACCTCCTCCAGGCCTACACCTTTGACCCCCTTTCCAAGGCGCCCGCGCTGCTCGCGCACACCGCGATGGTCGACCGCGTAATGTGGGAGCGCAAGATGGGGTGTCTCGTGTTCATGCCGCCCCGAGACGAGGACATGTTCAGCGAGGACGAGATGAACGACGATTATTATTGATTAAATTATACTGAATAGTGAAATCCCGGAACACCTGTCTGTATTTTTAGTCTAATGACCTCTTCCGTGCACAGCTTGGAGGTTTGAGCTTCAGTACCATTATTGTCTATGGGATGGGATGGTGGATACAGGATGGTATGTAATGCGATGCGATGCCGATGTAAGAAAGTGCGGGCGTACAAAGTACAAAATGCTCCGAGTTCCGATTCCAAAAGTCCCAAAAATGCAGAAAAAACCAGTCCAGATGTGCTCACTTCTTCCCTTTCCCAAGGCCACCCTGCACCGGCACATTCTCGCTCCCCCCACCAAGACTCATCCCCGCAATCCCGCTCCCGTCCACAACGTTGCCCTCGTTGGCGTTCCACGTCCCTCCCACCGCGCCCAGCCCCACACCTACGTTCACATTCGCATTCGGGGGCGTACCCGCAGTGCTAGAGGGTGTACTGGCGGTCTTCCACTTTCCTGCGATTGCGCATTTCGCTGCCTGTTCCAGCACCGCGCGGTACATCCCCTTGTTGAACCCGACGCACTGCAGGCCGAGGCACGCGACCTTGAGGGCACCCGCGGCGTACATCTGCCCCGTCTCGTACACGTTCTGCGGTGAGGTGTTCTTCCGTCCGGCGAGGGTGTCTCTGATGAGGGCTTGCGTGGTCTGTGACGGTGTGAGTGCGGGGATAAGGAAGATGAGAAATGTACCTCGGTGGAGAGGGCGTCCCATTCCTTGGTGGTGAGGTCCTCGAGTCGGAAGGCTTTGTACACGCCCGCGTAGTACCTTGTCCGATGTCAGCGTGATTCAGAGTTTGTGCAGAACGCGCGCACCAGTTACCGTCCTTGTTATAGAAGCATTCTGCGTCATCACCTAAGTCAAAATACGCTCTGATGGCAGGACGGGCGCACCTGTAGGCTTGTTCATGCGCGCCATGACGTCGACCATGTTCCAGCGGTGGGCGGTCGCGACGCGCGGGTTGGTGCAGCACTTGAAGACGGGGGTCAGCAGGTAGCCGTGCTCTTCTCGCTCGGGGCACCAGGAGGTGGTGAGCTCTTGGAGGACGCGGTAGTTTGAGAGCCTGAACGATGTAAGCGGGAGGTGGGGACAGAGAAGGGCACTTACGCGTTTCGGAGAGGCTATGGCAGGAGCAGAAGATCAGTAAACCAGAAAGGCATGACGATGCAAAGATAGCACCCCAGACGCATTAGCGAGAAATTCATGCAAGGTAAACGGTGGAGGGATGACGATAGGCTTCAGGGTGTCGTCCGGCGGATCAGCAGGGAGCGGGATCGCCGCCAGCAGGGCGTGTCTAGCCTTGATAATGTCTTCAGGGTCGCTCGACTTGGGGGCGGTGTAGACACCTGGAAAGGAGGGTGGGTGAATGCCTCCTCCGGCTTGAGTACGGGGTGCACTTGATAGTCGAGATCGTTGCCGTCTAGTACGACTCTGACGGTGTTGGTGTTTTCGGGGGCGGCAGAGAGCGGGGAGGAGCGAGTAGACGAGGGCATTCCGTGGGGATTCTTAGCGGCGCGCGGGAGGCGGGGCGGATGAGCTGGGCGTTGCGGCCGGGATTCGCATGGTCGATGCCGTTCTGATAGAGCTGCAGCCTAGCCCGAGACAGACTGAGGATATAATCATACCTCATCGTACGACGGGGGTGGATCAGCAGCTTTCGCAGGCGCACTCGAGCGGGCGAGTTCTTCCCGCAAAGTCTTGATAGTCATTTCCAGCGCGGCGACTTGCTCGTTCAGAGGATTTGGCGTGGGTTGCGCTTGAGGTGCTTGCTGGATGCGCTCGATGATAGTCATCTTTTGACGGAGAGAAACATAGGCTTCGGATAAACGTTGAATGGCGGCGTCGCGAGCAGACAAGGCCTCGATCGCGCGAGTTCGTTCGACCTCGACTTCCAGAGCCATTTCTACAACACTGAGGGGATCCTAGATTGCATTAGAAGTAAGGGAACGCGTTCAAACACCCAGAGTCGCGCATATATCCTTCATAGATTTGTTGGATGCAAAACTTACAGAGACTTTCAGAGCCGGCATTACTGATTCCTTCTTGATCTGCAAAAGTTCTTCTAAACCAGGAACAGCATTTGTTGGAAGCATTCTAAGAGCGGGAACAGCGGCCATGGGCAGAAGGATGGAGAGCAGGTGATGGCCTCACATCGAAACAAGTGCAAACAAAACCTCTTTTGCTTTTGCTTTCTCGCTTCAGGGACCAGGGTAAACCTGACTTGACCTGACTCTGTCTTGCCTCACAGCTCCCGTGAAATTCATGCCCTGATCGTTTCCCTTTTCAAGTCTGACCACTTTTTGCCCCGGAATTCACTTCCTTGAATGCATTCGCAATTTGAATCCCACCGAGTCGTGAGTGTGTTCGACGCGCATGTCGATGAACTTCTCTCGAGCTCGGAAATGCGCCGGCGTCTGAAACGAGGGATCCTAATCCGCAGCCCCGTATGTGGCTGTGTATAGTACTGGGTTACTGAAGCCACCTCGAGGGTCGGATGATCAGTGACTCCGTTGGCGCCTAACTGGGGTTTCGCTTCCGCCGAGCGCTCAATCGATGGTATAAAGAAAAATCAGAGTGGGCGCAGACTCTTCACCTACACCCATGGCTTCAGAGAACAAGGATGGCGCGAAAGACAGCGCTCACAAAGAAGATGATGTCGCTGGCCACCCCATTAGATCCATGCAGTTGGGAGTATACCGCGTTGTAACAGAGGTTCCCCCGCCTCTCAGTCTTCCTGAACAATGGAAAAAGGCGACCAGAACCTTTCCTACCTTATGGCGTCTCCTTAGAGACGTGTATACTTCGAGTCCATGGCTGTTTTTCCTTTTTATACTCGCTCAAGGCTGGTACTCAGCTATTGAGCCTACACTGAGTCTACACCTTTCAAGCCGAATTCTGACTATCGTGCGCTCGTTGTTTTCATTTCCTACCTGCGATCTCAGACGTCCTCAGATCGAAGCTGGCTTGAAAAGGGGCAATCCTGATGGTCCTGTATTTTCCAAGCTGTGGCGCTCCGCATGGCATGTCTGGCTTTCACGGCCGTATTAAGGCAATACAAGTGAGTACCGCATACTGGATTAAATCCTCAGCTACTCACTCCAGAAACAGGACACGTCTCGAGTCCAAAATGATGGATAAACTCGAACTCAAGTTCCAGAATTATATTCTGCGCTGTAAGTCGCCGCAATTCGCGACTCACCTTGTTGCTGACTGCACTGTTAGCCAAACTGGCGACGGACCTTACTGGCGTCCAAGGTACTGCAATCTACGATCGAATTGCGCGCACTAACCCTTCCTTACAGCTAATCTGAGCTCAGGACATGTCTCCGAACGCACTGCATGGTACACCTTCACGAACATGATGGACGTGGCCTGGAATGTGATGGCCACCGTTGGCCAGCTCACCTACATCTCCCGCACGGTGCTGTCCACCGGACACGGGTCGGTTTTCCCTCTTCTCTGCCTTGCGCGACCGGCTCTCGAAGCCGTGTTTGACCGTTCCTTGTGGTCCAAGCCCCACGTCGTCGAGGCAAACGACCCGCATTATCTTCGCATGAAAGGTCTGCGCGAGCTCAGTGAGCCCAAGTACAGGCAAGACATCATTACAGGCGATATCGTTCAGCATATACTCCAAGGTACGTTGTATTGCGTGTTTTTAGCTCCGACTTATACCCGTCCAGAGTTTCGCAGGGCCGTCAGGCTACTCGGAGACGCTGATATCAGTCAGCCTTACGAGCAATATCGGCGGCTGAACGGGGCCGCCTCGCACATCGTCACTAAATTAGCGAGAGACCTTCCCATGGTACGTTGGCCTCTGTTTCTTCGAAAGGGCCTGATTCATCGACGTCTGATAGCTATACTATGCGGCTAATGCGATAATCAACCCCACCGGATTCAGTCTCGCAGTAATCGCCACGCTCCACCAGAGCGAGAGTCTTCTGTCCTGGACGTTTGAGGACACCTTTGTCAGCGTTCGGAATATTTCGCGTCTGGTCAATTCGGTGAAGGCGATATATGATCTAGAACATGCCGTGCACCAAACGAAGAGTGGCGACCTGCCCTATCCACCGCTCGGCCGTCCGCACGAGCAGGGGATGCCTTTCGAGTTGAAGTTCGTTGTGTGCCCTGAAATTGGGTTGACTTCTCACTGATTTCGCATCCGCAGAAATGTCTCGTTCTCATACCCGGGCACCACAGCCAAAGCCCTTGACAATGTCACACTCTCGATTAAGCCGGGGCAGCTCCTCGTCATCGTCGGCGCGAATGGAAGCGGAAAGTCCACGATCGTGAAGCTGCTCACGCGGCTGTACGACGCTACCTCGGGGTCTATCACCGTCGACGGCGCGGACATCCAGGAGTACCGGCTCGCGGACATCCGGCACGCGACGGCGGCGCTGACGCAGGACCACCACCTCTACCCGCTGTCCCTGCGCGAGAACATCGGGCTCGGCAACCCCGCGCATGTTGCGGATATGGATATGATTCGCGCGGCGGCGACGCAGGGCGGGGCGCAAGATCTGATTGCGAAGTTGGCTGATGGGTTTGAGACGGTGCTGGAGCACCCCCGGGGTATGCAGTGGGGAGTCGACGTCAAAAAAGGCGACAAGACCCTCTTAGCGGAGGCGCTCGAGAAGATGACCAAGGAGGCGGATGTCTCTGGTACGTGCATCCACTTCTCTCGTTTACCTGGTCCTGATATTGAAGAATGAATCGTAGGCGGAGAACGGCAACGATTAGTAGCGTGCGTACCCCACCTTTGTCTCAAACGCAGTCGCTTCATGTTACACACAGATCGCGAACTTTTATGCGCTTCACTTCCGGTGCCGTCAAGCTCGTTTGCGTCGACGAACCGAGCTCCAGCCTCGACCCAGAGGCCGAGTGGCAGCTATTCCAGAACCTCAGGCAAGTGAGGGACGGCAAGACCATGATTTTCGTTACCCACCGATTCGCGCATCTCACCAAGCACGCCGACGTGATATTGTGGGTGATACTAGCCGTTTAGGAGACGAGTCTCGTTGACAAGTTTATAGATGTATGAAAGATGGGGCTATTTTGGAAACAGGGACGCACGAGGAGCTCATGGCACGAGATGGGGAATACTGCAAGATGTTTAACATCCAGGCGAAGGCCTTCGAATGAGAACTCTTTATCGACACAATACAGACATCGAACGGAACTAACTCGGCGGATGGAGTGTCATATTATAGATTATTAGAGTGGGGAAAAATACCAGTCTCCATTTCGTGACCAACGGGCACTCTATTCTCTTCTATGTCTCGTGGAAACTCAAAAGGCAGCGAAAACGGTTCAAAGCCCCTGTCCCTAAATGGGAGGTCACGTGACGTTCTGTATATATAAGGCAGAACACCGCCACCTCTTTTTCCTTCACGCACTCATGTCAAATTGCAAGTCATCGCTGTACTATTTTCCTACGGCTGGGTTGTGCCAAAGTAGTGCGTAAACGGACTCGGATGTCTTAGTGCTTGACTATGTCGCGCTTGCCCACCGCTGTGGGCAGGCAAAGCCGGCAGTTCGTACACTTTTTACTTTTGTAGCTTTTTCGAGTAACCTAATATTATATACATGAACATATCCGTTGTATAAACGCCTAGTTGGAGTACTCTTGTATTGGAGCCCAGGCCCAGGCATGTAGGATGAAGGAGCCTAAGCATGCCTTCATCCTACATGCCATCCTGAGCCTCTTTCTTTTTTGTCTTCCCATTCAAAATTACTGCCTCTCCTGCTTGCTGAGCGTATCATCCGACACTAACGCTACCATTGTCCTCAAGCTGAAATCTGCCTTCGCAGTGGCTTGGCCATATTCGCCGTGGCTTGGGTTCTTCTCTATAGAGCGTATATCTCGCGTGGGGGGACGTCTCAACTTATATGGCGCGGCGGTTGCACTCCCCGAGGACGTCCCAAAATCATCGCCAGAGATTCCCACAGACTGTCCAACTTGAATCTCAGGCTGTCCTGGTGTCCTTCTGTTTCAGTCTTAGTTACTTTAGTCTAAGTCTTTCAATTTTTTCTCTGCTTTTCCGCGATGCACCCCGTATACGCACGCCATCTTGTGCATTCTGACTTTCTGCCTCTGCTCTTTGGCCACCGCTACCAGCACCGCTGGGCTGTCGGATGAACTAAATCATGGTAGCGACACGGGGGGGCGATGGCATGCGTACCCTGCGCTCCGAACTCGCGATTAAGGCCGCCATTCATGGTGGCGAAGCTGAGGGACGACCGGGTCGACGGCATGCGTACCCTACGCTCCGAATCCGATGCGATTAAGGCCGCCATCGCTCTAGACGCCAAGCTGAGGGACAGTATCAACCAGGCCAACGACATGCGTAGTACCCGAACTCGATGCGATTAAGGCCGCCATCGCTCTAGACGCCAAGCTGAGGGACAGTACCAACCAGGCCAACGACATGCGTAGTACCCGAACTCGATGCGATTGAGGCTGCCATCGCTCCGTTGTCTTTTGAAAAACACAATAATTGTAAGCTGCCAAACCAAACAACCATTTTGTACTGTATCGTGGTCAACAATAAGTTACGACAATTGGTCGTTGTACTTTACCTGGTAACATTTTTCTTCAACTCCCTTGTCCTCCCAAATTTGATGTGTTTCCAGATGGTACCGGTGGCGTTTGTGGACGCGCATCGATATAAAAGGTGTGGTTGAATTTGGTGGTGACTCGTTCCCCTTGTTGGTTAGCCACAATGTGTTATCCACACATTGTGAACTTCCTCAGCGGGCGGGCTTCCATCTCTCTTGCAGATAACTCGCATCCTCTGCTACCCCTCCACCACGATGTCCCCGTCGACCTCTCGGACCCGACATCGCCAAGGATGGTGGCGCCACTACTCTTTCCATTGTTTCTCAGAAACGTATGGAATTGGGTGCTTCGAGCGTCGGAAGCGCTCTGTATTTCTCGAGGCCCATACGAGGTCCTTAACCAGGACGCTGACGACAACACGCCTAGGTCACCGCTTCCGACACCGATCGAGCCTGAGGGCCCTCATACAGCTTTAAATTTCTGCCGCCACTGCCACACATGGTCCGTTAGGGACACCCCGGATAAAGGTTGTGACGGCAGCATCGAGGCCTCAAATTTAAACAGTCCCTTCTTGGAGCCGATTTCGAGCCTGTCCAACTGGGATGTGACTTCTGATAGTTTCTTGCTCTCGCAATGCTCGGATACTTCAGATACGGAATCCTACTACGCCGAAAGTGAGGAAGATATATCGGACACTGAAGACGAACCTCAGGTTCCGCCACTCAGTCTGAAGCACCGTGGCACCACATATACCTTAAGTCACCGTCTCGGTGAAGGCTCAACAAGCCACGTCTTGATGGCGCACGCTCGGTTTCCGGACAGTTGCGAAGAGCAGGATGTAGCGATCAAGGTTATCAGCAAGTCTGTGCAGGCTTATCGTCTCGGTCAAGGGCGCATCAAACATCCGGGTTGGACAACCATGGTTGCTACGACTGAGACGATAAACTCGGAGACGGAAATATTGAAAGGGTTTCTTGATTCCGGGGAACACAGTCCATTCTTGACACCCCTTCTGGCCGCCTTTCAGGATAATACCAATGTGTATCTGGTGATGGTGCGTGGCTTTGACCACATTCTATCAACATACTGACGAGACTTTAGCGGCTGTACCCGGAGACTTTGGCTTATAGGCTGGGCTGTTTGGCTGATGAGGGAATGAAGTTGGGCGAAACTGAAATAAGGTTATATGCCGCTGAGATTGTGAGCCCTCTTTGTACTTTCAGTCTTATGGTTCCTGACCTACGTCGCTCCAGCTCTGTGCGCTCAAGACATTACACGAAAAACACCACACAGTCCACCGCGACCTCAAGTTCCGGAACATCCCGATCTCTCCTTCCGGCCATCTCTGCCTCGCTGATTTCGGGTTGTCGATAAGAGGTTCGACGAGACGGCCGCTTGAAAGCATACAGGTCCACAAGGCTGGAACACTACCCTATTTGGCGCCAGAGGTATTTTCAACATCAAGGACGATATTTTGTGGTACCGCATTGGATATCTGGGCTTTCGGCATGCTTTTATTAGAAATGTTCGAAGGCACAGGGGAGGTGAGATACTCACTCTAGCCTTGACTAGTCAGTCTTTGAGCTTGTTCATGTTTAGCCACATCTCTACGGCAGAAAAAGAGATTGTGAAGTCGAGGCCGTACCAGACGTTTATCAGCTCGTCGGAGACCCTGAAGCGGCAGATTTGATCGACCTCGTAGGTGGGACATTTGCATGAATTAATTGGTTTCAATAGCTTTCATCCTAAATCGTGAACCGTGGACCAGCAGACCGTCTCACACTTTCAGGGATCCAAGACCACGCATTTTTTGCATCGATGTTAGCTCCTTTCCACTACCACAGAATGAACCTGACGACGATTTCAGCGACTGGGACAAAGTCGAAAAGCATCAATATTCTCGTCAGTTGCCTCGCCCCCCCTCATATTTTCATATTTTCAATTGCTCACTCAACATTCCGTTAGCATCGTATCGACCGAGTGGCGATCTCCATGGTTGCGGTAATTCGAGTGTAGGGTTCAGTACTACTTTCCTAACTGTCGAGAACTTCAGATTGCTGCAAGAGGCGCTATCCGCCGACATCTCGCGACTGTTCGGGTCTCTTGAGGTTGATTATATGTGTCCCCTAGAAATGCTTTCCGATCCCCGTCACGATTCAACGGATTGAAGTTCCTAATAATATAGTACGCTGAAGTCGGACTGGTATCGATACGATTTGTTGCTTGTCATGTTGTTACAATCGATGGATGATTCTGTTAGCCCGAGCGAGTGAAGAAAGAGGATGCCAGTGGCTGAGATCTAGGCTCTCCAGTGGCCAGTTCGCGAAGATGAGGTGAAAGAAAGTTGAAGAAGGAATTTTAAACTCCGACTGTTTGGTCCGTGTAAACAAACAAGCGAGATATCCTTCCCGCCATCCATCCTACTGCTTGTCTCGTGCGGTGCCCGACCAACTGTCTTGATAAACATGACTAACGCACCCCCAGGCAGCTCTTCATATCTAGGGAATGGCAATGGCAGTTTGAAGCGCCCTTTGAGCGACGGCGAGACCAGCAGTGGAAGCTATAAGCGGCAACGCGAGAGGGAGAGGGATAAGGAACCGCGGGACTGGCGCGACGTCCATCTGAATCGCGGGGGAGGCGGCGGAGGCGGAGGTGGAGGGAGGAGAAGAGGCGGGGAAGGTAGGAGGGACAGTCATACTCGAGACCGGGACCGAGAGCGGGATCGGGATAGAGAGCGAGAACGGGATAGAGACAGGAACCGAGGAAAGGACAGGGACAGGGATCTCGACCGCCGCAAAGACCGTACGCCTCGCAAGCGCACACCGCCGCTTGGGGAGAAGGAAGAGGGCGAGTAAGTGTTGATCTCATATATTTTTTGAATCGTCCTATATTAATTTGGTACGCAGAATATCTCCTCGTCCCCGCTCAGTCTCGCTCGCAACCCCACCACCAGCGACGCCGACTCCTGCACTAACACCGATGGAGGTCGAGCCTGAGCGCGAGTTAGATCTAGCGCCCTCGCCGCCTCCAGTGGAGCAGACTCTTGCGGAACGCAGGGCGCGCCGTGCGGCCATCTTGGCACGCCATGTCAGCTCTGCCGCCAATTCTAACCCAGGATCGACAGGTCCCTTGGATGGTGTGTCATCTCTTCGTGAGGCAATTATTTTATTCAAAAATCACACAGGTGTTTCTACCTCTGTTTCTACACCCGCGGAAGTCCATGCAAATGGTATGTTTCTTTTCTTCCTGCGTCTTCGTTTTTGTCCCTTTCATCCAATGCCTAGAAATGCTGACATGATCATCAGGCTCCACGGCGCCTTCAATCCAGAACGGCCACGGTACGTTCATTTCTCATCCCCTTGATTTTTCCCCTGCAGTCCTAGTTCTTTTTGAAACCCTGCGAGGCGACCATTCTTGGCACCAGCCTAACTGGCCCAAGTCAGACCTGAGGACACTTTTAAACGCAGACGTGGACCCTGGGTATTCCGTACAATGGGTCACCGTATTCTGCATCTTTCTCTTCATCCTTTCCTCGGTTTTCCGGTTTTTGTATCTGCACGTCATACCTTTTCCTTGTCACCTTTTTTGGATTCAAGCTGACTCTGGTATATATTGCAGGACCCTCGACCCCTGCGAAGCAACCATCTCGCTCGCCGTCGCCTGGGCAGGAACAAGAGCAAGAGCAGTTCACACTCGCCAAGCCCGATTCACCTGGAAAAGCTTCCACAGCACAGAAATCACAAGTGCAGCCTCAACCAAACAGCCAGCAAGATGAGGAAGATGGACAGGCGCAGGTCAACGCAGCGGACTACGATCCGTCGCTCGACAGACGTGAAGACGAGATCCGACGAGTTGGCGGCGCCATGCCCGCACCTTCCCTCGCTGTTGGCGACGAGGAGGATGAGGAAGACGAGGAGGAAGAGGAGGACGAGGTCGACGATATGTTTGCATTCGCAGGGGCCAAGACCAAGAAGAAGACTGGGAAGAAGAAGGCGAAGTCTGGCAAGCCAGTGGTTTCGCTCCAGCAGCAACAGCAATTGCACTCAGACACTGCTGCAGACCCGGAGGGGTACTACACCGTCATTTTGGGAGAAGTTCTTGTAGCCCCGCCGACACCGGCTGGGGAGAAGGGGGAGCGGTATCAGGTGTACGCGAGCATCGGCCGGGGGATGTTCGCTGTTGTGGTGCGGGCGAGAGTGCTGCCTGAAGGGGAGGACGGCAAGGAGACCAAAGAAGGCGGGCGGGAAGTGGCGATCAAGATCGTGAGGGCGCAAGAGGTTATGTGCGTAATATCCTTGTATCGCCTTCTTGACATTTACTGACTATCTCTTTTCCTAGGCACCGCGCGGGTCTCAAGGAGTCTGCTATCCTCACGAAGCTGCAGGCTGCGGACCCGGAGGATAAAAAACATCTCGTACGTCTCGAGCGTACTTTCGAGCACCGCGGCCACTTGTGCTTGGTGTTTGAGAGTATGAGGTGGGTAACATCTTACTGTCCCTTCCTTTAATCTCATCACCATTCTTTTCTTCCCCAGCATGAACCTCCGCGATGTCGTCAAGCGCTTTGGTAAGGATGTCGGCCTGAATATCCGGGCGGTACGTGCGTACTCGCACCAGCTTTTCATCGCCCTGGGGCATCTCCGCAAGCTCGGCGTAATGCACGCCGACATCAAGCCAGATAATATTCTTGTACGTCTCATAGCCCGCCCCCGTGATCTTACTCACGTCCTTCAGGTCAACGACGCGAAGACGATGCTCAAGCTCTGCGACCTGGGCTCGGCGTCGGACGCCGCAGAGAACGAAATTACGCCGTATCTTGTTAGCCGGTTTTACCGTGCCCCCGAAATCAGTGCGTCTTTTGTTCTCCCGCGACGATGAGTTATTTTTGACTTCAAATATCTGCTTAGTTCTCGGCGTCCCGTACGACCCTGCGCTGGACGTCTGGTCCGTTGGATGCACGCTCTATGAGCTGTACACGGGCAAGATCCTCTTCCCCGGACGCAGCAACAACCAGATGCTCCTGCACATGATGGAGCTCAAAGGTCGCTTCAATGGGAAGATGATCAAGCGCGCCAAGTTCGGGGATGTATATTTTGATGAGATGGGTGGGTTCGAGAGCGTGGAGAGGGAAAAAGGAAGCGGAAATGTGCGTCTCCATCTTTCGCGTGCTGTTTGGAAGACGTAATAATGTTGACCACCTTACAGGACGTCATTCGGAAGGTGCACATTTCCAAGCCGGCGCGCGACCTGCGTGCGCGACTGCTCCCAAGCGGCAATGCGGCGCGGCTTGGGGAGGAGGAGACGAATGTCCTCCTGCATTTCATAGACCTTCTGGACCGTTGTCTTGCCCTCGACCCGGCCCGGCGAATAACCCCGCGGGAGGCGCTCGCTCATCCTTTTATACGGGGATCGACGAAGTGATCAGTACGCTGCTCGGAAATTCCCGGCTATTGCCGGTCAACGGCATTTTCCTGTATTCATGGAGGAAGATGGCGGCGGGTTAGTTTTTTCCCTTTCTTTATTGCCGGTCATTTGCCTGGATTTGTATACAGCAGAAGAGACAATATATAAATACACATAAGAATCTTCATGTGTTGCCAATATGTTGCGCCATATAAGGGGCGCTTTGACGTGGGTGGAAGGCTGCTGTTTGCAACCAGAATACATCTATTTCGCCGAGGTTGCCGTGGCCGCCGAGGCGATATGTCACGAGAAGTGGAGATCTCGTATCTCGAGACTCAATTTCTGGGGCTTCTGCAATTAGGCAGAAGGGTATGTTCTCTCACAGATGTCGGCTGCATATTATCTTTCCCCATGGCGGTCAAGCGTCTTATGAATGTAGTGGGCCATCTGGCCTCGCCTGACACTAATCCTACCCCAATGTCCAACCAGGAAGATAGAGCTGCAGTGGACTGGACGAATGCGAAAATCCCGGGTTATGACGCCCTTCCTGGCTTCAAGAATTTCCCCGGATGCGCCTGGGGCGTCTGGGGTACCGAAGACCAGCTTGGGACGGTCAACCTATTGACCGACGCCGTGGTCAAGGCCGCTGCAAGCGAGGAGATCAAGACTGGCAAGTCCGTCTCGTTAAATTGGTGGGTGGTCCCTTCCAGAGGGCGTATACGAGTAAGGCTAACTAGTTGAGCGAACAGGCCGTTGAACTTCCCGGACAAAGTACCTTGGTATTATTTACAGAGTTTCTCGGCTCTGATGCTAGTTTCATAGCCCGTATTTGAGCGCAAATCGCCCGAAATTAATATGAAACTTCGGGAGCCAGAGATTTATGGAGTGAGGGACGACGAAATCCATATCGTGGGTGAATCCGTTCTATGCTTGAACAGATCCCTAACGATTGTTGTTCCCGCAGAACACGCAATCAGGGACACAGTGGGACGGTATGCGGCACTTCCCGATTCTTGAACATGGCGTGTTCTACAATAAGTACATTCACTGTTCGTGCTTGGCAAATTCGTGTGAACTCACTCATTCACAGTATTCCTGGCTCGTCACTTGCCCGTGGTATCCTTCCCCTCCCAAATCCACACCAGATCGACCCTGCGCATACTCGGATCGGTATCCAGAGTACGTTGGCTGCTAAAGCTTGCTCCACACATGTTGATGGGCCACCCATCACTATCGTAGATTGGGCGGACCATGGGATTTGTGGACGGGGCGTGCTGCTCGACCTCGTCTCGTACCAGTCATCGTTGTCACCGAATAAGGTGCTCCCATACGAGTATGTTGTTGACTTGTTGCATAGGAATTTATTGACTACTTGTTATCAAGTCCGTGGTCCACGCATCCAATTAGCGTAAAGGAACTTGAGGCGTGTGCAGAGGCGCAAGGGGTAAAGTTCCGGCGGGGCGACATTTTGATCCTGCGCGTAGGATTCATTAAGAAATATTATGATGCCTCGCAAGCGGATCGGGATGCGTTGCAAGCCAGAGCAGAAACGTTGTGAGTGAAACGCAGTCCTATTCGGCGCGGGACGCAACTGATGCGTTTCATTTGATACGGCAAGTGCGGGGATCGAGCAGTCGGAGGACATGAAGCGTTTCCTCTGGTAGGTTTACCCTGCTTAACCTGTTTTGAAGTATCATTGGATTTCCGTAGGAATAATCATTTTGCGGCCATTGCCTCTGATCAACCGTCCCTGGAGGTGCGGCATACCATCAGTCAAACGCGACGTCTCGATTGAGATATTTTAGTCCTGGCCTGCTCCCGAGGGAATACCTCATATGCATCAGGTATTTTCTATTACCCTACCTTTACAGCTCTAGGCCGACTTATATGCCATCTCTAGACCATCCTTGGGTGCGGATTATTCTAAGCATATATCAGGGATTTACTCAATAGCATTTTTGGCAGTTTATGGGGGATGCCTATCGGTAGGTGCCTTTCCGTTGGCGATAGAGATTTATTTTTTAAGTCGGTTTTACTCCGAATAGGTGAATTTTTCGACCTCGAGAAGCTGTCGGAGGTGTGCGCCGAGACGGGCCGCTACACTTTCTTCTTTTCCTCTTGGCCACTCAACATGTGTGTGACTCCCATTCTTAATCTCTTATTTTTGCATGTGTTTAACGAGGCACGATAGCATCGGCGGATGTGCTTCTCCGCCCAACGCAGCGGTACGTCGTTGTGCATTGCTTCGCCGACATTCCATTCAAATCGTTCTGTTGAAAGGCCTATTTTTGACCTGAATGTTTCGGGATAAGATTGCGGACATATATGTGTAATTGTGTTTTATTTATCAAATGGGGAATACCCAATGAATACTGGTATGTTAAATGGACTCGAGGATTTGAATTGAAACGACTCGCCGTATACTCAGTATGTATACGACGATTCCAGACTGACGACACAGATAGTTGATTTACTCTGTTATTACGAAGTTGGCATTAAAATTTGTCCTTCAGATCTCGTGTCGGCTTATGGTTTTGTGTTGTGAGAAGCGTTTATTTTTGAGTCTCGGAGTTGAAAAATGTGGCCGCGGCCTGACCGCCCTGACGGCCCGGCCCGCGAACTGGCCACATGACACTTTGTCAACTATCTCAGTTCCTCCCATGTCGACCAAGAGCATACCTGTGGACTGGACAACGGCGAGCATACCAGCGTACGACGAACTACCTCATTTCAGGAACTTCCCGGGATGCGCGTGGGGTGTCTGGGGCGCTGAAGACCAATTGGGAACAGTCAATCTGTTGACCGACTCTCTAGTGAAGCGGAGCGCGGCCGAAGAGATCCAGTTTGTGGTCTGACGACTTGCTGAATTGTCCCACGACTTATATCTCCTCAAGAACAGGGAAGACGGTGTCCTTAAACTGGCAGGTCCTACGTAGTGTACAGCTTTCTAAAATAACTCGTCATTTTTCTTTCAGGCCCATTAATTTCCCAGAGAAGGAATGTATAAGTCTACGCAATAATATATTATATCTGATTCGAATCGAACAGCCAATGTTTGGCCGCATGCCTCCAGAAATCAAATTGATTCAGAAACAGAAAGAAGGACGGAATTACTCGAGGGACGACGAGATTCATATCGTGTGTATTTTTTTCGAGTCCAATATCCAGATCGAGATTTTCATGGAGCCTTTAGAATACTCAGTCCGGATCCCAATGGGATGGGCTGCGCCGTAGGTTTAAATCCGTATTGATCCCTTTTCCTAAGCCTTGCTATCCAGATTTCCCAATCTTGGAACACGAGATATTCTACAACAAGTTGCGTATCAATGGCGTATCATTCACCGTGCCCCTCATGTAATTCCGGTTTTAAAAGTACTCCGGCCTCGACTCTTCCTCGGGGTCTCCACCCCATGCCTGACCCCCATCAAATTGACCCGGCTCTAACGCGGATCGGAATGCAGAGTATTTGATCCTCGCGGCTGACTCCAGCTACTGGGACTAAATGAACGCTCACAGACTGGGCCGATCATGGCATATGTGGACGCGGTGTTCTTTTGGATCTTGTTACTTTTCTGTCCAAGGACGGCGTTCTCCCGTACGACCCGTGGACAACACACCCCATAACGGTCAAACAGCTCGAGGCATGCGCCGAGGCCCAAGGGGTCAAGTTCCGGCGGGGCGACATTTTGATGCTGCGCGTAGGGTTCATTAAAAAGTATTATGAAAGTACCCAAGAGTCGAGAGATTCCTTGAGGGGAAAACCAGAGACTTTGTGAGCTAATTGCATAGATCAAGTGCCTTGATTTTCATCATTTCCAGTGCAGGAATTGAACAATCAGAAGATATGAAGCGGTTTCTGTGGTCCGTTGACTTTTTCCCCCTTTCCGTGACGGTGTTTTCTGAAACGCAACCAGGGATAATCACTTTGCCGCCATTGCTGCAGATCAGCCTTCCTTGGAGGTATGCCAATCTTTAATCCGATGCTGGAGGTGATCGGACCTGCTCCCAGAGCTGGCCACCGTCAGCAGGGACGCCTCATATGCACCAGGTCTGTTCTTTCGTCCTATTGTATGAGATCACGTAGGCCTGAGATGATCGAACAGACAATTTTGGGGTAAGCATTGATCACTTTTTGATATTCTTGCCCTTTCAACATTGAACAGACTTTGGGGTATGCCGATTGGTAAGTTCATTGGTACCTTTATTCACTATCTTTAAAATGTTCAGGTGAATTCTTTGATCTGGAGAAGTTGTCCACAGTCTGTGCCGAATATCAGCGCTACACTTTCTTCGTCTCTTCGTGGCCGTTGAACATGTAAGTTTTCTCTTCGTGAGGTATCAGGTTGGTTCACTTACGGAACCAGAATTGGAGGGGCAGCTTCCCCTCCCAATGCTGCAGTAAGCTTACATGAAATGGTCCCGTATATGTTAACCGACAATCATACAAGGCTTTCTTCTGAATTTTTTTCTTTGGCTGAGAATCGTCGTCATGGGAAAGGAATTCACAGTTAGCTAGAAGCCTAGAACTGAAGTATGAACTGCCCCCATACATGTGGTGTTGTTATGAATGTGAGACCCAATTCTTTTTCTATGCATAAACGTCACGGTACAATTCAACTGGAACTCGAGACGAGGCCTCCTGTGTTCGATCCAACTCGAAGGTCTCACGGTTCCTGACTTACGAACGAGATATCATGATGGTGGCATGATGGTCCCTTCTATCATTTTACACATGCTGTCCATTCAATGGGCACCCCACCTAAATGTTGGAAACAGCGCATGGAAAGTACTAGTATGACATCCTCACACAAGATTCCCCAAAAATCGTCCGCAGACAAGATGAGGTTCACACGCGGAGAGATGTTCTCCCGATCGAAAAATTAAAACTCTGAGAATTTCACAGCCGAGCATGGGCGGTTTCATGTTTTGCCACGAGGAGAAGGTTATGTTCACCCAGATTCGGGCACGATTTTGAGGTTGAACCCAAGTTGAACCACGTGATCTTGTGAGCAACCGAGTTCCGAACTTCAACTCGAAATCGGTGAATACTAAAATAACTAAACATGGATACCAGCACATGTACACAAGCATGTACAGCAGCACAAAATTTCAGACAATGAAGCCACAACACCACCCTGTTGGATATGTATATCGTTCCAAAAAGTGCCGGTTGAACTCCAGTCAGGATCTGAGAAGCGTTTAAAATTATTCGTGATAGAATTGATGAGTCAAATATTCTATCAAGATACCATCGGCGGGCTGCCTCTAGGCACCCGTATTGTACCGGATTAGCATCTGAAAAATTGGGCGCCATGAATTTCGCTTCTTTCTAGGATCCTCATGAGTATCGGCACCAATTAAATTTAAATACAGAGAATTTTCCCGTCTGTAGTTGGTCAACTTCTGCGATCCCAAACAATGGTGCACAGCAGATATTAGAAGGGCACTGTGGCGTCAAATCTCGCCGCAAATGATCATCTTCCCGGCATTCACGCCATTGGTAGGGTTCTTTCCCGCTCGAGAAAGGTTATTTTCCCGTTAATCCGTGTAATGTTGAAGCCGAAGATGAACGAAACGGAAAAATATGTCTTAGTATTTTGAACACCGATCTTCCCCGCATCCAAATTTCACCCCCACCCCGATACTCGAGATATACATCTGATGGATCCATTACAGAACAGAATACTGAGTGTTTAAGTAGGGGGGTTCTGCCCGAGTGTTTCTGTTTTCGGGAGTCGCATACACAGCCGTTCAATGCGTCTAGACATCTCCTTCAGGGCTTCGGGGAAAACGTATGCGCACGAAAGATCATCCAGCGGCAAGTGTAAAAATGATAGCATCTGTGTAACAACAAAGATAATAATTTCACGTAATTCCAGCGAGGCGCTGCTATGAGAGTCTTTGAGATAGTCGTTGATATCAGTTACATTCACCTGCGTACATGTTCAATGGTCTCTTCAGATGCGGTAAGGTATGCAGAGTTCCTTTATATTGAAGCCGCACAGCAGAGAGTCAACATATGCTTGAAACTGCGTCTTCAATTTGACTGCGGCCGACCATGAAATTTGGAAAACCAGCGGAATCGAAGAAAAACCCGCTGTCCCGAGGACGTTCCGGAAGTGAATGGAGATGATGGTCCTCTTGAATAGGAACTGGGTTTAAGACGTAGTTCGAGAGGGAGTAGAGGCAGAGCGCTCGCTGTTTACATCATGGTCAAAAAGAACACCGATGAAGTAACAGGTTGGTAGATTGTCGTGGCTGAAACATGGGCACGTACCGAAATTGAACATGCGAGAAAGAAAGCTGACAAACGGGTGGCGCCAGAAGGTCTTGTCACAAAGTCAATGAGATACAGACCCCGAGCATTGGTCGCCACTGGTAAGTTAAATCGGTGCATGTCAGACAGTCGAGATGGGAATCACCGTTCAAAAGGAGGAAGTGCCAGAAAGCAATTGCGAGTCGAGGCTGTATATCAAGAGAGCGGTCAGACTGCCGACGGTCGGTCTCTTGATACTTGAAATACGCCAGGTAGAGTCAAATTGGACTGCCCAAGATATAAACCGCTGATAACGGACGGCTATTCGCGATTGAGGACCAAGCGCCAGCGCCCAGTGAGCACCGCATTTAATGAATTCTGCGACGTAACGCCGATCCGGGCATCGTAAGTATCACAGCGCCCCACGCCGTCGAAAACTCCGTACGCAGAAAATCACGGAGATCACGGTCAAATGCGGATCATCCAGAAAAATCGGCTCTCGTCGGGGTGTAGCGGTAAACAATCATATTGAACATTAAACCTATGACCACTGGTTATCACCGAGGCCGAGCCTGGTTGAAAGAAGGACAGGGTAAGGAACGCGAGTCAAATCGATGACTACTTAGAGGGAGGTGAGGTGAGATCCACGGTACACGGCAGACGACTCAGTGCATGGATGCCACTTTGCTGAGTCCTCTGTGGCTGGTTGGAGGAAACCGTCCTATCGGCGAAGCCACAGGTCCTTATTGGCGGGACGCCGGCAACCAACATGATACCAAAACAAATTAATGATGAGGTTTGGCTAATTGTTGAGGTTTTGGCGAGAATCAGAGTAACCCTGGGTTTTATCTTCGGTCGGTAAGACCACATAAATCATCAGTAAAACGTAACGATTTCACTTCAAGCGAATGAGACCCTTTTCTTCTCTGGTAGCGTTGATGAAGCGTCTCCATTTGGCACCGAAGTGGACTGCTTCAGGTTTTTGCGGCGTTTATTTCTCGCCTTCTTCAACTCAAATCGCTGTGCAGCGATCAGCGCCTTTGTCTGTTTCTGTGTCACCCAATTCAACTGTACTGAAATGGCTAAAGGGGGACGGATGATCACCAGTTTGGCTTTTGATTCGGATATTTGGGGAGACCGTTCCGGGCGGGATTGGCCGATCTATGGGAATGCTGTCCAGTAGAATCATGTCGCATGGAAAGGACACGCAACAAACCTGTGCAAGTTGATGTTTCTCGGCCTTAATGTGCGACTTCTGCTCTTGTTTGTCAGCGATGGACTCGGCGAGACCAAGGGCAGCCTATCGACAGAAAATGTCAACTTGAGCATGTAGTATGCGAGTGAAGAAGGTACGGTTTGATCTAAGAACCTCTTAGGCTGCTTTCCTTTCCCTTTCGCTTTGACCGAAGGGTGGGACATGATCATGATGATAGATGCCGCAAAAGGGCAAACAAATTTGCTTCCGTCCACGTGTTTCCATCAGTTTTATCCCCTTCTAGATCTGCATCCTCCGCTCTTGTCTGCTCCGAGGCAAAGCAGTACACAGAGTTACTTCCCGCCAATATCTGGTCTGACGGATCACTAATTTTTTTGCCTTTCCTCGGTGAGCTGCCCGGATCACATCTGCATACTCCATCCCCGTTACTACAGCTCAACTAGAGTAAAACATTCAATCGAGCTCAGTTGCTCGATCGCCTCACCTTTGATAAAACCCGCGCATCCAGATTTTTCATTTAGATAATCTCACACGCCCATACGTGTATCCGGTCTTCTCGACAAGACTACCGAGGTTGTCACAATGCTTGCATCTGGGCAATTATCAGATCGTCAGGGACTCAGGCCGCGTCTATCAGCTGCGAGCCTAATTGTAAACGATCAGGGAGTACACAGGCATTCAAATTAACTACGGCTACGTCGATTACCGCGTTGCACAATACAGTGAACTGGGATATAATATTTTTTAACAGAGCCACCATGGCCTTTATAAGAAGACCATCCGTGCGGTCCATTCCTTCACCTTCATTCACCAACTCACCAACTCACCCATTCTACCTCGTCCACTTCAACCCATACTGCTCACCATGTGTCGTTGGCGTCAGTAAGTGCCCTCCTCCGATTCTCGAGGGATGGACCCTAACACAGGAGATGAATAGTGTCCGAAACCTCTACCTCCGCTGCGGCCACGCAGAGAGTCTGGTAGGTCCATTGCTTCCAAGTTCAACAACATTCATTCTGACATCTTCTTCTTAAGCCCCCTGTCGAGGTATGCCTTGATCCTCCCTCACCCTCCAGCGCAATTGACATCTCTGAAGATCAGGTGCACAAGCACTCACTGCAAATTCAGTCCGAACCATCCAGCCGGTTGTGCTCCCCCCTCGTGCACTAGGACTTGCAACCAATAGTAAGCGCCAACCGCATTCTTTGAGAGTAGACCATTGACCACGTCTTTCTCCTTAGCCATCTCTTCCCAGAGCAATACAGTACGCCTTCTCAACCTTGCTTCATTGTGCCCTGCTGACTTCCGAGTAGCTCCCCAGGTTGATGGATTCTGTTCGGCTTGCAGCCGCACTATGGGGCGCCGCCACTACTAGAGGATTCTCTGAAACAAGCCGTGCAGTTCATTGTACATAGACAAAATACCCGCAAACTCCCTAGATTCCGTCAATTCCTGTATCTCAATGCATTTGTATTTGTTTCGTGTCTTTTCAATGTGGGCCGTATCAAGTGAACGTCAAACGCGACGGATCAGTTCGACCTTCGACGTCAACTATCCCGATTACACTTAGATCGGCGGCACATATAAACCTAGACTAACATGTCGAATAGATCTCGATGCTTATTTCAATTTCTTCACCCCCATCGAGTCTATCCGAGCATAATCGCGGCGGGAACGGTAACAATTTTATCGGCACCGCCTTTATAATTAGTGCTACAGATGGCGTAGACGGCGCAGAAGCCCGCCTACAACCTAGTCTTGATGCTGACAGTTCTCATACTTGCCATGATGGTAGATCGGAGTTAGCGGCGAATCTTCGATGGGCTGCCATAGTGCTAGGATGATGCGAAGCATTGCGCAGAAAATAGATCGGTCTTCTGTGTTCGCGGTACACATATCTCAGTGACTTATTTTTCTGAGGTGCTCCAAAATGTCGATAATTCAAAAGAAATGTGTCGGCGAGGGAACATACCCAAATAATGAACCTTGCGCCGAACGGTAGCCGAGCCAAAGTGTAACAGTGATTGAAGAAAGAATCATGAAGGTGCAATCAATAGGAAGGTTCGATCTCCGAGGACTAGCTAAGCTATTCGAATCGTGCCCTGTCCAATTTGTCCCGTCGCGGGTATGCGCTCAGCAACTTGGCACACGCTTGTTGGACTTTTATTGGCTCGTCCATAAATGGCAATTCGTTTTCTGAAAAAGGCAATCCGGCAATCACCGTAAGTATTGATCCCAATCAGAAATGTTTATCTTCATCATACTTACCATTGCTTAGTCCTAGTCCCTCAAACTCCCAAGTCGGTTCCACCGTTGTCTTTGTTCGTTCTATGTGACCACGCTGCAGTGTTGGTTTCAGACTGCTTTCAGTGCATCCCTTACTGGCCAGTGGATCGATCCAGAATATCTCGTCGACGTTTGTTAGAATTGAAACTTTTTGCCCGACAGTCTCTCTATCATCTCATCGAGTCTCTTTTCTCATCCTCCGTCCGGTGCT
Organism: Mycena leptocephala; assembly: GCA_029378395.1. Taxonomy (NCBI): domain Eukaryota; kingdom Fungi; phylum Basidiomycota; class Agaricomycetes; order Agaricales; family Mycenaceae; genus Mycena; species Mycena leptocephala. The sequence goes on from JARJLF010000038.1 coordinate 290,634, forward strand.
CATCAGTGCCATCTTGCGATGTCAAAATGGTCTGAGCAGCCTGGATGTTAGTATATTTACCTTATCCCTCGTCCTTCTCGCTTCAATTTCGCCTCTAGGTTCCTTTGCGCCTGAAATACGTCATCACCCTTTGAAGCTGAATCAGCATGCCACGTATAACACAGCTGGCGGCTTTTATGGGCGCGTGAACTAACAAGTTAAGCGTCTGTTGGAGCCTGGCGGGTCTGAATCATCTGAATCGCCAAAATCGGAACTTTGGATGACTATCGGGGCCATGGTCCGAATCCCGTGCCTGGTGGTTGCATGAGGCAACTAAACAAGGCACATCAAGCAGTTCATATTTTAGCGACGTTTCTTTTACCAATTGGCCCACTTTGCCCTACTCAATCCAGGACGTGCGACCTTGCCTCCTCTTCTCAGCCGTTAAAATCAACGAATATGGCTAACTTTCAGACCGAGCACGATCCGCTGATCAATAGACCGCAAAACGCGAAGCCGACGACTCGAGCCCAGATTGGCAATAGTCCTCAGGGTCCAGGACCTCTGGAGATCTCAAAATCAAATCGGTACGGGATTTTGGCTGGCATTTGGATGGCTACATTTCTTGGGGTGCGTAAATAGCGTGCAACTTTCGAAGGTCGGTGGTATTTACTGTAATCAATGGTGCTACGTCGAACAGGCATTAAATTGTACGTCCGCATTTAGATCTATATTTTATAATTCCCTGACTTTCGTAGCAACACTCGTACCGACAAGTAACGGATCTTTCATCGTTCCCCTTTCAAACATCTTATTCTCGTTGCAAGTGATGCCTGCGATATCTTCTGAATTCCAGAAATTCCATCAGGCTAGTTGGCTGGGAACGGCGTACGTTCTTCGTCGATGAAACCGGTGGTATCTAAACTCTTCACAGCTATCTATTAGCAAGTTGTACTTTCACGCCATTGTATGGTCGCCTCTGCAACGTGATGGGCCGCAGAGGCGCTAATCACACTGCCATCTGTTTGACTGCCTTGGGCACTATTGGCTGTGGTTTGTCTCGAAACATGGAGACTTTAATCCTCGCAAGATTTGTATGTTATTGTTTCAATTTTACGTTACGGTTTACACAATCTTATCCAGATCGCCGGGATTGGCGGAGGAGGCATTTTCACGACCTCAAGGTGGTTGCGCGCGATTCAACTTCAGGCTCGTATTAACCGTTCCTTTAAAGTGTTATAGTCAGCGACATGTACACTTTACGCGTTGGTATTTAATTCCCCCGCCCATCTGACTACTGATAGGCATCCAGGATCGCGGATTAGTACAGGGAGCAGCAAGCTGTTTCAACGGTGTTAGCTTAAACTACCTTCACTTTCTTTTCTTTCTTAACTGGCTGTATAGCTTGGACTGGGTCTCGGAGGTTTCTTCGGCGGAATTATCACGGATTGGTCCGTACATACCTTCGAAACTGTGTCTTAACAATTTTCGAAACGACGTTTAGGCTTGGCTGGCGAGCAGCCTTTCTACTGCAGATTCCCCTCTATCTCGTTTCGTTCTCATTAACTTCTTGCAACCTCCGTTATGTCACTCCCGTACGTCCGCTTTGGCGAGTTCCGTCGTCGTTCACATTAACTCTCTACAGGGTAAATCTAAAAGTGCTATCGAAGTGCTTATACGAATAGACTACTTTGGAAGCCTCACACTTCTTATATCCGTCGGCTCGCTCTCGCTGTTTCTAAGTATGCGATACAATGAGGCCCTCCCTGTATGCTTTCTGATATGGTATCCGCCATCCGAGACTCTCATCTTCTTTAGTGGTCCAACGCATGGGTGATCACACCTCTGATCTCGACCTTTGTCTTCATTCTGCTCTTCTTCCTCGTCGAGGTCTTCGTCGCCTCGGACCCAGTCATGGCCCCGACGATGCTGCGCCAAAAGATCCCTGCCCTTGTCGGCACATCCAATTTCCTCTCGGCCCTCTGCAACTTTTCCGTCAATTACTTCTTCCCCGTGTGGTTCCAGGTCGTCGCCCTCGAGAGCGCGTCCACCGCCGGTACCCTATCCTTTCTCCTTCATCGTATTAACCACAATTAATTTACATATTTACTGTGTGACGCAGGTCTGCACATGATGCCAAACAGTATCTCCATGATGACTGGCTCGGTCTTCGCGGGGTGGATGATGCACAAGATGGGCAGGTACAAGGCGATAAACCTCATCTTTGGCATCTTTCCGTTCGTCGGCGCGGTGCTTATATCCAGGATGCAGGAGGATTCTGGGCCGTTGCAGTCCTGGTTGAGCATCGTGCGGTTGTGTCCACGCCGTTTATTTCTTGTGGGAACTGACGGCATGCGTATGTAGATTCCACTGGGATTCGGCAATGCTGTCGTTATCCAGACGAATCTCAGTAGGAATTCCCATCTATATTGCCATGTCACCTGCTGAGCTTCCACCAGTCGCATTGCTGGCACATCTTTCGGGTACGTAGCGTTATCTGACACTTAAGACTGGCCGAAAAAGATTAAATTAAAATTTCCAGAATCCCAGACCGCCGTCGGGACCGGATTCGCTCAGGTATTCCGGGGAATAGGTCGTCTCCTTCTTGTGTCTTGCACCGACTAGAGCTCGCTAACGCATATATTGCACAGGCCAGGTGGGCGGCGTCGCGCTCTCGTCGGCGTTATTCCAAGCGCAGCTCGACAGCACACTTCGGCAGCGTATCCACACCCCCGACGCAGAAGAGGTGCGCATATAATATTGCAATATAGCCGTCCATTCGCTCATGTGCCTTTCATCTTCGTATATTGTAAACAGCTAATCCTGAAAATCCGCCGCTCAGCCGACTTCATTGGCACGCTCGCGCCGGCGGAACAGCGCGCTGCGCGCGATGCATATGCATTGGGGCTTAAATCTGTGTATGTACTTGCGGCGGTCGCGACGTTGCTTGCGTATCTTGCGCGCCTGCCGGTGCGTGTTGTTAATCATCCTCATGAATCACGTCTGCTCTTGCACAATTCCGTTAATTAATTGATTTTTTCAAAGATCCCCGACCAGGACCTGGACACCGCATATTCGCGGCGGAGGCAGGGCGCGGTGTCCGTTGCCGCTTCTACGGAGGAGAGTGTGCCGGACGGACGGGTGATGACGACAACTTTTGCAGCTTGAACTTGGGATTTTTGGAAGAGATCATTTCTAGATATGTAGCCTGCTAGAATTTTGTTTTGTTTTCTTGTTATATGTAAATTTGGACGTGTTCGTCCGATACCATGGTTCGATCGGGGAGGGAAATTTAAACGTATATGAGATCCGAAACTTGAAGCAGTGCCTCCGTTCCTCCTCGCGACAGGAATTTCAACCGGGTTGATTTTTTCTTTTGCTATGCGCACTTTCGGGATCCCTCGTAATGCAATTACCAGCCATGGTGACTGCCTCCGACTCCGAGTACTCGACGATGGTGATTCGGTTATGTTATCCCAATGATCGGTGCGGTTGAGGTACTTGATTAGGTTTTCATGATGGTTTCGATTAGTTACGAAGATGCAATCGTGATGCTTCCTTCCAGCTTGTTTCCCGCCACCAAAGTTGAAGTTGATGTTGGGTGTCAGATCCGTTGGCGATGTGCATACCAAGGGGATTACGGGCGATTCGGGGATAGCACCGTGGCCGGAAGAAGGGCTGGAGCCTGCACTGGTTGGCGGGAAGAATAATGGGATTACTGGAGGTGGATATGGAAGCGTGATCGTTTGTCGCTCGCCGCATCCAGGGACCGCGCATGCAGGTCACACACTGAGCTGGGGCCGCACCGTGAGAGGGAAGGACCGCATTCTGCGATGAAATGCCGCACAGTGGCTAGTGTTTCTGCGGAAGAATCGATTCATGGTAATAGAACATAGAATTGAAATTTGAAATAACGGAGGAATAGAAGGGAAGCGGGAACGAGTCACCGAGGCGGTCCAATGGAATGACGCCGTGAGCGCATCCAAATTCAAAGGAAGGGGCGAAATCAATGTCTGGCCAGTAGAATGAATCATGCCAAAGAGATCAGAGGCTCTGGAAGGATAGAAGGATACCTGGAACGAGGCATGGACAATTCAATGCGTGGGATCGAGGCCGTGTAAGTAATATGCCAAAGAAGGACGAGCAAAATCACTGTTTGAGGTTGAGGTATCAGGGATCTGCGTGTTCCAGCCGAAGAAAGAGGAGTCTGTTGGGATAACAGGCAGGCATTTTCCTCCAAGATATTATGGAATATAAGCCTTCTCATGTCCGAGTCGTTATATTTTTGATGTGGATACATCGTGGTTGAATTTAGAATGGATTCAAGAGCTCGAGTCATGGTCTCGGAACTGATTCAATGGCGGGATGGAGGCCGTGTAGATGAAAGGGATTCAATACCAATAGTCAGTTTTCGAAGTCAAGATCTCAAGGATGAAAACGGATTGGAAACTCTTCGGAAAACGACTTCGAAGAAATGATGGAATGTGAGTCAACACCGACTCTTGGGCAAAATTAGCTTCGTTGGCTGGCGGCCTATTTTACGGGAAAATTCTGTGAGGGGCAGTGAGTCACAGCCTACACGACTATCGAATTGTCGGGATTCGATTTAGAATGGAGATTCCGAGGAGAGATCAGTATGGGTTTTCGGCAATACCTGGCAGAGCTGCGGACTTGGAGGAGAGGCTGTTGCCGTCCAACTGCCGTACGCGTCAAGTAAGTACCCTGGGTACCTGGGAGATATCCACAACCGCGAGCGGAGCGAGTGACGACGAAGGGTGTTGAACGAATACAAAAGGGCTAATACCTCGCAGAGCTGCGGACTCGGAGGACTTGCGGAAGAGGCTGTTGCCGTCCAACTGCCGTACGCGTCAAGTAAGTGCCTTGGGTACTTGGGAGATATCCATAACCGCTGGGAGTAAAACGACATTGCGCGACGAGATCGAATTTGGGGATGCCAAAAAATGATGTCTCTTGGGGAAATAGCCGCTTTGCCCATTTGTGAACAGAAAAAAATCCTTATGGAATGCAAACCGTTTTCGGGTCCGTATATTGTGATGAAGAGAATGGAGATTCCGAGGAGATTGACGTTTCTCGAGTCCACGAGCAGATTCAGTAGGCCGTGCGCTGTGAAATGCCAAATTCAAAGAAAGGTAGACGAAACCAATACCCGTGTTCCAGTTGGTATGAAAACGAGCGGAGCCTCCTTGGGAAAACAGTTTCGTGTTCAATTCGTTTTGAGGTGTATTAGTTTGAAGTTGAGGGATGTTGTAAGCCTTGCAAGTACGTGTCCGTGAATTGTTGATATGATTCGATCTCGGCTTCAACAAGAGCGCTTCGCGCCCCGAGACTTTGGCAGACACAGGTATAGGAGTGGAATTGTGTCGGAGATACATGGCCTATGGCTCGTGGTGCCATATATTCGGTGACTATTTCCCAGTCGTGGAGTTCAAAAGGAGACGAGATCGAGAAAAGAGTAGAGATTTCCGAGGAGAGATCGGGGTGGTTCCATTAATACCTGACAGAGCTGCGGAATTCAAGGGACCGTTGGTTGCGGAGGCCGAGGAAGAGGGTGCTGCCGGTGTAGGTGGGTAGGTAGGATTACACAACACGGTCCGAACTGCCGTTTACACCGGGGTATCATGGGAAGATACCCATAACCACGACCTACCAGGAGGGGTAAAATATGTCCTTGAGGCTTGCCGTAAGCCTTGACATGAGGAAACGAGCGTCGATTGGGCGTCGATCGAATGAGAACGTGCAGTCGTGCGGATTTAACATTAAATTCCAGAGGATGAAGATATCGATTTGGAGGATTTTAAAATCTCAGTCAAACCAAACCGCAGCCAGAAAAATAAAATCCGAGGCAGATAGCGAATTATTCCCGTGATTTTCCGCGTAGCGATTGTAGGTGTTTTCCTACTGGGGATATTCACAATCCCCATTCGTGAACAAGGATTAGGTCGACCAAGAGCTTTGTCGTCTATTGTTCTGCGGATAATCTCGCCCAAATGCAAAGTCGAACAAAAAGACTTGGGAATAAAGTCGAATAGAGCCTAAACCGGAAGGAATGGAAAGAAGAGACCGTGCACGTGATGCGTGTTTGGGATCAAAATCTGCAGACTTGATCTTCCTCCACCACGCTCTCCATTGGCGACGGTCCCATCGACGTCGGGGCGCACGATGAGCAGGCGAGAGTCGCGGGTATCGATGGGCGTCCGGCAGAACGATGCCCTGTTCGAATTCGAGAGCTGTGCGCGCTTTCCCCGTCTCATTTGGACATCACACTGACTTTTGAGTGGCTTAATAGTCAAGAAGAAATTCCTCCTCGCGAACAAGCATATTACAAAGTGCGTAGTCTGAGGTGTTTCAGAGCTGGATCGCCGCTCGCGACTCGTGGTCCCACTTGACCCAAATTGGACCTTGTCCGATTTGCCTCGGCCACCTTGCGGCCTTGGGCGATTGTGGACGAGTTGCCAGCGAAATGCCTCACTAAGCTTGAAATCCAGCTCTGGGACATCTATTTATGACCCGAGGATCATTTCTAATGTGCTGGATTTTCGTAGACTAAATTCCACACTGAGCATGAAGATCGAGGAGCTGAACACAGAAATATCGACACTCTATACCGAGAATCTGCGCCTGCGCGCATCTGAGATTGCACTCGCTGCCCAGCTCAAGCGCGAGCGCGAAAAGTCGCGCAAAATTTTGGCCGACGCCGAAGCGGCGGTGTGTGTTGTGCCACCTGGTAAATTAATTTCTAACGTGGAAATATATTGCAGACGCAAGCGCTCTCGTCGCATTTTGGATTCCTACGCCAGACCTTCAACATCCCCGTCCACGCCCCACCATCGCCCACGCCGACGCCGCCCCGTCGTCCTACTTCTTCCCCCCGGAACAGTACTTTTGCTAATAATGCCAACGTTAATCGCCTGGCGCGCGAACCGCAGGTCTCCAACATAAATGAGGACGAAGAGCCGGAGGACGCGCAGCTCACGCCTCCGCGGAAAACCAAGAAGAAGGCGCGCCTGAGTGCGTCGCGGCTCCCCCTCCCCGCCCGGTCTAGCACACCACCGTTTGCGCCTACAGCACCCACAATCTCAGCGCCAGTCGCGCCCGCCCCTGTGCCTGTGCATCTGGACCTCTCCATGCTCTCGCTGCCCTCCAAGAAACGCCGGCAGAGCGGACTCTTGCTCGACCTCGCCGTTGTTGACCTCGATGCGCTGGATCTGGACGACGGCGCAGACGACGCGTGCGAGAACGAGCGACAGAAGGAGAAAGAGCGCGACCGCGAGCGTGAGAAGGAGAAGGAGCGCAAGCGTCGCGCACGCGACGACGGCACCGCTGCTACCGCGAAACCCAAACCGAAGCTAAAAGACGTGACGAACTCGAACTCGCCGCGCCCGCGGAGCAAGGCGGATCCTTTAGATGCGGGGCTGGCGCCCCTACAGCTCGAGACCCAGGTGCAGGCGCGCGCGTTCCTTGTCGCCGCGCCGCCAAGCCCGCCACCTCCGGAGCCCAAACCTCTACCCATCCCGGCGGCGATCGCTACTCCTCCGCGACCCGTGTCCCAGCCCGTGTCCTCCGGCTCGTCATCCTCGCTCGATTCCGCCGCCGACCGCGACCGCGCGTCGTGCGCGTCGGAGCCCGGATCAACAGCAGAAGGGGAGACGGGCGGACGCGAGCGGCGCACGCGCAAGAGTGTCAACTACGCGGAGCCGAAGCTCAACACGAAGATGCGCAAGCCTGAGCCGCCTGCGGGAAGCGCGCCAATCCCCGCGCCGGTCAAGCGCTCACGGTCGTCGGCGGCGGCGGCGATTCCCGTCCAATCTACGAGACGGCCATCTCCGCCGCTCAGGACCATGCAATACGAGGAGCTGGAGGAGGAGGAGGACGATGGGGAGAAGGAAGACGTGGAGGATGAAGAGGGGAGCGATGGGTGGGGAGCGGACGGAGAGTACATCCCAAGCTGGGCGAGCGGGCATGTGAATGTCGAGGGGAGGCGAAGGGCGCAGACTGGGCATGCCAGTGGACGACGGAAGGGCGAGGTCGCAGTGGTAGTGGGAGAGTGGGCGCGGGAACGAGAGAGGGAGGGGCGGAGGCACAGTGCGGCAGTCTAGGTCCCCCGCACTCGAGATTCTTCCGGCGCTGGCAGCCTGCCTATTGGGAGGAAGACTTTATGACACGAACGAAAGATATGAAAGCAAGTAAATATGTAAGTATTATGCACTTTCTTTTTGTATATTTACTGGCTAGATGGCTCGCACACGGGCTGCTTAATTTTGCATTGGATCACTACTGTACACACCGATTTTTTGCGAATCCCCGCTTGGACCGGTGGCGGTGCCGTGTGGCAGTGGCGCGTGGTGGTGTGGCGATGCAGTGTGGCGGTGCATGATGTGCGACTGTTGGTTGCTTTGGTTGCACCGCAGTCCGGCGCTTATGCCTCCTGTGGTCCGCAACCATTGCAAGTTCTTAGAGCTCGGACCTCAAATATTCATCTCAGGCAGTGCTGGCTTTATGACGCAGTATCAGCGCGGTATTGCTCATTTTTCAACGGACCAGACCGTCAGCTACCGTCAGACAGAACGGCGCCGACGACTCATCGCTCTGGCCGGTGGCGCTTGTATTTCAAGTTGAAGACCAAATTCTTACTCACGATTCAGTCAGTCATCTCGGCTCCTTTCGTGTCCGTTGAACGCGTTCAACGAAACGGGTCATTCGCAGTCAGAAGTTCGCGCGTTTGAATAATCAACGCTGAAGTTCGCCGTTATCAAAGACAGCCTTGAAAACGTGCAGGCCAGATCGCAGTGCAGCATTTGATTCGTCGTGGAGGCCAAAATCCGACGTCAGTCATCTTAACTTGTTATTAGCTGTTCGTTGATGAAATGCCAGGTTCATTCGGGAGACCTAAGTTGTGCGTTTCAAGGAAATCACGGACAACCACATCCTTTGATGCTCCTCCCTCGCTCCCCCCCAAACCGCCACCCAAATCAACCGTGTGATGAAGCGTGATTGAAACGGCCGATTCCGGTTCTATCTGGTTCAAAGTTCTCCTTTCGCACCGTGACTGCAAGAAATTTTAATAGGGCACATATAATGCTCTTTCCGGTTTTCAGTTTCTTCCAAGCGCCGCCATCGGTACTAATAAGCCCCATTGGGATCTCAACGCAAGCACTGACCACGGTCTGAGTCTTTCCCATTCCTACACTGGTCGTTTTGAATGCGGGTATGGCAAATGCCTTTTCGTTCAGTACCACGCGCTTCAGGACTTGCTCGGAGTCATATAAAGTTCTTCTGTTGATTCCCCCCGTTTCTCCAACTCGTCGACCATGGATGCTAATGGTGTTGGGGCCGTTCATGGCTTGCTGGATTCTGATCTGTTCAAGAAGACAACCCATTCACTTAGCACTGAAGAAAGGGTCCGGCTGTCAATTGCGAAGGCCAAAATGATTGCAACTGCTTACGGTGAGCATTTTCTCTCTCATTATTTCAATTCTCGTGTCAACTCAACGTCCCCTGGTAGGCCTTACCCTCGACGATATCGCTCTTCTTTCATCTAAATTCTGGAAATTTCATTCCGATCCTATTATCTGCGATGATCCCGCAGCTACGACGCTGTTGGCCATCCAGTTCAACCTTGTCATTGGCACCATCTTGGATACAGTCGGTAAACGTTCAGACCTCGTTGAACTCTTGCAGGAGCTTGTTCAGTATAAAATCTCGTACATTTTTTTTCTGTGATCCTCCGCTGCTTGTTGACGGTTATCAGAGGACAGTTTTGCCTCACCGAAGTCGATCACGGATTAGATGCGGCGAACATCGAGACCACGGCCACCGCCCTTCCGAATGATGCAGGATTTATACTGCACACCCCGCACCTTGGTGCAGCGAAGTAAGATTCTGATATCAATGCATATATACGACTCAAGTGATTTACAGATATATGCCGCCGACCGTACCCTGCGGCCTTCCGTGCATTGCCGTCGTTATGGCAAGGCTTTTCAAAAATGGTGTCGACCTCGGTATCAAACCTTTTTGGTCCCTATCAACGATGGCAAGGATATGTGTTCAGGCATTGTCGCAAGGTGAATTTCTCTCTTGTCCTTGTTGTCCAACCTAAAGCATCTTTGGAGGCTACTTCCTAGTCGTGGCGGATCGACTCCCATTCGCCACTCAATCACATCTTTCAACCACGTTGTGCTTTCTCAGAATGCATTATTGCACCGCGGTAACGTTTCTGAAGATCGGGGCGGCGACGACCAGAAAAGGCTGGACTATCTTATGATCATATGGCGCGTGGCGATCGGCTCCCTGCGCTCTCAGCCACGACTATCCCGGGGCTGGCGCGCGCTGCGTTTACCGTCGCTGGTACAGCAAGCGTCGGCGCATTGGAGCGGGAATTCCAATCATCGTGTTCAAAACGCAATACAGTCCAATCCTGACCGCCTTCGCGCAGTCGTTGGTGCTCGCAGAATTTTACAACGCTGCGACAAAAATATTCAGGGATGCCAGCATTGACTTCAGGGTGCGGCATGGCATTGCGACGTGCTTCAAGACTGTCGCACTACGCCATATGATGGACGCCGGTCTCGCCCTTTCGGAACGGTGCGGAGCTCAAGGTCTGTTTAATTACAATGGAATATCAGAACTTCATGTGCGTTGCGACTCGGCTTTGCTTTTTTATTGCTTGATACATTACACAGGCGGATATGAGGGGAGTTGCGATTGCCGAAGGCGAAGTTCTTGTACTTTCCATCCGTGAGTAATACTCTTTCTGTGCTTAGAAGACGAAATTAAAATTAAACCGAGGACTTGCCACGGAACTGCTACTGAATCGGTATTCCCTGGCCTGTGGGCCGGATACAGCCAGCCCGTTGGCCCTCCACGCGCAGGGTCTTCTATCGACGCACCGCACCTCGCTCAAAGAAGTTGGCAACCACCGGTCGGAGACATTCAATCGCCGTGTCCTGCCGCATTGCAAGCCCATTGTAGAAGCAATTGGGATGCAATTCGCGTACGACGCTGCAGTCATCGCCGGTGTGGATAGCAGCATCACGCGACTGTACCTCGCGACTGCCATGCGGTACGACGAGGCGTGGTACGTCGAGAACCTTCGAGTGAGCCAGCAGTCCTTGTTTGATGCGGAGGAGGAGGCGTTAAGCTGCGCACTCCCCAAGCTCGATGAGTGGATGAAAAGCTCTGGGATGGCGAGATATGTCAGGGCACCTATTGTATCCACGGAGAGATGGAATTCGTTCCTCTCTCAGCTTGAGGTATTTATTCCGCCCAATGTTGAAGAGATGGAGGGGGTCAAAACCCATCCTACTCTTAGCCGTTTGTGATACTTGTTTGATTCTCAAGGCTGTTTTCGTCCGACATACTTAATTTATTGGTCCTGTGTTCGGTTTTGCGACTGGCCACAAAATTTTCATGGGGTTCGCAAAGCAACGGAAAGTATTTATCAGTCGGAACGACTTGTCGATCAGATACTCCTTGACCAAGAAAGTTCGCCGAACACGGCGAACTTCTTGGACTTGATAAACCTGGTGAACTGCTTGGTGCGCACTCCTAGTGGGACCAATAGTTAGTCTTTTATAAACAGACGTTACAACAGTCTGTGCCCGCTTTGTCGTATGTCAATAGCTGTGTTGAGTTGTTGAAGTCAAGTTGAAAATATCTTCTCAGCCAAGGCCCAGCATTGGCTCATCCTCGATCCATGTTCAGTCTCCATTCCTGGGAGAAAGAAAGGGATGTGATTTTCTCTGATTTTTCAACACACGTAGGTCCGGCATGACGGGTGCGATCGGGAGGATTAATCGACTGTGTCGGATAGTCTGGATGACATGGTATACTCAGCTTCAGGGACGAAAGCCCGTGGAGTCTTTTCGAGCGGCAACTCGGATTTGTGGTGCTTCATTGTGCTCTGTCCGCAGAATTTCATGAAAAAGAAATCCTCCCCTCTGGCTTGAACTTCGAACTTGGCACTCCACGAAAGGATCTTGGATTCTCTTGTTTTCCTTCATAGATTGATCCAAATTTTCATGATTATTTGAACCGACGAGCCACCAGGTGTAAACCAAAGCAAGATATTATAATTTCTCGTCACGGCGGATGCAATTTCAGGCTGCGAACTTACGCCTCCACGGATCAAAAACCTTTCTGGCTCCTGAGCCTAACCTGAGCCTAATAGAGTTCAATTCAACAAAAGTATTCAACGCCGGAACAGCCACTGATCGACGATCCATTCAATTCAGTGACAACCGACGATCATTGACCGCTCCATATTCAGTCCTTGAGACGTTCAGGGACGATGAGGCGACCCCTCAAAAAATGTATAGGCTTTGACTTATACTTCCACGGAGGCATGCGTAGACGTCATGTCAGAACAGGTTGGCCTCAAGTTGGCCTTGCAGTTGTCTGCAACAACATTTGCGCGACAAACCGTGTTCACTGACATTATCTTCCGAGAAACCTGCAACTCCGAGTCGCCGTATCGTTGCCAACACATTAAGATTCCTCTGATGGAGCGTATGAACCCCTGGATTTGTTATTTTATTCCATACCCCTCTCTCGTGATGCTATTTAGCCCATTCAACATACGACTTACCTCCATAATAATGCGCAGCTCCACCCTCACCGCTCTCTCACTATATGCGCTCATCGCCTGCACGGCCGCCTGGCCCTTCTCTGGACGTGGCAAAACTACCTTCGCCAAACGTCTGCGAAGGCGCGAGCTGCCCCTCCCCCTCCTTATCCAGCGCGACCGCCGCGAACGTGTTTACCGAAACGCGCTTCCTCACCAACGCCGAGCCTCAAGCTCGGCCTCTCGCTCCTTAAACCCACAGCGCGGCGACCTGGGGGTATGTTCCCTCTTCTATTCGCAATGCTCACGATTTATTTTATTTTTATTGCAGTCATCCGGGCCGCGCAGACATTCGCATTTCCCCGCGATCGCGCGTCGGGCGCGAAGCGGAACGCCAATTTGGTTAACTTGAAACCGCGAACAACAATAAACGATCTATAATCGCGCTGCGTTAGCAGAACTGGACGGACGGACAATTAACAGCGAATCGGTAGACGGACACTGTAGAATGTAATATGTATCAGTAGCTCCTTCGCGCCAACTTAGGGAGAGGCGTCGATATATACCTTAAATAGACTCACATCCAGATACCCAATCCTTTGTATATATTCATGCGACGTACAATGTTGAATGCATCAATCATTCGTTTCCAAATTCTTGGATCGTAACGGCCTCCGCATTCGCGCTCCGCTGGGCCCAGGGTCGGCCTGCTCCACAAGCTCCGCCGCGACAGATGTGCTCCTCGATAGGGAGTGGTGTGAGGAAGTGGATTATGCGGCCATCTGTATCATAAGCACCACGCGTCCCACAAGAAGCCCGAAAGAGGGGAAAGGAGGGGGGACAGGACGCACGATATGACCAGACATCGTTCGGAACGCAAGCCCAGCTTCCTGTACTGGCAGCTTTGGGGTATGTGCAGATGTGCGCCGTCGGATGATCAATGATCTGCCAACACACATCGCGCGTTCGAGATGGTGCTTGAAAGGACGATACCAGTAACACAAAGAACTCCTTGAGCAACACCACAAACTCAAGGAGAAAACAATGAGCATTCACAGTCGCTTGCTATCTTCCACCACGAATAAAGACAAACTCTAAGCGTTCACGAACGCTGTCAGACTTTTTGAGGGAACGAAACAGAGACAGCTCGAGTTAAACTTGAAATAGACCATTGACCATTCTTGCATCAAACAGACCATAAAGAGGATAAATTGCGTTATCTTGAGACTTGTGGGATCCGTGAAGGCTTACATATAGGCTCGGGAGGCCGTAGACACCGACACCGCGACGGCCGTGTCAGTGTTTCGTGAATCGTGACAAATCGTTCTAGTTTCTTCGACACGATGAACACCGAGCGGACCCCCCTCATCCCCAGAGCACCCGCGGAGGCGACCCGGTGGGATTTCGTGCTGTTAATGACGGGTATATGGAGGTATGTGGACGTTCAGGTCAAGCCGCAGTTTACGTACATCCGAGTCTGGATCGCCCTCCTTCTCCTCCTCGTCATAGACGCGATTCTTGAGTCTAACGCGTTCCCCCAGCCTTATCTTCACAGGGTCTCTAGATGCCACGATTGTTGCGACGCTCATTAGTACCATTGGCTCTGACTTGGAGTCCATGCAGCTCAGTTCTTGGATCGGGACAGCCTATCTGCTCTCGCTTTGCGCCTTCACACCGCTCTATGGTGGGTGTGAACGAATATCTGCACGAAAAGTATATCAAGTTGGTTTGCGCCACTACTAGGTCGACTAGCGAATGCCCTCGGTCGGCGGCCTAGTGTCTTGTTTGCAGGGACTTTATTCGGCTTGGGTACGATCCTATGTGGGTTTGCACAGAATATGTACGCCGGGACGTCTCTAATTGCACCTACAATGAGCTGATTTGTGCCAGGTCTCAACTTGTGGCATGTAGGGCCATTGCAGGTGTGGGAGGAAGCGGAATGACCGTGGTGGGATCCGTCATAATGTCAGATTCTGTCCCCCTCAAGAGCCGAGGGCTCTACCAAGGCTGTCAGTTTCCATCTACACATCATCCAGGCTGGTTCTGATATTTACTAGTTGCGAATCTTCTCTTCGGACTCGGTGGGGCCATTGGTGCGCCGCTGGGCGGATGGGTCGGCGACACCATCGGCTGGCGTGCCGCTTTCTTGTGCCAGTCGCCAGTCCTGATATTTGGCCTCCTCTTGTTATATCTCAAAGTCCGGGAGCCAGAGCTGGTTCTTGCCGCCGCAGATATCAGCATTTTGGCCAAGCTCAAACGGATCGACTACGCCGGCTCTGCCAGTCTTGTGCTAGCCCTTCTGACTTTCCTTGTGGGCATGCATTTCAGGACCACTGCTGGATACGAATGGGCAGACCCACATGTCTGGGGATTGTTGACGACAGCGTGAGTCTACCTAATGATTTTTTATTCTGCTAACGGCACGTAGCGCTGTTCTGGCCTGCGTATTTTTTCTCGTGGAGCTCAAATTCGCGGCCGAGCCCGTTATGCCGATAACCATGCTCAAACGCGTATTTACCTTCTCTTTTTGGTCTTTCCTCATTATCTCACCATATTTACAGAGAACCCCCGGCTTCGTCGCGCTCAATAACTTCCTCATTGCGGCGCTCACCTTCTCCACCGTGTACAACACCCCGCTGTACTTCACCGCCGCGCGCCTCCGCACCTCCTCCAACGCCGGCCTGCACCTCATCCCCAACTCTGTCGCTGTCGCGATCGGCTCCTTATTTGCTGGGTGGTACATGCGCAAGACCGGTCGCTACTGGAGACTCCAGGCCTTCACGAGTCTGTGCATCCTCGCGGCGAATTTGGTCCTCGCGTCCTGGTCAGTCCATTTGTCGGAATCTATACCTCACTCCCCGCGTCTGACATGCACGAACTAGGAATCCAGCCACCCCAGAATGGGTACTCTACACGACGCTCATGCCCTCAGTGCGTATTCCTTTCTCTGTGCCTGTAATGATCCATACGCTCACCGGTACCGTCGCAGGGCTTCGGGTTTGCAGCAACGCTGACCACGACACTGATCGCGCTCATCGCAAGCGTCCCGCGCGACGACATCCCACTCGCGACCGGAAGTACGTTATAATCCACCGATCCCATTCGCCCACCGACGCTGACGTCGCTGACAGTATCGTACCTCTTCTGCACCATGGGCCAGGTCCTGGGCGTCTCCCTTTCCGCGGCCCTCACGCAGACGCTCCTCGCGCGCAACCTCCGCGCCCGAATAACGGGCGAGGGTGCCGATGTGGTGCGCCTCCTCTCCGCCTTTGCCTTCTGTCTTTAGGTGCGGCACTGAAGCTTTGTGCGCAGATCATCGCCAAGATCCTCGACTCGACGGCGTACATCCACAACCTCCCCGCGTACCAGCAGGAAAAGGCAAAGGAGAGCTGGGCGCTCGCGCTGCGTACGGTGTTCCACTGCCAGATCGTGCGTCCTTCCCCTCCCTTCCTTTGCCTCCCCTTTCGCCTCCTCTCTCTTTCTTTCCTCTCACAGTCTTTCGTTCTTCTGTGTTTCGTGTCTCGTCTTTCTTGGCGTGTGCTGATGCCTTGCGTGCGACACAGGTCATAGCCGTCCTCCTCTTCCTCTCCACGCTTCCCATCGAGGAGTACTCCCTTCCCGATACCGTCGCCGCTGAGCCTGCGAAGCAGGCGACCCCGGATCAGAGGGGGCGCGACGCGGAGGTGGAGGCGGGTATAACTAGAAACGAGTGATACTTGCCATGAATACAAGCATTGAAACGACAAACCTCCGGGCGTGTTATTGGCGTCGTCTATTCCTTTGTCTTTCAATGCACCAGTAATCCAACTGCATAATTCACCTTCGGTCATCACCATGCATTGGCCACCGATATCGGTGTCACGGATTCACCAGGCTCAGTGTGCCGACCGCGGGAGAATACGATCTTTGTCTCTGTTCAGTTCTGTATGATATACGCCGACTCTGGCTACCGTTTCAAACTCAGGACACGATCTCAACGACCAACTTCTTGGCACTGACCCCCTTGAACATCAGATCCAGCGCGCCCTGAACCGCCTCGAGTCCCTTCCCGACAACCTCGTTGTGCGGCCTGCACTTCATACTTCCGTCCGCCAGAGCGCCTTCCAGCCATGTCCAGACCGCAGGACCCACCTCACTATCCTCGATACGGGTGCCGTAATTATCACTGACCTCGACATCCTCCGGCCAGCCCTCCAGCGGCGGAAACCCAGGCGGGCGCACCGTCCCCACGTGCTTTCTCCCTGCGAGCCGCCCAGCGATGGCGGCGCACTGCGCCAGCACCTCCGGCGCGAAAATCGCGCAGAAGATCCCGCCATCTCGCCCTTGCCCGCGAGCGCCGCCACGATCTCGTCCACGACGCCCGCGCTGCTGTAGTCGAACACGTACTCGGCGCCGATCTCGCGGAGCAGGTCGAAGTTGCGCGTGCTCGCGGTCGCGGCGATGGTGTACCCCGCGGCCTTGACGGCCTGGATAGCACACGCGCCGACGCTCGACGCGCCGCCCCACACGAGCAGGAGCTTGCCGTTGGGCTTGTTGCCGCCGGAATCGGGAGGTCGAGCGCCAGCGCGCTCTTCTCGAACAGGCCATACGCGGCGGTGGCGAGGCCCAGGGGCAGCACGCTCCCCTCGTTGAAGCTGACGTGGTCCGGGATCTTGGCGAGCTGCGGCTCGTAGGCGACGGCGTAGAACTGGAACCCGCCGTATTTCGGATCCTTCTTGCGCAGGGCCTGGCAAAGGGCGGTGACGCGGTCGCCGGGCTTGAAGCGCGTATTGTCGGGCCCGACGGCGGTGATGATGCCTGCGATGTCGGTACTGAGGATGTAGGGGTAGTCTTCTGCTGGGACCACGATGCCGAGTTTCTGCACGGCGCCGTCGGCGGGGTTGAGGGCGGCGGAGTGCACTTGGATTACGACTTCGGTGCCGATGGGGGTCGGCATGGGCGCGGGCCCGATTTTGATTTCACCCTTGAGGGTTGGAAGCCAGGCGGCTTTGTTCTGGGTGCTGTTGTTCGTGGACATGGTGAGCTGATGTTTTCAATGAGCAGAATGAAGGAGGTTAGAAAATCAATGGCAGAACCTTGGTTTCTTCAGTGCGTAGAGCGACAGGAAATTGGTTTCCTAGGTGGCATCTGGAGTCAATTTATATGCCCCGCCATGCCAGAGGAGTTCTGCGGTTGGTCGAAAATTCCCGATACTTAGAGGCCAATTCACGTAATTTCTGCTGACTTTGTCGGCTAGGTCCGTACGAATCAGGGACTGCAACGGGTCCTTTCGGGCAACGGGACGCCTGCGGTGTTGAACCGTGTTGACATGTCGAGGATACTCTGCAAAATCCAGCTCGAATCCAACTGAAACTAGCCTCAAAATCCAGCGAAATCAGGACTGTGATACACCCTCGAAAGAAAAAATCCATATTATTACAATAAGTATAGCGTACAGTAAATCGTCCTCCATTCGACTACACTTCCACTCATGCCTCGATATTCTCCAATTCCTCTAAAGAGATTGAGCTCGCCCGGTCCGCTAAGGTCTCCTCCTCGCCCTGCTCTGGGGCTGCAGTTCTTCCTTCTTGATGCCCCGCTGGTTCAGAGCATAGGCCCTGCACGCCTCCCGACTCTTCTCAAGCTCAGGATCCTCCCGATCCAGCGCATGAACAGTCACACCCGAGAAATTATACTCCAGCAGCGCCTTCAGCTGCGGAAGCAGCTTCTTGTCCGGGGAATACGTCCCCGAGTTGTTGTCCACAACGATCTCCCACTTGACATCGTCATCCGACGTCTCGTCATTGAACGCCTGCCAGCCGCCTACGGGCCGCGGGTGGAACTCGCCCGAGTAGCGCACACAGGGGTGGCAGTTGGCGTGCAGCGCGTGCTTGGACGCAAAGTCGACGAAGAAGGCCGCGCCCGTCTCGGAGAAGCGCAGCGAGTCGTCCTCGGCGGAGATGATGTACGTGTACACCGCGGGCTTGACGCGCACGCCGCCGCGCAGCACGCTGAGCACGTCCGCGCCCGTGTCGATGACGCCGAACCTGTTGGTGGTCGTGCGCGCGTAGAGGAGGCGGTGCCCGGCCATGATGCCCGAGCGCACGGCGAGTGAGGAGGGCCCGGGGCCGAAGATACTCTGCGCCGCTTTGTACCCGTGGTTCCACACCTGGACGGCATCCCCGAAGAAGAGCTGCACGCCGCGGATGTACATCTTCCACGTCGAGTACAGCCGGGTGTGCTCTTCCGGGGACGACACGGTGTTTGTGAGCCTCCCGACGGTTGGGGAGAAGTGCCGCGAGAAGCGGACGGGCCCGTCGAACATGTACGGATAGGACTTGGGGTCCTTTGCGGAGGGTTTACTCTCAATCTAGAGCCGGTCAGTATGGAATCAATGTAAGGGGAAATGTCAATACGGACCTTCAGCCAGAACGTTCCTCCTGCACGGCGGAAGAGAGGACCGTCAATTTCGCACTCCTTGGCGCCTTCCGCGACACTGACGGAAAACTTTCCGATGTAGTCATCTCGCTTTGCACCGTCGTCCTTATCCAGGACTTCGACAGCCAGGTTGGCATGGACAGGGACATTTTTGACCTTCCATATTTCATTCCACACCGGTGCAAGGGTGTTCACCTTGACCGTCGACCTAGGGGTCAACTTCAGCAAGACTGATACTCAAGAGAGACAAAGTTTTGACACTCACACGAACGATATTCGGTCGTCCAGCTTTGCGACAAAGTATGGATCGGCGGTTCCGACCACATCTACTTTCGGAATTCCAGACGCTCCAATGAACTACGTAGAAGATGATGAGTGTCGTGTCGTCGAGAGGAGATCCGCGCTGTCTTACTTGTATTGTGAGGTCAACGTACGGAATATCGAGTAGCTTCTCTTCTGCAAGCGATTTCGTTACCGCAGCCAAATCATGGGCGTTGTCATGAGCATGGTGCACGGCATTGCCTATGGACTCGAGGATTTTGCTCATAGTGAAAGGGTTTCTGCGATCGCGCATAGCCGTCGTAAGTAAAGGAGGCGACTCCCCAAAAATGACGTTTATACCAATCGGTTAGCTAAATAGTGGGGCTTGCAGGGCAGTGCTTTCCGGAGTCGGACTTTTTGAAACTGGGAGGTGGGTACAGAGGCGTCGGGTGGTCGGGTGGAAAGTACAAAAGCGCAGCGAAAACACCGAGTTGCAGCGCCGAGAAAACAAGTTACAATGTAGCAACCGAAGGCGGTGTTTGATTGGCAGCCTGTTATGAAGATCTCTACATTTTTAGTCCTCCCCCGCAGCTGTCCTCAGCTACGTCCAGGGGAGAAGGAAATAATCACCCCTTGGTCGCGATTCAAACTTGTTTTGCAAAGAAGAGGAAAAAGTAGACTCGTAGTAGGAAAGCAAGTACGAACGGCGTGGGAGCGATCATTGACATGCGATCACGAGAGCCGCGGCGCCCTTCAAGTTCGCGCGCTTTGGCTTACAATAAACGGGCTAAACCCTGGGCCAGGTGTCCTTTAGCTAGCTAACCCAAGGGCACGACGGTGTACCCCAAACCCTAAACCTCAATCTACTTATTTCAAACAAATCCAGTCGCGTCCACCATAAACATGGCGTCGCCCTTTGCTAGATTCGGCTTTTCTCGGTTTCGCGCGTTGTCCCCAACATCCCGCTTGTTTCTTGGGGTATCTGGTTCTTTAGGTGTATACTACGCGTCGACTTTCACAAAACTCCATGCCGACACCAATACACAAGTCCACAGCAGGGCCGTCGCGAAATTTCTCGTGTGAATCCATATGCGGGAGTGCACAGGGTGGACAGCGTCTTTTGGCCAGCGTAGGTGTCTCCAGCCAAGTATTATGCTATTTTTCTGACCAAAATCAACAGCAATTATCCTTCAGAGGATGTTCTTACGTCGATGCATGTCCGGCCCATGTCTTGGTCGTTCTGGTCTGTTTACGACGGCCATGTTGGCCCACAAACGTCATGGTTCCTCGAAAAGCACCTCCTCCCGAATCTCAGCGACTCTCTTCGCTCCCTTTATCCAGGGAAAGCAGCCCCAAGCAGAGGCCATTCACAGCGTCATCAAGAATGTCTTCCTTGCTCTCGATGACGAGATCGTAACAAAGCCCGCACAGCTCCTCATCGAGCAGCCGGAGGGAACCCCGCTGCGCGCCATGGCCGCTAATATACTTCAGACCGCCCGCGCTGGCTCCTGCGCCTTGGTTGCATTTTACGACTCCAACGTGCGCAGCCTCCACGTTCCGTCGTCGGCGATTCCCGCGCCATATTGGGACGGCGGCGGAAAACCGACGACGGGACGACGGTCTACGACGTGCACGTCCTGTCGGCCGACCAGAACGGGAAGAACCCCGCAGAGGTCGCGCGCCTGGAGGCGGCGCACCCGGGCGAGACGCTGTTCAACGAGCGGGGCCGGTTCCTCGGGTGGGGGATCACCCGCTCCTTTGGCAATGGGGTGTTGAAGTGGAGCAGGGAGCTGCAGACCTTCATGCAGGAGAAATGCCTGGGCGACAACCGCGCGACACGGTCAAGACGCCGCCGTATGCTACTGCGATGCCTGAGATCACAACCACTGCGATCGAGCCGGGCGACTTTATGGTCATGGCGTCCGACGGTCTGTGGGACTGCCTCACGAACGAGGAGGTTGTCGGCCTCGTGGGACTGTGGCTCAAGCGGCAAGATGATGGCGTGGCGAACATGCAGTCGACCGGCGAGGAGCAAATCGTCGAGCGCGCTCATCTTCCGGTCGAGTTGAAGGATGACAACCTCGATGGGAACTACGAGTATTGGAAAGCCAAGAAGCAATTTGTGAACGTGGACTCAAATGTTGCGCGGCATTTAGCGCGGAATGCGCTAGGAGGGGCCGACAAAGACTTGCACACCGCTCTTCTGTCTACTCCCGCGCCTCGGCACGTCATTTCAAGTACCAGTTTTTCTCGAGGAATTGACGTCTTGACTGACATTTTTCTATCAGGGACGACGTGAGCGCATTCGTCGTTTTCTTTGAGTAGGACCATCGTTTTCGAATAATATTTTTATGTGATGCCAAGGTATCGTAAGCCGAGCTCCAGTTCAGCCCTCCATGTACGTCTCCGTGCTGAGATGCGGATGGTTGAATTTTGCGCAATTCTACGACCCGTCCGTATTATGGGACGGCTGTCGAACAAAGCGGCCGTTTTTTGCACAATTTTCGAACGGAAGGACGGGTTGAACCCGTTTTCGACGCGTGAATTACAGGTTGCGGTGAGTTAATGAAGGTGAAATACAGGTCAGATCTCTGTGAACTCGACTCTCGTTGACGCTTTGCGTCCCCAGACTCGAAAAGTTGTCGCTCGGCCGTTCCTTTTAGGACCACCGCGGTAATACACCTTCCTTCCTTCCTTCAGAAACGCGACCACACGTTTTTAACTTTTTACTGGTTTTTATCCATTGCCATAACCCTCCTCGACTGATGGCGGGACGAGAACCGTCTCTACAGTCTCCACAGCTTTTCAGAAGTCGATTCAATTTTTTTGTATTCGCTTTCAGTTCAATTTCGTAGCTGTTCAAATCTGAGGAGAAGATCAAGGGGGTATCCTAGCCTAAGCTAAAAAAGAAAAGGACAAGAAAAGAAGGTGCAGCCGAATTTATCTAATAGCCCATCTTGCCACGGGAGATAGGAACGAGCAGGGTTTTGGACTTTGCCATTCTCGCGAACCAAGCACCCAGCGTGATTCCCCACAGGAAGCCCAGATACGCCTTCCCTCCACCCTTTACCAGGCGTGAGTATATTTCAGCTGGCTTATAGCAACGAGATAAAACTCACCTTGCCGTTCGTGACAATGATCAATTCGGTAGATCCCTTGTACGGCTTCAGAGTACCACCTGAGAGATATGCGATGATGTTTGTTGTAACGATTCCGCTGTGGGCCATGGCTTTCATGACCTGCTTTTGCTCGATGGTGTTGATAGCATCGCCCACTGCGAAGATATCGGGGTGGTCGATCAGCTGCAGGGTCGGGGTGACTTTGATCTGGTTCCGCTCGTCGAGGGTGTTAGCGCCGAGGGACTTTGCAACGAATTCAGTGCGGGGGCGGGGGCCTCTGGTGGGGATCTGAAAAGGGAATTAATATTGGTTATGAACGTGGAGGTCAATGAACACCACGCACAACGAGGTCGGCATCAATGACATGTCCGTTACGAGTTTTAACAGAGGTGGGCCCAGGAGCAGGAATTTCGTCGACAAAGTCGTTGAGGATGATTTTGATGCCCCGAGCGTGCAGGTCTTCGCGAGCCCAGTCCGGAAGCGGGCAGGATATGTCGAATTCATGATTTGGCTGTCCCCGTGAACAATTGTGACTTCCTTCTCCTACATAGAAATATGAGGACTTTATTGAAGTAATAAAAGCAAGTAGACCCACCGGCCACACGTCCTTGATCTCTCCGGAGAATTCTTTTTAAAAGGGTAAGCGGCAGACGACACGACCACAATAAAGTACTTGCCTACACCGACAGCCCCTCCCCCGACCAAGACGATTTTCTGGGCTTTCTTGAAATTGGCGCGGTCCTCGGCGATGAACGCGGCTACCTCCTTGCTGTCGGTCGGAATATTCAAGGGACCCTCCCAGATTGAACCAGGTGCGAGGACAAGGACGTCGTAGGGCAGCTTTTGACCATCTTGGAGGACGACGGATCCGCCTTTTTTTCGGGCTGGATGCTCTCCACGATGCCCTCAACAAAGGTGCCGTTGGGAGTAGTGAAGAGTTTGTCGAATGGAACCAAAGCGGTGTCGAACAGATCATTTCCTGAGCTAGCAGTTAGCCATGGTCGGTCATATTAACCGTGTTTCCGTACCGTCGGATACAGTCATTCTGGGGAGGGTTGGTAGTGAGATGGCATATGGGCGTGGATTTATTAGGACGATTTAGCAGCCGGGAGCTTGGCAGAGAGGGCGCGAGCAACCGCGAACCTCCTCCTATCCCAGCGCCGACGATGACAACGTTTTTGGACATGGTTTTGGGTTTGAGAACAAGAAAAGCAAGGATGAGAACTGATGAATTGGTGTGCGATTTTTCGCAATTTTATAGAGAACGATCTGCTTCATGTCACCACATAAAAACTTGCTGACATTGATTGTTGTGTCATTTGAGGTGACCGAGGCTGAGTAATACAAAGAATGCCGGCAAAAGAAAGATAGACAGACACAGATGGAATAGCACACAGACAGATTCCGAGGCCCTCGTCTGAGCGAACTGGCTTGTCAGCTCGTCTTGTGTTTGTCGAACAAACCATCCTTTCCTTCTTCCTCCGCCACCATCCCGCCGTCCTCCTCAGCTCTTCTCAAGATCGCTGAGAAATAGCATCCCCTCTGAGACCGCTATCGTTGATGGGCGGAGTTCAGTAGTCAACGGAGGTTGCTGCCAAAAGTCAAAGTGGCTGTGTACCACCCCAATAAAGCAGGTTACTGCAAGGGGTTCGAATCCGACAAAAAATCCACTTAGGCCATATTTTTCCAAAAAGACCCTCTCGGGGACCCTCCCTACCACGTGACATCCAAATCGGGTAATTTTTCACGTGGTTTGCTCCGGCGAGTGCCGAAGACAGCTAAAAATTGAACCAAAACTGTCATATTTAATACTACTGAGCCAGAAACGGCTTATCCTTCTACAAATAACTTGGTTATGACTCAAAACCTTGCGATGAGCTCAGGTTTCACCTCAGTGATGGCAATAGGCATACCCACTGAGCCCACCATGCTAGTAGCTACCTTGAACCTTCGAAAAGCTGCCCAGGAAATTATTAACAATTTTCGAATCATCCTATCGCAGTTTGTGGCTCGAAAATCCGGGTTCTCAGCTGATAAATGCCAACTAAACCTAAAATGTGTACTGTTTGCGCTGAGTTTCATCAATTTATAGCTTGTGGTGGGGTGAACTGGGCTTCTGAGACCTTCTGACGGCATCTCGAAGCTATTTGGAGCCATTCCAATCCACTTACCGACAGGTCCATATTTTTTTTTTGCTGGCCTGACGGCCGACCCCTGCCCTAGGTCCCGGCTTGACCGGCCCGAACCCCTTGGGTTACTGCCGCGGATTGAACACACAGCCACGCTATGTATGGATTCCACTGAACGTCCATCTTCCTATGACTACCGCAGACGAGACGACCCCTCTCATGTAAGCTGCTATTTCTCGTGCACCAACTCATTTCATGGATATACTGCACAGTTCAATGCCCTCAACTGTCTCTACAGCTATCGCGAAAGGTGTCCGGACTTTCGTCGAATGTGTTGCCATTGCTCTGTGTTGGCCCTGTATCGGTTGCCTCCTCTGTATGGGTGGATTAAAAGGACCTTGCGGAACCCGGAAACAGTACTATAATAATGAACGGTACCGTCATTGGAAACCCCCGAAAGTCCCGCCCAATCCTCCGCCCCTCCCTGCACTCGCATCGAGATTCGCCAGCCTGTAGCTGAACAACCCCAGTGCTGTCATATTTTAAACCTCCCTTTGGAGCTCCGAGAGTGTATCTACGAACACGTTTTGAGCGGACGATTGATCAGTCTCCAGCTCGTCGGATCCCAACACGACGAACACTGTGTGGTTCGGTCACGGTACTACCGCCCCCTCGATGATCTCTCACATGGCCCCACCAGGGGAATCCTTCCCGCCGAGCGAATTTCCCCTGCCCTGCTGCTGTCTTGCCGGCAGGTGTACGCTGAAGCGCTCCCGATACTACACCAGCGCAACACCTTCCATTTCTGGGCCAGCCAGCTTGAGGTGGTCGTTGGCTCCGCCTTGGGAGAGTACTGCCTCCCAGACATCCGCAGTGTCTACATTTATCACGACAATGTGTGGGCCGTTCACCAGACGCGCCCTTGGAAGGTCGTGTTCCCTATCCTCCAGCAGATGAGCCTCGGTCGTGTGGCATTCGAGTTCGCGACTGAACCCGAGCTGGTGGAACTCGACCCTTACGTCGCGGTGCTCGACGACTCGTGGGCCCGCGGTGTGCTTGGGCTTAGAAATTTACGACAGTTTGAACTCTGGATTCATAACCCGAGGGAACGCCTGGTGGATAAGACTCTTCTAACGAAGTTGAGGCAGCTGATGATCGGCCCGGGGGCGGACGAGAGATATAGAAATTTCCTCAAGGAGTACAAGATCCCAGGTGAACAGGTGTAGAAAGGCTATTTTACACAATTTTTCCTTCGACCTCGAACACTAGAAAAATTTAAATCAACATTCGATTCGGGAAGCGAAGCGGATTTCGAAAATTAGTATCGAGCTATTGAAACATTAAGATCGGCGCGTCCAGCAGGAATGATATTACTCGAGTCAGAGCTTGAGCGATTTGTGTTAAATTTATGCACGCGATGACGTCACGTGCTGGGATTTCAAATGTTGGATCTGTTGGTCCTTGATGATCTTGCTCTCGAACTTTAACCTCTTGACAGTGCTTGCAAGTTGCGTCTCATCTACATACCCTTCAGTAATTACACCGTCCGCGTCCCGGTTTTGTTTCCTCCCCGTTTCCGATGAGATCTTTCCGTCCAGAGGATGATCCGGCCGCACTGAGGCTGTTTCCAATTTGTGAATTGCCGTCTTCTGGTGTATCTCTTCGGCATTTCGACGGTTCCAGCCCTTTCCAACCGCTTTAGTGCCTAACTTCGTTGCCTGCTCACTTCCCGCCTTGATCCTCTGCCTTGATCACCGTGCAACTGTTGTCTCACGGCTGTGCTGCCAGCTAGCCTGTATAAATGCCACCATTAATCTTTCATGGCCGTCGACAGGTTCTACCCCTCCATCAAAGACTGTGCAGGACACAGAGGTGCTGGCCACCAGGACGATCTTAGGTGCAGGACACCCCGCTCATCTGAATTAGTGTAATTATCATGCACGCTATCTGGTTTCTCTCGATCCTTGCAGCGCTTCTCAGAACAACGGTAGCCCAACAAGTATTCGATATAGTGTGTTTCAGTCTTGTGGTTTTTATATATGTACTCATATTCATTTCACTTTCAGTGGCAGACCCTGCACGATAAAAGCAGCCTTTTCGCCCCTGTAAACCTTGCTCAACCCTTGAATTTTACGCCGAGTTCCTCGACTGCGGATATAACTATAGACGAGACTACCTCTTACCAAACTTTGAAGGGTTTTGGGGCGTCTCTCAGTGCGTTTATATTTTCAGCGATGCCGGCAATTTCTTGATATTTTCTATTCAGCGGACTCCGGTGCCCAGTCACTCAGTCAGCTGAAGGCAAAAATGCGACGGCCTATCAGGAACTTTTGCAGAAACTCTTCGATTGTACGTGCAGAAAGAATCATACCTTTCCAAATCCGCTCTTAACTACCTGCAGCTACTTTCGACGCGTCTTCTGCTGGAATCACTTACCTGAGAGTACCTCTGGGGGCTTCTGATTTTTCGCATACGTGTAGGCATTCATATCCTTTCTCTGAGACCCGAATTAACTTTGACCTTTCAGCTTATTCGTACGACGATACGCCCGGAGACAGCAGCTTGGCAATTTCAAATCGACGCCGCGCCAAGCTACGTTTTCGAGGTGCTGAATGACATCCAAAACATTAACAATAGTAAGCGACCATTTCTCTGCAATTTAATTCCTTACCCAATATCTGGACTAGTTCTCAAAGTACATGTCGTACCGTGGAGCCCTGTACGTCCTAGAACTTCGCTCGACCCATGTCTCTTCTCATTCTTTATAGCCTGGATGGATGAAAGCTAGCAAAACTATGAATGGCGGGAATTTCACGTCCAGTATGGCCAAAACCTGTTAGTGCACAGCTGTCCTCCCTCGAACGACTCCCTTAAGGGAATCCCACAGATGCACAGTATCTTCTCAAAGCCCTTCAAGGATTCGAGTCGAAGGGGGTGCATGTCTCCGCGATCTCTATTCAGGTATACACGTTTCCTTCGTGGGTACTTTACTTCATAACTAAACTCTGTCTAGAACGAGCCCTTGAATTCCAATCCCACACTCCCATCATGCAAGATGACATACCAGGATGAAGGCGCAATCGGTTCGGAGTTGCGGCCTTTGATGAAAAACAATAGTTTTCCCGCTGTTAAACTGATTGGTGGGGTTTAATCCTTCGCTCTCACATCTTCACTGACCCATCCCTCTCCTCTTTGTAGGCTTCGAGCATAACTGGAGCAGCTATCAGTACCCGATTTCTTTGGTTTGTAGTATTGACACTATAGCTGGTGTTTTTTCTGAAGTATTCTGCCAGATGAAATCCTTTCCTGGTATTTTCGATGGCGTGGCGTTCCACTGCTACGGTGGGAGCGTCGACAAGCAGGATCAATTTGTCCAGGCAGTTCCGAATAAAGACGTCTATTTCACAGGTGCGCAGAGGACTTCATCCGCCCCTGAATATTGATTCTCAAACGAACTTTATTGCAGAGTGCACGGGCATGGACGGAAGTGACTGGTGGGACGACATCAAGTACCAAACCGAGCATATGTATGTTCGCACCTTCATTTTCTTTCGTCCCCCTGTGTATGTGTACTCATCACATTCCTCCCAGATTCATGGGTACAATCGAGCACCACGCCCAGACCGCGCTGATGTGGCGACTCATCAGCGGGGAAGAGCTCCCCGGCTCGACGAGCTGCTACAAAGACAAGCTCGCGAACCAGTGCCGCGCCGCCGTCGATATCAACGACGACGGCACGTATACGCTGAACCAGGAGTACTACGCCATCGCACACGCGGCGCACGCGGTACTCCCCGCGATGCGGGGGCGCGTTTGGGAAACTGATCAAGAGCACGCTGGCGACGGGGGACCGGACGGCGAATCTGCGGGTGAACGCGTATGCGACACCACGGGTGAGCGCCAACGACCCGACGCGGTATGCGCTGCATGTGCTTAACAGTGCGTAACGCGTTGCGCTCGTTTTTGGGCTGGCTGATACTGCGATTTCAGTGGGGGACGACAGTGGACCGTTTACGGTCGCGTTCAGAGGGAAACAGGTTAGCGTTAGCTTTCACTCCATCAGAGCCAGTGCTAACCCCGTTCAGCTGTCGTATTCTTTTCCGGTCGGAGTGTCAACCTTCTCGTTTTATGCATGAAGCCGGGCTGGTTGGGGGTCCTCCGTACACACTTGGGTCTGTTACTTGGCATGAAATGAATGGGTTACATATTTATTTTGGACTTTGGGATCTTGAGAGCTCCTTAGCACCTTATGGTACTCCTCCTCAGCCACTCACAGCTGAAGTGAAGTGAGGAACAAATTCCGGACAAGTACACTATAATTGACGGTATAATTTATGTATGCATGGTAAAATACAGTGCGGGGATTAGTATTACAGCTACTAGATATCATGACGCAGGTCCGTTCCAATCGTAAGACATGTCCAAGCAATAAAGGATCGTGAATCGTGATCATCAAAACGCGCGCGCGCTCCTCGTCGGCCGCACGGTGTCCACAGACTCGGTGGGAGACGTGAGCGGCTGAGACGTATAGTACTCCAGCGTATCCGCAAACGAGGCGTCCACGTCCACTGAGTCCGAGCGCGTGTACGTGTACACCGAGTCCACGGAGTACGCCGAGTCGACGGTGGCCATGTGCGTAGGCACAGGCAGCGGCGGGCGGCGCCATTGCCGTTGTGCGGTCTCCTCGTCGGGCGAAGGCGCCTCCTTGATGGAGTCCGCGCGTTCGATGCGCTCGGTGCGCGTCATCGAGCGCTCCACGGCGGTGCCCCGCAAGCGCTTCGCGCGCGACTTGAGGAGGCCGGCGACGACGATGGTGTCCCCGCGCGCGAGGGGGGGCTCCTCCGGCGGGAGCTCGCTGAGGGGGCGCAGAAACGCAGGGAGCGCGGGGGCGGGTGAGGGAAGTGTCGGGGTCGACAGGTCGTCTACCGGGAGGTCCGGCAGCTCGGGATCGGTGCGCGCGCGGAGGTAGGCGGGGAGTGAGGGGACGGGCGGCGGGGGAGGGATGGGCGAGGCGAGGTCGACGGTGTGCATGCGCCGGGAGGAGGCAGAGCGCACGGAGTACATCGACTCCGAGTCCGCAGCGGAAACGGGGGAGGAAGGCGAGTGAGGCGAGGGGGGGCGCGCCGCTGGGGCTTGGTATCGCCCTTTCGGGGGGTTGGGGGCGGACCGCGGGATGGCGAGGCGGAGGTTTGGAGGTGAGGGTGCGGGGCGGGGGTATGCGTATGTTGCTGGGCCGGTCTGGATGTGTGGGCCCAGCTCGTAGTCGTGGGCATCGTCCTCGTCTTCCCCGTCATAGCCATAACTGTGCCCCACGTTGTCCGGCAGCGGAGGCAAGTCAGTGGGTCGAATGCGCGGATGTCGTCCGGCTGGTGTCCAGTTGGTAGTTGTGTCTTGGAGAAGGGGACCAGAAGACTCGTTTCTGCGGTGTCCGCGTCCGGAGTAAGATGGTTTCTGGAGAACGCGGGCATGCTCGCCCTTACCCATGAACTGCTCCAGGGTGCTGGGCGGAGGGTTAATGCGGGCCGCCCGCCGTTGTTTGAATATCGGGATGAGGAGAGCGACAAGGATGAGAATCAAAACGACCGCTCCAACGACCAAGGCGACTATGAGGCCAATGTTTGGTTGGGCTCCGGACGAGTCCCGGGCGTTGATGGCGGGCATGGATGGAGCAGATGAAAAGTAGGTGGGGGTGCGGAAAACGCGAGGGGGATATAAATGCCCTGACCCCGGTTAAATGAGACCGTGCCCACCGAAACAATTCATTTTATCGGGTTCATAGCCAGGAAACTGCGCCTCGCCATCAGGTCTCAGCAGGTACGCACAGCATTGGCTCCTTTACCCGCAGTCGCAAAGTTGTAACCTTGATGACACACAAATCCGGAAGAACCGCGACAGCCGCTGAAGAAGAGCTCCTTGTCACTGCCGAGATTGTCAAAAAGCTGCTTGACTTGAACTTGAAGGCTGCCAGATCCAAAACAAGTCTCTAAACCAGATTTTAACCAGTGAAACGAGCCAGAAGACAGAAACGGTTGCATATAAGTCAATAGCAATAGAATCTACGGCGACCATGGTGGTTAGAGGCGACAAGAATCAGCTTGAAGGAGAACGTCGGTGGTTGTCTGCAGCAACCCAGGTCAACGCCGGGACAATCAAACATGTGCAAAGTTCGTTACCTTCTTTTCCTTTTCGAGCTTTCGATCCCGCTCTCATAACAAGTCTCAAAAACGAAGGCTCTCGTCTTAAGTTTGACTCTTTTTTCTGATGTTTTCCGTTCCCTCTGTCGCTGCCAATATCAAGGAAGCAATGTGGCCGCCAAAGTGTCTCGGCCTTCCCGGGCTTCAGTCCAACTCAGGCATTTATCGATAGTTATCCCGTGTCTTCTCCACTCCGTCGGAGGCTCGGAGTCCATCCGACATCCGAATATTCCTTTCATCTATCATCCATGCCCTCCTTGCGTGCTTCGTATATTTACCGCACCGGAAACGCCGACGTGCCCGGGACAGCCGATGCAATCCTCTCCATTGCCTCTCCATACTTCATGTCGAACTTGAAGGTCAAGTCAAAAAGAACTTGCTTTTACAAGCACGCTCTATAATCTACTTATGCGCGCGGGCGAAGTACCCTTGCTAGATTCCGCACAGCAACCCACCAGCGCCGCGCACTTGTTTCTCTGGCAGGCTTTTTCAATCTTTCCTCTGGATTGTGACTGCCTAGCACACTCCGTGAGCTAATATCTAGTACACTCTGCGGTTGATATCCGCCCCTCGCCGCCTACCTGCCTGAAACCTTGGCTATCCGCGGCCACGGCCCTCGGCGAAAAAATGATCATGACCGGCTACGCGGTGTCCGTCCTCGAGTTTGTCGGTATCCGCCGAGTTTGCCGAAGCCTCCGAGTCTGTGATTTTTGCCTTCCTAAATTCAGCCTCTGCCCATAGCTATTTATGACTCACATACTTAGCCAGAACGGTGTGGCCCATCTGAAACTTAAATCTTGCCTTCACTAGAAGGCTACAGTATACTCTAGGCTGCTCGAGGTCGCGGTCCTCCTTTCTTCCTCCTCTCTCATTTCGCGACGCTGTTTGCCATAAACGCCGACTCTGTGAGTGGGCCTGCTCCTCGAACTGCTGACCCCGTCCAA
This sequence comes from Mycena leptocephala, assembly GCA_029378395.1. Taxonomy (NCBI): domain Eukaryota; kingdom Fungi; phylum Basidiomycota; class Agaricomycetes; order Agaricales; family Mycenaceae; genus Mycena; species Mycena leptocephala. Next base: position 322,260 of record JARJLF010000038.1, read on the forward strand.
GCCCGCGTACAGTGTTTGCGGACTCCCCTCGTCATGGATTCGTCGCACTTTAACACTGGTGGAGGAGGAGGAGGACGGCGGTAACTTGTTCCGTTCGTCGCTCGGAACCCAAACCTATTCTGGACGCATTGACCAGTACAACATTAATTGGACAAAATACAAACGGCTTTGGCGATCTATAGTGCGGGCACGCCAGCCTGAACTTCAGAGTCCAAAGTGACGATTACCATGGTAACTTCGTGCTCAGCTGCCGGGGTTCATTCGTGGTCAGACTCGAACCCAAAATAGAAGTACTATTCTGGCCACCCTGTCTTCTTTTTTCTCCTTTCTTTTCTTTCGTATGTTCTATGTTAACGTTATTACTTATCCCTAGGTCACCCTCCTATCTTCGTCTACCCGAGTTTCCCGCTCGCCCACAACGCAGAACATTGGAGAATTTGGCACGCCGTCACGCAACCAACTCTCTCTCTCTATCTTTTGCTTGCCTGAGTTTCCGGTATATGTAGAATCCCAACAGACCGGCACGGCGTCCGCCTATGGCCAGGTCCTCCGTACCCGAGGTTTGTACTGTATCGAGGTTTCCTCAAGAGCCAGGTAGGAATGATGCCATAACGAGACCACAAAGCAGAAATCCATGAATCACTCAATATTCTCTCCAGAAAATTACCAAGTCCTGGCCCATTTCTTAACTAAAGCCGAGCTACCAAGCAACACCCTGAGCTCGCAGGCTCCTCATCGGTCGCAATACGGAAAGCACCGTCGCCGACACAGCCGATGTGATCCCAGGATCCCCCGCTCTGCCAGTGCAACGGATCTTCACACTCAAGGTCGCAATATTTCTCTGTGATGGCCAGCGCTCGCTCCGGCAACTGCTTCAAGTTCAAAGTCTAGTAGGTCTAGATGAGGACGTGGAATCCGTTGGGATCAATTCGACCAGTAGTAACGGTTGATGGCATCCATTCCCTTTAGTTTCACCACAAATTTCCGTAGCGTATGGATGCGAGTGGACTGTGGAATAATCATGAACGATGCGATCCCTCTAATTTCCATGCTGAAACCTGGAGAGTTGAATGTAGAGTAGCAAATCAATGAATGATGCCGGGCAAGTGCCGGGCAGTTTGCCATAGTGACAGGCATCGAATCCGATACATATATGTCGAAACCCATCACTGCCTCTTCCCCCCTTCGTTCCCTTTCCCTTTTTTCTTTTTCACGCCCGTGCCCCCCGTATGTCCCGCTCTCGTGTCCCATGGCCTTGCTGATGACTTTCTAGGCGTTCTTAGCTGCCCGGTTGCACCTCTGGCCATCGCTTGCGATATCTCACATTCATTCCTTCAAGCAAATATTCTGCTCCGGTAGCTCTTGACTGAAAATGCGTTATTCTTTGACTCTCCTCGCCCTCGTTGCCCCCTTCCTGGTCTCTGCGCGTCCCATTCGGAGTCGCCAGAATGCACCCAGCCACCCCGCATCCGCGACTGATGCCCTCGTTTTCCGTGAGTCACCAGCACTTGCTGTACTCGACGAATCTGCCCTGACCGGCGCACAGAGTTCGCCCAGGTCCTGAACCAGCTCGAGAACGAATTCTACAAGCAGGCAATTGCGAAATTCCAGGATGCGGACTTTACCGCTGCCGGCTTCACGTCCAGCGCGATGGTCTCGCAGGTACTGACGGCCATCCAGAACGACGAGGCCACGCACATCGCCGCCATCCAGAAGACGCTGTCTGACAACGGCGCCACGCCCAAAACATGCAACTTCAAGTTTGACTCGGCCCTGACCGACGTCGCCACCACGGCCGCCACGGCCCGCGTCGTCGAGCTCGTTGGTGTCGGTGCGTTCCTCGGCGGAGCGACCCTGATTGACGACCCCGTCCTGTTGGATGCCGCTGGCTCCATCCTGACCACCGAGGCCCGCCACCAGACGCTCCTCAACGTCCTGTCTGGCGAAGGCTCCGGGATCCCGTCCGCATTCGATATCGCCCTCACTCCCCAGGAGGTCGTCTCGATTGCAGCCCCCTTCATCGACGGACCGTGTGACCTTGGCGTCACCCGTGAGTCTACTTTTTTTTTTTTGGTTTGTGCTTTGCTGACAGCGCACCAGCGACCAACACCCTGACCGTCACTAACTCTGGCCCGATCAAAGTCGGGGACATGATAACTGTCTCTGCAACGAACATCTCTGGCACCGACGTGCGTCCCATCTCTGCTCGCGCATGCCCAGCAGTCCATAGCTGATATTCCCCCCAGAACCTCTTCTGCAACATGATCCTTGGCGGGATGCCCTTCGCGTACAACGTGCCCCTCTCGCAGTGCACCGTCCCCGCGGGCGTCAACGGCCCCATCGCCCTCTGGATCACCTCCGACGACAACCCGCTCATCAACAACGTCGTCAACCGCGACACCACCAAGCAGGTCGCCGGCCCCGCGATCTTCTTCGTCGACACGCAGCCCGAGGCCCTCGGCGCGCTCGTCCGCGGCGGCTCGTCCTCCGGCTCCGGCTCGAACAACAGCGGCAGCAACACCGGCTCCGCACCCGCCCCCGCGTCGACTCCCCTCCCGCCGAACTTCACGGGCCCGAGCCCCGATGGGAAGGTCACCGTCAACGGGCTCACGCAGGTCCCGCGCCCCGACTCTGACCCCATTGTTACCCCGAGCGCGAGCGCGAGCGGGAGCAGCCCGAGCTCCACCGACAGCGCCAGCTCGAGCGACGGCGCGAGCTCGAGCGACAGCGCAAGCTCCACCGACAGCGCGAGCGACTCCAGCCCGACCGACGACGGCTCCATCTCCTTCGGCAACTAAGCGGCGACGCACGGACGTTGCAGCTTGTTGCTTGGCGGCGACGCAACACATGCATGCATGCACACGGACAGTTCATTCACGTACATATGCAGGTCGGGTGTGTTACATATCGGGTTTTTTTTCGTCAATGTATGGACAGTCGCGATCGGCACACGATACCAGAGATTCTTTAATGAATATTTAATTGAGAAGGGTTATAGAGTATCGAAATTCGTGGTGCGGGTAGAGACTCGAGCTGGCACTTGGCGACAACGCGCCGTTGCCAGGGATTTGCGCCTTACTTGGGATGCACCGAGTTAACGGTAATCACGTCTCTATTTGGATTTACTCCTGTTTCGTTTTAGAGTGTTTTGTACGTACTCTACCAGTGCTCAATCTATCCTCGCATTTCTCTTCGAGACCCACAAATACAGTACGCGAATAAATTATAAGTCCTATTGTGTAATACCTCAGTGCCTGCAGCAGAGTCCAGCCTTCCTTCTCCTGCGCACCGTCTGACCGTCATACCTGCATCTCAAAACCCGGTCAGCAGCGACTCATTCGCTGTCCCACCCCTTTGATTATCGATTACATGTTTACTAGCGAATACAGCTTCAAGCTGGATGTTGATATGAATTCCAGGAAACAGACGAGCAGTCGACGTGGTCTAACCTGAGTGGAGGCGAAAGAGAAGGTAGTCTAAGACTCAGAACTGCTAGTACTCTGTCTTGCGCTTGCGGCTTGTCGAGGAAATATCATTGCCAAGTATGCGCGCGCCGAGAACACAAACGGAGGACCTACCGGAAATCGGCGCGAACCATTGTATTTAGTTGACGACTGGAATATGTAACACAGACGCGCGCTACCTTCCAACCGAAATCTGTCGTACCGTTCGCCCCCCAAAAAATCGTGAGCTGGATCCGGATTTCGTTTTGACACTCACAGGTCTGGTGTAATTACTCGGGTGATTTTGGCTCGGTCACATTTGCCTGGGAACTGTGGACTACTTGGCAAAAGAGCGCAAGAGCCGGATAATATGAGAATGAGTCCATGAATGATACGAAGACGACGGCGCACACTGGCCTGTAAATAGCCCCTATCTCGGGAAAGGAGCCGTTGTAATACAGTATTCGTCAACCGACAAAGTCAGCGGAAATTACGTGAAAAGACCTTGAAGTATCGGAAATTTTCGACCATCGACAGAGTCGTCCAGCATGCCGGGGATATAAATTCACTCGAGATGCGACTTGAAACCAATTTCCTGTCGCTCTAAAATCTAAGCACTGAAGAAACCAAGGTTCTGTCATTATTTTTCAAACTTTCTTCATTCTACTCATTAAAAACAAGCTCACCATGTCCACGAACAACACCCAGAACAAAGCCGCCTGGCTTCCAACCCTCAAGGGCGAAATCGAGGTCGGGCCCGCGCCCATGCCGACCCCCACCGGCGCCGAAGTCGTAATCCAAGTGCACTCCGCCGCCCTCAACCCCGCCGACGGCGTCGTGCAGAAACTCGGCATCGTGGTCAAGGCAGAGAACTACCCCTACATCCTCAGCACCGACATCGCAGGCATCGTCACCGCCGTCGGCCCCGACAACACGCGCTTCAAGCCCGGCGACCGTGTCACCGCCCTTTGCCAGGCCCTACGCAAGAAAGATCCGAAATACGGCGGGTTCCAGCTCTACGCCGTCGCCTACGAGCCGCAGCTCGCCAAGATCCCGGACCGCGTCAGCTTCAACGAGGGATGCGTGCTGCCCCTGGGCCTCGCCACCGCCGCGTATGGCCTGTTCGAGAAGAGCGCGCTGGCGCTTGACCTCCCGATTTCGGGCGGCAACAAGCCCAACGGCAAGCTCCTGCTCGTGTGGGGCGGTGCGTCGAGTGTCGGCGCGTGTGCCATCCAGGCCGCCAAGGCCGCGGGGTACACCATCGCCGCGACGGCGAGCGCGCGCAACTTCGACCTGCTGCGCGAGATCGGCGCCGAGTACGTGTTCGACTATAGCAGCGCGGGCGTCGTGGACGAGATCGTGGCGGCGCTCGCGGGCAAGGGGGAGATGGCGGGGATCTTCGCTGCGATTTCCAAGCCGCCGGTTCTGGCGCAGTGCGCTGCCATCGCTGGGCGACTCGAGGGGAGGAAGCATGTGGGGACGGTGCGCCCGCCTGGGTTCCCGCCGTTGGAGGGCTGGCCGGAGGATGTCGAGGTTAGTGATAATTGCAGCACTCGTATCGAGGATAGTGAGGTGGGTGCTGCAGTCTGGACATGGCTGGAAGGCGCTCTGGCGGACGGGAGTATGAAGTGCAGGCCCCACTACGAGGTTGTCGGGAAGGGCCTCGAGGCGGTTCAGGGCGCGGTGGATCTGATGTTCAAGGGGGTCAGTGCCAAGAAGTTGGTCGTTGAGATTGTGCCCTGAGTTTGTCGCCAATTGTATGTTCTGGTCGCCAAATGTATTACGGCAAAAATTCGCAGATAGCCATTGAGAGAATAGGTATGGAAGCAAGACGGAAAGTAAATTTCATAGAGAACAAGTAAACAGCAAACAAGCAGACAGGACAGTAAAATCATGACCGGATTGGGATGGAAAGCTCAAGGGCTAGACGACCTTGACAGCCCCAGGAGGTGGGTCAAGCGCCAGACGAGCCTTCCCAGGAGATACTAGGCTTGGAGCCGACCTGAGACCTCACAAGGCGCGTCCAAGGTGACCTTGGTTCAAGTTGCCATAGTTGGGAGTTGACTGGGAGTGTTTTGATGGCCTGTCAAAGTCACGAGGCCTTACCGCTTTTGTAATATTTCTTCAAGTTCTCTTCAACTTGCTCATTAGACCAACATTAGACGAAGAAACGAAACGAAACGAATCACAAACCCCGGCGCTATAAAGTCTTTTGGACCGGCGCGCTTGTCGAAATCAATTGATCGGCGATTCGCTGATTACCATATTATGGGTCCATCGTTTGTGGGTCCGTCGTCCACCGTGACGACTCGGACCTGCCACCCTCAGCTTCTCGCCAGTCTTCAGATTAGGTAGCTGGCATTAAGGTAGGCAGGCCGGAATTCTACACTATGGCGGTCGTAGACGATATGCCCACCGAACTTCTGCTCGAGCTTATCCCATACTTTTGCCTCAAGTCCCTCATCGCAGGAAGACTTGTATGCCAGCTATGGAGATCCCTTATCCCTGGCGACCATATTAAGCTCGCTACACCTCTCGCCGATATCGATCCCGCCCGTCTTCGACTCCTTCAGCTGTACGACCGCCTTTGCAAATCCGACGTAGTTAACGAGCGCGCTTGGACACTCGAAAATCTCAAACCCTTCGACAGACAGGCGTATCTCGACGCGCTTCTGGATCAACATGACGATCTCCCGGAAGAATTTCGTCTCTGGATCCTGGAGTGGCCTGCCCGAGCCGCCATAAACTGTTATTGGCCAGGACTCCCTGATACATACTGTTCGCGTGTCCTGCCGGTGCCGTTGGACAGGAATCCAGGGTGCAATACTCTTGGACGATTCCCCCCTCCGTTCACACCATCCAGTTGAACATGGCAGATCCGACCACGTTGTGGCATGAGCTGCGGGGACCCCGTGAATGGGGCGTGGATCCGACCTGGGTGGCCGTCACCGGCACCACCTCCGATGGGCCGCTGCCGGACGACGACGTCTCACCGGATGATTGGCTGGATGTACCGGCTCTCCTTGTTCACCATGACGGCTGCACCAAAACCTGGCTCGTGCTTGATGCCCGGAGGAGGTTGCCGTTCAATGTTTTTCGTCTTCAGCATGAAGACTACGACGGCGGTCGCGCTGAGGTGATGCCAACCTGGATAGGTTTGCTCCACGCTGAGCTTTCAGGGGTCGAAAGGCAGAAAAAGAGACCCAAAGTTATCGAGTATCGGGGAGTGAAGGAGAGGTGCCTAATACGCATAGCCTCGAATTGTGGACCGATGCTCATACCACCGGACGCAAAGTATCAACCGATTCAATTATGGCCGCATAATGTATCTGAATCCATTTTTGTACGTGCCCTTTCCGAATCTCGACCTCGACATTCAACGACTGACTCCGCCACTAGGTTTCGAACCATCCAAATTTGGAATCAACCCAAGATCCGTTATCTCTAACAGAACAACATATTCCAGCTCAACGTCGATGAACCCAATCGGACGAACAACAATTTTATTTATTTATCTCACGATTGAGAATATACAGTACCAGATATCGACTCCTTCACCTTGCTATAAATTCGTCTCGAAGGGATTTAACATCCACCAAGAGCCCGACGACGCCTATCCTCTCGTATTTTCCTTGTATTACGCCCTTATTCTTATTCTCCATCAATGCCAGGTCGTCGATGTGGTCAACTGTGGGCCCTCCATCAACTAGATACTGACTAACGGGATAGCCTCCGACACAACAAAAGTACAGAAAGACAGTGGCGTCGAACAAGGGCCGTTAAGCTGGTTCAACTTTCGTCTGTTGTCGTGACCTTACAGTGTTGTTTCTTCAACGCCACGATCTCAACCGAGAATGTAAGTGTCGTAATTTCTATAACAAGACGCCGTTGATATGCCCAGGTTGAAGAAGAATAAAGGAGATGCGGTTGGGGTCGCCAAGCTCCCGAAGTACAAGGAAACAACAGTGTGAAATTGTATGGCAAAGCTTCGAGTCCGCCGTCCAAGTACGTCAGGGTCATGACATTCTCTCAAAGCGATTCGCACGACTGAGGCCTTTAGCATAGAAAAATACTACATTTCAAAGAATAAATAAATACGGAGGCGCGCTCAACCATTGAGGTCGATTATCGAAGCGATCAGCCCACCACCTCCAGGCGATTCGGGGAAATCCATGAGCACAGTCCCGATCTTCGGGCGTTGACCACCGGGGAGGAGCATTGGGTTGATGAAGCTCATCAGGTTCGGATTGAGACCAGGAACCCAAACCCACGGTACGTGGGACCGCTGGGTGCCCCAAGTGCAATCGCGTGCGGTGTGTGGTACGGAGTGTTGGTCGCGCTCGAAAACGAAATGTACCAGTTCGTGGCGGAGAAGTCAGTCGTGGCAGCGTTCAACGCGTTTTCCACAATGCCGGTCTTGTTCGAGACGACGGTAGCGAAGCCGGTTTCGTCGTCGTACTTGTAGTGGTCCTCTATCACGAGCGCTCCGTTCGTGACATTGATGACCGAGCTGGGGGAGTTGTCTGGCCACGAGCTGGCATCAATGCCGATGCGGAGATCGATGTGCAGTCTCGTTGAACACAGCGGGATACCGTCGCAACAGCTGCATTTTCCCGCGAACCTGGTTGAGCTACGGGATCGACGTGTTGGTGACCCAATACTGGCCAAGCTGCAGGACTTGGTACACCGCAAAGTCGAATTCCAAGTTGGAAGCGATGCTATCGCGCTCCTTCTTGATTGACACGACCAGAGCCTCGCTGGGGTGGGCATCCAGCCAGACATACATCTGCTGCAAAATGCGAGAGTATAATCTTGAGGAGAAGCGTCTGCAGCAGCCTCAGCGAGATAATTTTCGAGGATCCGAAGTTAACTGGGACTAGAAATCCCTGGAAAATTTAAAGTTGAAACAGTGATCCGAGTCCTACCATAGGCCCCGTGAAGCTCCACCAAAGGCTGGTCCGGAAAAAATCAGAAATCTGGCCTCAAAAAGCCACTCTGGGGCGGCACCTGGAACCTCAAAAAGCTACTATCGGACAAGGGTCATCATGTGGACTTCAAATTTTCGCCCGAATTCATGCAAAAAATGAGATTTTCGCCTCTCTGGCGCTCGACACCGCAACCCGTTGACACGGCCTACGTACAAGGTTTCTTGATCTTCACTGTCAGCGCCGTCGCTGGTTTGAACCTGCAGTTAGGTAGTTTTTTTGGCTCCCAGCCCCACTTACTAGACAAGGTTCATCGACCTTTCAGTCTCAAAAAGCCACTTTTCGGACAGGAAAATTCCAAAATCTCGGCCTCAAAAAGCCACTTTTTCGGACCAACCTTTGGTGGAGCTTCACGGGGCCTCCTACCATGCTCGAGGGAAGGCGGCTGGTGGCGCGCGCTTGTCCGCCAGGGCAGGTTTGGTCAATGCCCTGGACGCTCTGTTAATCATCTGCGACACCTGAGAGTTGCCTGAGAGGTTCGCTAAGCCAATTTAATAGCTGCACCCCTAGCTAAGCGTGAGATCGGGCTCACGTGCCGAAGCGTTATGCGCTCTTCGACAAATTTGAGTATTCTAGTTTTTACTACTGTTTACAGCCTAAATTTGCACCGTACGTCTCGATGTGCATGGTTTTTTTATCGGGTCAATAATCTCTACAATAATTGTTATAGCTTCCAGAGGCGAGTACACAAAAGTCACGATGAACAAACTGCCACCTCGACCTTCGGCTTCTTCCCGGGACTTGAGTCCGAGTCCCCGTCAGCGGGCTCAACACCCTCCGCTACCACCGGATGCGGCCGTTTCTTGGCGGCCGTAGCAGCATCGGCGCCTTCTGGAGGTTCTATGCAAAATTGTCAATCCATCGTGCGATTTTAGCAGGGGACTGGTTACCTTTGGGCAGTGGCCGCCAGTAAGGCTGCGCCAACCACCACGGGAGTAGCCTCAGGCCGGTCCCTTCCTGAATGCGCACCAGCTGTGTTGTGCTCTTCCGCATGCCGTCCTCCCCGTCGCCAGCAAGCTCCTTCTCTTCATCCTGCCGCATACGCTCCGCCATCTCTTGCACTACTTCGATGTACGGCTCCAAGCCCGTCGCCCAAAACGGCTTCCCTACCATCTTCTCTTTCCCCTTTTGATGCTGGTCGACCTTCACCCGGCCGAGGCGTTCGCGTAGGTCCATATGGCGCATAAGCGAGGGCCGCAGGATCTTGAAGAGGTGACCCTTGATCGCGCTGGCCGAAGTGGCGGTGCGCAGGCTCGTCACGATGGAGAGATACTCTTGGGCAAGGTCTGTGTGCCGTGGGTGGCGCTGGAGCAGCGCGGCGTCTGGGTCGGGTGCAGCGGAAGCGGAGGCGAGGGGAGAAGGGGGGAGGCCAACGAAGAGCGCAGGATTATACAGGATGCCTTCGGCGGACATGACGCCGTCGCAACCCGTCTCTCGTAGACACTCCTCGATGTCTTCTTGGAATAAGATGTTTCCGTTGGCAAAGACGGGCACAGAGACGTTTTGCTTGACCGCGCGGATGTGGGCGTATGATGCGAGACCCTGACCAGAGCATTAGCATCAGTGGAGAAAGGAAAGGGAGAGTGAGACCCACAGCGTTGTGACCACGCTGCTCACGGACGCGCCCATGACATGTGAGGATTTGTGCCCCTGCCCGCTCGAGCATCTGGGCGTACTCCACCGTCTTCTCAATGCTCGGGAATACACGGAATTTAGCGGTCACTGGAACCTCCAGGTTTTTGTGCAGCGTATTGACTGGTGGCGTTGATGAGTGGGATATAGAAAAAAAAAGAGAGGAGACCAATACGGACTGAGGCTGAAAATGAGATCCCAGTCATCCTGAAGAAAAGCGCCATATCGACCTCTTCGCGCAATGTCCTGAGGGCACCCCAGATTGATGTCGACAGCATCGCAGTGCTTCTCGACGACTTTGGCGGAGCTGAGGAGATACTCGGGATCATTGGCGCAAAATTGGACTATCAGTGGTCGATCGGTCGTCGCTTCGCCCTCTTCACCAGAGGGAATATCGAAGAATTGATTCCGATACTTCTTGGTGTTGTCTGCAAAAAGCTGAGAAGAAAATATCAGAAAAAAGTACTCGAATACGGCTCAGGGCCACCACGAGGGTAAAAAGGTTCCCCGTTTTCAAAGAGGAAAATGAGATTACCTTGGCATTAATCATCGGGGTGTAGATGAGCTATGCTCGAGCACAACTCAGGATGAAATCCTAACTCGCAAATTATGTGACTCACTTGTCCGCCGTAGCGTCTACAGAGCCTGCGGAACGCCTAAAACAGAGCAAGTCAAACCTCATCAGAGAGAAAAGCATCTACCCGGACCTACCAGTTCGCTCTGGTCCACCATCGGCGCGACAATATATTTTGGACTTCCTAGCACCTCACGATAGAACTCGTAGCCTTCGAGTTTTCGGGGCGAACTTGTAGGGACTTCGGCGCCCATAGCTGTAGGTTTAAGCCTAAGCAGTCGTCCAAGGCAATTGTAGAGGCGAAGAAGAGCAATTGGGACGAATCACGGAAGGAAGGAGGAAGAGATTTACGGTTGTGATGCACCGCCGCGGGAATTAAACTACAATAAATCTCTTGATTTGACAAGTTCGTTTCCTCAAGTCATGGCCTTATGATTGGCGCTCGTTCCATCGCCAATAAGAATTGAGGTAATCCATACATGTGAATACGAAGGTAGCCAAAATAAAAGTTTGACCCGGAAGGCTACGAGCTGGGTCTGACATAAAACCTCATGCCGTTGGCATTTTCAATGGTAATCTGTAATCCATTCGCCATGAGACCCTCACAAAACTGGATAATATCGGCATCTGGATCTCTGGGTTCAGATGATAAGAGGTTGAGTCGAAAAACCGCCAGTTGTGGAGAATTTTCGTCGTCCATGTTTCTCCTCGACGCCAACATTTCGATGAGGATTCGATAGTCTATCGAAGGCGCGTCTTCGTAACTGTTGAATCTGAGTGTTTCCAGCCGAGGAAGATAGCGATGACGACGGTGGAGATTTTTCGCGATGGTATCAAGGGGAAGGATGCTTTGCCATTGCGTGACGCAGAGCTGCGCGAGATGAGGCAGAGCTGTTAGGCATTGAATGAAGTGCGACTCATCCATATCACAATGGACGCGAAGGTCGGTAAGGGAACAGGAAGACCGAGAAACTAGTGAAAGGAAGCGCGGGACGTTATCGTTTTCCAGCTGTAATTTGAGTTCTTGTAGGGCAGGAAGCGTCACGAGGTCGAAAATTCCGTGATCGTGGTATTCCCTTGTTCCGCCCAGAAGTCTGAGGCATCTAAGGTGGGGAAGAACTCCAATGGGTGGGTTAAAAGAGACGTCGTCCAACGTGTCGAAGTCGAATTCCAGGGTGCATTCCTCGAGCACGGGTGCGAGTCTTAAGATCTCAGACGCCGTGAGAGCAGAGAGGTCGTATGCCTCAAATCGTGTCAACTGAACCCAAGGAATACCATTGGGTATCGGGCTGAGGATACTGTGGTCCGTGAGTAGCTCTCGCAGCTCCAGGCAGGGTTTCAGGGAAGAAAACGAACATGGAGGCAAGTCGAAACCAGGGTCCGTATCGAAAACCTGTAGCCTCTTGAGTAGCGGAAAGCTTCCCGCAAAGTCATCGAAAAATCGCAAGAGGTCTGCTCGTGGCAACCAAATGTCTGCTTCGCTCCAATGATAAGCATGCTGCGTGAGCACACGAATGAAGTCTTCTGGAGACACATTGTCGCCCCCAGAATTATAATCCAACCACAGTGTCAGGGGATACGATGCGGATCGTAGCAGCCACATGTTGAGAAACTCGTAGAATTCGGGGGGAAGTTCAGCCCGTAAAGTGAGTTCCAAAGACGCCCAAAGCTGAGGCGTTGATAGCACAATAGATCGCCACTCGCGACAGATCCTTCCCAGCAGCAGTGGCGCCCTAGCACTGCTGGGGATGGCGACGGTGGTCCTAATATCGGGAAGACATCGAATGAAAATCTCGGTCGTGATCTCGGTGGGAAGGGTAAGAACGGGATAGACGACATTGTTGAGCTTTTCTTGGATATTGTCGCGTTCATGACGAAGGCCATCGAGATGGGCTGAAAGTGAGTGGATTTCTGCGTTAAGTTTCGCAAGTTGGTCGCGAAATCTCTGTGCAGAATCTGAGGTTTCTCCCGTCCGAAGTCTTTGACCAGAGCTGGATAACATCGAAAAGGGCTCTAAAGTACGATCGTTAGATAGGTTAGCCACAAAATCTTGCTGTCAAGGCTAGCCGCACCTGCGCGAGATCGTGGTTAAGAGGAAGTTCAAACTGATCCCATCAAACCAGTCGATCGCCAAATCAATTCTAAGTAAAGAAATGTTGAAGAAATGGCACAACCGGACATTATGGGTACGTATGAGTAAATGAATCCTAATCCGAGTCCCTATCCGATTCCGAATCCTCCTGCTTTTTCCCTTTCTTCGAGGCTATCGCTTTCTTCGGCGCCTTCTTCGGTTTTGCACCCTTTTTGGCGTTCCCTTCAGCCTTCCTGACCACCTCCCTGACACCATCGACGACGGAGTCGAGTTCGTCCGTGTTTGCGCCGGACAGACCGTTAAGAGCGGTGATTTCAGTTGCCCACACTTCGGGCTTCTCGAAGCTCGGGGTTTCCAAAATCAATGGGATGTTTTGGAATCGAGAGTCGTTGAGAATGTGGTGGAAGCCCTGAATGCCGATATGACCCCTAATAATTAGAGGCGCATGAATATTTCGACAAACATGGGTAGCATCGCGTGCTTACATCCCGATATTCTCGTGGCGATCTTTTTTGGAGTTGTAGTCCGTTTTTGAATCATTTAGGTGCATTCCGCGCAGGTATGATAGTCCTACTTGTTGGTCGAAATCCGTGACTGACCCAGCAAGTAAATCGGCCCAATGGACGGCACAATTTTTGATAAAACAGACCTATGTTCCTGTGAGACTTAAATTAGCTTTTGGTGGCTTTTGACGAAAATAAATCCGTACTCCCAGCCTTCCTTAGTTCGGAGATCGTAACCCTAGAAAGTTTTACAGCAGGGAAACAATGTTATGCTGGTAAACATACTGCCGAAAACATATGGCCTGGAATTTGTAAAAAGTGGTTCACGCAACTGAGTTTCTGTGTCCTCGTGTCCAGTGATGCTTACAAGTGTCCAAACACACGCCGACTCTGGTCTTATCATTCACCTGCTCAATTATTTTCGCCAAGTGGCTGAAATCGCCGCCGATAATATTTCCCGCACCGGCCTAATAAGATAGGTAAGACCGCCGAAAACAACAAGAAAAAAGGCCTGAATGACCCACCATATTTTCGAGGACAGTAACCACCGTCTCTGTCGCCCGATGCGCTTCATTGATGCGCTCGGCAATTAGCGAGATGGACTCGTCCGTAGTTCCTTGGCCAACGGACGACCCAGGGCTGTTCCAAGGTAAGGCTACTTGACGAAGCATGGCACTGGAAAAACCTCACTGGAAATTATAGAGTAGGAGTCCTAGAGACTCGCACCGCTTCAAGTCATCGAGGAAACAGTCGTATGACTTCTGACGCTTTTCTCTGCAATAAAATCTAGCTCTGCATCCGAGGCATGATGGGGGAAAAACGGACGCGTCTGGATTTCCAAGGTTGATCAAATAACTACCATGAGGCAAAATATGACGCGGATCATATTCGTGTTCGATTAATAGGGCCTTGAAGCTCGCTATACTGGTTTCGGTGAGTGCAGCAGAGCTCCATTTTCTTTGCGATTTAACGAAGAGAGCAAAGGAATTCGCCCTGTGTAGTGAATAAGCCAAAGGAAGATGATCCGGGCAGAAACAAGAAGAAAGTGTTACCCGATTGCGGCAGCGTTGATAATAGCGTTCTCGATTCCGCCTGCGGCAGAAACATGTGCACCGACTTTCCATAAACTCGTCGGTCTTTTTGCATATTGGGGAGGATCAATGACTTTGGATTTCCCCTTGGCCTTCGCTTTGGAGTCTGGACATCAGAGCAGAACCAAGTAAGAAATCACCCACTTGATTTCAACTTCTTTACTGCTGCAGGGTTTGGGAGCTCGCTTTCATTGATTCCAGAGACAGCTTCATCGCTCAGTTTTCGTTTGGGCATCGTAAAACGGCGAGTGGATCTTTGGAGCTGGATTAAATTAGTACGCAGAGATAATACTCTGAGCATAAATTAGAAGAATCTTGTGAATGACCCGCGAACAGTCTGTAATCGCAGCACCTAGTGAAGCGAAGAATGGAGAGGAGACTCCAGGAGAGCAGGTGTCACGCGGGGAGTCACGATCACGCTTTCCTGCTTCCTGCTAACCATGTCTGGACCTTCAAAGCTGCCGGTGGTAACGGTTCAGCCTACTTTTCTTGAAGTAATTGAGGAAGTGCGCTCTGGATTCGTCTCATCCGACACCTTTTGGCTTTCATCCTACAAGTCATCGGAACCATCAATTCACTCGAAAGTACGCGTCACCCTCGATGAAGTGAATCGGGATGTCGTGCACTTGGAGGCGTCCGGAGACATCGAGATCAAGGACATTGGGAAAGACGTGAGCCTAAATCTCACCGTTGAAAAGATCGGACGCCTAGTTATCTTGTAGAATTATGTCGTTTCATCCAAGCTTGGGTTCCCGGAGACCAAGATTCTCCTCCCAGCACATCAGTATGCCGACCCAACCCGTGCAAATCCGCAGCATGTTAGTCAATCATCCTACATATTTCTTACCGGACTGATGACGCGCAGCCGCATAGGATCACCGCGTTCGACGTCGCACCGGATGGTTCCCAATTTGCCACTGGGTTCCTCGATGGTTCCGTCCATATATACGGAACAGCATTAAAGAACCCTCCATTGGAGACAGCATTCGGGAAAGTACACAAAAGCACCACGACTTCGCTTCAATTCTTCCCCTCCTCGCGCGTCCTGCTCTCAGCTGGGGCGGACTTCACCTTATGCATCCTACCCGCTGATCCCGCTCCAGCCTCCAGCAGTCTAACACCAGCTCGCACTCTCATGGGTCACAGACGGTCCATCACATCCACCGCGATCGTCGCCCGTGGGCGTAACATTCTATCCTCCTCTCTTGACGGCACTGTCCGCCTTTGGGATGTCTCTTCCGGAGAGCAAATTCACGTCGTTACTGCCGGTGGTTCTCGCTATGCTCCCGTTACAAGCATGAGCCTGGGTGAACGTGCCGCCACCACCCTCCCGGAAGGCACCGCTGCTGCTCCAGATCCGCGCGAGGTTGAAACCGGCGGAAAGCTCCTTTTTGTGCCCTTCAGACCAAATCATTTGAGGCGTTTGACCTCGGTGCTCGTTCTGCCGTTTACGCCTCAACTCCGGGCGCGTCATCGCTCACGGCGATTGTTTACGCGCCAGAACACAGTCTACTTGCGACGGGTTCAAGCACGGGTATTGTGGAGATATTTGACACGCGTTCGCTGGGGACGCCCTTGACGTCCTTTACGCGTGGGGAAGCTGGAGTCGCGGATTTGGAAGTAGCAGAGGATGGACAAACACTGTTAGTAAGCACCGACGACGGGCTACCGTTTGTGGCTCGAATCACAGCAAACGAACCTGCACGAGTGGAAGCTGAACTCATCGGGGCGGACTGTGATCCAGTGCGAAGCATCCGCATAGTTGGGCGCGATATTTGGAGTGCAGCGGACGATGGAGTTGTTCGCAAGTATACGTCTGTAGTTTGAAGTAAACAAAATGAAATGTATTGCACAATGAACGGATCCTTTGTGGATATGTGATGCAATGGTTTCTCTCTGAATCGGAGAGGTCTATCATTGTCCCGTTTGACGCCCCCTTCAATGGCGGCCCATAACGCACTGCTTTCTTTTGATATTTCTTTCGGCACGAGTCTTGATACTAATACATCCCATTCAACGCGTCAGAATATTTTCTAATTTTCCTGACAAGAATATGAACGTTCCGATGGGGTGGGTACTCACATTTTGACAGTGATTTGGCAGGACCAAAGTGTAGGTCTAATTCGTCATTGTGAGTCCACGGCATACAAAAACTAGCATTTGATTTAGCTCTCAGAATTGCCCAAGATTTCATCTAGCAATTATTAATGATTTTTTTTTGAGGCGAAAGGGGAGAGAAATTGCAACATTAGGGTCGCACTAGAACAATGACCGTAACACAAAAGGAATTCTGAACCAAATAAAACCAGGTATGAGGCGCAAAAGTTGACCGGGAGCTCGATTTTTCAGCTGAGGTCGTCGGATTTCCAAACGCAATAATTGCAGCATGGTCTATTCGATGAACTGCAGAGGATAACTCGCATTCACACTCAGACCTCGTCTATTGTATGCATCGTATACAACATCCTTCTATCATTTCAGCCTGCGGACTCGCAGGACTGGTCTACAAGCCGACGGGGCCCTGCGTATGTTCCACGTTAAACCTGCACACATGTTAAATAGCCTCATAGCGAAAATCCGGACGATATATTAATGCCTACCGGGTGGGATCATATTTTGCATAAATTTGCTTCAACAGCTCGTAGTCACCATAACTTTGAAACACCTTTTGCCGGGCATCGCATTCGTTAACATCTGGGAAAATCACGTCAATCTACAGAAAACGAGAGACAATGAACGCTTCACAAAGAGGTAATCCTGGAGACGGAGGGATTCTCATGATAAAAGGATTTTAGTTTGATTCTTGACCGCAGAAAGAAATTACATACTGCTCGAAAAGTAAATCCAAGCCCCTTTGCACGACAGGAGGTGTCTCATCGATGCCAGCTTTGAAAGTCTCAGATAACTGTACTGCAGCAAATCCACCACGGGGGGGTTAATGATGTTCCCTCCTTTGGCACGCCCAGCCTGGATTTGTGAGTCGGAAATAGGCGTAAAAGCTATGGTTGTGATGCTGAAAGTGTCCTTGAATGTGGCGGAAAAATTAGTCCAGTGGTTGAATGCGTCGAGGAACAAGTCGTCGTCCCCAACCAAGGCAGATGCACCGTAACGCTGCACGAATCCACGGTCATTTTCAAGGCCTAAGATCCCTGCCATATCAAAATAGCTTAATGGGCCCAACTGTGAGGAAATGGCAGGAATGGACAGAAAGTCTCCAAATATTTCAGCAGGGAGTTCGGGACCATGGTAGAACATAGGAGCAATGTAGAATGGAACAAGTTCTCCCGCCTGGATGCTGTAGGACAAAGCTACGAGCAAAACTGGAGAAACGGACCGCGAAAAAATTAATAAAGGTCGAAGGGCACTGCCATACACTAACCAGCCTTCGGGTCCTTGACTTCCCGTATATATCTTGCAGTGGCTTTCAAGAGGGCTTCTTCGGAAGAGTTGTACTATACGGCAGGTAAAATCTCGGCCAGATTGCTGAAGAAATCCTTACTATGACCATTCCACCGAAAAAAGCCTTGGTATCCTTCGTACCGGTGTGCACCGGGTGAAGTTCATAACGAGTAACAATTCCAAAGCGGTTACCGCCGCCTTTGAGCGCGCGGAATAAATCGGAATATTCATTAGTAGCTGTGGCAGTAACCATCTTTCCGGTCACCAGAACAACGTCCAATTCCTTGAGAGTATCGGCGGCGTAACCTTGGGAAGGGCTGAGCCAGGATAAGCCCCCACCCAAAAGAAGTCCTGTGCCGACATCTCTGATATGGAATCAGGATATTAAGCGCAAGGAGCTAGGGAAACATTACCCAACGCGGCCTACATTCTTTGAGTACACATCGGGGGATGATAGACAAACATACCTCCCACGGGAGCCACACCAAATGGCTCAAGGGCAGCCACTGCTTTCTGCCAATGAATTCCGGGTTCTAAGGTGATAGAGTCCGTTACTGGACTATATGACGCGTTTTTCATGTGCGAGAACATAATTAGAACTCCATCTTGAACACTTTCAATAGTCAGTCGAGGCGAGAAGAGCTGAGAAAATAGGGCGCAGATTCGTACGAATTCCAGCCCTTCATGGCACTGTGAGACCCAGCTTGCACGGCATAATGAGACCCCGCGCCATATATGGCTTTCATCGCGATTTGTACATGAGAAGATGTACGCGGGAAGACGATGCATGTTGGCAGAAATTCTGAATTCTGGGGATTTTAAGTAGTCAAGTAGTCTCTCGTAGACAAACGGCAGAGAGCTCGTACTTCTAGATTCCATGCATTTGTAGCAGCGGTTTCATATTCTGGTCCCGAGGACTGGACAATAGGAGACCCAAGCGAGAATTTCAGCTGGTTACAAGCACGAACTGCAGCAATTTGAGTTGTCTCGTTGCTCGGCGGAAACAATGCGGCAATTGCCTGGCTGGCCAAGATGACTTGAAATAGGAAGCAGAGGATTGAAAGAGGAGACATTGGACACGAGCCTGGAAATGAACGGCTTTAAATCTGCGACAGGCCTGCGAGAGAAATGATACTGCCGACCTATCGGCGAGCCGAAGTCGAGCGTATTTTTCGCAAACGACGAATCGGAAGAGTCAACCACCGGTTCGAGAATTCCGAGTCCGACTATCATCATCTCCGATGTCGAAGTCTGCCGTTAGGCCCTCTGAGCCACTGTGTCCGCCAAAGTGCTACAGTAGTCCTCAGAGCCACCTACACGAGTCCTTCCCATTTGGCAGATGCTGTTTTGAACGAGGAAAAAAATTTGAAAAAAAACCACTAAGTAGTACATCCACCTTTGTGGCCGAGCATCCAGCTAATTTTGCCCTTTAGGATCATTCAAATCATTCATTCCGCCTCCTATCATCATCATCTCCGATGTCGCAGTCCGCTGTTAGGCCCTCTGAGCCGGGCTCTCGTTGCCAGAGTAGTCCATAAGGCGTTCGTCTCGATTAGTCAGCAGTACACCGCCACTCCGAGTCTTCTTTTTGAACGAACTTGCGGTTTGGACGGTCCTATTTTGACTTGCGTGACTGAACTCACCCTTTTTTCTCCATTTTTTGTATTCTTTCCATTTTCTCTGGATTTTTTCCCCTTTTCAATTTCAACATGCAAAAAGGGTGTAAATCCAAAAAATCTAACTCCAACATGCGATATTGGATGAAATCAGAAGAAAAAAAAAGGAAGCGAAAAGGGCCCAAAAAGGCTACTGTGAACGTTCCGGTTTCAGCTCCCTTTTTCGGCCCTTTTCGCACCATTTTTTGGCTCCCTTTATCCATTTTATGCAGTCTGGGTGCTCCTACGTTTCCTCAAAAGTCAAATAGCACCTCATATGTTCAAAAAGGACTGGGGTGAATTTTTCTAGATTTTATAGCTCGCTCGGCCACATTTAACTGCCAAACGTGAAAAAGGGCGGGAAAAAAGGGAGCAAAAAAGGGTTACTGCGAATGCCTATTCCACCTGGATGCAACGGAGCCAACTGTTAAGCCTGAAGAGAAGTATGTTCATATCTGTGGCCTGACACCAACCTGTCAATGAGGAACTTGTTTGAGAATCATTATAAAGCCAAGCTACGTCCGTTACTGCAGTGATCACGACGATTGAGGAAGATTACCACCGAAAGAACCCATACACTGGCAGCTGTATTTGGTTCGCATCAATTGTCACTTGAGCCATGGATGTGAAATCTTGTTGGAGAGCGAAGACATGGGCGTCCAACAATTATGTAAAGTTCAACCTCAAGGTAGCTTCATCTGTCAAATGCTCAATCTCCCTCGTGGGTCCACAATTGGAACATCTAGAGTGTTGGTATGGTCTATTGGAGTCTATTCACAGAGATTGGTATCTGAGTCTGTCACCTCCTCGGTTTCAGCCACTTATGTCACGTCCTTAGCCTCAAAGATCATTATAATTGTACGCGAGTGAACGAAGGAGTGAATGTTGAGACCGGTGCATCGACAACTGGAACTCCGTGCGAATGCACAAAGCAAGATTGAACCGAATCATCAATTTAAGCCATGCCTTCCAGTGTCTGGGTTGCGATGTGAAGTGTTGAGGAGCATTGCAGTTGTCAAAGAAAAATTGATCCGTTGCAACATTAGGGTCGCGCTAGGACAATGACCATAACGCAGAAGGAATTCTGAACCAAATAAAACCAGATGTGAGGCGCAAAAGTTGACAAGGGAGCTCGATTTTTCAGCTCAGGTCGTCGGCTTTTCAAACATAGGATGGTCTGTTCGATGAACTGCAGAGGATAATTTGCATTCACACTCAGACCTCGTCTATTGTATGCACCGTATACAACATCCTTTTATCATTTCAGCCTGCGGACTTGCAGGACTGGTCTACAAGCCGACGGGGCCCTGCGTATGCTCCACGTTGAACCTGCACATGTTAAATAGCCTCATAACGAAAATCCGGACGATATATTAATGCCTACCGGGTGGGATCATATTTTGCATAAATTTGCTTCAACAGCTCGTAGTCACCATAACTTTGAAACACCTTTTGCCGGGCATCGCATTCGTTAACATCTGGGAAAATCACGTCAATCTACAGAAAACAAGAGACAATGAACGCTTCACAAAGAGGTAATCCCGGAGACGGAGGTATTCTCATGATAAAAGGATTTTAGTTTGATTCTTGACCGCAGAAAGAAATTACATACTGCTCGAAAAGTAAATCCAAGCCCCTTTGCACGACAGGAGGTGTATCATCGATGCCAGCTTTGAAAGTTTCGCCTAACTGTATTGCAGCAAATCCACCACGGGGAGGGCTAATGATGTTCCCTCCTTTGGCACGCCCAGCTTGGACTTGCGAGTCGGGAATCGGCGTAATACCTAGCGTTGTCATGTTGAAATTGTCCTTGAACGTGGTGGAAAAATTAGTCCAATGGGTGAATGCGTCGAGGAACAAGTCGTCGTCCCCAACCAGGGCAGATGCACCGTAATGCTGCACGAATCCACGGTCACTTTCAAGGCCTAAGATCCCTGCCATGTCGAAATAGCTTAATGGGCCCAGCTGTGAGGAAATGGCAGGAATGGACAGAAAGTCCCCAAATATTTCAGAAGGGAGTTCGGGGCCACTGTAGAACATAACAGCAATGTAGAATGGAACAAGTTCTCCCGCCTCGATGATGTAGGACAAAGCTACGAGCAAAACTGGAGAAACGGACCGCGAAAGAATTAATAAAGTTTGAGCGGCACTGCCACACACTAACCAGCCTTCGGGTCCTTGACTTCCCGTATATATCTTGCAGTGGCTTTCAAGAGGGCTTCTGCAGAAGAGTTGTACTATATGGCAGGTAAAATCTCGACCAAATTGCTGAAGAAACCCTTACTATGGTCATTCCACCGAAAAAAGCCTTGGTATCCTTCGTACCGGTGTGCACCGGGTGAAGTTCATAACGAGTAACAATTCCAAAGCGGTTACCGCCGCCTTTGAGCGCGCGGAATAAATCGGAATATTCATTAGTAGCTGTGGCAGTAACCATCTTTCCGGTCACCAGAACAACGTCCAATTCCTTGAGAGTATCGGCGGCGTAACCTTGGGAAGGGCTGAGCCAGGATAAGCCCCCACCCAAAAGAAGTCCTGTGCCGACATCTCTGATATGGAATCAGGATATCAAGCGCAAGGAGCTAGGGAAACATTACCCGACGCGGCCTACATTCTTTGAGTACACATCAGGGAGATGATAGACAAACATACCTCCCACGGGAGCCACACCAAATGGCTCAAGGGCAGCCACTGCTTCCTGCCAATGAATTCCGGGTTCTAAGGTGATAGAGTCCGTTACTGGACTATATGACGCGTTTTTCATGTGCGAGAACATAATTAGAACTCCATCTTGAACACTTTCAATAGTCAGTCGAGACGAGAAGAGCTGAGAACAAAGGCACAGATTCGTACGAATTCCAGCCCTTCATGGCACTGTGAGAACCAGCTTGCACGGCATAATGAGACCCCGCGCCATATATGGCTTTCATCGTGATTTGTACATGAGAAGATGTACGCGGGAAGACAATGCATGTTGGCTGAAAGTCTGAATTCTGCAGATTCTATGTAGTCTCTCGTAGACAAACGACAGAGAGCTCGTACTTCTAGATTCCATGTATTTGTAGCAGCGGTTTCATATTCCGGTCCCGCGGACTGGACAATAGGAGACCCGAGCGAGGATTTCAGCTGGTTACAAGCACGAGCTGCAGCAAATTGAGTTGTCTCATTGCTCGGGGGAAACAACGCGGCAATTGCCTGGCTGGCCAAGATGACTTGAAATAGGAAGATGCAGAGGATTGAGAGAGGAGACATTGGATGCGAGGGGCACATGAGCGGCTTTAAATCTGCGACAGGCCTGAGAGAGATTGCTGAGTGAGAAATGATACTGCCGACGACTTGGCCGACGACCCTATCGGTGAGCCGAAGCCGAGCGTATTTTGGCAAACGACGAATCGGACGATGTCTAAGAGTCAACCACCGGTTCAAAGATATCAGATTCCAAGCTTTGAAGCTGCGACTGCACACAGTGAAAAATCTCAGCAGAATCGGGGTCGACTTAGAGCGAAAAAGTCACTTGGGCCGATGGGGTCGTCAACTCAGCCCAGGATAACTTTTCTAGTATCGCCCAAAACAACTTCAATGGTAGGTGCCGACTGTGACTGAGATCAAGTCGGGAGATTGCATACGGAGTGAGCCTTGGAGTGAACGAAGGAGTGAGGCATTGTTATCCTTTGTTAGAAAACGCTACCGTCGGAGTTCAAATTATGTTTTGTATAAAACCGTGGCTCGTTCATATTTCAAGCTTAAAAATTTCCTACGTTAGCACTCTAATTTCGTGTATACTTGCTGTAATCTGGCTTGTGGCACGGCGTACTAATGTCAGACTCAGAATGACAAACCGACACGGTAACGTGACATCTACCATGCAATTGCATTGCAACTCTAGTTCAAGTCCCTAAAAAATCCTGCGAAGCGGTGGTCTGATTCTGATACTCATTTCGAAATGTAAGTAGGTCAAAGGAGGTAGAGGTAAAGATGCAGCTGCAGCCCGCGGCGCTTCGGCTCTAACGCACCGGCATCTGTGTCCATGGCCCATGAGCGTTGCATCCCTTTTTTTTCAATTCTATTAAGGTGCGTGCGGGCTCGGGTGGAGGTTATTGATTCTTGATTACATGCTAAATGTAGCTCGAACTAGTATCATGCTGATCAATGATGAATAAATTTTGTCCAAGCCGTCAGTGGGATTCTCTCCTTCTACATGAAGGTTTTATCCTGAAGACGTTGGAGTCTGCTTTCCATGCCAAAATAATCATAATGACAAAGCAACCAGTGGAATGTGGTTCTGAATCGGTCGCAAGTGTGATACATTCGTGTTAGAATCACAGTAAACCCGAACTTTTCCAATATTTCACCCATGCTGCGGCGTTGTCCTTGGTCACCCGCTTGGCCATACTCAATGCCTCGCTCAGCACTTGTGTCTCGTCTGTAGAATATTCAGATACGTCATCCTCGGGTTGCGAGCTTGAAACATTTGCTAAGCGGCTGAAAAACTCCAGGAGCTTTATTCCAGGCTGTGAGCGAGTGAGTTTCGGGCGCTGGGACGCGGAAAGTTTACTGACGATCGACTTGTCGGCCCTGTCGTAGCTGTGTTTTGCGGCAACAGATTCCAGAGAGGCGTACCACTCAGGGAACTGTACGAGCTGTAGCTCCACAGAACATTGGACCAGAAGGGCCTCGCGGATGAAGGTCATAACGGTGTTCCACGGCATAGGCCGTGGGTTTACCACCGTGAATACGCGCGAGAGCTCTGTAAATTCTTGAGGAGCAAAGGCGGTATCCACCACGGCTTTGGCTGTGGTTTCAAAGTCCAGCCAGGATACCAGCTTAAAATTATGTGTCAAATGTGTGTGCAATTATTTAAACCATGCATACCCCGTCCGTGAGCGGAAGGTGGCCCAGCGTTTTGCTGGTCTTGACTAAGATCGGGATCCAGTCAGTTGTGCTCCAGGCGCCCATCGGTAATCCTCCGAATAGCTGGCCAATTCGGAGAGAGGTCGTACGAAGTCCGCTTTTCTTGAGAATCTGCGAAAAAAACTAAGAGCATTCGTGCACGACAAATAATAAATAAATACCTGTTCAACCACAAACTTGCTTTGTCCATATCCAAGCGCGCCAGCAGTCACGTACGCCAACTCCTTGGGAACCTTGGCAGGATCCAAAGTAGGGTCGAATGACATCGCTGCAATGGACGAAATAAAGAGGAATTTTGGCGAGGTAGGGCTATATAGCGCGAGGTCGACAAGGTAGCGCGTCCCAATGACATGCGGCTCGAAGGAAGCAAGGGTCAAGTTGAAATCGAGCTGCCAGGCATTGTGAATGTACAGAGTGACAGAAGTTCGAATCTGAAATCCATCGTTTAAATCGAGATTATACCACAGAGAATAGGTCGCACCTCGTTGTGAAGATTGGAGCTCAACCCCAGATCAGGTCGGTCGAGTTGACCTTCAACAAACACGAGCTTCGAGGAAGCTAGAAGCGCAATATCCAAGCCTCTGTCTTTGAACATAGCTGAGTGGCGCTGAGCCAATCCTACTGACGAAGAAGGTCGATTCAAGGCGTATACTTTGGCCACCCGCTCATCCTGCAACAGCGAAACAAGGATCTGAGAGCCCAGATTTCCGGTTGATCCAGTTAACACGACTACCATCGGATTTTCGGAGCCCAGTGTGCAAACAACTGGCTGCGCAAACCCTGATGTATACTTGACGATCATTTGGTGCATTAGAGTATCTGGATCATCGGCCGCTTTCGTGGTTCCTTGGACCAGCTCCTCGAGATATGTGGACAATATTGAAATGGTCGGGTGGGAATAAACGAGGTTTTGAGTGACGCTTTCTGCTGCTTTGTGAACATTCGTTTCCTTGCAAGAACGCAGAGCCTTCATAATGCGAATCCGGAATACAGTGGCGCTCAAGCTAGTGGAGGAAGATTAAACAACGCGTCCGTTTAGTTGGAAGCCGGAATCCCGACCTATCAAATCCTTGCTGGAATAAATCCACCTCAGGGGAAATTTCAACACCCTCGCACAGGTCGTTTGCCAGTTGCAAGAGCCAGATTTCGACGGGGGCAGCCTGCCATACGGTGGGTGGTTTGATTGAACCGACTATGCTTGAGTGTTCAGCAACAGCACCATATCTGTAAACTTGTTAAAAGAATGGCTCGCTTATGGAAATGTGACCTCAGGGTGCGATACATACACAGCGTCTATCTCATGAGAATAGAGGTCAATCGCAGGCTTCCGCTGGACAGTCCCCTTTGCTGCCCGAGGAAGGGGTTTGCCGAGAGAAGTAAATATAATCATTTCCTTGAAGATCCGACTAAATGCCGGAGCGATAGTGTTCGCCTTTTCGATTACTGGCCTGGAATTTGATTGAGTTGGATTATGTGCTCGTTACATGAGCAACATACCAGATCTTGTTCCTGAGCTCATCAAAACGAGTCGGATCCTCGACGTCAATTGCGAGGTCGGCAGTTAGTTCCACCAGGATACCCGCCTGGTCTCGATCACGCCCGAACACGACAGCTCCCGCCACCCTGATGCGCTCGTTTAATTAACAACAGTTTCAAAGACGGCGAATACTTCTTACAAAGGATCTGCGAGCACGACATCTTCTATAGGTGCGGGCACTGTTTTCTCCCCGGAAGTATGGACAATCACATCGTCGATGCGTCCAACACTGAACAATTGTCAGATGGGACAACATGCCAAGATATAATTAGACGTACATTTTCCACAAATAATTCTTTTTTGGATGATTGACGAATAGGTCGGCGGTAGCGTACCCTTTAGCATCTGGCAAGTTATTTACCATCAAAGTATGGTTCTCCCAGCTCTGCGAAAGAAAACGAAGTCAACATATGATGAGAGCACTGCAGTACCGCCGAAACGGACCATAAGTTGGCATTCAAAAGTTCCATCGCCTTGCGGAACCCATCGGACTCTAACCTGGTCGGCAAACCGATACCACTCCCACTCCTGCTCGTCACCTTCGAGAGCCGTAAGGAAACAAATAGGTCCGGTTTCTGTGGCGCCGTACACGCCCCGGAGTTTAATTTCAGAGTCATGGAGGAAGCTCCCGAGCTGATTAGGGAGGGCGCCACCGGCCCAGAACTTCAAATCGATCAATTAAAAAGAGAGGATGAAGCTAAGATGCAACTCACTACTATAGACAAGGTCTTCAAGTAGGCAATGGCGTCGGGCGAAGTAGCCCAAACATTGAAAAGAGCTGGAATTGCCATGAGTGTTGAGCAATTTGCCTTGCGCGCATGCTCAAGGATATTGCTCGGTGATGGTAGCATAGGTAGAGCACTCGGAGAGAGTGCCGTGGGCGGGTAAACAACAACAGGATTTCCGTTGAGAGGCTGCAAGAGTTGGCAGTAAAGACCCAGCGTGTGAAACGACGGAAGGGCCATTGCTCCGAGAGGAGATAGTCTGCCATCCCGCGTCTCGGTCACAGCGGCTGCAAGGCGGGTCAGTCGATAACTCAGCGAATGGCGATCACGTACGGAAGGAAGACTGCTCGAGCAATGCTCGATGTGTCTGTGGGATGGCCTTCGGAAGGCCAGTGCTCCCGGAGGAATGCAAGTAAAGGCATACATCATCTAGAGCGGGAAAGTTGGTAGGGGCTCTGTAAGGCTCGAATGGGCAGTTCGGCATTTCGACTCCCAGGTTGGGATATACTTCTAAAAGAGACGGCCCTTCCTCGATCCCCAGGACGAAGTCTGGGTCGACTTGAGCAATTTTTGTTTGATTCCAGAAACAAGAGGCTCCAGTGTAATGCACGTCGATATGACGCGATGGCATGAGGTCGTGCGCAACAGGTGAACAATTGCCGCGGGCGAATTGCGCGGAGAAATAGGGAAAGGCTGGGAAACCTTCAGCGTGCATAGAGAAAGTTGAGCAAGGCCGACATACGATGAGATTGGCAGTGATGAGGGCAACCAGGATAGTCTGGTACAATATGGTATCGGATAGAGCTATAATAGCGACGACCTCGCTGTCGGAGCCATTGCGATTGGGTCGCAGGATGTGGGCCGCACGACTCACAGCCCGCCCGAATTCCAAGTGGGTGATAGTAACGATCCTGGAGGAAGTGGGATCGTAGTATATGTAGAAGGGTCCGGTCGGATTGGTGTCAGAATTACGGTCAACAACGTTCGGAATAGTTTGCGGGGCAGTAGATGAATGCATAGTGAGGTCTTGGTTGCACAGCGAGCTGTCCAATATGTGTTATTGGCCACGCAGGATGTTTGGACTGTAACGGTGATTGGACCCACAATGGCGGAGATCGAGGAGTATCCGCAGTCTTCGAGTAACAATATCATTGAAGGAGCGATGCTGCTTTAGAAATTGTATCTTCGTATTGCAGCTGAATCGAAGTGAATGGCTCTAGAAATTTTGAACAAGCCACCACGCTTCAATGCATACAGGAATCAACCGAGAATGTAAAAGAGCAGAAGACGCCCACACGGATCCAACACTCGTCAGACATTGTGTTGGAGATGTTCACGGAAAACAAGAGTCCGAGCCGAGGAGTCCTAGGGCATAGAAAGCAGGAGAGGCACCGGAATACCGGGAAGGGCGACTAGTAAATATTTGAATATTCGTACTGAATGAAATCACAGTATAGCCAATTCTAAGAAAATTGATGGGTTCTCGTAACCGACCGCACCGTTCACCTATCGGAATTTCTTTCAGCTGCCAGCATCTCTATCAAAGATTGCAGAGTACCTCAACATCCAACTCCGACCATATTTTCATACTTGTCGGCACCCTTGAGCGCAATTCCGGTCTTGGCAGCGGCGTCTGCCAATGTATTCCATCGCCTGGGCACTGTCCAGAAGGATATCTCACAGCCGCCACTCGCATAAGTGCCCAAGGCATCGGAAAGGGTCTCCCAGAGATCACGATTAGCAGCCGGTTTCCCCGCGGCGGTGCACCAACCGGCACCCACCCATTTGCGCATCCAGATCGTCGCTCCCTTGCCCACGTACTCGGAATCGTCACTATCACGATGCGTTTCCAGCCCTCGCCCCACCAAGCCCTGAAGTTGAGCGCTGCAATGACGGCACGGAGCTCGGCGCGGTTGTTGGTGTGTTGGTAGACCTGGCCATCGGGTCCCTTCTGCTCGAGTGCGCTCGAGCATTTACCACCGGGACCGCGGTTGAATACGAATCCAAAGCCGGCGCGAGGAGAGGCAAGGCCGTTGGAGGAGCACGCGCCGTCCGTGTAGATCATCATAGTTTTCAAGTCCGACATTGTGGGCACAAATCGTCGCCGGATGCACAAGCGCTCGCGGGGAATTCCGCCGGTGTTGTTGATGAGGCGAACGGGGAAGATGAAGTCGGGAGCTGTGTCCGCCGGGGCATTGAAGGGTGTTCCGGTCCAGACGCCGTCGCTGCAAAATGATTCACAACCAGTACATCTCGCGTACTGGTGCACTTACTTTCCGTTTCCCATGACAGTTTTGGCGTGGGCGACGGCTTGAGGCTCGGGCACTGGGCGAATGGCCATGACGCCCTCGAAAGGTACCCAGCTGCCGTCAGGGGTTTGGATCTTTGGGGCGAAGTTGTGAAGTTTGAAAGTGTTGGTCGAGTTGGCACCCATAAGTGTGAAATCCCCCAACAAATCGGCGATTTCGCGAGGTTGGTCCTCGTCCTCCGAGTCGTACTCGATGATGGTCATGGAAGAGCCTCCGACGAAGACTGGCGACTCGGATGAGGGGTCAAAGAAAGATGCCATTGATCGAATCACTGATATCATCACTGGGCCAACTCCGACTCCGACTCCGCTCAAGCTCGATGCTCAGGTTGTTACTGCGGTCTTTCCTGGACTTCAATGTATTTTTCAATCTCTTCAGTGTTTGTTCCTTTTTCGACACGGTAACATGACGTTACAAAATGCACTCGAGTTCAAGTCAGAAGTTGGACTGTCCGTCCTGACTCCTGAAAGACCTGCGAAGCTGTGGTCTGATTCTGAATCTGATATTTATTCTGAGGTTCCGGGGGTGCAAATTTTATGTCAAACTGGGTAGAAATAAAGATGCGCTTTGCTCTGACTTGACACACTGTATCTCTCATTTCAATCTTATTAAGGTCCGTGCGGGTCTGGGTGGAGGTTATCGAAGCTTCATTAGATGCCAAATGGATTGAGCTGCTCACTGATTATAAATAAATTTGTCTAGGTCTCAGTGGGATTCTATACATGAAGAGTTTTATCCTGAAGCCGCAGGAGTCCGCTTCCGTGCAAGAATACTCATGATGACAAAACAAACAACGGAAACCATCACGATAGACTGGAGGAAGGAGGAAGAAGGTCAACAACCGCATAGCAGGAGTAAATAATGACAATACCCAGAAAGGCAACAGGCCGGATCCACAGAAAGTCCCTTGTGAGGAGCGCTCCCTGGATTGGAGCGGAGCCGAGCGCCCCGAAACTGCCCAATGCGAGAGCGATGCCTGTTCGGGCCCTGGCACGTTGGAATAATGAGTCCAGTGGAGTTAAAGAACCGAACCAGACGCACCCAACTTCTTCAGGATTGCGAGCCAGCGATGCGAGGCAGCTGATTGACAAGGCAAGCCCTACATACGAGCATCCGCGGTTAACGTAAATGTTCAGAGAAAAATTTGGCGCTCACATGCGCCAGAAAATATTCCATAGAAGACGCTGACCAAAACTAGGGTCGCGGAATTATGTCTGCCAGATTCACATCAATCACAGGACAATACAAGTAGAAGTTGACCGACATTCCGAGCATGGCCCAGATAGTGGCTGCTGTGATGAGCGTACAGAAACTTGTAGATCGAAGGGCCATAGAGGTCCGCAAAGTAGGTGCCAGCCACACGTCCAAACGCGCCTGAGCCGTTCATAATTGCAATCTTCATTCCAAGGCCGGTTAATATATTGACCGCAGCTTTCGCCGATAAACGTACGGAATAAAAAGCCAGGCTGCTTCCAACCGAGTGTTGAACAGCAAAGAGCTGCATATAGATAACTAAGAAGTTGAACTCAGCACGCGTGATTCGACCATTAATATTTCCGTGACCTACCAGGCAAATACACTCCTGCAAGGGACAGCAGCCCTCTGTCATTGATTATTATTTACCTTGAAGATACGGCACAGATGGAAGCACTCTTACCCAAGGATGGCCCAAATGTATGCGGCATCATTGAAGAAACTCTTGATGTCAGGGCCAGCCTGTGCGGGGCGGGGGCGGGTTCGCATCATCGCATTCCCTATGACGAGGGTCCCAAGTACGATGTACCCGGACGCGCGCACAGCATTGGCGAAGCCGATCTTTGGGATTAAATGACTGTCTTCCGATTAGGATACCTAGTAAAACGCCGGAAAATGAACAATTTACTTGAGCACTAAACGGATGGTGTATTAAGTCTCCGCGCGACCGTATTGGGACTAAGAACTTACTGATAGGGAAAATTGTGGCGCCCGCAGAGCTGCCACTTAGCACTACGCCTGTTGCGAGGCTGCGCCGTTTCGAGAAATGGTGGGCGGTAATACTGACCTTTATCGAACACGAAAGGGTGAGAGACGCCAAGAAAATTTTGGACTCGTACTGACTGCAGGCACAAAGGTAAGACCGATTCCTATTCCCATTCCAAGTCCTTGACTAGGCGAGGATTTCTTTTAGGGCTCGCTTTTCGTTTGGGAAGTTTATACCTTAGAAATATCTGAAATCCAAAATTCAACATCTGGATCCAAATTTTATGGAGTTAAGACGTACCTGATAATATTGGAACGGCTTTGCGAGTGAAAGCATGAATAGCCTTGACTGAATATTAGAGCAATCCAAAGATGGTTCTGGAAGACGGACGAGAATGAAAATATAACTCCTCCGGAAATTTCGACCGCATGGAAGTAACCATTGTCGAATAATTTGCCCGATACGATTCCAAGGGCAAAGGGCATCATCAGCTGGAAACTCCCTATCCATCTTAGAGTAGATTAGCCTTAGGCAAGAAAATATCTATTTGTGTTCGCGTACGCGATGCTGCTGGGAGAGTAGTTTGGCAAGTATTCCAAGACATAGAAATCTGCGGCGCAAACACCAGTCAATCAATGGATTCAAAGAGGGCAATTACGGCGCTCACTTTCATAAACTCCGAATGCGTAGAGGTATCTGTTGGGAATGAGATCTGGTTTTGTGGAAGATTTTGCTGGTACTACCCAAACGTGCTAAACACGAGCCACCTGGAAATACGGCCATTACAAAGGGACCCAAGAAGAAAAAAATCAGCTCACGCTCCAGCAACTGTCATCCAAGCTGTGAGCCCGCCGTCCGGAACCTTCTTGAATTCCTTTTCGCTGGGGGTTGTGAGACGCGATTCAGGGTCATATCCGGGCGGAATCTTGTCTGCGTGAGTGGGGCGTAGTATTTCATTAGATTCCAAGAGAGTAGATTCTGAAGAACTTGAAGTAGGCATCTGAGAGTGTTGAGGGTATCTCTGACTGTGGTCCAGTTAAATATATTACCCTCTTTCACAAATGGGGACCACCATTGGGGTCGGACGCTGATATCATTGTACTGCACCGGCCACATCCAGCTACAACCGATATCATTTGGCAACACGGCGCCAAATCGATGTGATTGCATGCACTGAGGCCTTGGGTATGCGCCTTGGCTCCAGCCTGAAAGAGCCATAAAAAAAGAAATCGAGAAACTATAACCCTCCATTTTTTGTCGTTAGAGAAAGAGCGCAGTTCTCGGAATGCTTTCACCAGCTATGCCTCATGACTGAGACGACGATGTGGGCGCTTGTGGAAAGGGTTCGTTTTGATTCCATCAGTGTCCTTGACTTCTAGAGATGCCCGGGCGCCTAGTCTGTCACTCATATATATCGCTAAGTAACTCGCACCTCGTCCGATATACCGACTGTTTACAAAAACACTGCATTTTACGGCGATACTTACCTGCGACTTGTTGGACATGTCTTACTACCGTCATTATGCCTTCATGTTTCGGCTTCTCGCCGGCTGGGGGTTTTTACCTGGCAATTTTCATTGCGGGTTTACTCTATTCAGACAGATGAGGTTACCGGGGCACCTGAAACCACCCGTTTGGATGTTGCTGATACGGGATATACATTTTTTTTTTCGAGTTCCACCAGGGCCATTTACTGTAATATTGTCGCCGAGTGAATGAATCGGTGTAAAATCTGAGGGAACCCACTTATTAGTTTCCCAGCTCATCTCTCTGCTCATCCGAAGATTCTACCGGCCGAGTTATGGTGTGGGCCTGGGGCCATCGCGTATCCACCCATATCATCAGACACATATTGGTATTATGGAGTAACTGCACAAAGGTTCAGTAAACGCTAACAAACGCATCACAGGGCTCTTTTCCGGCCATATGTCGCAAGCTAACAACAACCCTTAGGATATAAGTATGTATACTGGCCTTCCCTTCACCAAAAGCGAGATTACTGGCAATCTCTGGCGAGTTCCCAACAGGCTGGGATTGTGATGAGCTGGCCTATCACCAGGCATCAATGCCGACGGGCCAGGGTGTCGAGCTGCGGCTAATTCCCCGACTCGGACCGCAGCGTCCGCGGGAGCAGCAACGACCAGCGCACCGCACCGAGTGCCACAGCGATCAGAACGATGTACACCATATTCCCACCAGCGATGTGGTGCTCCACCGAGAGCGCGAATAGCGAGGATGCAAACGTCGGCGCGATGCTGCGCAATGTAGGCCCGACTATCTGCGCGAGGCCATTGACGCTGCCGAGGCTCGCGCGACTCGGCGCGCCGTCCATGATGAAGAGCATGCCGCTTGCGTAGGCGAAGTAGACGACGGACGTGCAGCTAAGCTGTGCGGCGAGGACGGCACCGACCGCGGCGTTCACGCGTCCCGCGCGCCGCGCGAGAAGGCTCACGAGCGTGTACAGCGCGAACTGCACGACGAGCGCGCAGAAGCCCGCGGTGACCATGCGCCGCGGACCATACCGTCTGATGATCCGCCCCCGAAGATGGCCTGGACGAGCGCGTTGCAGAGCCCGGCGATGCCCATGATGAGGCCGATGTTCTGCGGCCTGCGGAAAGCTTTAGTCAGGGAGGATACGGAAGGTGTTGGCGCTCACTTGAGACCGAGTCCACCAAAACTGATGGGTGTAGAGTAAAACAGTGGAAGCAGGGATTCGTTGGACATGTGGCAAAAAGTCAGCAGGCCGTGACTGGCTAGGGCGATTAGCAGCGGCCGCGTAATGAGGTCGCGCAGAGGCACCGGTGCGTCTGGCGTGTCTGGCGGCGCTGCAGGTAGCAGTGGATCTGACTCGGTGGGGGGACTGTGTCGCGGCGCAGCTTTGGATGGCAAGGTCTAAAACGGTACGCTTGAAAAAGAATTCGGCATAAAACTAAAAATACAGACCTCCTTCAATCCAATGAACGCGACCACAAAGGTCAAGAGTGCGATGGAGGCCGCGACGGCGCAGGGGAGTAGATACGGGTGCTGTCGGAGGAGCTTAATCTTCCCAAGCGTCGAAGGCCACTTTGTTGCTGGATCGGCAAGCATCCCACCCATGAAGGGACTGCTAGAATGAGCACCGAATGTTGCTAAAGTGGGCAAACGCACCCCACAGTGGAACCGACAGCCCAAACCAAGTTCGTCATCGAGAATATATCAGCGATATTCGTCGGATCTGAGATCTACTCCTCGAGTCAGAGAAATACTGGAAATGGCCAAACCACGGACCTCGTTCATGACCGTCTTGGAAACCCCTACAGCCAGCGGTTAGATTGGGCGACGGCATTAGATAAAGCAAATCAGACGATACCTATATTCCCGTTGCAAATGCCCTGAATGCACCGGAAGAAGAAGAGGGACCAGAAAGTCTTGGAGAGCCCGAAGCCGAGCATTGACAACCCCAGCCCCAGAGGTCCCGCAGCAGTAACGGTCTTCGTCCATAGATGTCCGACAGACGTCCAATAGGGAATACGGAGAGACTCTCTGTCAGAAAAAAAGCGGATTCCTGGATTGAAATTGAACGAGGATTTATGGGATCAAGTAAGACCGCGCACAAGTATTCCAGCGTAGAAGCCCGTTTGGTTCTTCGCCCCAGTAATCCAGTGTCGCGCACAAATGGATGACGAAGGGGTATATTACCAAGGCTGAAAGAATGTTGAGATTGATGTCAATGGGTCCCGTAGTATCCACTGACCTGTAATGGGTTCCGCAAATTGGATGGCGAAGACTATTCCGGCCTGGAATTTGGGGATGGGTGTGCGCTTTTCGAAATCGTCGATGGCTCAGACCCGTCCATGGATGGCTCAGAGTCGTTCATGATAAAAAGATACTCTGAGTTCCAAATCCTTATGGAGATAAATACCGTCGATCACGATGATTGTGCGCGTCAATTTAGGCGCCCATACCCACTGACTCACCTAAAAAAATCGAGACCATTCATTTTGATTCATTTACTGTCCAAGTTATTCAGTAGTCATCAATATCATTTCAAGCCAATCCGTATATACATAACCCAACCAACTAAGCAACCTAACCAGTCGCAGTCAAGAGGAGTGAGTACGAGAGTGGGTGCACAAATGCACATAATATGCAAACGCAAACGAGATAACGCAAACGAGATCAGAAAACGGAAAACGAAAACGAAACATGTGTCTGTATAAGAAAATAGAAATACAACTAGTGGCGGGCGGGGAGAGGTGGCGCGGGGTGTCAAAAGTAACTAAGTACTACAACAATTTGGACACGGGAGGATGAGGATGAGGATGAGGTGTCGCGGTGGTATGCGGAGAAGTGGTATGTGTGCGATGGCATGAAGGAGGAGAGGGAGGATGAATGTGCCGATATGTACATGCAGAGGAGCGCAAGACACAGTAACTAGTTAAGCATGCAAGGAGCAGAAAGCAGGCATGAAGCATGAAGAATAGGCGAGATGAGACAGACGAGACGGGACGTGAGATGAAGTGTATGTGTATGTCAGTGAGAATGAGAATGAGAACGAAATGGGAGGAAACCGTAACAGGTAAGTAATAGATAAATGAGACACGACACTGAGGCAGAACGAGAACATTAGCGCAGGAAGCCGCGGGTCATCCATCAACCTCCATGGCGGGCTCCGACGCAGGTGGCGGCTCGTCCCCCTCGAGATAAAAACATACCCGCAGCGGCGATGGTGTGCGCATACGACGCCCCCCACCCTCCAGTCCGCGCACGCACCGCTCTCGCCTCCGCAGAATCATCCGCGCGACGAGCTGCGGCACGCTCGCCAGACCAGCTAGCCCCGCCTTGTCGCGCCTGACTACGCCTGCGCCGGCCTTCCCCGCTTTCTTCTGCGTCTCGCTGGCGTCGCGGTCTGCTTCCGTGGGAAGCAGCCCGAGCGCAAGTCCCACAAGTGCATCGACCTCTCGGCCGAGCTCCTTTGCGCGCTTGCGCCGCCGGCGCGGCTCGCCCGCATCACGCGGGACGGTGCGCCGCAACTCGTGGTCGAGCGCGAGGCTCAGGCCCGAGGTGGTTGATGGGGGAGGCGCGGCGGTACACGCCGCGAGCGCAATGTGTGCGCGCGTGCGCACCGCGAGGAGGGCGGTGAGCTCGTTTTCGGGAAAATTAGGTGGGAGGCGCGCGGCGAGCTCGGACGGAGAGTAGGCGTCGAGGATGGATGGTGGCGGCGCTGGCTTGGGCAGGAGGGTGTCGACGGGAAGGTCGAGGCAGAGCGCGTTGGGGTGTGGTGACTGTAGCGACACGCCCACGGTGGGGAGGGGCGGGGAGTGTGGCGGTGGGGGAGACATGGAGAGGTCTGACGACTCCGAAGAGTCGCTACTCCGGTCGGTGTCGGAGAAGTCGTAGTACGGGCTGTCACTCTCGTCAAATGATGGGAGGGAGGCGACGCAGCGGCGGGACGGCGATGGAGACATGCCTAGCCCTGGGCCGAGGTCCATGTCGAGATCGAGATCGTCTAGATCCGGCGACGGCAAGGACGCAAAGGAGCGCAGAGGTGACGGCGAGTAGGACGACGGCCCTGGACTCAGATCCATCCCAAAATCCAAGTCGTCAAGATCAGACTCGGATGACGCATCGAAGTCGCGAGAGGAGGAGGGAGATGGTGGCATGTACTCAAATGGTGATGTGGCGTCCTCGCCCTCCTCGATTAGATGCGGCATCACACCATGGAATCCCAGGAGGACACCCTGCACTGCTGAATCCTCGTGCATCAAGTCCTTGGCTGTGGCCTGGCCATGAAACATTGGGATATCCAAGGAATGCAGCGCTGGGCGTCCGAAGGACCTCGCGCTACCCAGTACATCATCATCCACATCGGCGGTGAATGAAAAGTCAAAGGCGCCCGTGGGGGCTGTGACATGAGTACGCAATCGCCCGAGTCATCCACGGTAAAGAGGTCCTCTGTCTTGCGGCTCGTCGTCCATTCCGGGGAAATGGGCGAGAGCAGCTGCGACTGGGTCGGCCTGGGAGACGGAGACTCTTGTTCTGGAATGGGAAGCAGAAGGGACGAGAACTGCGCGTCTGGAGAGCTGTTAGCGTCCGAGGGCGGCAGTGCATGTGTCGGGGTCGGAATCGTCGGGGGCGGCGACAACAGGGTTTGTGTCGGCGCCTTCATGAGCACCACGGGGGAATCGAGGATGCCACCGTACTGGTACTGCTGGTGTCGTGCTGCCGCAGGCAGAGGGACGTTCCGTTTTGGCTGGGAGGTAGTGGGCGGCGGAGAAGGATATACAAGGTGATTTCCAGCGTCTTGGTTTTCGTTACTTTCA
Organism: Mycena leptocephala; assembly: GCA_029378395.1. Lineage (NCBI taxonomy): Eukaryota > Fungi > Basidiomycota > Agaricomycetes > Agaricales > Mycenaceae > Mycena > Mycena leptocephala. The sequence continues at coordinate 359,378 of JARJLF010000038.1, forward strand.
GCAGTGGTGTTACAGACAAATCCATGAGAAGAGGAATGGGGCCAAGAGGTAAAAGAAAAGCGCGGATCGAGGCCGTTGCAGGGCATAAGCAGCGCCCCGTCTTCCGGGGGACATTCGGTGACCATTATTCTGCACAAAAAAAAAGACAATTAAAGTCACGAAAGGCCCTAGCTGACCAGGAGACTGACAATTCGCCTAGATTCTGCAGACACGAAAAATGATCAGATCACCCCAAAAAAAAGAGACAGGACTCACAGAAGTATACGGGAGACTAGACTGGTGGATTGAGGCAGGAGGAACTGGCCATGCCGATGGACCTTGACGAGACCTGGCACCGTCGATATCGATGCGGGAGAAAGAAGCAAGCAGAGCCAAGCTTCGGCTTTAGACATCCGCTGGCCGCATTGCACCAAAGATCACGTGCGCGTCTCGCGTCATCCCGTAGCATTTCTCCCCAACCACATCAAAACATGTTGCAAAAACGAGGCAAAGATTTAGATTGGCAGCGGGCGACGATGGCGACGATAAGCGAGCAGCAGGCAGTGGAGGTAACAACATTCTATTTCGCATTACAATTGACCTAACCACCGTCCCAAGGCAATAAGTACAGGTTGAACAGGGTTGAACTTGTTATTATTGTCTCACTGACACTCCGGCTACTCCGACGTGAGTCATGACTCGAAATTTGAAAAGGGGTTCGCGGGCGAGCCGACGCCATAGTCGGACATATCACAGGCCCATCGAGTACTTGCCTCCCTCCAGTCCGGTCCCCTTGACTTCCTAAGTACTTGCTTCCCACTGTTCTTTGCATCCGCGGAACCTTTGCCCCTGTGTCTAGGGCAGTCTAGCTTCTTCGGAGACAGGCCCGAACTTGGGCGCTGATGCAGAGATGTCGCTATGTTTGATTGTAAGTTTGTTGCTTTGATATTAATATCCAGCGAGGTTCAGCGATAAGAGTGCGAGGAAGGAAAATAATAATTCGAACTGCCCCAGCACCAGAGTCTTTCTGCCACTGACAACGCACCAGGTGTGGTTTTGATTTTCTTTGTTCTACCGGAAGTTTCAAATTTAGCTTGAATTTAGCAGAACTTGAAGACCGTAAACACGCAGACAACACGCAGCTAGTACTTTACAACCATGGGTAACAACTAAATTATCATACATAAAGGGATTAAAAACACACACCGAACGGCCATATATTTCCCCTTTAATTTTCCCGTGTCGCCCGTGGCCACCCGGGTGGCCGTACGGCGTAAACTCGAGTCAGCAGCATGGACAGTGCGGCAAGTAATTCCACACCATCGACAGGCAACGTTTGAACTGCGAATCACATCGATCATTGCAGGGCTCACTAGCAGCATGGCGATCGGGACGGGCGCTTGCTCGCCTCGAGCTTGATGATCTATCCCTATCCCAAGTACTAGACTACTCCGAGTCGTCGCATGCATGGGCGCTAAACGACGCCGGACGCGCGCCGGAATAACTACTAGGTCCTACAATTTTATTCGGTTCGTTCCCTGGATGAATTACTCACATGAGTAACAGGTTGTGCCTTTCGGAAGAGCGACTGAGGCGGGTATGCCCGATCGGGAAGCTCAACGCCGGTTCACAAGAAAGGAATTTTTTGGTTGCGGACCGGGTTGGTTACCTGTGACGTGGTTAGGGCGTAGGATGGCTGGCCAGGTTGTGAATATCTCGGTTTAGGTGCAAGTTCAAGTTTGCGACTTTGTTTGTCCAGTACACGTACGGCAATGTGCCCTGCACAGAGGTAGTATGCCTCAATGGTAGACTGGTAGCGTACCATCTCCAGAGTCTGCCGCGGCTGCGGATGGGCGCCTAAATTGACGCTGTGGCCGCGGCGTACAAACACCGTTCCTCTCTTGTCCTCAACCACCGTCAAAAGCCTTTCTGAAACGCCAAACTGCGATTGCTGTTGTTCCGGGCCATCCTCACTGTTCAATTCTGAATCCACTGGAGTTCTAACTTGTAGGGACTCTCGCGCTGCGGGTCGCGCATTCAACCGAACTGTTGCAACCTCTTCGACGTGTTGACGCGATGCTGACCTGTGGCTTGTTCGTGTTTCCTGCCGCGAACGTCAAGCTTGCTTTACAACGGGAATAATGGGGACTTTATCTCTCGAGATCCTCCTATCGCCGCTCGCGTCCTACTCGCTCCGGATTCGTGTCTAGCTCGGCTCGGGGTGTCAGATCGGGTTGAAGCCCTGAAGGTCGACTCGGACTATGCTCTCATTCGAAGTCTAGAAGGGACTGCAACGGGGTATACCAACTATAAAGCCGTTCTTAGCTTCATCCCTGGATTTTCAGGCTCCGTCTCCAGCACCCCAGTCTTGTATTTCGTCCCGTGAATATGCATATTGTGCACCCCCAGGGCACGAATAGCCAGACATTCACCGCAGCCCCGCTCGACGGCTCGCTGACGTTCCCCCAACTGCTCGACCGCCAACTCGCGCAGAGTCCGCACCACACGGCGTACATCTACGATGCTCCTGACGGCGAAATCATTTCTATTTCGTTCACGCAGTATATCCGGACTGTGTACGCGGCTTGCCGGCGTATTTCGCGGGAGACAGCGTCCAACAGACCGGACGGACAGAGTATCGTCGTCGGTATATTTGCAACTGCAGGTCGGTAATATTTATTTTTTGGAGTAAATAAATGTGCTCAGCGTTACTGAATGCCTCTTCAGATACCATCTCGTACTGTGAGGCCTTTGAGCCGTCGGTTTGCGCGGAGACTTATCTTTTGCAGGCATGATGGTCGCAGCAATTATGCGAGCCGGCCTAGTGCCGTTCTGCATCTCGCCCCGGAATGCGGTGCTGGGGTAGCAAACCTGCTCGAAAAAACGGGTACTGCGGCGGTGTACGTCTCCCCTGACCTGAAGAACATCCTCATGGAGGCATTCGAAATCTGCGGAATGCAGTTGCCCGTCTTTGAGGCGCTGACGTTCGGCGAGCTACAAGATGGCTTGGGGGAGGATGAGTCCGAGGCGCTCCCCACAATGATAAACAGCAGTGGCATGATCTTGCATTCCTCAGGTGAGCAGTCTGTCCCATCGACGGGCGGAATTTAATTTGTTTGTTAATTATGCGACGTCTCAGGTTCCACTTCGATATTCTCGAAGCCGATCTGTGAGCATTGTACATTCCATTTACGCTACCGCTGATTCAGATACCCAGACTATTCGCACACGATGATTTTGCAGTATGCTTTGGTTCCGTGGTCAAGCCCCGAGGACCATTGCGGGCAGATCATGGGTGCGCAGACCCTGCCAAACTTGTAGGTCATTTTGTTTCTTCGTAGATCTAGATTTGGTCTTGATTTCTTCCGCAGCCATGGGATCGGGGTGTTTCTGCTCACCTGGCCCTTTTCGACTGGCGTGATCGTGGCCGTACTCCGGCCCACCATGCCTGCAACGCCGTATGTTCCTATCCATTCTATCCACGTAATCTATAATATTATTTATGCAGAGCGACACCGAAAAACACTCTGTAAGATCTCAACTGTTTCCATGCAATGTTTTTCCTTTGAACTCTGGTTCTCCAGGGCCGCAATAATCGCTACGCGCCCCGACATTGTGCTGGCATCACCCGCTTTCATCGAAGTACTACGCCATTTCAGAATTTATGATGCCTTTGTTAAAAAATCAATTCAGAGCTGGAGTGAAGATCCAATTGGACTGAAAACTATGGAGGCACTCCACAGACTTTCGTATATCGGAGCCTCATTGAACAAACGCGTGGGCGATGCTCTCGTGGCCAACGGGGTTGCTCTGTGCTCCGCCTATGGCGCGTAAGCCCAGATCCACATGTTCTTTTATCGGAGGTTCACTCACTCATTCCCACAGCTTTGAAACTGGATTGTTGACGCCGGCCTTCAACTGCTACGGCGCGGACTGGGAGTACATCTCCCTGAGGAAAGATTTCAACGCCGTTCGAGTACCAGAGGAGGATGGCTCGGAGCTTTACACGCACACGTACCTTGTCAGCCCCTCGTACGAGATGTGCTGGACGAACACTGAGATCGGCGGCAAGCCCGGTTGCTCTATCAGCGATCTACTTGAGCAGCATCCAGACAACCCGGACCTACACCGCATTTTTGGGCGCAAAGACGATCTCATCAATTTTTCGACCGCAGCCAAGGTATTCTTCATTAAACTGTAGCAGGACTTTCGTGCTTATCGCGAGTTTAAAAGATGAATCCTGTCCCGATCGGTTTGTCCTCAACTGCGATTTCTTTGTCACACGTCCAGTATATATCAACCAGTTTTCTAGAGGCTCAGATTAACCGAAACCCGCTTATCGATGCCGCGTTGATTTTTGGCCACGGGAGACGTCATCCTGGGGTGCTCATCCAACTGAAATCAGAATTCCAGGCGGACTTGTTGGACGACGAAAAAATTTCCCAGGTTCTGGATGTCCTCCGGTGAGGATTATGGTCGCTTATATTAAACAACTTAAGTTACTGACGAAATACAGGGCATCAATTGACGACGTGAACAAGACCACCCCAACCCACTTTCAGATCCCTAGGAAGGTCGGTGAATTTATCAAATGATTAAACATCAAGGTGCTTAGCTGATCGTATCGACAGATGGTCTTGCTCGCAGATCCACAGAAACCTTTTGCGCTGACGAGCAAATCTTTACCAAGACGTCGCGTAGTTTTCGAGCATTATGCGGAGGAAATTTCCGCCGCATATCTGTAGGGAAGCGGTTGGGTCCCATGTTAAATCTCGTGCCAAAGTTTTCTCAAACATGTTTGCAGTCCCGAAGGATCAGAGAATGCCTCGAAGTCGCTCATCGGGTCCAAATGCAACATTGTGAATGTAAGATTTTTCACGGGTGGAGGTTCCTAAGGAGGTACATGAAAAGATGATGGTGTCCCACCCGAGAAAACCAAGAACACTAAAAACTAAGACTTGAAGCATCAAGGCATGATTCGCAGGCCTGTGAGAATAAATAAGATCTGTGGTGTCCTTCGAGAGACAAAGATGAACCTCACAAGCAGCACCGCAGTTAGGAAAATATGTTGGTACCAATGGCCGCCGCTCTCAGTCTTTCCAACTCCTCCCACTCAGGGAGCTCATACATTGATGGAAGCCTGTCCCAGAACGCCTGCCGGGCTTCCTGGTGCACCTGTTTGAGAACAGTGAGGCATGCTGGACACAGATTTGCAAGACCTGTCCATTCTTCTTCTCCCCATACCTCGAGAGGAAGCGCTGCATTGACACGGAAGTTTGCCCGATTGTTTTCCATGGCCTGTAGTCTTTTGAAAATGCATGTTTTTGACGATGTACAACCTTCGATGTCCAACGGATGGTATAAAAATCGCACGATGTCTGCCACGGTACTGGTGATCTGAATACCATGACCTTCTGCCAATATTTGCTGGTCTTTATCAGTTAGGCAGGCAGAGACACCATTTTTAACTATGCCATGAAAGATATGTCGACCAAGTTCGCTATGACTGGAGGAAAGCGCGTAGAAGGCGATAGGAAGGATCCAGGGAGTGTCGACCTCGTGAGCAAGTTGGATAGTGGTAATACGATCGATGTCATTGCCAGGGCAGATCCATGAACGTACTTCAGAGGGAGGGTGTCTTGGATCCGATTCATCGTACAAGGCGGCGTCGTATTCAGACAGCTTAGTTCGATAAGCGGATGAGAGGTGGATGAGAGCACGCCGGCGGAGATAATCCACTTCATATTTGTGACTCAGGCGGAGGATCCCCACCAATATATCAAATTTGGTTGAGGCTGGGTGTGGCATGAAATAACTAGATTCAAACTGCTCGTAAACGGATGGAAAATGAAGACTGGGTGGTACGTACGACGAATCGAAGATGGCCCGCAAGAACGGGGTGACCTCCACTTCTTTGTCTTGGAGACGCACCAGAGGGCAGTCCTCCACAACTTCCGAATCGGGGGGCTGGGGGAATGAAAGCATGTCCAGAAAGACTGGCGAATGCGTCGCCAAAATTCCACGAAATACGCGGTACTGGCTGTTTCCGGCTTGGATTACAATGTTACCGTCCTCGAACCACAACTCCTGCACGCGTTTGGGTGCGGTCGGTTGGCTGTCCACCTCCATGTTGTGAGCGGTGAGGAGTAAGGGGCTGAATTTAAAGTCCGACAGGCTTCGCGTACACAGGCCACAGCACAGTGAACGCGTAGATAAAGCCAAATAGCTCACATTTGCGCCAACATTGCCACGAAACGGATTGGAACGAGTCTGAAAGACATCCATATGTGTTCTCAATCTACCACCAGAAATTTATTAATTTCCTTTGTCTTTTCCATTTTTTTTCATCAATGGGCTGGAATCGCTGGATTTTTGCTTATCCTCCCTGTGTAATTATGCCGCCGGGATACAGACCGCTTTCAGCCTGATTTAAATCGCGCATCTAAACTCGAATTATTCATTGCTCACAAAGTTATTGTACTTTTTGCAGGAAGAAAACATACATGAACCATTACATAAGAAGAACTTGGTGATCAGGTCATACACCTACTTTCCCTTCATCTTCATTTTCGTACGATTCGCTTCGACTTGAGCCAAGAGTGCATTGGTCGATCTCCGTAGCGACACAGATTCGGGTACCGCTCCTGAAAACAACGTCTGAAATATTCAAGTTATGGCTCGTCTCGTTGAGCGTGGTGTGGCAGATCTGTGCGCGGGAATTAAGGATCTACAGGTGGATTAGAACTTTTTTCAGAGATACCGGGAAAAATTCAACTTACGGCGAGCATGCTGTTAGAGTATATTTTGGATAATTCGATGCACACAGACAGATGATAATTTGTTCCTTTGTACGTCGCAAAGAGAAAGAGGTCTATGATGGCAAATAATGCACAAAGCAAACCAGTTTCTAGCGTTATCTAAGCTCGCAGCATGAATATCGCGTGTTTATGGATAAATGTGGAGGACGAACCATCACAATTCGGAGGATTCTGGTGTTTGTTGTTTTGAACTCAGGCGCCCGTAACTTGAGTAGATAGTAAACAGTGCTTGCGACGGTAATCGAATCGCATGATGAGGTTGCCACAAGCCAAATCTGACGCAGATTAGCAGGCATTATCCCAGTCTGCTTTTCACTCACAGCCGTGGGCTTCACATTAGTGGTTTGCAGGTCGGAAAATCTCTTCGCAAGCGATATTTCAACCGCTGTCCACGTCCCAGCAACCAACTGGACCATCGTGATCTATAGTTCATTAGTATGAAGACGCTGAACCAAAGATTGTTGTACGGCTATAATCAAGGCCGGGATGTATAGTTTGTGGCTAATTTTGTGAATTCGCCACCCGAAATAGCACTGTCCAATGGCTGCACCTGTCATATGAATTAAATCAAGTTCCGGATACTGCCAACAAGATTAACTAGCTCACTGATTGAACCGATAATAGGAGTACTGAACCATGCCCACCCAATCTCATCGAGAACACCTAAATCTCCCCATGAGATGCCGAAAACACGGATGGAATCCCGGGTATTGGCGAGGGTCCCGAGAAGTTCAATCGTAAAGACAGCAGCAACGAGCATTTTGGAAAAAGCTGGGTCCTTGGGAAATGCCAAAAAGTATATGCCTGCGGCCAGTCAAGAAGAATTCACTACCAAACCAAAGATCGAGCTCACAAACTTGAACAAAAAGGATTCCAAAGAACGCCCAGTTCAAAAGTGTTCCTATAAACTGGATTGAATTATTACACGGGCCAGGGACCAAAGAGAATGCATCGGACAATGGGAAGGGTCCTATGCTCAGCTCAGAGAAAGTTTGGTTTAAAGCGGCTTAGACACTCACTGCTTCTCTATCGACGATGACATTGCGGGACGAGCGACAGAAAGAGTGAGCGAGCCGAAGCTGCTTTTATAGTACCACCTTATTTATTTTGCATTGAATCGTGGCGTCTGATCGCCTCACCCGTTGATTTGCACATGAGAACGTATTTGAATCTTGTTTTCTGATTCAGGCAGTGTTGACAGTTGCCATCTGAGATGCAGCATTGAAAGAAGACCACGACTTGTCGAGGATAGTCGTGGGTGCCTGAATATTCCTGAATGCTGGAATCCCGCTCCTTGATTGTTCTTTCGAGGCTTCGCACATACTCCCTGTTTCACGACCGCCAGAACTCAACATCGCTACTCCCTACGGTCCGATTAACGCTGACCATGTTGACCCAGAGCACTGAAAGAAGCCGAGATCGGAGAAGGCAAGAATACATGAAGCAAGGGGGAAGCCATCCAGACAGCACCAGACAATCATGTTCCGTATGTAAAACTGCGTCCTCGGCACCGCTGGACTTCATTCTCGGCGTGGAACAAGACAATCATGTTCCGCGTCTAAAACTGAGTACTTACTTCGGCATTGCTTAAATTTCTTGCGCGGCGTGGAGGGTAACCGACTTGTATTCGTGGCGCACGCTGGATCCTGTCCGATCGGAGCTCGTGTAAGAAGGATTTAGAAGACTGGGCGAAAATGAAAGAAAACACATACACAACCCAGGCAAGCTACAATTTGCTGCCCCTATTGAAGTCCTCAAAAAACACAGAGAACCCGAGGGTCAAGGACCTGGCTTTGATCATGTCGAGACGGGTCCGGGTGCGTAGAAAGAGTATGAGTTTATTTGGCTCTATTTACGCGTTCTTGTTGTTGTGTTCGATGTACGCAGCTTTTGAGATTTGTCCCCACAGATCAAACCGAATATGGTAACTACAAAACGTGACCTCCAGAGCTCCGGAGATCTGTGAGGAGTTGTTTGTCCCATCCATCCACCTCTCTCCTCCTACCACGATGACCTGGTTATGATTCCCCTCCGCTACATTGCATGGGAGACCTTCCCCCGCCCTTCTATTGACCCCCACCTCACCATGTACCCTTTCTCTTCTCTCCTGTCTCAAGAAGCGGAATTCCGCACAATTCTGCACCATTTTGGTGGGTGGCATACTTGCCCTGAGCCTCTCACAGCACCCCAATCCATTCCCCATTGCTCACAATCCCCTCCTTGATTTAAATGACGCGTGTTGTCGTGCCCCGTCGCGTCCACCTGTGGCAATGTTCTGTCACCCACATATATACATATTTTCTTTTTGTAAATACTTCAATACATTTTTTCCATGGACTCCGGGTCATAAAATAGACAAATCAGTGCCCTCTTGATTTATCTGCCACTCTGCCCTCAAGCTTGACGCCTTGGGAGACGTGAAGTCAAACCGGAGGCTCCGGAGGTCACGTGGTTGAGTTACCATATCGAGTTTGATGTGTGGGGACAAAACTCGCCGTCTGATGTACGCGTTCGTCGGAGTTTAGATTCTCTCTTGCCACTCACCTCGACATGGACTTGGACGTGGACAACCAACCGACTGAGCCGCAACGTGTGCAGGAGTTGTGGTTCGAGGATGGAAACATTGTAATTCAAGCAGGAAACAGCCTGTATCGCGTCTTCCGTGGCATTCTGGCAACGCACTCGTCCGTTTTCAAAGATATGCTTTCGTTTCCTCAACCCCCCGATTCCGAACTTGTGGAAGGATGTTCTCTTGTACGCCTCCTAGACTCTGACAGGGAGGTAACCCCGTTCTTGAAGGCGCTCTTTGATCCACAGTAGGTCGCTCTTCGAGATCTCTGTCTTAACGCGTCTCATTCTGAGTCTCAGATTTTTTGAGCCATTCCCGGCCTCGACAAGTTTCGAAATAATCGCTGGTTGTCTCCGCCTTAGTCACAAGTATGGCGTGGACTACCTCCATCGGCGTGCTCTTATCCACTTGTCATCGGGATATCGCACTAAGCTGGTTGAATGGGACAAATTCGATTACCACCAGGGTGATTTGAGTCGCCCAGCAACTGAAATTTGTTCATGGGACTCTCCCACCGAAAGGACGTATATGATTGCTGCCATCCAACTCGCTCGCGAGATCGACACTCCGTGGATCCTGCCTAGCGCCTTCTATGAGCTTACTGTTGGCTATAGAAAGCTCGGTAAGGCTGTGTTCCATGAGGCGGTTTGCAACGGTGTTCCAGCCAGCCTAAGCGCACAAGATCAAGACTCGTTTGCCCAGGGTCACTATATTCAAACCGCGAGCACCATGGCAGACATCCTGCAATTTCTATTTCATCCATCGGACATTGAGGGTTGTAAATCCTCAAAAAAATGCTTTTCAGTGCGATTACAGGCAATGGAGAGTCTTCGGGAGGATTTGCGTGGCTATGCCTCTGCCCCTCTCGATGTATGGGAGGCAGCCGACTGGCGATTACTTGAAAATCTGTGTCCAGCGTGCCTCGCTGTCCTCAAACAGACGCACAAGGATGCCCGGCAGGTGTTCTGGGACAAACTTCCAGAAATATATGGGCTCCCTGAGTGGGAAGAGTTGGAAAGACTGAGAGCGGCGGCCATTGGTACCAATATATTTTCGTAACTGCTATCGCCGATTGTGAGTTTCTATTCTTCTCTCGACTGACACCACTGATCTGCTTGTAGGCCTGTTAACCTTTCATTTGGCTGTCCTTTTCCTTCCCATATCGTGTACAATAGTCGACTCGCTCAATACCTGGACTGACCTTGCGCGCAATTTACTACCAGTAAACTGCTCAGTCAATTATTCCTCGCCTGAGCTTGAAGTTCAGTCATACAACGCGCCATAACAACATCTTATCTGCGGTAGTCCAATCGCCCTCCTCATTTTTCGTTCTTCGTTTTCGGTCTGAACTCAGCCGTGAATAAATATCTGCAGTATCTTTAACCCGCCACTTATTTAGGTTCCGGCATGCACTCACAGTCAGTGAATTTGATGTCAAGGGTTAAAAGGTTGGATATCTACCGAGTCTGGGCGGGACGGCCTAGGGAAATGGATGCAAAAGAACGCTTCTTATCGGGGGAAATTTTGAGCTGAATAACTCGGACGTGGTGTACGGTACACGGTCCCACGTCGCATACAGCGATACGCGAATTGGTTTCGAGGCAGCACGGGGTTCGATTCCCCGTGTCCGAATAGCTCGAGGGTATCGTTTGTTTTTGTTGTTCCTCGCTTTTTTCGTGCGTCCGAACTCCGTCGGCAATATATAGGTCGGGGCCGAACTCGAGTCAAAATTCCAACGTTTACAACTGAGCTGAGAAATGGCTCCAAAAGAATGCTTCTTATCGAAGAAACGTTCAAAGGTGTTTGTTCGGACATGGTGTAGTATGGTGTACCGCCTTAAAATATACCTGTGTGTCCCAGCCTTCAGGGCAAGCCGGGTTCGATTCCCCGCATCCGAATAAGCCTTCGGTAACTTTTTTTTTGCCTTTGTGAGAATGCTGGATGAAATTATGTACAAAAATGCGAGCATTAGCCGGGAAGCCCGTAGGCGTCACCATGAATAAGCATTGCCAGAAAGGTGCTGTGATAGGGAATTTCAGCTCATGAGGATTAAATCGGATGTGGTGTATGGTGCACCGCTGTGAATCGTAGAGGCGGACGGTAAAATCTGGTTTTCAGAGCAGGCTGGGGTTCAATTCCCCGCATCCGAGTATAATGTCTGTAGACCTCTTTTTTTCTTCCCTTGCTTTTCAGTGACTACGTAATCACGGTTCTAAATGAATGTAAAATGCTGTATGAACGAAGATGCGAGCATTAACAGGCAACCCGCAGGCGTCGACATGAATGAGCCCCGGACTACTATGATAAGGAAATTCAGTTCAAGAGTATCTAATCGGATGTGGTGCACGGTGCACGGCCCTAAAGTATACTCAATTGAGCTGCAGCTTTTCAGGGCAGGAAGGGGTTCGAATCCCCACATCCGAATAGGCTGTGGACGACTTTTTTATTTAAAATTTTTGTTTTTGATTGGCTCGAGCAAGACTGCAAATCAAGTTCAGAAAGCAATGAATAAGGATTCCCAGACAGCTGCTGTGATATGCAAATTCAGTTCATGAGGAATAAATCGGATGTGGTGTATGGTGCACGGTCCTAAAATATAGTCGATTTGTTTTGCAATTTGTTGGGGCAGGAAGGGGTTCGATTCCCCGCATCCGAATAGACCTTTCGCAATTTGATTTTTTTTTTTAGCAGAACGCTTGGCCATGAGCAGTATGCATGTATTTCATCGAGAAACACAGAGGTGCATAACTCGGACTTCGGGTTGGTTCAATATTAATTTTTATGTCAATCAAGTTCAACGGCCTTGTCAAGTAGTGCATGCCAGAAAGACTTGCTGATAGCAAGTTGACTTCAGGATAAATATATCGGATGTGGTGTATGGTGCACTGCCCTAAAAATCTTGAGGTCAATGTAAAAGAAATATCTCAGGGCAGGTCGGGGTTCGATTCCCCGCATCCGAATGACGTGTAATTTAAATGAAGCCTTTTTTTTTTTTTTTTGGCAGAACGCTTTGCCATGGAGCACTGTGCATGTATTTCAAGGAGGAGACGCAGGGGTGGATAACTCGGACGTGGTGTATGGTGCACAGCCCGGACTCATCACATTCTGCTGGTCTTTAGCATATCACGGGAAGGACGGGTTCGATTCCGGTGTTCGAACGAGGCAGAATTTTAGGGTGTTTTGTTCTTTTTGGAAAGAAATAACTGCCTATTACGAAGCCGGCGTCGTAGAATAGGATATTTTCAACTAACTTAAGATGATCGGCTGAATATTCATTTTCCAAGTACTCCCAACTTGATCAAGACGTCGAGAAAATAAGCACTGTATGCCAAAAAGACTTACCGATATCGAAGCTGAGTTCAAGAGGAATTAATCGGACGTAGTGTATGGTGCACAGCCCGGACTTATAGTTTGCCTTTGGAAAATCACGGGAAGGACGGGTTCGAATGGGCAGGAATTTTGGGGTTTTTTTTTGGAAAGAAATACTGTTCTGCGGCTTGCCTATCGGGAGCGACATCGGTGTAAAGTATCGCAGAATTGAGTCTTGACAGGAGTGTTGTCGGAGGAAGTTCAACAAACGTCTCTTAAGTAGCTGACAAGTAGTTGATCCACGTCGAGAATATAAGTACTGAATGCCACACTGATAGCTGAGCTGGATTCAAGAGGAATGAATCGGACGTGGTGTATGGTGCACAGCCCGGACTTGTAATATACACCGCCAAAGTACCGACATGTTGCCTTCACCTGGCGCGATCACATGGCCAATGGCTGTCGCGAGTTATGGACACAGCTGAGAGCTGGCTGGTATCCAGCTGGAATGCTCAGGTGAGTGGCCAGCCTCCTCCCAGCCTTCCCCATGCTGTGTCCATAGCACTTTATATCCTGGAAACCACCCATACAAATAAAATAAAAAAAGTAATCGGAATAATCATCAGTGAAGCAGAAATTTCTCTGGTGGCTATGGTGCCATCTTGCCTGATGTGTATGGCCGGTATGGCAGCCAAGTGGCAGCAGACGGCTCATAAGTTATCCGATTTTTCCACCCTGTCAATCTCTCAGCCCACCGCCATTTTGGAAACCAAATTTCGTAGTTAACCAATAAATATTCTAGCCTTGCAGCTTGAGCAGAAAGATATAGGTCTGCAGCTGAGTCGTATTCAACTTGAGACGTTTTTCAAATGGCCAAGTCCCACATCAAGCTTGGCATCAACTGCGGAAGCGTCAGGCACATCACGTGTTTCGGCTCGATGGTTGACTTTGATGGGCGCTTCTCTGCCTCCCACCACCACCGTCCTCATTCCCTTCCGCCATTTCCCTCCCCCGGGCTATACATTCAAGGACAAGTTCTCTTCAAGTTGTCCAATCCCATGCAGCCTATTCAAGTACTTCTGGCACGCAATTTCAAAGCCATGGTTATAATGTGCTTCTTTGCTACGGCGCTACGTCTTTCTGGCTCCTAGTTCCCATTCCCTTCGAGATTTCAAGCTACAAGCATCAAGTTACTCAAGCTTCAAGCCCTCGAGCCTCAAGTTCCACAGGCCTCAACTGCGTATTCTACTTTGGAAGCACTTGTATGGTCCCAAGTGTTCTGTCGGAACAAGATGTCTACCTACTTCGGGCTTTTTTCTCAAAAACCATTTCCCAAATCCTTCGAACGTCTGGTTAACCTGCGGCATTTTCGACAAGTTTTGTGTCTTTTACGGAGTTACTGATTTACGGGCGGGCAAGGTGTGAAGTACGGAAGAGTTTGGCCTCGGTATGTGTCCATGTGTTGTTCATGTTGCTGATTTACTGATTCTCGACTAGGGCAAGAGCTATGGGCGCACCTAACGACGTTACCCGGGCTTGTCCGCAGCAAGAGGTAATGATTAAACCATTAGATACATCCCGTAATATTTACCCCGCCAATATATATGATTTTGTGTTATTTTTTGACCGAGTGACAGTACATTTAAGCATATTAGACCAATACTGTGGCTGGCAAGGGCCAGGTAACTGATTATGTTGGGTTCCACCTGTGCTGAACAGCTGGCTACCAGCCCGACCTGGACCCATGCTGGACCCATAGGAGACTGAAACTGGAACCCAGCATAATGTCGGCTGGTCACCAGTCTCCATCGACATCTGGTACACATGTCGCGTCCAGGCTGTGACCACGTGTGGAACCATTGGCGGTGTATTGTTGGCGTATCACGGGAAGGGCGGGTTCGATTCCCGGCGTTCGAATATGGAAGCTGTTTAGTTTTCTTTTTTGGAAAAAATGATGATGAGAGGCCACCGTCAGGCATCAAGTGGAGTTTAACAAGTACAACAACTGAGCTGACCATAAGAATGCCTCTTATCGAGGCAACATTTGAAGATGTTAACTCGGACGTGGTGTATGGTGCACTGCTGTGAAGCTTTAGCCAGTACTAGTGGCGCTAATGATTTCAGGGTAAGACGGGGTTCGATTCCCCGCGTCTGAATAAATGGGGGGCAAAGCCGCAAATCCTATTTTGCTTGGTATCCAGGATTTTTTGGACTGGAGTCTGAGAATCATGGTTCTGATCAAGAAGCGAGCTGCGAAGCCGAAGCCGTAGAGTATCTTCAACCAAGATTGATTTACCCAGTAGTTGATCGACACGTCGAGAAGTACAATTGGATGGCTCATAATGCATAAGCTCATAATGCATACCTGCCAAAATTTCTCATAATGCATTAGATTTCGGACCCACCAAAATGTATTTTACCACTGAAAGCAAGGTCATAATGCATAAATGGTTATAATGCATAGACTTTGGTCAAATCCTACTCAATTTGGCAGGGAACCGACCTTATGCATTATGAGCCATTCAACTGCATGCCAAAAAGACTCATTGATATCTAAGCTGAGTTCAAGAGGAGTTAATCGGACGTGGTGTATGGTGCACAGCCTGGACTTTCAGAGTTTGAGCTTGGATATCATGGGAAGGACGGGTTCGATTCCCGTCGTTCGAATGAGGCAGAATTCAAGTGTTTTTTTTTGGAAATAACTGCCTATTGCGAACTAGAGAGCGATTGACAGCATTCATCACTGATCCCGCCAAAGTGGTCGTAGAATAGAATCCAGATGACGGGTTGGTTCAATATTGATTTCCTCAGTAGTTGATCGACACGTCGAGAAGTATGCCAAAAAGACTCACCGATATCTAAGCTGAGTTCAAGGAAAATAAATTGAGCGTGGTGTATGGTAACTTATAAACCAGAGATTTGGGAGTAGATCACGGGAAAGACGGGTTCGATCCCCGGCGTTCGAATAGGGAAAAATTGCAATATTTTTTGTTTTGTTTTTGGAAAAAAAATTATAGACTGTTCTGCCTTGGGAGCGACATCTGCATTGGTGTACGGGCCCATATAACTGAGAGGTGTGTTGAACTTTTGAAGAGAAGAACAACATGTATGTGGTTCGACGAAACGACAAATTGCAATGGTTCAATTTGCCATGTTCAAAATTATCCCTCGAGGTAATTTACGGCTAACCCCAGGCTTGCATTCCCATAAACCAGCACCGGTTCAATTTTCTGCCTCACTACCCCCGATTTTTCAACTACGCCCGGCTCTACCGGCCCGCATCATCCCCGCACGTGTTGATTTCCTCCTAATTGGACTGATCTCCGGGTTGCTCCACCCGCTGACGACCTTTTTCGCTTGCTGTGGTCCACCAACTCTCCTTCTCCCACCTCCACACCCATTATTTATCCTCAACACATTCAAGACATAATCGCAGCGGATGTCTTTGCGTGAGTGTCTTTCATTTCCCGGAGCGGAGATACCGGAGCGGTCGGAGTGTGTGCTATTTTCTCGCGTCGGGCGCCACGCATCAGCAAATCCTGATTTTTTCTGTAGTGCTCTGCAGTACTCTGTAGCCCTCCATAGAGGAGTGTACACTATGTAGTGCTGTGTAGTGCTATGTAATGCTATGTAGTGCTACAGAGTTAGGGACCTTCACTACAGGGCCCTCAGGGTTTGCTGATGCGATACGACGTCGATTATTATATCGACGTTCGTGCCTTGTACCTGGCACACGTTGGTGAACTGCGAGCAGACATATACATGGCCTCCTCCCCATCCGCTCCCACTCCTGCTCCTGTGTCCGCTCCTGCTCCAGCAGCCAGCTCCGGACCAGTCTCCTATCTCCCCTTTTCCCCGATTTTTTTTTCGCTGACTCCCTCTTTTTTTTCTTCGCGCATGCAGCCCTTCCCTCCGACCCGCTCTCTCTGTACTCTATCCCTCTCCGTCAGCGCGAGCGCAAGCGCAAGCAATGGTGCGAGCAACAACGGCGGCAGTATGAGCGCAAGCAACTCGGTGTCGGCACCGACGAGCTCCGGGCCGCCGCCCACGTCGATATTGACGACGCCCATCGTGACGGTGGGGCAGTTGACGGTTCTGTGGGTGATATCTTACTTTCTTGTCTCACTTTTTTGGCTGTTGTCTAAGTCTTTCGTTCTCGTTTGCCTTAGTCTCTCGTAGACAGACGCTTCAACAAAAGAAAGCTCGTTCCTCGCTTGTTGAAGTCTGTTAGTTACCGCGGAGGTCGGATCGTAGTGTTCCGTTATTACGTAATTGCGGAGTTTGAATCTTGTTGGCTAAATGCGCAACCTCTTGAATTCGAGACTCTCCGAGCCAAGAAAGACACAGGATTAGTGTTTAGCTCATTTAATTAAGTGACAGAGACCTACTGAATATTTCTGGCAATTTTGGAGCTCTGTTGATATCGTTTTGGCGAAAGTACTGAAAAAATGTGAGTGGTCACATGACCAAAATCGTGCTACATGCACAACGAATTCCCGGCCACATTTCAAAATTCTGAATAGACATAATGTCAGGCACAGGATAGACAACCTATCCTATGCTAAATTCCCATGGAATATTGCGTCTTCTGTGAATCCTACTACGCGACTTAAATTCAAACTCCGCGATTACATAATAACCGAGCACTACGATCCGACCCCCGCGGTAAACACAAGACTACGTTTGCCTTTATTTACGCGTTTATTGTTGTGCTCTGTGTACGTGTTTGTCGGAGTTTTAATCCTCTCTTGTCACTCGCCTCGACATGGACGTGGACGTGTCCAACGAACCGACCGAGCCTCAACGTGTGCAGGAGTTGTGGTTCGAGGATGGAAGCAAGTTGTAATCCAAGCCGGAAACAGCCTTTATCGCGTCTACCGTGGCGTTCTGGCGACGCACTCGTCCGTTTTCAAGGACATGCTTTCGTTTCCTCAGCCCCCCGATTCCGAACTTGTGGAAGGATGTCCTATTGTACGCCTCCCAGACCCAGACAGGGAGGTAAACCCGTTCTTGAAGGCACTCTTTGATCCAGAGTAGGTCGCTCTTCAAGATCTCTGTTCTAACGCGTCTCATTCCGAGTCCCAGATTTTTTGAGCCATTCCCAGCCTCGACAAGTTACGAAATAGTCACTGGTTGTCTCCGCCTCAGCCACAAGTATGACGTGGACTACCTCCGCCGGCGTGCTCTTATCCACTTGTCATCGGGACATCGCACTAAGCTGGTTGAATGGGACCAATCCATTTACCACGAGGGTGATTTTAGCCCTTCAGCTCAAATGCGTTCATGGGACTGGCCCACCGAAAATACGTATATGATTGCCGCCATCCAACTCGCTCGCGAGATCGACGCTCCGTGGATCCTGCCTAGCGCCTTCCATGACCTTGCCGTTAACTATGGAGAGCTCGGAAAGGCTGTATTCAATGGGGTGGTTTTCAACGGTGTTCCAGCCAGCCTAAGCGCACAAGATCAAGACTCGTTTGTCAAGGGTCACAATATTCAAACCGCGAGCACCACGGTAGACATCTTGCGATTTCTATTCCATCCATCGGAAATTGAGGGCTGTACATCCTCAAAAGACTGCATTTCAGTGCGATTACAGGCAATGGAGACTTTTTGGGAGGATTTGCGTGGCTATCCCTCTGCCCCTCTCGATGTATGGGAGGCAGCCGACTGGCGATTACTTAAAAATCTGTGTCCAGCGTGCCTCGCTGTCCTCAAACAGACGCACGAGGATGCCCGACAGGCGTTCTGGGACAAGCTTCCGAAAATTTATGGGCTCCCTGAGTGGGAAGAGTTGGAAAGACTGAGAGCGGCGGCCATTGGTACCCATATATTTTCGTAACTGCTATCGCCGATTGTGAGTTTCTATTCTTCTCTCGACTGACGCCACTGATCTGCTTGTAGAGCTGTTAATATTTTCATTTGGCTCCATCCTTTGTCCTTTCCCTGCTATATCGTGTACAATAGTCGACTCGCTCAATACCTGGACTGACCTTGCGCGCAATTTACTACCAGTAAACTGCTCAGTCAATTATTCCTCGCCTGACCTTGAAGTTCAGTCATACAACGCGCCGTAACAAGATCTTATCTGCGGTAGTCCAATCGCCCTCCTCATTTTTCGTTCTTCGTTTTCGGTCTGAACTCAGCCGTGAATAAATATCTGCAGTATCTTTTACCCGCCATTTATTTAGGCTCCGGCATGCCATCACGGTCAGTGAATTTCAATGTCAAGTATCAGGGCTGAAAGGTGGAATATCTACTGAATCTAGGGAAGGATGGCCTAGGGAAATCCAGAAAGAGGCTTCTTATTGAGGGAACATTTGAGCTGAATAACTCGGATGTGGTGTATGGTGCACGGACATACAGCGACGTGCCAGGCGAAATGGTTCCGAGGCAGCACGGGATTCGATTCCCCGCGTCCGAATAGTCAGGGTTCTTCGCTTTTTTCTTGCCTCCGAACTCCAAGTCGAAATTCCAACGTTTACAACTGAGCTGAGAAACGGCTCTGTGACAGGGAAACTCAGCTCATGAGGATTAAATCGGATGTGGTGTATGGTGCACGGCCTTAAAATATAGCCAATTGGGCAATTTGTTGGGGCAGGAAGGGGTTCGACTCCCCGCATCCCTTTTTCGTTCCCTTTTTCTTCAACTCTTGTTTTTGATTGACTCAAGACCCAATCATGGCTCAGAAGTTGAATTAATCGGCGAACGTATCATTTGGTTAGCCTGGCAGCTGCCGTAGAGATTAGTTTCAACATGAATAAGTGCCGTGATAGTGACATTCATTTCAAGAGAATGAAATTGGATGTGGTGTATGGTGCACGGCCTTAAAATTTATGTCAACTGGCCAGCTGCAGTTTGTCAGGGCAGGAAGGGGTTCGATTCCCCGCATCCGAATACTAGCCAACTGTAGATGACCTTTTTTTTAAAAAAACTTGCTTTTGATTAACTCAAGTAAGACCGCAAATCAAGTTCAGGAAGCAATGAAGAAGGATTCCGGAAAGCTGCTGGGATAAGGAAATTCAGTTCAAGACTATTGAATCGGATGTGGTGCATGGTGCATAGCCCTAAAAAATATGAGTTATTAACACTCCAGACTAGGCCGGGGTTCTATTCCCCGCATCTGAATGGGGCATGAAGAACGCCTTTTTTTTTTTACTCGTGTTTTTTGAGTGACTCCAGCTGCATAATCAAGGTTCAGGCCTCAGGAAGTCCTGAATTTGAGAATACTGGATGAAACAATAATCAAAGATTCAGGTGCGGGTATTAACTAGTAACCCCGAAGGCTTCAACATGAAAAAGCATTGCCAGAAGGTGCTGTGATAGCTCATGAGGATTAAATCGGATGTGGTGTATGGTGCACCGCTGTGAACCGTAGGCGGGCTGCAAAACCTGAGAGGCGGACTGTAAAATCTGGTTTTCAGAGCAGGCCGGGGTTCGATTCCCCGCATCCGAGGAGCATCTGTAGACCTCTTTTTTCTCTCTCTTCCCGTCCTTTTGAGTGACCACATAATCACAGTTCAGAAAGTAATGAATATGAGAATGCTGGACGAAACTTTGAACAAGGATGCGGGCCTTAACCGGCACACAACAATGAAGTTCACATTTGAACAAGCATCGGTGACCGAGGTTCTGTGATAGGGAAATTCAATTCAGGAGTATTTAATCGGATGTGGTGCACGGTGCGCGGCCTTGGAATATATCTGAACTATACGTCTTTGGTGTCTCAGGGCATGTCGGGGTTCGATTCCCCGCATCCGAATAGGCCATGGGCAGGTCTTTTTTTTTTTGCCCCGTGTTTTTCATGGATCACATATCAAGACCCAGAAATTAATGAATTTGAGCATGCTGGACAAAGCGGTGAACAAAGATGCGGTTATTGAATCCCGCTCATGAGGATTAAACCGGATGTGGTGTATGGTGCACGGCCTTAAAATTTATGTCAACTGGCCAGCTGCAGTTTGTCAGGGCAGGAAGGGGTTCAATTCCCCGCATCCGAGTATGGCATCTGTAAACCACTTTTTTTTAAAAAAATCTTGTTTTTGATTGACTCAAGCAAGACTGCAAATCATGTTCAGGAAGCAATGAATAAGGATTCCCGGAAAGCTGCTGTGATATGCAAATTCAGCCGAAGAGGAATAAATCGGATGTGGTGCATGTTGCATAGCCCTAAAATATGACGTGTTGACACTCCATACTCTCAGGGCAGGCCTGGGTTCGATTCCCCGTATCCGAATAGGTGGTTTGTATGGCTTTTTTTCTCTCGTGTTTTTCTCATGTTTTGAGTGACTCCAGGCTGCAATTACGGCTCAGAAATTAATGAATTTGAGAATGCTGGATGAAACTATGGATAAAGACAGGGGCATTAACCAGCAACCCCGTAGGCATCAACACGAATGAGTAACCGTTGCCGGAAAGCTGCTGTGATAAGGAAATTCAGTTCAAGAGTATTGAATCGGATGTGGTGTATGGTGCACGGCTTTGAAATATATGTCGTAAATATTCGCTTGTCTCAGGGCACGCCGGGGTTCGATTCCCCGCATCCGAATGGGGAATGTGTGTGTAAACCTCTTTTTTCTTCTTCCCGCGCTTTGAGTGGCTCCAGGTATAAAAATTGCTGCAAAGGTACTGTGATATGCAAATTCAGTTCATGAGGAATAAATCGGATGTGGTGTATGGTGCACGGTCCTAAAATATAGTCGATTTGTTTTGCAATTTGTTGGGGCAGGAAGGGGTTCGATTCCCCGCATCCGAATAAATCTTTTGTAATTGGATTTTTTTTTTAGCAGAACATTTGGCCATGGAGCACTGTGCATGTATTTTTCATTGAGGAGACGCAGAGGTGGATAACTCGGACGTCGGGTTAGTTCAATATTAATTTTTCTGTTAATCAAGTTTAACGGCCTTGTCAAGTAGTGTATGCCAGAAAGACTTGCTGATAGCAAGCTGACTTCAAGATAAATATATCGGATGTGGTGTATGGTGCACTGCCCTAAAATCTTGGGATTGTCCATGTAAAAGAAATATCTCAGGGCAGGCCGGGGTTCGATTCCCCGCATCCTAATGACGTGTAATTTAAATGAAGCCTTTTTTTTCTTTGGCAGAACGCTTGGCCATGGAGCCCTGTGCATGTATTTCATTGAGGAGAAGGAAGGGGAAAGGAGACGCAGGGGGAAATAACTCGGACGTGGTGTATGCTGCACATCCCGGACTTATGACAATCTGCAAGGTCTTGACATATCACGGGAAGGACGCGTTCGATTCCCGGTGTTTGAATTATGATTGACGTTTTCTTTTTCGTTGGAAAGAAATAGCTGCCTATTGCGAAGCCGGCGTCGTAGAATAGGATATTTTCAACCGAGATGATCATGATGTGTTGGTTCAATATCGATGCTTCATCCCTGTAGCAGTTCAACGTACAGAACATAAATACATGGGCCAGAAACACTGGCTGATAGCTAAGCTGAGTTCTAGCACCATAAATCGGACGTGGTGTATGGCGCACAGCTCGGGCTTATCACAATCCGTTGGTCTTCAGCATATCACGGGAAGGACGGGTTCGATTCCCGGCGTTCGAATGAAGCACAATTTTGCGGTGTTTTTTTTTGGAAAGAAATACTGTTCGCCAGCCTATCGGGAGCGACATTGGTGTAAGGTATCGCAGAATTGAGTCTTGACAGGAGTGTTGTCGGAGGAAGTTCAACAAACGTCTCTTAAGTAGCTGACAAGTAGTTGATCTACGTTGAGAATATAAGTACTGAATGCCACGCTGATAGCTAAGCTGGATTCAAGAAGAATAAGTCGAACGTGGTGTATGGTGCACAGCCTGGACTTTTACGAGGCTATCAACCTTGACATATCCCGGGATGAACGGGTTCGAATGCGGTAGAATTCTAGGGTGTTTTTTTTTTAGAAAGAAATAACTGCCTATTGCGAAGCCGGCGTCGCAGAATTGGATATTTTCAACTAAGATGATCGGCTGAATATTCATTTTCCAAGTACTCCCAACTCGATCAAGACGTCGAGAAAATAAGCACTATGCCAAAAAGACTCACTGATAGCGCGCTGAGTTCTAGCACCATAAATCGGACGTGGTGTATGGTGCACAGCCCGGACTTATAGTTTGCCTTTGGAAAATCACGGGAAGGACGGGTTCGATTCCCGGCGTTCGAATGAGGCACAATTTTAGGGTGTTTTTTTTTGGAAAGAAATACTGTTCTGCGGCCTGCCTATCGGGAGCGACATCGGTGTAAGGTACCGCATAATTGAGTCTTGACAGGAGTGTTGTCGGAGGAAGTTCAACAAACGTCTGACAAGTAGTTGATACATGTCGAGAATATAAGTACTGAATGCCAAAAAGACTCACTGATAGCTAAGCTGAGTTCAAGAGGAATAAGTTGAACGTGGTGTATGGTGCACAGCCCGGACTTGTAATAAATATACTGTTGGCATATCACGGGAAGGACGGGTTCGATTCCCGGCGTTCAAGTTATGGTTAATTGGGTTGTTTTTTTTTTTGAAAAAAATTATAGACTGTTCCGCCTTGGGAGCGACATCTACATTGGTGTACGGGCCCATATAACTAAGAAGTGTGTTGAACTTTTGAAGAGAAGAACAGACGAAACGACAAATCGCAATGGTTCAATTTTCCATGCTCAAAATTATCCCTCGAGAGAATTTATTGCTAACCCCAGGCTTGCATTCCCATAAAACCGCACCGGTTCAATTTTCTGCCTCACTACCCCCGATTTTTCAACCACACGCGGCATCTACCGGGCCGCATCATCACCGCACGTGTTGATTTCCCCCTAATTGGACTGATCTCCGGGTTGCTCCACCCGCTGACGACCTTTTTCGCTTGCTGTGGTCCAACGACTCTCACTCTCCTTCTCCCACCTCCACACCCATTATTTATCCTCAAACATTCAAGACATAATCGCACCGGATGTCTTTGCGTGAGTGTCCTTCATTTCGCGGAGCGGAGATACCGGAGCGGTCGGAGTATGTGCTATTTTCTTACGTCGGGCGCCACGATACGACGTCGATTATCATATCGACGTTCGTGCCTTGTACCAGACACACGCAGACGAGCAGACATAGCCATATCCATGGCTTCCTCATCCGCTCCCACTCCCGCTCCCGTGTCCGATCCTGCTTCAAGCCTCCCCATTTCTGGTCTCCTATCTCTCCCCCTTTCCCGATTTCTTTTCGCTGACTCCTTTTTTTTTCTCTGCGCATACAGCGGTCTCCTCCGACCCGCTCTCCCTGTCTCTCCCACTCTCCGTCAGTGTGAGCGCCAGTGCAAGCGACAGCGCGAGTAATAGCGTCAGTGCAAGCAATAGTGCGAGCAACAACGGCGGCGGCGGTGGCAGTGTGAGCACAAGCAACACGGCGTCGGCGACGAGCTCGGCGCCAGTCACGTCGGTCTTGACGACGCCCAGCGTGTCAGTGGGGCAGTCGACGGTTGTGTGAGTGATGTCTCACTTTCTTGTCTCACTTTTTTTTCCCCCTTTTTTTTTGGGTGTTGTCTTTCGATCTCGCTTTTTTTTCTGGGAGGGGCGTTCTTGGTGGCCGCGCGTTCTCGTCCTGCCTCTGCCGGACGCGCGGCGCGAGGCGCAACCTTGCGCCTCGAGGCTCGAGGCCCCCCACATTGCGTCCGCACGCCTTCGGTGCCTTCCAGTGCCACCTGCCTTAGGCAATTCCTTCCTTTGGCAATTCCCTGCACGCCCGCGTCTGGGCCCTTCGCGAGCTGGCTCTGGCCCGAACATTCCTGGTTGACGTTTCATGTCGCGTCTCGCACCGCCATCACTCCTCCGAGGTACTCCGAGCTCGCATTACATCCGCCCTCGGTCTCATTTCCCGGGCCGATGATGTAGGAGGGTTCAGGCTGCGGCTCTCGCGCGTTATGGCCCGGGCTTGCTCGCGCGTTATGTCCTGGGCTCGGGCTCGCTCTCGCGCACTATCCACGCGCACGTCCGAGGCCTGCGGGTGCTTCGTGCTATTCCTAATCTCTAATCTGCACCTCGCTCCATCGCCTCGCTCCATTGCTATTTGCGGCCAGTGCGTGCGATACGATGCGACGTGCGGTGCGGTGCTCTCGCTACCTCGGGCTCGCTCGCCTCTCGCCTCTCGTCTTCCCCCGATGCCTCAGCCTTTCCGAGGCAGCCCGGGTTTGGGTTTGGGACGGCCCGGATGCACGACGACTCGCGGCGCGGGTGCTGAGCTGGGAAGGGGTGGGATGATGCGATTTAACTTTGCGTGGAAAATGTGTGGGAGAGGCGTGGGTGCGGGTGCAGTCCATTGTGCGTGGCGCTGCGCATTTAATTTTGGGTGTTCGTAAACGGACGGGCTTGCGCGATAAAGGGGTGGGCGCGAGGCGGGCAGATGGCGGGTGGGTGGCAGTGGTGACGTCATACCCCACGTTTTCTACGTGGGACGGCGCGCGTGCGCTCATGCTCGGTGCTGAGCTTGGTGGAGGCTTTCTGGCCAATTTTCTTTTTTTTGGGCGATTCTCTTCTCTCATCCTTCCCGCCTCTTCACCCAATTCCATTCACCGCTGACCCTCTTTTTTTTTCCCCAGCTCAACCTCCAACGGCGTCGTCCTCACCAAAGTCGTCCAAGTCACCTCCACCCTCCCCGCCGGCGCCACCATCACCACCAATCCCCACGTCGCCGCAACCACCAACCACACGGGCGCCATCGCAGGCGGCGTCGTCGGCGGCGTCGGCGGCCTCCTCCTCCTCATCCTCCTCCTGTGGTACCTCCGCAAGCGCGCCGCGGCGCGCAAGGAGAAGGAGATGTTCGACGGGAACTTTGACCCCGACCGCACGACGGGCATGGGGCCGACGCTGCCGCACGTGCTCGGGGGCGGGGGCGGGCTGACGCCGGGGCTGGAGGAGCAGGACGACGGGGTGGGCGGGCGGTTGGCGGGGAGCGCGATTGGCGGGGGGGTGGTCACGCCGTTCCCGGCCTCGCAACATCAATATTATGCGGATCCCGCGCATGCGGGGCAGCACCCGGCGTATTACGGGGCGGGTGCGGCGGGGTATGATAATAGTAGCGGGAGCGAGCCGCTGAGCCCGTCGACGGCGAGCTATTACCCCACGAGCTCGTCTGCGCACGACGGCTCGGGCGCGGGGTTGATGAGCGCCACGAGCGCAGGGTCGTCGTCGTACTACCCCAACCCGATGAGCGCGAAGGAGCGCGAGGCGCGCGGTGGGGGGCTGGGCGTGGCGAATCCTGGTCCTAGCGCGTCGTTTTACGGTGCTGGGGGGCCGTCGCACGGGATGCACATGCCCATGCCTGCGCCGGGCGTCATGAGCCCTGGCGCGCGGCTGCCGAATCCGCATTCGCCTGGGAGCGCGAGTGCGGGGAGTGGGGGTGGGGGGAGTGCGAATGGGAGCGGGGTGTTGGTGCATACGGATGGGGGGCGGGTGCCGGATCAGGCGGAGGAGGGGATGCGGGAGATTCCGCCGACGTATGATAGTATACGGTCGTGAGGGGGTGATTTTGTGCGTTGTGAAGGAGAAGGGCGAAGGAGGAAGGGGGGAGGTAGAGCGTGTCGAAAAAGACGCTGAGATCTAACGTACTCATCTGAGATGCCACTACATACTCCGTAAATCACACTACTGCATTGGCATTAGCATTAGCGCACTCTGTACGATACCATGGACGATGAGATGACCACTACGTATGATATGATTTTGTATTGGACTTTCTACTTTTAATGACGATGAGATGTAATGTGTAACGATAATTGTAGACGAGAGCTGTTTTCGTTAATATTCAAGATTCAGCACTGAGGAAGGTGTCTGGGCGCGTGGCTCCTTCGGACTTCCAGGACCTGTGCCCCGCACGAATACGCATCGGGGAGTTAGTCTCGTGTACATGTTGCTGAGCCGGAGGACGCCGTAACTGGCCGTGGCTGGGTTGTAGCACGAAGAATCGTTTCGGAGGGCAATTGGACCATCGCAGATGAAATCTTGTCGTCCAGCAACTATACCTGAACTTTCGCCTCGCTGGCAGGTGAAGCCTGTGAGGAATCGCTGACTGAGCGGTTTATTGGTAGTAAATTGCGCACAAGATCAGTCCAAATATTGAGCAAGTCGACTATTGTACACGATATGGCAGGGAAAGGACAAAGGATGGAGCCAAATGAAATATTAACAGGCCTATAGGAAGATCAGTACTAGTGTCAGCCGAGGGACAAGATAAGCACTCACCAGCACTCACAATCGGCGATAGCAGTTACGAAAATATATTTCCAATGGCTGCCGCTCTCAGTCTTTCCAACTCTTCCCACTCAGGCAACCCATAAATTTCCGGAAGCTCGTCCCAGAACGCCTGCCGGGCATCCTCGTGCGTCTGTTTGAGGACAGCGAGGCACGCTCGACAGAGATTTTTAAGTAATGTCCAGTCGTCTTGCTCCCATGCATCGAGAGGGGCAGAGGCATAGCGACGCAAATCCTCCCGTCTACTCTCCATTGCTTGTAATCGCAGTGAAAAGCAGTTTTTTGAGGATTTACAACCCTCAATTTCCGATGGATCGAATAGAAATCGCAAGATGTCTACCGTGGTGCTGGTGGTTTGAATATTGTGACCCTCGACAAACGAGTCTTGATCTTGTGCGCTTAGGCTGGCTGGAAGACCGTTGAAAACCACCCTATGGAATACAGCCTTTCCAAGCTCTCTATAGCTCATGGCAAGGTTGTAGAAGGCGCTAGGCAGAATCCACGGAGCGTCGACCTCGCGAGCGAGTTGGATGGTGGCAATGAGAAACGTCCTTTCGGTGGGCCAGTTCCATGAACGCTTTTCAACTGCACTCAAATCATCCCAGCGGTAAATGAATTTGTCCGATTCAACCAGCTTAGTGCGATATCCCGATGACAAGTGGATAAGAGCACGCCGGTGGAGGTAGTCCACGCCATACTTGTGACTGAGGCGGAGACAGCCAGAGACTATTTCGAAACTTGTCGAGGCTGGGAATGGCTCAAAAAATCTGGGACTCGGAATGAGACGCGTTAGGACAGAGATCTCGAAGAGCGACCTACTCTGGATCAAAGAGCGCCTTCAAGAACGGGGTTACCTCCCTGTCTGAGTCTGGGAAGCGTACAAGAGGGCATCCCTCCACAAGTTCGGAGTCGGGGGGCTGAGGAAACGAAAGCATGTCTTTGAAAACGGACGAGTGCGTCGCCAGAATGCCACGGAAGACGCGATACAGGCTGTTTCCGGCTTGAATCACGATGTTTCCATCCTCGAACCACAACTCCTGCACACATTGAGGCTCAGTCGGTTCGTTGGACACGTCGACGTCCATGTCGAGGCGAGTGACAAGAGAGGATTAAAACTCCGACAAACACGTACACAGAGCACAACAATAAACGCGTAAATAAAGCCAAACGAGAACGAAAGACAACAGCCAAAAAAGTGAGACAAGAAAATAAGATATCACTCACAGAACCGTCGACTGTCTCACCGTCACGCTGGGCGTCGTCAATATCGACGTAGCTCAGAGCTTGTCTGCGCCGACGCCGAGTTGCTTGTACTCACACTGCCGCCGCTGTTGCTCACACCATTGCTTGCACTGGTGCTATTACTCGCGCTGTCGCTTGCGCTTGCGCTCGCGCTGCTAGCGGAGAGGGAGAGAGACAGAGATATAATGTGTAATATGTAACGATAATTGTAGACGAGAGCTGTTTTCGTTAATATCTGGTGCTGAATAGGCTGATAAACTAGAACATCCTGTCTAGATAGGGAATGTAATCAGGTATGTCGCTAGAACGATGAACGCGCACGAGTGAGCGGCACGAGGGTAAGATTCAGGATTCAGGAGATAGACGGCGTCTGGCGCGTGGATCACACGGGCTCCTTCGGCAGGACCTGCACGAACACGCGTCGGCGAAGATAGTCTCGTGTTGCTGAGCCGGAGGACGCCGTGACTGGCCGCGGCTGGGTTGTAGCATGAAGAATCGTTTCGGAGGGCGATTGGAACATCGCAGATGAAATTTTGTCGTCCAACAATATAACTGAACTTCCGCCTCAGGTGAGGAATCGCTGACTGAGCGTTGGGTATATTTATTGGTAGCAAATTGCGCACAAGCTCAGTCCAGGTATTGAGCGAGTCGACTATTCTACACGATATGGGAAGGAAAGGAGAAAGGATGGAGCCAAATCAAGGTTAACAGGCCTATAAGCAGATCAGTGGTGTCAGCTGAGAGAAAAGTATAAACTCACAGACGGCGATGGCAGTTACGAAAATATACTGGTACCAATGGCTGCCGCTCTCAGTCTTTCCAACTCTTCCCACTCAGGAGCCCATAAATTTCCGGGAGTTGTCCCAGAACGCCTGCCGGGCATCCTCGTGCGTCTGTTTGAGGACAGCGAGGCACGCTGGACACAGATTTTTAAGTAATCTCCAATCGGCTTGTCCCATACATGGAGAGAGGCAGAGGCATAGCTACGCAAATCCTCCGATGACTCTCCATTGCCTTTAATCGCACTGAAAAGCATTTTTTTGAGGATGTACAACCCTCAATTTCCAATGGATGGAATAGAAATCGCAAGATGTCTGCCACGGTGCTGGCGATTTGAATATTGTGACCCTTGGCAAACGAGTCTTTGTCTTGTGCGCTTAGGTTGGCTGGAACACCGTTGTAGACCGCCCCATCGAATATAGCCTTTCCGAGCTCTCCATAGTGAACGGCAAGGCCATAGAAGGCGCCAGGCAGGATCCATGGAGCGTCGATCTCGCGAGCGAGTTGGATGGCAGCAATGATGTACGTGTTTTCGGTGGTCCAGTCCCATGAACACATTTCAGCTGCTGGGAGACTCCAATCACCCCGTAGTAAACGAATTTGTCCGATTCAACCAGCTTAGTGTGATATGCCGATGACAAGTGGACAAGGGCACGCCGGCGGAGGTAATCAACACCATACTTGTGACTGAGGCGGAGACAACCAGCGATTATTTCGAAACTTGTCGAGGCTGGGAATGGTTCAAAAAATCTGGGACTCGGAATGAGACGCGTTAGGACAGAGATCTCGAAGAGCGGCTTACTCTGGATCAAAGAGCGCCTTCAAGAACGGAGTTACCTCCCTATCTGAGTCTGGGAGGCGTACAAGGGGACATCCCTCCACAAGTTCGGAATCGGGGGGCTGAGGAAACGAAAGCATGTCCTTGAAAACGGACGAGTGCGTCGCCAGAATGCCACGGAAGACGCGATACAGGCTGTTTCCGGCCTGAATCACGATGTTTCCATCCTCGAACCACAACTCCTGCACACGTTGAGGCTCGGTCGGTTCGGTGGACATGTCGAGGCGAGTGAGAGACAAGAGAGAATTAAAACTCCGACGAACGCGTACACAGAGCACAACAACAAGAACGCGTAATCAACGCCAAATAGGGATTCTACTACAAAATATCTTTAAAAGTTTAGAACAGGTCGGAATGGTTGCTAGCTTGCCCTTTTCACATAGAGTAGTTCAGCATTGCTATCCTGCTCCCTATGGATCTGTTAATGAATGGATTAAAACAGGATTTGTATGCAACGCGGATCGGACGCTGAAATTAGGTATGTTGGAGCAAAAAAAAAAGATGTCTCGCCAGTGCGTGCACAAACCTTCCCAAAATGTACAAGAGCCCGGGAGAAAAACACGATTAAGAAAGAGATCCCTACGGAGTATCAGTCAATCAGAAATTGAGACAATGAAATGAACACAGAACGGGTTGTGTGGGAGCTAAGCAAGCAGTGAGTCGCCGATATATCGCTGGCGGTGGTTTCCACCGACGTATGATAGTATACGGCGGTGAGATTTTTTACGTTGCAGGGGAGGGGAGGAGAAGGAAGGAGGAAGGGAGAGGGAGCCTTGGTGGGCCGTAGCGCACACTGTACGATACTATGGACGGCGACGATGCTGATGTGATCTGTATTGGACTTTCCACTTTTAGTGACGAGATGTAATGATTATTGTGCGCAGAACTGTTCTCGTTAATATTTAGTGGAAGAACCTCCAGCGCAGACACGCCTCGAGCCTGATCGATCCAAACCTTTGTGGCATGAAGGGACTTATCCGAAGCGATTGGACCATCGCAGATGAAATCTTGTCATTCAACGACGATAACTGTCTAACTTCCGCCTCAGGTGAGGAATTACTGACTGAGCGGTTTATTGGCAGTAAATTGCACGCAAGATCAGTCCAGGTATTGAGCAAGTCGACTATTGTACACGATATGGCAGGGAAAGGACAAAGGATGGAGCCAAATGAAAAATTAACTGTGACATGCTTGCAAGCAGATCAGTGGTGTCAGTCGAGAAAAAAATAGAAACTCACAATCGGCGATAGCAGTTACGAAAATATATTGGTACCAATGGCTGCCGCTCTCAGTCTTTCCAACTCTTCCCACTCAGGGAGCCCATAAATTTCCGGAAGCTTGTCCCAGAACGCCTGCCGGGCATCCTCGTGCGTCTGTTTGAGGACAGCGAGGCACGCTGGACACAGATTGTCAAGTGATATCCAATCGGTTTCGTCCCATACACCGAGAGGGGTAGAGGCATAGAGACGAAAATTCCCCCGTCTACTCTCCATTGCTTGTAATCGCAGTGAAAAGCATGTTTTTGAGGATGTACAACCCTCAATTTCTGATGGATGGAATAGAAATCGCAATATATCTGCCATGGTGCTGGCGTTCTGAATGTTGTGACCGTTCGCAAACAAGTCTTGATCTTGTGCACTTATGCTGGCTGGAACACCGTTGAAAACCACCCCATGGAATACAGCCTTTCCGAGCTCTCTGTAGTTAAAGGCAAGCTCATAGAAGGCGCTAGGCAGGATCCACGGAGCGTCGACCTCGCGAGCGAGTTGGATGGTGGCAATGAGATACGTCCTTTCGGTGGGCCGGCCCCACGATATGTGTTGAGCTGCAGGGCGACTCAAATCACCGCCGTCGTAAAAGGATGTGTCCGATTCAACCAGCTTAGTGCGATATTCCGATGACAAGTGGATAAGAGCACGCCGGTGGAGGTAGTCCACGCCATACTTGTGACTGAGGCGGAGACAACCAGGGATTATTTCGAAACTTGTCGAGGCTGGGAATGGCTCAAAAAATCTGAGACTCAGAATGAGACGCATTAAGACAGAGATCTCGAAGAGCGACCTACTCTGGATAAAAGAGTGCCTTCAAGAACGGGGTTACCTCCTTGTCTGAGTCTGGGAGGCGTACAAGAGGGCATCCCTCCACAAGTTCGGAATCGGGGGGCTGAGGAAACGAAAGCATGTCTTTGAAAACGGACGAGTGCGTGGCCAGAATGCCACGGAAGACGCGATACAGGCTGTTTCCGGCTTGAATCACAATGTTTCCATCCTCGAACCACAACTCCTGCACACGTTGAGGCTCGAGCGGTTGGTTGTCCAGATCCATGTCAAGGTGACGAGGAATTAAAACTCCGACGAACGCGTACACAGAGCACAACAACAAGAACGCGTAATCAACGCCAAATAGGGATTCTACTACAAAAAATATCTTTATTAATAAAACTTTCAAGGAAGTTGAAATGGTCGTTAACTTGCGTTTTTACTACACAGATTATGTAGCCCCATTCAGCGTCACTATTACGTTCTTTATAGACCTGTTCGTGGAATGGATTAAAAAAGGATTTCTATGCAACAGCGGATCGAACCCTGAAATTAGGTACCTGGCAGCAAAAAAAGCGGGTTTCCGTATCACCCAAACCATGCTTCAAGTAAGATTGAGATCGGGAAGTCAGCGCAATATCCAACCGACATGTATCGCCAGTGCATAGTTCTCAAAAAGGGAGAAAAATGTGATTAAAAGAGAGATCCCTATATCGGTTAGCTGCAAATTGACACAATTAAAATGTACATGCGACGGGTTGGGCAGGAGCTAAGCAAGCAGTGGGTCGATGGCGGTGGGTTTCAACGTTTCGTCCTTTTCAACTCCTCTATAGGCAAGCCATATATCTCCGGGAGTCTATCCCAGAACGTCTGTCGGGCCACTTGGTGCATCGTTTGAAGACCGAACATCTGTCATCGACTCGTTGAACACGGAGTATGTAGTGAATATTGATCAGGTTGGATTCAATTTAGACTTTGCTTGTTGTTCTTGTCGTTACTGCATGTACATCCGCGTGCAAAAGTAAAATCATGGTGCATGTTTCCCAAACAGAATTTTGGTTGTTTTGTGGTCTAGTTGCGGAGGGTATGAGGGCCGATGAGGTCCAAGCCGGCGAGAGAATCAAGAGGTAAGCGAAAGCAAAGTTCCCGGCACAGACCTCCGAAAGTCTTGAGGGTAAGCCATCCGACGCCTAACAATCCCCGAAATCGCCGAGAAAGACCTGTAGCGCTTGATGACGTGTCCTGTCAAAGAGGTTAGTGTCTGTCGACAATTACCGCTCTCCTTGGAGAGAATACTGCCGCGCTCAAAGTGCATCACAGCCACGTCACCGAACGCGATGGCCGAACTTGGGCCGAGGTTCTCTTTCGCACCACCACACCAGCATCGCGCGGGAAAGCCTTCCACAGCCTATTCTTGTACTGCCCCACACTGTAATCATTGAAACGGGATGCAACGATGAAGGTTCTTCGACTTGACAGCTTGATATTGTTGGAGTTATCTTCGACTCGGAGCTGCCACCACACCTTGGGAACAAAACTGGAATGGCTGGCAGACGGGCTGATGAAACGGGACTCAAGGCTCCAGAGAGAGCACTCGATTCAACACCTCCACCGGCTTCAGCTTTCATTGTCCTACTTGCCCAAGTCATGAGCAGAAGCACAACTGGCTCTCCTGCACCACGTTAAGTGCACATGTTCAGGAACTCTTAAATCGTACCTTTCTTGATTCACTGGCACTGAGATCCTACCACAACTCACACAACTCCGAGTGTTCATGGAAACTATACGAGGATCATGATCAAAGGAAACCAAGCATACGAGGATCATGATCAAACCATAATTAAGTTTTCTCTTGACTGATTCCCGCAGACAATTTATTGAGTCAGTGATCATTGCCTAGTCGTTTCTTTTGTCCCGCAACCCCCGAGACTTGACCTTTATGGCTCTCTTCAGAGGTGGGCCTGTCCTTCTTTCCCGTTGTGCCAGAAGCTAATTGGAAGTTGAATGCTCCAGGTCGCCCAACGTGGCTCATCCTTACCCTCCTTTATTGTCACATTCCTTTCTTACGTGCGTGGTTGTTTCTCGCTTTTGGACGATCTTATATAACTGCATATTAAGTCACCCATGCCCGTCTCAGCAAACTTCGCACAAAACATAACAACATTGCAAGGAGTGACGACCCATTATCCGACAGTGGATTAAAATCCGCTTCATGGATTTGGACATCCGGAGCAACAACAGGGAATATTGCGTTCATAAAAACGTACATCTCCGGCGCCGGGAGGACCGCCACGTCGGCGACCATCTCTATGACGGTGGTCAACCAATTCACACTCTATGTGAACGGCCGGCTAATTGGGGCGTCTGGGAACGGGGTAGACGATTGGAAGTCGGCACAAGTGTTTAACACTGCGCTGAACGCCACTTCGAACATGTTTTCAGTCTTGGCGCTCAACGATGCCAACTCCGGTGCGCCTGCGCCGGGGCTTTTGGCTGCCATTCAAGTCAAGTACAGCGACGGTTCCGACGACGTTATAGTCTCCGACTCAGTTTGGGTGGTTTCGACCGTTATCCCTTCGGATTTCCCCACTCCGTCGACTTTTTCTCCTCTCTTTTCGTGGGCCACAATCCTTGCGCCCTTCGGATCCGGATCGTGGGGCAATAGCGTAACGCTTGCGCTTCCGGGTCAGCAACCTGTCCCCCCGCCCCCACATCTACCGCCTCGCCCGATACTCCTTCGACCCCCTCCTCCAGCAGCGCATCGAGATCAACTTCTTCCAGCGCCGGGAGCGGAACACATGGCACCTCTATTACCGCTCCTGTGACTGATAGCACGAGCCGCGCATCTGCGACCGGCGGCAGCGCAAGTAGAAGTTCCGCACCGTCCAGTTCCGTACCGTCCAGTTCCGCATCGGTGCACCGTGGTATTACCTTCCCCTCCTCGACCCCTTTTGGAACGGGAAGCGCGGTTAACCCTGGCTCGAGCTCTGGCCCGCCCAGGGGGTCCTCCACTAGCATGGGTACAAACAGTGCTGCGACCTCTTCTGCACACACCGTCCCCGCCGGCTTGATTGTTGGTCCTGTCGTCGGTGGACTTGTCCTGCTCGTCGCAATAGCCTTGCTCTACTGGCGGCACAGACTGCACCGCTTACCAATTATCGACCCATTCCTTCTCACCCTTCGGATTTACAGCAGACCTCGGGGCCAGCCCGCCACGGGGGACTCGCCGACGACTAGTATCAGTCATTTGCGCCCTGCCATGGTACAGGCAGGACATCCGCAGCCATACCCGCTGCCGCGGTCGAGCGACCCTCAGTCGCAGAGGATCATTCCGCCCACCAAGCTCGAGCGTGTCATGGTTCTGCTAAACAGCCCTTCTGTGGCTTTTGGCATCGGTACTAGAGCTTCCAGCAATGGGGCTGTCACGCCGAACGCGCAAGTAGCTGGCCGCAATGAGGCCTCGCAGACTAATCCGTTCGATGGCGCTCCCGACCCAGATCCAGGAACGCTCCCGCCGCCGAGCTACCAGGCTCAAGTGTCGGTGAGCTAGGCTGATTTGTTATAGCATCGTGCTAGAGGACCAGTCGCGACTCGCTAGTCTTTTTAAACTCTTCTTTTGCTGTAATAGACGCAGTCTTCGACTTGTAAATTGGACTTTGCTCCATGTAATATATATCTGCGGTTCTTGTATGTCTGTACTGGATGAACGACTTCAAAAGAGCAGTCAACTCTGACCGCACGTGTCCGCATTTTTCGAAAGCAAGAGCAACTTTTGGAAGACGGCGGACGACCGGTATAAATTTGAGTAGCATATTTAGTGTATGTAGATTTCTTTCCCAACAAGCCATGAGGAAGGCAGCCCGTCGGCGCCGTACCAGTTTCGTTAGCGGCAGTACGTCCATGTATTCAACCTCCCAGTCGATGCTAATATATCTCCGCCGACTTTACCACTACAGGCAATCCGGTCCAGACCTTCGTCGCGCCGTGATACGGCTGCTCACGATTGAAACCCATATCAACCAGTCGATCGGCGGTCCCGAAAAGATCATTGTGAATGGAGGCGTACTTTGTTGTCTGCCGAAGGGGAAAAGGAGGACAAGTTTAATGGCTTTGTGGATCTGTATCACGGGTCAGTCGTTGCCTGGGCTACCACTGGCAAATGCCTCTTTGTCTGTAATATTGCGGATGAATTCATTTGGCAGCTTGTTAGCCGAATTCCCACGGTTGGATCCGCAAGCCGAGCCAAACACAGAAATACAACGGTTTAACTTGGGCGTGCCAGTGAAGTATTTACTTCTTTGGCATATGCACATGCAGCGCTCCAAACAACTCAGGCTCAAGCACTTCCTTTACGTAGTGAGAGTGTCGGTGTGTGATCCACCTGGTGTATTCGTGGCTCGTCCTCTGTTGCGGCAGCGCACGGTGCGGCCTGCTCCTTCCGCTCTTCGAGCCGTTGGTGTTGGTGACCACGGCATAATTTGCCGACAGCACGATTCCCGACACGGCCCATTTCCTCGTCTCTGTCCGGCTTACCCTCATTCCGGAACATTATACAGGTATAGATAGACGAGGTGTCAACATCAGGCTCGGGGAACATGTTGAACAGAGCAGTAATGGATAGCAAAGCTACATTCTTATCATCACATACGTTTCACCTCCACCGGTGTGAACTCCCAATGCTCGTCGGAGCTCCCATGAGCGCTCACAACCTCAATCTGCACAAATTACTGGACAATTTTATGCCTAAGGTCTCCAAACGCACCCAATTGCCCTGCTTGTCGTGCTTCCACACTGCGTCGAGATCAGGAATTTTAACCTGTAGAGGATGATTTATGAGCGGAAAAGGATCTGGTGTATGATGGCAGGACGTACAACCAACTGCTTTTTCCCGACGCTCTCGAAAGCCCAGATGGATGGCACCTGCTCGGATCCGGAGAGGACCACGCGGTTATGCTGTTCATGATCAGTCCATTTCCTGCTCAAAGTCGCTCTCGCAGAACAGGCAGAATAAAATGCCCACATCAGCCCCGCGCGCTGCCGGCTGCCCGAACATAGTGCTGACGATCTGGAACTGGCTGTTACCAATGCTTTCAACAGACCACTCGGGAGAACGTCAATGCAACGTGGGCGAGGGATTTCGAATTATTTCGGGCTCGCCAACCCCGATGGCTAACACAGGCGCCTCACGCTGATAGACGAGAAGGTGCAATGGACCTTGGGCTATCTGGTATTTTCCCGGCGTCATGTTCTGCGGCTGGGAAATATTAATGCGGGTGAGGTCCGAAGTCCCCTAGGTAAACAGCACATACAGCCTCGTCCTGAGAGGGCGCCCCAGGTAGGTCTGCGCTGGCACTACAGAGAGCCCAGAGAGTGAAAAATATGATTTGAGAAAGCATTTTTTGGCGATTCTGCGTGAGCCGGGGGATCAAAACGCATGAACGTGTTTGTGGGATATAAGGCAGGGGGTCCTTCCCCTGTTAAATGAGCCGCTGGCACGCATCCCCCGCCGGAAATCACTAAGTCCCGTGCGATTTTAGTCAAGTGCTTTGAAGAAGGTATGCTAGGCCGAGACCGCATGAACTGTTTCCATCCTTGGGCTTCATTTATTTCCGGCTGCTTCTGGAAACTACCGTTTTATCGATTACTGTGGTATGCCTGGTACCGTCTTAGGTCTAGGTCGGAGAAGGAATTATGCGAGGGGCACGGTGTAGCTGACAAGAGCACACTCGCCATACAGCCGGGAATTCATCGGTGCTCATCCTTTGAGCTTCCTATTCATATTGAATCCAGAAGACCGGGAAATGCTGCAAGACGTGTATGCCACATGCCTCACCGTATTCAAGAAGACACACCAGGACGCCCGAAAGGCATTTTGGGACAAACTCCAAAAAGCTACGTTGTGCCTTCATGGGAGGAGTTGGAACAGATGAAAACCGCAGCTATCGGGACCCTGATACCATCTTCTTCTGCGCGAATCGGGTAGAGTTGAGCACGTAGACGACGAGTAGAACTTGGGCCTTCGGACCGATAGTCTGAGAAACATGAAGGGGAAAAGTCAAAGCTTTCTTTCCACCGAAGCCAATGTCGCATATATAGCACTGTCCATCTAGACACCAAGAAGCTAGCCAACTCTCCAACCTAATCACCCCGGGGTGGCAACACCCTCGCAGACCCGCCAATCCGGTCGCTCTCCAAATCCATGAATCCGTCCGTCGACTCGTACGTCGACAGCCGGCGTCGATGTTGCCTGCGCCCCTCTCCGCCGGGACGGGGAGTGGCAGAGGGCACGGCCGCGTCCTGCTCGGTCTCCGTCTCCGTGGCCGATGAGGACTCAGGGGGCGTCGAGCTCGAGCTCGCAACAGCACCTTGGGCTGCAGTTGAATTCCTTCGAGCCTCAGCGAGCACGGCGGACTGGCGCCGCCGCGCATGTGCCTTGTCCAGATCCTGGTCGGGAATCTGTTCGTGTGATCAACATAAACAAATGCCATTCATATCGCGAGGGAAAATAAAATAAAACTCAACGCACCGGCAAACGGACGCAGTATGCAAGGAACGTCGAGCACGCGGCGAAAATGTATACCGTCTTGAGCGCGATCGAATACGAGTCTCGCGCGTCGCGCTGCTGTTCCGGCATCAGCTCTCTGACAAACCCGGTGTTGCGGCGAATTTTCATTATCAGCTGTCGCGTTCAAAATTTTGTCAGGGAAGGTACGTCGACGAATGTCAATCAACACGCACTTCTTCTGCATTGGGTGTGTGAATGCGTCTCCGCAGCTCAGTATCGAGGCGCGACTGAAAGATTGCTGACGAGATCGCGACACCGCCGACTTGGCCTGTACGCGGAGAAATTTAGAGACGTGGGGCCAAAAAAAAAAAATAGGATTTACCTATTCCACGGAAGAGTTGTCCGAACCCAGTACCCACAGCCATGTGGGATTCGGGCAAGTTGGCAAGCAGGGCGACTAAAGCACGAGAACATGAGTGCCGATACTTCATCAAACTCGACAGAATCATACTCAGCATGGTCTGGAGAACGACCGCATTCCCGAATCCCAGCGGGATCTATTTTAAACTCAGTACTTGTCGAAAATACAGCGAAAATAAAGTGGAGCAGAAATAGCTTGACGCACGATGCTAAGCCAGGCCTGAATCGGCCCAGAATCCTCGCGCATACGCGAGATGAGCACGGCGCCGACGAATGGGAAGATCCCAAATATGAGATTGATCTTCTTGTAGCGCCCGGTGCGATGCATCATCCACCCGGCGAACACTGAGCCAGTGGACATTGACACACTGTTCGGCATCAAGTGGAGCCCTGCGTACGCATGTGCGAAGACGGGTTAAATATGGAAAGGCATAAATCGGAATTAGCGCAACGCACCGGCGGTGGACGCGCTCTCTAATGTCACTACCTGGAACCACATCGGGAAGAAGTAGGTCACGGAGAAGTTACATGCTGCGACCAAGAAATTGGAAGCGCTGACGAGCACCGGGATTTTCATTCGCAGCATGGCCGGTGCCATCACGGGCTCAGGTGCAATAAAGATCTCAACTCCCAGGAAGGCAAAGAAGAATACGATGGCGAGCGTGAGCGGGGCGATGACGCGCGCGTCCGACCACTGCAGCATGAATAGGTATAAGACACAGTAGAGAGCTGGGATAGGAAATAAGCTTACGGGGAGGCTTTCGTTGTACCGCGTGCTGAGGAATATGAGGAGTGATCCGACGGAAATGAGGAGCGTAAGGCTTCCGAAGTAGTCAATTCGCTTCAGGACCTCTTTCGTGCTCTTGGATTTACCCTGATAGTTTATTTGTTCAATCAATTAGCGGATTCTGGCGCTTGTAGGACTCACAGACGTCACGTAGCGTAGGTTGAATTGGGTAATGAAGAATGCCGTGAGGTATAGAGGTATCTGGAGGAGGAAAGCCGCACGCCAACCTAGCCTGTGAGACATTATGTTGAAGACACTGAAATCCAATATTTATAGGAACGAACAGGTCAGTGATAAGTCCTCCGAAAGGTCCACCCAGACCCATGCCGAGCTGAACAAGAAGTAAGAACAATATTCTAGAGGAAATGAAGTATGCGCACCCCATTGAAGCAGCTTGCGAGGCCTTGGATGAGACCACGGTCCTGGAAGCCTACTCGTCAGAAGCGTAGTAGGGAAATAAAGATCACCGACACGCAAGTTATACATATCACTGACGATGATCCTTGAAAGGGTGAAATCACGGTGGACACTCTAAGATAAATCAGAGACGTACGTCGAAGTGGTGAAGAGCCCGCCGCCGCCTATGCCGGCAATCTAGGGCACATGAATGTGGAGACTAAATCAATAAATGAATGAGCGGCGCACAAATCGGGCGAGGATGAGCGATTCCATGTTGCGCGATAGACCACAGCCAATGGTACCGATGGCGGTGAAGACAATGGCGGTGTGGTTCGCGCCACGTCGGCCCATCACGTTGCACAGACGGCCATACAAGGGGGTGAACGTGCAGGTAGCTAATAGATACCTGCGGGCCAGAACTCAGAGACCGCACATAGTTCCAAACACGTCTGCACCCACGCTGTTCCCAGCCAACTTGCTTGGTGGAATTTCTGGAACTCGGACGAGATCGAAGGCATCACTTGAGATGGTTGGGTAAAAGAAAGGTGGGAGGAGAGCACCAGATCCTGCTTACTTGTAGGAACGAGGGTGGCTGTGAATCAGATATAATGATGAGAGCAAGCG
Source organism: Mycena leptocephala (assembly GCA_029378395.1). Taxonomy (NCBI): domain Eukaryota; kingdom Fungi; phylum Basidiomycota; class Agaricomycetes; order Agaricales; family Mycenaceae; genus Mycena; species Mycena leptocephala. Next base: position 399,918 of record JARJLF010000038.1, read on the forward strand.
AGCCAAAAAAAATGTTTGCCTCACAATTCAAGGCCTGCGGTTCAAGAATGAGAAACAGTAAACCTTAAAGAAGAATACCACGCACCCCCATAAAGCTGGCCAACCAGATCCCTGCCAAAATGCCGCGTCTGTTACTCGCTGAAATCTCCAGGGGTCCAAGTCGGCGCTTAACGTCCGGACCGGCGTCTTCCGCATTGGCCTGAATCGCTGGTTTCCTAATCAAGGGGTCGCGCTCCGTAGGTTCAGCCATGACTGGTGAACGCGAAAAACTCGAGCTTTCGGACCCTCGCCGACGGGGGTGGTGGTAACGGAGGAAGAACCGTAAATGTGACAAGCCTGAGTGTGTGACCGGATTTGAGGTTCGGCAAAGTTCAGTGACGTATTGTTTCGGAGATATGGCCCGATATTCCGATTCATATTCCACGGTTCAATCTTCTTCAACACTGATAAGAAAGGAACGAAGCAAGCAAATCGATGGGCACTACAGAATATTCTAAAACAATATTTTAGAACGCTAAGACTCTTGAATATTCGGATCCACCTTCAGAATCCGAACCGCATTTATTTCAGTGTTCCGCTTAAGGGCTAAGGCCTCAACATTAAGGACGCCGAAGCCTTAATTAAGGGTAATGATGCCATCATATGTCCCGATTCCATCAGAAGATTTTCTATCACGATGAACGCTCGGGGCCTGGCTTCCTTGCCCTTTGTTGCGACTTTTGGGGGGGGGGGGCGGAAATCCCAACCTCCGAGCCGTGTACCTCGCGCAGCCTTTTCTCGGGAAGAGCTCTTGATGCAGTTGTTGACCGCAGAACATTATGAGGAGAAACCAGATGATGGAGAACTCTCGGGCTCGGGCGACACTTACGATGTTGGATTTGGAGTGGCTGTGCGAGCTGTTCAAGCTGTGCAGTTGCAAGCTGTTGCGAGCTCAACATGCTCAGGTGCTGATTTGCTGTAACAATGCTGTTGCATTAGTGTTGAAGATAGTCAGAGTTACTCGCTCGGAGTAACTGCTGTGATACAACATAGCTTTAGACACAGCCTAGATAATGTTGCATAGTATAGAGTAGTACAGCTACAAGATGTACGCTACCGGATTACAACGAAGTTCCCCATTGTTGACCTCTTCTGCTTGTGGCGGTCGTACCCTTGGGGCTTATTTCAACATACGATGGGGGTGACTAGATTTACGCTTTTCATTTGTCATAACTGCTAAAAATGGCGTGAAAAAATGGACTTAAGGCCTTAAATTTAATTTAGACTCTTAATTAAGCCTTATTAAGGTTAAGGGCTTGGCCAAATTTTTGCCCTTAATAAGCCCTTAAGACGGAACACTGATTTATTCCCAGGTGGATGAGGAGGTGGCAGAGAACTACTCTTATGCACCCTCACACCGGATTCTCGTGGAAGAATGCTTTGAGTTGGGCTTCATTTGCTGCTCAATACCAGCCTGAACACTGCATAATTGCCTTTGTATATACATTTCGCTTGCTCCCTGATATTGTTTGGATTGGTCATTCCATTCCAGTTCGTCATCAAGCTTTACAGCGGCTTGAAATATCTCAAGCCACCTCCAAGGCTACAAGGGCATATATCAGCCACTCTGCTCTCACATCTGATGTAGAAATCATGGAACAAGGACTAGGGACAGTATATCAACAAATGCTCCAGCTTAAAACAGCAGTTGATCAACTTCCTCCTCAACAGGCCATGGCTTTTCAAGACCTTTCAAGAAAAATTTACACTATGTGCCGATGGGTCCGTCCATATCATTGACGTTGAATCTACGAGTATTTGTATTTTTAGACAACCTGAGAATTAAAAAACGAAGTGGAGGCCTACCAGATAGAATCATGCTTGGCATAGATCTTCTTCCACGGTTCGTAGTTACCATACCTTTGATAGACATTTTGGCGAATGTCACATACAGATAGGGGGATACGCGAGTTAATCCCGATAAAAATCGGATCAAATAAACTGGGGGAGGGAGGGATTCTGATGAATAGAATGAGTTGAATGGTGGCCGAAATTAAACACAGCTTGCTGTTAGAAAAGCAAATCAATGCTGCTTCCCTTTCGCAACTCGGGAGATACACTGATTCCAATCGTGAGCGTCTCTATTATCTGCCCTGCGGAAAATTCACCTCTTGGCACACCGATGGTGTTCCCCTCTGCGGCCGGGGGATCGAGGTGAAGACCAATGAAGTGGCTTTGAGATTGTCCTTGAATACCACGGTGAAGTTCTTCAAGTGGTTCAACGCATCGAGGAACAGGTGTTATTCTCCGACCAGAGCAGAGGTACCAAAATTTTGTTCACATCCACGTTCATTCTCAAGGCCTAAAGTCGCAGTGACATCCCAACTGCGTGGCCACCGCAGGAATGGAAAGGAAGTCTCTGAAATTCAGCCAGTAATTTAGTGCCTGTAAAACATAAAAGCGCCCAAGAACGGAACAATTTCGGCTCCCTGGACCATCAGGAGTGCAGTTACCAGCAACCTCGTAGTTGCACTTGATCTCACCAATTTTCCGTTCATGCTCTCGTGCGGCGTGCATAAGTCGGGATAATATATGTGGTGTGCTCCAAGACACACGTCTCAACATAGGACTATGCCTCGTCGATCACCCGAGGAATCACTCGTGTGCCAATTGCGAAGTGCGCCTTGAGTCTTCAATGTTCCAATGACAGCCGAGTTCTTGACGGGGGTCCTGCCGGGGTTTTTTTTGTTCTGGTACGCCCAGGAAATCATCCGGGCAACGTTTGAGGTTGAGTTTCATGGAGGAGTAGTTGACATATATTTTGAGAGACGCTTAACGCTTTCCAAAATATCTGAATGACAAATCGAGAGAAGAGCTTTACCGACTTCTTCGGGTAACGAGGCCGGGTCAAAATCACTTATAAGTAGGCGAAAAACTCATAATAAATAAACATGAATCTGTTAGGCCAGCTTCAGATGCATGGCCGCGGTGAAGGCTCATTCTTTTTTTGGCGGTGATTTGTTGCCATCTATTTACGCGTTGTTTGGCTCAGTGGACGCGTCGGTCGGAGTCCCCTCTTTGCTTCATTGCCACCACAGTCAAACCACCCATCAGCTCCTCAGCCCAATGGACGTCGATAACACACCAACTCGCGTTGAGGAACTGTGGTTCTCAGACGGCGGGCTCGTTATCCAGGCTGAACAGAGTCTCTATCGCGTGTCAGGCGCCATTTTGGCTGCTCGTTCCCCAGTTTTCAAAGACATGCTCTCCTTCACGCAGCCTCCGGATGCCGAGACCATCGACGGATGTCCTGTTGTGAGGTTGCCGGACTCTGCGGCCGATGTCACTCGCTTCTTCAAGGCGATCTTTGACTCCTCGTAAGCGTCCTTTTGCTCAATGACTCTTATTTGCGACACTAATTAAACTGGTCTTTGAGATACTTCGAACCCCACCCATATAATCCCTCCTTGGATGTAATCATTTCCATTCTTCATATGAGCAACAAATACGCGGTGGACTATCTACTGCGTCGTGCCTTGGTGCACTTGTCATCAGACTTTCCAACGACGCTCAGTGGATATGACCAGGTTCTGGGAAAAAGCGACCCGGAGAGGCCGATCATCGGTTAAGTCGAACCCGAACCCTATATGGTGGCCATTGCTGCTATTCACATTGCGCGAGAAGTCGGCGCGCTGTGGATCCTTCCTGGGGCTTTCAATGATCTTGCATCAAATGACGATGCCACCATCCACCAAATTCTGAACTGTGTTGCGCACAACACATCCCCAGCAAATTTAAGTGGGAGTGATCAGATCTTGTTCCTCAAAACCACCCTACAGTTTTCTCGCCAGGAAAATTTTATTGTGCGTTTCCTCCATTCGTGGGATATCATCGCAGGATGTGAAGGAAGTAAAAAATGCGCAAGGGCACGTGTACATGCCATGGCTAAAGTTCAGGACCACATAGAAAAGTCAGCACCACTTGGCCCTGACCCTCTCAATCTATGCAGAAATGCAAAAATATGGAAACTGCTGTCGGATGCTTGCGATAATTGCGACAGATCTTTCAGAACGGCCCACAAGGAGGATCGACAGGCACTCTGGGACAAGCTGCCCGAATTTTGTGGCCTGCCTCCATGGCCAGAACTGGAAGAAATGAAAGCAGCTGCACTCAAGGCCTAGTTGTTCACTCGAGGTTCGTGCAGGTCTTGTGTCGGCGCTTGCACTGACTCTCCCATTTCAAAGACACAACATATCTGGTTTAGGGTCTGTGCATCGATATCAGTCGTGTACATAGGCATAGTTGACGGTCGAGGAACGTGAGGAGGGGGCCGAGAGGCGTTGCCGACGCGATATTCTACTTCGTTCTTGTTTCAATTGGCATTGATCCCGAAAATTCCTAAGATGCAAATCATAACATGGGTAGCACAAGGGTATGCAGCACCCAATTTCTGCCTTTTTAAATTATTATCTCTCCTTTTTTAACGAGCTCAACATTTCGTAATCCAGCACATGAGCACAGCGAATCAAAGAGCGGCGGCGGATCCACCTGATTTAACGTAAAATTACTCTTTTTCATCGGTGTTAATAGGATCCTGCCAATGCCGGGATACATTTGTTTTTGGCCTGCGTGGCGATATGGGAGTTAAAGATGGTATTCGGATGGTATAGTATTTGGACCCGATGCCGCGACTTTTGTACAAGGAGGCCAGAGGAAGCTCGACAGACAATCTGGGACAAGCTGCCTGATTTTTGTGGCCTACCGTCATGGGAGGAACTTGAAAAACTGAAGGTCAGCGCTCTTAAAGCCTAGGTACTTCGCCGATGTGCGTGCCGGTATTGTACCCTTACAAGCTGCTTAATCGCCCATTTGTAGCTGTACCAGATCTGACTCAAGACCGTGGGCTGGTTGGACGAAGGGAACATATCGTGACGGTTGAATGAGGGCCAACAACGGTATTGTGAGGTGCAACATTCGGGATTTTGTTACCCGGTAATATATTCGCCGTCTCCTCCTCCATCAACAATCTCCGCTGTGAGCAAGAAACAACCGTGAAAATTCCTCCTGGACTTGTATGCGTTAAATCGCTTGGGATTCAACCGCGCTGCTTGATGTTCGAACCTCCCGAATTGCAGTTGCACTCGGTCCCACCAAATTTTCCGTTCATGCTCCCGTGGATAAGTCGGGATAATATATGTGGAGTGCTCCGAGACACGCACCTCAACATGGGATCATTACCCATCAAGTGCACGCCAGGAATCACTCGTGGGCCAATCGCGAAGCCCCCCTCAAGTTTTATACCAAGTTCTTGACGGAGGTCCCGGGACTTTTTTTCTAGTACGCCCAGGAGATCATCCGGGCAACGTTTGAGGTTGAGTTTCATGGAGTAGTTGACATGTATCTTGAGAGACGCTTAACGCTTTCCGAGATATCTGAATGACAAATCTAGAGAAGAGCTTTACCGACTTCTTCGGGTAACGAGGCCGGGTCAAAGATCACTTACAAGTAGGCGAAAAACTCATAATAAATAAACATGAATCTGGTGGGCCAGATTCAGATGCATTCGCGGTGAAGGTTCGTTCTTTTTTGGCGGTGATTTGTTGCCATCTATTTACGCGTTGTTTGCCTCAGTGGACGCGTCGGTCGGAGTTTCAATCCCCTCTTTTCATCATTGCCGCCACAGTCAAACTACCCATCAGCTCCTCCAGCCAATGGACGTCAATAACACACCAACTCGTGTCGAGGAGCTGTGGTTCTCAGACGGCGGGCTCGTTGTCCAGGCTGAACAGAGTCTCTATCGCGTGTCAGGCGCCATTTTGGCTGCTCGTTCCCCAGTTTTCAAAGACATGCTCTCCTTCACGCAGCCTCCGGATGCTGAGACCATCGACGGATGTCCTGTTGTTAGGTTGCCGGACTCTGCGGCCGATGTCACTTGCTTCTTCAAGGCAATCTTTGACTTCTCGTGAGTGTCGCATCGTACTGTTTCTAAATTCTTTCAGAGGATCTAATTTGGGTTGTTTGAGATTCTTCGAACCCCACCCATATACTTACGATTTTAACACCATCATCTCTGTCCTCCATCTGAGCAACAAATACGCCGTCGTCCTCCTACTGCGTCGTGCCTTGGTGCACTTGTCATCTGCTTTTCCGACTGAACTCTCTGGGTACGATGTGGATGAAAATGGCTCGATTTATTACGACGACGACGATGTGACGTCTTATGTCGTTGCTGCTATTCAAATTGCGCGAGAAGTCAATGCGCTCTGGGTCCTTCCTTCGGCTTTCTATTATCTTGTATCCACAGGCAATATCACCACCCATCCAGCCTTGAACTGCGTCGCGTTCAACAACTATCCAGCGAAATTGAGTGGCGATGACCAGACGTTGTTCCTCAAAACGTCTCTCCATATTTCTCGCCAGGAAAATCTTATCGTGCGTTTCCTGCACTCGCCGGACACCATTCCAAAATGCGAAGGGAGCAAAAAATGTGTGAAGGCCCGCGTACGTGCCTTGGCCAAAGTCCAGGATTACATTGCGGAACAAACAGACGGCCCTTCCCCACTGAATCTATGTAAGTCCGCAGAAGTATGGGAACTTCTGTCGGACGCTTGTTGCGGGTATTGCTACAAGTCTTTCGTAAAGAAACACGAAGAGGATCGACAGGCACTCTGGAACAAGCTGCCCGAATTTTGCGGCCTGCCTCCATGGCCAGAACTTGAAGAAATGAAAGCAGCTGCACTCCAAGCCTAGTCCACTCGAGGTTCGTGCAGGTCTTGTGTCGGCGCTTATACTAAATCTCCCATTCATAGAAGCAACATACGGTTTAGAGCCGAGGGCGCTGTGCGTCGATATCAATAGTGTATTCAGGAATAACTTTGAACGGTCGAGGAACGCGAGGAGGGGCCCGAGGGGCGTCGCCGGCGTGATATTCTACTTCGTTCTTGTTTCAGACGACTGGCATTGATCCCGGAGATTCCTAGGGTGCAAATTATAACATGGGTAATATTTGAACGAGTTCAACATTCTTCGTCATCCAGCATCATGAGCCTGGTGAATCGAAGAGTGGCGCATAAAATTCCCTTTGCTCATCGGGGCCGTCAATAGGACCCTACCAATACCGGGGCACATTTTTTTTTTGACCCGAGTGGCGACGTAGTTATTTTTTTCTTCCCAACAATCGTATTTGGACCCGAAGGCGTAGGGCCTGCAACCAAACAATCCCAGATTAACCTCAGCCTTGCCTCAGCCCACCAACCAGACTCAATCTGCGTCCTTGTTATCCTAGGCTTCCCTATACCTCTGCGTGCGCAGTCTTCCTGGACTTCTATGCGAGGCCTCTGGTTTTCCTTGCCTTTCGCCAACACCGGCATCGACCCATGCACAACGATGAACATTAGTCCATCTAAAATATGAATTGGGATATGGCCGCAAGCGGCAGGTGCCGAACCTTTATTGGTAAGGTAGCATCGTAAATAGAGGCATGTTCACGGACTGTTAACAAGAGAGTGTAGGTAGTCTATGACATAACAGTAATGTATGTTGTTAGTTGATAGACGGGCACCCAACGAAACTGACACCCTGCTCTCTGGAATACCACAGGCATTCTGTCTTCCACTTAACCTTTGTTTCCGTGTGAACCTGCGCCCCCTGCACTGAGTCAAAAGTGTACCACAGACTAGGTACAGCCTGCCTAGACTGATCAATCTCGTCCCGAATGACGATAAGTGGTGAGAGTAGTGTGAGCGTCTGTTGCTGCATCTATTGCTGATAGTCAGTTTTGGTGTAGAGCTCAGTTCATGACACTTACACAGGAGTTGTTGGTTGCTCAGATGTTCTGCACTCCAGTCAGACTCGGAGTTTTGCCGTCTCTTGTCCAGTCTACGACCCAGCACTTGAAGGGTTATGTCAGCAAGACTGGCGAGACAAGCATACTGGGCGCAAGGATGGAATACTTCAGGCCAGGCCAATTTTGCAAGGAGGCCGAGCTCGATTGTGGGAGCGACGTTGAGTCAGAAGTCCCTCCAGAGCCTCTGCGCATCGTCTGAAACCATTCAGTATTGACACACCATGGGCGCTTCACTGCACTCACTTATGATACCGATGGAGATCTTGAAGATGAGTCATACCTTGCAAATGCGAGACTCTGGCTGTTATCATATGCGCCACCTGGCTTCAGGTACTTGTTTCTGCGAGCCTGGAGCGATGACGACGATTGGCCGTGCTTAGGGTTCCTGTTACCGTCGACAATGTCCATTGGTATCGTGAATAGACAAGATCTTATACTGCACACCTCGAAGATATTTTGCAGCCGATACTTTTGAGCTCGGCCTCGTCGGTGTCTGGGTTGGAGGCATTTGCAACATCTTTGCCGCTTCTTTCAACCATCGAGCCCCATAACACGCAGCTCTCTTGCAAGCGCACAGTATGAATAGTGGAGAAGGATAGGTTTTTTTTTTTTTTTTCATTGTACTGGGTGTCGTTATGTGAAAACACAAAAAAGAAATCGAAAAAGGAAAGAGAGAGAGATATTTCAAGAGTAGTCAGTGGGACTACAAGTCTTGCAGGGACTGCAGACAGATTGACACAAACAAGTTGCATTGGATTGTGGCAGAAAGGAGCATAAAAGCTGCGATAATATTCACAAGATGACACCGAAAAAGTAAAATGAAACAGCTGCTCCGAAACAAGACTCAAGCTCGCGGCATGCTCGCAACACTTGAGCAACGACCCAGAGACCACAGGATGTCGCCGGACAAGTCTGCCACGGCTTGAAAGCTGAGCAATTGATTTGCAGTGAAATCAATGACCGGTCGATGACCCCGCGAGTGGGTAAAAACACGCACCAAATAGGTCTGGTAGGGGTATGGAATATTCCACAGAAGCCGTTGCACATGCATGCCTGAAGCGGCCGAGCCAAGTGGTCGAACTTGTTGTCATCCACGTGAGTCGATGTGCACGTCAAAACAGGCAGCTTCCATGTGCGCACCTGCATTTGGTTAATTGTTGGCTTCGAGTTCCTAAGGGCGCGTTCAAGGGGGCTAAAGCTGTGGAACAGAGTGTGAGGAGATGGAAAATATGGTGTGTTGAAGAATGAGCGAGAGGACCGAATGAAATGCTGTTTGGGCTCGCACCGGGACCCGGATACCACATTCTAATCCACAAATGGCCCATTGCTTCTCCGGCTAGTGGTCGAGTGAGAAACCAGAGGTAAAAGCGTGAAATCCCAGATGAGAATGGCCAGCTACGGCCAGTTTTGCGCATATAGGAGATGGAGTCCAATCAGGATAGTGAACCGAGTACATTGAACTCAATTTTGCCCTGCCTACATTCCTAGGCAGATGATCACCCACACTTCACCCACTGATTGCTTTGCTCTTTGATACTGTGCTTTTCCCCCTGGAACCCGTAGCCAACAGCGCAAAAGACGAAGAGAGAAGGGTCTTGATTGCTCTAGGAATGCAAACCCAGAGTTTGGTAGGCCAGAGTAGTAGACAAGCTGCTCGAGGTCGACGTAGTTGTGGATGGCCGATAACAGTGGCGTGAGAAAATTATCTGCCATGCCGCGTAAGTTATCTGCCATTCGTTCGCAGTGAAGTATACAGGGCAGATTTTTTTTTAAATGAACCGGCAAAGCTTCTATATTTTCTTCCATGAGACTTGGGATCCATTTTCATGAGTTCAGAGGGTGAGGATGTGAAGTTATATCAAGCCGTGGCAGATAACCGTACAGCCACTGGCAGATACTCAGCTGATCGAATCATAAACCAATGAGCTTCACGAAACAGCAATCACAAACGGACTAGCACAGCGTTTCCATATTTGGGATGTACAAGTCCAACTTGCAGTTGCAGTGAAGGAGCAAACAGGAGCAAACAAATATGCACAGCACTACCATATATAGGATGAACAACTAAACATTCTTGTAAGAGCCAAACCTAAAGGTTCGGCAATGACGCTGTCGCCCATGTATGCCAACCCTGTCCCGTCACCGAGACCCGGAGACGGCCAAGCGCGATGCGCAGGAGGGTGTGTCTTCATCCATTCGTCTAACAGAATTCTCTTGCTTACTGTACCGTTCTATTCAGTCATACCCCACCTACATGCGCTCCCCAGTCTCGTCCTCATCAATGCACAAGCTGATCACAGATGTTGGGACCGTCTGGCGCGACCTCCTCGCCAAGGCCACAGAAGCCGTCTCTCCCAAGCCTCAGCGGTTGGCGCGCGCGGACGCCTTGCGATCATTTTCATGAAGGTTGGTCCCTAGCGTGGATCTTAGGCTCACATTATCTATCCACCAAAGCTTAGCTCTCTGAGTCAACATCTTCTGTGTCCCATCCTCTACCCCCTCTTCTGGATCCGAGCCGATGGTCTGGTAAAAAAAGTGAATAAGCGAAGAGTACATCTCATCTCCTCTCGTTCTTCCATTTCTCATCCTGTTCTCAGACAACAAGAGCTTGCTGGACCGTATTCAGGCTCTTTACTCCTCGCTCAAACCCACACTGAAGGAAGGGCGCGCGCGGCTCGCCGACGAATTCTTCCCGGGGGAGCGCAGGGAGTGCTGGATCTGGTGTGGCAAGAAGGTTTGTCTCGTCTCCTTATCCACGGCAGTGTTAACCGTCATTCAAGGTGATCGTCGAGTGTCAAATGCACAACGACTACCGGTCCGTTCGCTGGCCTCTTGGTACCATCGCCGCGTGGGCGGTGCGCGCAAAGACAGGAAGGGTGTGAAGGAGGGAGTAGGATTACTCCCTGCGGCGACGCTCGCCCGGGATTCTTATCTGCGGTTTGCGCTTACACTCCTCCGCCCGCTGTTGGACGGCGTCGCAAACGCGTCTCTGGACCCTTACTTTGCCACTGTTAACGTGCTGGTCACGGACGCCGCCAAAGACGAAGTACTCATGAGGTTGTGGATCAATGTGGGCGCGTACTCAACGCGGCTCGTGAGCTGCACGACATGCGGCGTGCGTTCTACCGTGGACCATTTCGACGCAGTGGTCGATGCTGCATCGATGTAGGTGTACTTTCGCATCCGCTCCTCGCGTAGATGCTGATTTTCACTAGATGTTTCAAAGCTATCGCTGCGGATCCGCTCAACAAGGCGCTCGCACAAGGTTTCGCGTGACCTGGTTTTCGATGGGGACGGAAACTTGCAGTTGTGTGGAGGATGTCTAGGATGGCGTGAATCTACCCACGCTGGTGGATAAGGTATCTTTCGTCCATTCGCCCACACTACCGTTCTGATCAGTTTTAGGTCGGCTACGTCCCGATCGCGTGCGTCGAGTACACCGGCTACTCATTTGGTTTGGTCGTGGAGAACCTGACGTTGTCGGGCCGCCACCTTTTCCTCGACCTCGTTGAGAGCCAACCTTGGGCGTTTGTAGACAGCCGAAGGGCAAAGGCGACGCCTCGTGCCACAAGTCACTTTCACGTTAGCGCAGATGCACGCGGACATGTGGGACGTGGCGTTTTCGTACCGCACCAAGGGGATCAAGGCGCGCGGACCTTGCGGGCGTGGTGCTCGGCGGCGAGGGTCTCACTGTGCGTTTCCCTCTCTCTTCGTCGAGTCCCTGCTCACATATACCCCGCATATCAGGCCACGGTCAGCATCACGTCGTCGAAGGATACGAGTTCCGTGTTTCGCGTCGCACGGTTCCGCGTTAGGGTCGGCTCGCTCGAGCTCGAGCTCGGCATCCGCGACTCGAAGCGCGACCTGCTGTATGAAGCTATCAAGCCGCTCGCGACGCGGCTCATCAAGAAGCAGATCCAGAAGGCGCTCGCGGATGCGATTCGCACGAGCGTTGAGTACATCGATGTACGGCTCGTCGGTGTGCGCGATCGGATGGCGGAGGCGAAGGCCAGCGATGAGATGGTAGTCGGCCGGAGGTGCTCGCTGAGGTGTGCTTCATCTCACATCGTATCTCTTCAAGCGCGAGCAGGACGATGTGTCGTCGACGGCGTCGAACAGGCCGAGCAATTCGCAGCTCAAGGTCGTCATTGGCAGTCTTGACTCGCTCTTGCCGGACAGCAGGCACCCTGCGGGATGGGTCAACGGGTGCGCGGAGGAGCAGCTCGCGGGACATGGTTATGAGTGGCGGTCTGATGAGTGTATGTCCTTTCTTTTCCGTATTTTCTTTCTTGGATGCTCACAACTATTACGCAGATTCGACATCCACTCGGCCAAAGCGAGACTTGGCCCCGTGAAGGTTTCGCTTGAATCCCGTCCTTGGATCCTGAAACCCATACATACGACAGACTTTCCTGTACCACGAAACATCGAAATATATAGTTTGTATCAAGTTTGTATCTAGTTTAAGTACCGTATTTCTCCTTTGTTTCCGGATGGTATGGCAGGTCCAGCGACACCTGGGACCATATCGTGGCGAGTCATGAAGAAACGAATTTTCCTCAGTCGGGTTTACATAATCATTGTTGTCGGTTGTGGACGCGTTGTCGGAGTTTGAATACGCGTCTTACTGTATTATTTCATTCAATTCGTCGGTCACGCGTCACACCGAATTTTTTTGACCCCGGCAATAATTTTTTCTCGATTTATGGGATTTTCTGGCGGAAGTCGAAAATCACGTGACTGACGAATTGAATGAAATAACACAGTACCCTTAACCATCCTTCCCCGAATGAGGCTTCCCACAGATCAGAGCGGGCTGCAACGCGTCAAATCATTGTGGTTTGAGGACGGGAGCCTGGTGATACAGGCGGAAGATAGCGAATTTCGCGTCTATCGAGCCGTCATGGCCGCGCGCTCTTCGGTCTTCGCGGATATGTTTGCTTGTCCTCAGCCACCAGACGTCGAGGCTGTCGAGGGTTGCCCGGTCGTTCATCTTCATGACTCTGCTGCCGATGTCACTGTATTTCTGAAGGCGATATTTGACTCCGAGTAAGACCGATTTCCCCAAAATTTGTTCGTTGAGCTCAATCTCTTGGGTCCTAGATTCTTCATGCCTTATCCTGCTCCGACAGACTTTGAAACCCTCTCCGGCGCGCTCCGTCTGAGCCACAAATATTGCGTGGATTATATCCGAGACCGTGCCTTGGTCCATTTATCGTCAAACTACTTCACAGAGCTCTCCGCGCTCGATGAAAGCTGTGCACCCGGCGCTTCTTCTTGGAAGAAGCCCTCCTGGTCGGCACCCACATTTTCTGTCAAAGTTGCTGCCATCGAACTTGCTCGGGAGGTTGAGGCATTCTGGACTTTACCATTCGCGTTCTACAGTCTTGCAACTGGTGACAACCCAATTCTTCGGCTATCTTCGCGCCGCATTTACAGAGACCGCCATTCTTCGCTGAGTGCGGCTGATGAACTCGCTTTTTTGGAAGGCTGCTGTGTGCAGCGGGACAGCGCGACGTCAGATCTATTGCGCTTCTTGCATTATCCGGCCCAGATTCCGGGGTGTTGGCAAGGTCATAGATGCACCTCGGCACGACTTCGCGCTATTGAAGAAGTTTGGAAGGATCGTAAAGGGGCGTTTGAAGGAGATCCATTATACCTGTGGTTTGGCACAGATTGGGATCGCCTTTTGGATGCTTGTCCGACATGTGTAATGTCAATGAAGCTCGCACATCAGCAGGCCCGTCAGACATTCTGGGACCAATTGCCTGCTTTGTATAGGCTTCCCGAGTGGGGACACCTGGAGAGGCTGAAAGAGGGTGCCATCGGCCTGGAAGAGTCGTAGCGTGAGCCCTTCGTTATTATGCATTATTCTTATCCTAATAAACACGGCGCGAAGGCTGACTGCATTTGATCTCGTCCCAATATATTTTCTTCACTATCCTGTCCGACCAAACTTAGAACGTCGACATTTTACTCGTTAACAAACTCAATGGCAGCAGTATTCGGAAGTCCCCACAAATGTCAAGTTCTTCGGATCCGAGTCATTTAAGAACATGACTCGACTTCAATTCCACTTGCGCTCGACCATCGATATGGCCACTGAGTCTAACTTTCAAACCTCTACAAAACCGAGGGTTGCTCTACCTGTCGTCGAGGCATACGGTCTCTGGGCACAAGTGCGAACATTGTTCTCTGGATTGATTGTCAATTCATTTGCATGGTAGACCTACGACTCCGATGGCAATGTTCTACAACTTCTCGACACCGAACTAGTCGATGAACTTCTTCCCGTGCTGCTTTCCCGACCACTGGAGACCATTGTGGATCTCGGATGTGGTACCGGCCGCAATACCGAGAAACTCCTCCGATATCAGAACATCCAACAGATTTTTGGCCTCGACGCGACGCCGGCGATGCTAGCCCAAGCAAAATCACGGATGGATGACCCGCGGTTGCAACTTTACCAGTATAATATCGTCACAGAATCTCCGCCCTGTGCGTCGTTCCTGCCATCTGAGGTGGATGCAGTGATCAGCACCTTGGTGATCGAGCATCTGCCCTCGCTTCCGGTGTTCTTTGGCCTGGTGCATAAAATGCTTTGCGCTGGCGGCTGGGTCTTGGTGACGAACATGCACGAGGATATGGGGGGCAAGACAGGTGCCGGATTCGTGGACGAAAACGGTGTGAGGGTAACGATGGACAAGTTCGTGCATACGGTGGAAGATGTAATCGCCGCTGCTCTTGCGTGTGGCTTCAAGCTTCAGAACTCGCCTATGGTTAGGCAGGTGAGGAATGAGGGACACGCCAAGGCTTTGGGCAGTAGAGCTGGAAAGTGGGTTGGAATTAATATGTTGTATGGCATGATATTCGTGAAGGCGGGTTAAGAGGTACACTGTCAATAAATGTTCTGCAAACTCGACAAGCTTATTACAATTTCTTACAAAAATCTCAGAAACGTCAGAAACGGATACATAGGACGAGGGAATACGGTTAGTAAATACAACATCACTAGTATAACCAACTTCTGCCGGGGGAACACTCGCATTTACAGATTGAGATAGATTTCAAAGAAAATATACCCTACGGTGGCGGGAGCGGTTTCAATTCGGAGTATCACGACCAAAAAGAAAAAAGAAAATTTGTAACAAGAAAACGATACAAGGATACAGTGGACAGAAAATTCATACAATTATGGGGCAACTTTTGAGCCCCAACGGACAGTAGAATGCTAGACCCACAAATGCTGGCCATCACGAGGTGCGGAATGTTGGAGTGAAGAGTCCACCGCGAAGTACATTGCCAAGGCAGGCCTTCCATATCGATTCAGGAAGCTGTTGAGGACTGAACCTTGTGACCAAAGCGCTCATGGGAATACGCACCTGACCTATCCTTTGGAAGGCGGTACGATGTACCTCAAATACCCCGAGTGGCTGGAACGTCATCGTCGATATCTACGTGAAAGGATGAGCCCTGCAGCGAGAGCACGAGTGAAAGGCCGACTTTGCCCAAGGCCTCCAAGACTGGTCGACTGTCGTCTGCAGCTTGCTCCAGACTTATCACGAGCATGGCTCCGATCGCCCCACTCATTTGACGCTCCTGCTCGTTGTCTTTAAGCATCCGGCTTGGTTTCTGCGGGAGATTCTTGAAGATGCGTTTGATGTCGGCGAGTGGTACAACACACACGTCCTTGAGCGTGTAGTATGTTTTTGGGTCGTTGGACGGTGTTCGGCAAAGACCAAGGAGGAGAATCTTTGACTTGCGCGCTTCAATGTCGCTCAGAAGGCCTAGGGCGTGCCAAGCCACCACCGTCAAGCATTCGCTAAAATTTGCATCAGTTATCACATCGCAAGGGTGTACCGCCCTCACCCATTATGGACTTGAGCCCACGCCGACAGGTCCTGTAGTACTGCCCCCCTGATATCTACGTCAGTTGCGGTCAAACCCACAACTCGTGGACCAACATGGTTCGATTGCCTTCACGTTGGCCGTCTCCCAAGTTGCCAATGGCGTAGGACAGGGCCTCCCGCGCGAGCTCGCCGCTCGTGACTTTCTTGCTGGAACAGAATTAGAATGGAGGGGTCGGAGAAACACCCCGCACCAATTAACTTTGTGTATCCTCCAGTGTTGGCGTTGACATTCCACTGCAACCCAGCTAAAAATGCACGCACGGGACAGGGATCCAGAAGCACACTCACCGGAACAGTACGGGGCACTCGAGCACGCCGAGCAGATACTCAATTTTGACTTGCCCACATCTTTAGCCGTCTTGCGGCAATTGTCGCAACGAATAGGACCTTTGCGAAGCTTTTCAATCTCTTTGACCGTGTACTGCGGGACCTCAGAAGGATCGACGTCGGACATAGTATATGAGTTGCGGGAGGAGGAGATCGATAAAGCCGACAGATGATCAGATCGAGTGACCGAAATTGGATTGTACAAGTAATAGAAGGCAACTCAGATGGGAACTTCCGAACAGATCAACATGAAGAACGTAGGGCATGAAACCGTCCCGTATTTTTACGGAAATACGGCCCGTAAAAACGGTTACGCCCCCGTACCGTTGGAGATATTGGGTTAATGTCCAACGGTACGGTGACGGTACGGGTTAAGCCGTAAACGGGTCGCCGTAACCGGCCGTTTACGCGTAAAATACGGGTCTGCTAGGACTTGGCAAAATCAGCAAAATATCAACCAGCCGATAATGCCGAGGCACTGCCGAAGTGATATCATCTCCTCGAGCGAGATTGCCGCACATCCCCGGTAGCCCAACACCATTGCCGACGAGTCTTAATAAAGTCTTATTACTATGTTCGACACCGGGCCGGTCGGCAACCCAACTTCTCTGACCAAGTTGTGAGGGATTGGCGTTTCTCGCGAACCTTTGCTTGCCTGACGATCATAGGCACTTTTATTTGCCCTCAGAGAGCAACTTGAAGTTTTAAATGAGAACGCTTAAGCTCGATTCAAATGGTACTGTGGCGGTGCCGTAAATACGGCGTAAACGCACGGTACGTACGGGACCCGTCGCGTTTGGGTTAGTAGTTGGGACCTTGACGGACGGGTTGACCCGTCGCGTAAGAAAAATACGGCGTAATTTTTACGCCCGTAGGCGTAATACGTACGTTTTCATGCCCTAGAAGAACGCCGCAAGATGTACGTGTGGAGGAGTGCGTGCTGTCTGCTGAGAGATGCTCCTCTTGAAGGAATCTGGAGTTTATCAAAAACCATGTAATTTCCACGAGAAAACGGAATGCCAAACATTTCGCAGAGGAATTTGTTTGAGAAACGTGAAGGAGTGAGAAGTTCAAAGCCTGAGACGTTGATCGCACTCCGGGTTCTTCCGAGTTGGCACAGCCTCAAGTATTTCTGACCCAACCTTGACCGCAGTACACTAAACCAGCTTTATTCAGAGCCGTTTCGACTTTCGTCCGGGTTAATACGTTTTAAACTCGCCTTCCATGTGATGTCAGCCTTCCTCTGCCTCCCTCAAAGTCAGTTCCAAGCCCGGCTTCAACGAGTTCGAGTCACAAACTGCACTAAGACCAGTGGATTTCAAGAAAGTCTTCGGCAATCTTTTCCCGTGGAACAAGGCTGAACCCCATTTTCTCGGATAATAGCTTAACTTTGAACTCCGTATTCCAAGGACGGTGGCCTAAGCATAATTGCTTTGGCGCTGCTTTGCACCGACGCTTTGGCCTTCAACGTAACGATATAAGAAGCAAAGAGGTGTATGAGTCCTTTTAATTTTTTCCGGGGTGGAATATGCCCTTTCTCACTGTACTCAACATCTCCCCAATGGATCACCTTGTTTCACAGGGCCTCCGAATTCATCCAGTCACCGCAGAAGAATCCTATTCCAGCGCTGGGTTTACCTCCATTCTGGCAAATATCCTGGATTCCGCTACTGGGATTTTTCCGGCCGTAACACGTCCAATGTTTGTCCCCGGTGCGCCGTCGGCTTGCAGGGCGGATCGTCTTTTGGTGCCTCCTTTCCGCGCGACAAAGCTATCGATTACCGATCCTTCGAGATTGGCAAATAAAGCGACTATCATAGCTACAAGTCTTGTCCGCGAAGCCTGCACCCCCTTCTCCACGGCTCGCCACAAAAGCACACTCTCGGACTTGTCGATCGACAATTTACCTCCACCAAAGTTCATGATCACTGATTGGGACTTGAATGCTCCCCAAAAAGTTTCCAGGGTTTGCTCTCCAGGCAACAAAGGCATCTCCGGTTGTTATATCGTTGAGAACCATCGTACCAAATACGAGTTCTGTGGGCTTCTCGGCCACGGCGCCACCAGCGAAGTCATCCTTGCATTGGTCTCATATCCCGGAAGCCGAGAACAAGGTTACGTCGCCGTGAAGACGTTCAACATTCTTTCCGCATTAAAGAAGCATGGATTATCTGCCAGGTCAAAAAGGAGGAAGTCGAGGAAGATGATTCCGACGGCAAGATCGATAAATGCGGAGGTTCAGACCTTGCGACGGCTCTCAGAGTCTAACAACAATCGCGGTTTCTTCACCCCGCTTCTGGCCGCATTCCACGACAAAGACAATGTATATCTCGTTATGGTATGTGTTACCGCATGTTTATCAACATGGTGCTCATATTCTATTCAGAGAATGTATCCCGAAAATCTTTGGGACCGCCTTTCTTTTCTGAGCCAACAATTAGGGCTCAGATTGAGTGATCACCGAGTCTCGTTCCGTATTAACGCACGCCCATTTCTAGCTTTTTGTCTCGACAGTCTCCACACCGAACATCGTATCCTCCATTGCGATTTCAAGCCTCAAAACATGCTCATCGGACCATCTGGCCATCTGTGTATTGCAGACTTCGGCCTATCAATCCACTGCTTCGACGGGCCCGACATGCGTGCGTTTATGGTCCCCAAAAGCGGCACACCTCGCTATTGGTCGCCTGAATGCCGCGACACCAATGTTAAGCACGTCAATGGCGTTAAATGTTTTATGAGTTGTTCGAAGGCCCTGGGGAGGTAGGCGGTGTCATTGAATTCTCTAAACGCCGTCGTTGAACATCAAGACAGGTTAACAAAGGCGTTGACGAAGGTGACGGCACCATGGCATTGGATGGATTATCTTCTGCGGCTGTCTCGGATCGTAAAGGAGCGGACTTGATCAAACAAGTGAGCAATATCTGTTTTATCAAGGCTGGTCCTCACTTCTCGTAGATTATCAGCGTCAATCCTGCATTGCGCGCGCCGCTCTCGCACCTCAAGAATCATGAGTTTTTCTCTGGAATGTTCGTTTCTGTCTTTTTCTCTGTCAGGCAGATATTCACAAATATTATTTCCTTCAGTGATTGGCACAAGGTCGGAATGCGAGGGTATCACCGTGAGTCCTATAAAATCGCATCGAGATTTGACTTGCTCAACCGATCATCTTAGCGCGCCACCGCCCAGGCCCAGATCGGAGGTTTCGCGAGCCGAACCCAAGCTTCAACCTGCCATTGAGGATAAATTCCCTAGACCCCGGGAAACTAGCTCTTGATGTCGAAGGGTTCATCTCGCAGCTTGATTTTGACTATACGTGTTCTGATAGCCATCGTTTCGATCCACTGCATGACGGCTCGCAGAGATAACAATATTATACTTGGACGTACACCTACACCCATCGTGATATTTAACACTTTCCGTTAGAACATTGATTCAGCGACACGGTAATGTTCTTGCAAAAGACTTTAGTCCCGACTCGAAAGCGAAAAGCAAAATACCCACAAGTGCTGCCAGGCAGGTCAGAGCCAATTGCATCTGTCTTCATCTTTTCCAATTCCCCCCATGGAGGCAAACCATACATTTCTGGGAGTTTGTCCCAGAAAGCCTGGCAGGCGTCTTGGTGTGTCTTCTTGAGGTACGCCCGGCAGGTAGAACATACTTTGTCGACTAGGGTCCAGTGTTTTGTTGGCCAAAAATGAAGGGGTATGGTGGAAGCTCCGGGTCCAGAATGTTTTTGGCATACTGCATCGAACGCCGCGAGTCTCACTTGGATGCATCGCGCTACATCCGTGCAACCCAAGATTCTAGCTGGAGAGAAAAGGAACCGGAGAATATCACTCTTCGCGCTCTCCTTCTGGACATAATAGCCGCGCAAGAACGATTCCTGATCCTTGATAGCAAGGCTGACCGGGACATCCTTGTAAATGGTGCCATAGAAAATCCCCGTACCTAGATGGGCCTCGAATGAATAACACAGCACATAAAAGGCATACGGTATGATCCAGGGGGCATCAACCTCCCGGACGAGCTGGAGAAGAAAGATGGTATAAGAATGAATCTCGGGCCGCTCCCATGACATTGACCGAGGTGCAGCGATCATGGCTTCCCAATCGGAAAGTGTTGTAGGATGGCGCGACGACAAATGAATAAGGGCTCTGCGGCGAAGATAATCCACCCCATATTTGTGACTGAGGCGGAGGCAACCGCAAATCGTGTCAAAATCCGTTTTGGCCGGGAATGGCATGAAGAATCTGAAACTTCGTTATGTGGCCGTCACTGAAGAGCGGTCATGGGTACACACTCGGGTTCGAAAATAGCCCTTAAGAAAGCTCCCACTTCCGTCGAGGAGTCGGGAAGAAACACGACAGGACAGCCTTCGACGAGCTCAGAATCAGGAGGCTGGGGAAATGACAGCATGTCTTGGAAGACGGGCGACCGCGCGGCCAAGATACCACGAAATACGCGGTATTGGCTGTTTCCTGCTTGGATTACAAGGTTACCGTCATCGAACCATAGTTCCTGGACTCGGTGGGGACTGGTTTCCACTTCCATTGCTGACGGATCACAGAAGGGATGCTATTGAGACTCCGACAGATGCCGTGGTCGGAGCTTGAACTACAGCTTCTTCATTGACCACGAGCCCCAAAATTCGCTCCGCCTATCTACCTGGTACTTGGGATCTCGTTTATAGGGCGCTGCGAGACTGGTCATTTTTTTGTCTCAGCCTTCTTGCCCTGGATTTTGCGGCTCACCCATATGGTTTTGTCCATTTCCAAAATCTGAAAGACGCGTCCTCCTCGCTCGGGGCGATAGTTCTTGTGTTCCGCGATGTTTCCGGTGCTCTCGATGCTGACTTTACTGTATCTCACTCTTTTGGGACTGGATCTTTCCCTCGAACCCGTTTGTCAAATTCTTACCGTGGATCATGTCAACGACCGGAGGTTGGCGCTGTCGCATCACAAATGGACTAGAGATGACCATCTGAGTTGGCACGGTTATTTATCTGCTTCAGAGCAATTCTTCATCTGCGCGGGTCAAGCTTATGCGCTCCTTTTCTCGCTCCCAGTCGCAAAAACCCCATTTAAAAATGGGCGACCAATTGGCTTCCGATCAACTAGGATCCAATGCAATCCTTGTCATATCTTTCTTGAATTTGTGGACTTACGGAATTGTTAAACGAAGCATCAACGCAGTGACATCGGAGAATTTTGGTTCCTGTTCGGCAGATCGCCTCGTTTAAAGCCAGAGCTCCTGGACGGAACATACCCTACTCACGATGCTGCCTCTGCTATTGGTAACCATCCTCGTCCCGGCTTTACTTTCCAGCGCTTCTCGGCCGTTCTGGCACAAGCGAAACCGAGAAACTATTCAGAAGATATATGACCGCACGTTCCCCGTCCCTTGCCTACTACATATCTGATCCTAATTTAATCGCTCTCTCCGCTAGTGACCGTATTTCCCGCCAATGTCAAGATCATCACCGATGGCGCATCCGCTGTCCCAGCCGGGCTTTTCAATCAAAATGCCACAGGCCGTGTCACTCCGCTGGGAGAATTCGTGGGGTTCCAGGACTCTATCGAGTATTTCTTTGGACTGGCGCCGCTGCCGACGAGCAACGCACGCAACAACGCATTCAGCAATGCGACACTCGCAGAGTTTACCTCCGGATGCCCGGAGGTTGCGGCGAGCGTTGTGTATCTAACCCTCAGCACCTTCAACCCCGATAATTCGACGGGGCCATTTATCACTGTGTTAAAGGAGGTCTGTATTCGTGTCTGTTCATATGTGTGCCCTTCATGGTTTCAGCGCAGATCGCTTTCTGGCGCTTCGATGATGAAGGAGCCGTCCTCAAATATGATGCGTGGATTCCTGATCTCGACCTCTACCTAAACGTGTCCCACGGATTCGATGTATACACCCCCGCCGCGATGAATAACACCATCCAGGGGATTTGCCAGTTGCAGGCGCAGACCTGCGTTGGTAACAATGCGGTGTACAACGGTGTCTCTGATTGTACTCAGACGCTTGCCGCAAAACCGTTTGGGAGGTCGGACGAGACGTGGGGAGATAATGTCGTCTGTCGCATGATACATGTAGTTTTAACAAAGATTCGGCCCGAGGTGAGTGCCATCAAATGTGCGAACCGCTTCTATTCTGACCCAGTTGTAGGTCCATTGCCCGCATGTCGGTCCTACGGGAGGTGGGAAGTGCGTCGATGTGGCGTACAACGACGTGCGTAGTTCTATTTTCATCTAACTAAATCCTTGGTCTGAGTGAAGACGAATCTAAAGGTATACTTCAACGATGAATTCTTGTTTGACGCTCCGTTGGGAAGGCCGTTTACCTGCAGCAGCGATGAAGTGGATTGGTAGAGCTAGTCACCCCAAATATTTGCTTACACAATAAATTCTCTCATTCCTCCCAAAGCAATCCCACAATTGCCAACGCCGACTTCTGGATTGAAAATCAGAAGCTAGACTTGAAATAATCAAACTGGTTGGAAATACCGACAACTTGACAGACGGGATACGAGTTTCTCCGTTAAAGCGTCGGCCAGGGAATGAGGCGCGAGTTCAAGTTGATGCCTTAGTAAATTACTACTAGCACACTATCCCGCGATGTGGTGGTGTGGCACAACTCACGACCGGCGAATGATAACCGCACGGCTTGAACAAGCTATGACGACAAGGCTAACCTTGAATTAACCGTTTTGCTTGTTCGAAAGTTGAATCTTGATTTTGTCTTGATTGGCCCAAATTCGCATCATGTGGCTGTGCAAGTTGATCAATATCCCAACACTCCGTCTTTCCCATGAACAACCCAAGAACAACCCGCATCCTACCATAACCATTAGATCTCGTACGACAACCTTTTGCTCCCCACGTCCCCACTCAAAAGTATCATAGGTTCTGGACCGACACGACGAAAGAGGTCTTCCAGGCCGTGTTGCATGCGATTCACTCTTCCACCACCGTCTCTTCGGGCTCGTGGAACCCTAAACATTCAAGTTCGATGTTCTTGATGTAACGATGGTCCGATAGTAACCCCTTCCCATCTTGCACGTACGCTTACATACTCGAATCGCACACAGCCGTAGATCGTCCTTAGTTGCCAGGAATCATGAAGTATGTTTGATCTTCAACCCCTCATTGAATAGCTGTCGCCGCTTGCTACTGCGGGCGAGATGATCCTGGCGTTAACGCTGCTGCGTACGATGCTGGTGGACTGCGCCCAAAAATCTGCTGGCGGAGGCACTGATCGCTTGATCGGCTGCAAACGATGCTGTGCTTCAGCTGCAGTCTGATCCTTTATGTTACGGAGTTCGTTTAGGGAGGATATCTATTGCGAGTGCTGCGCAGACCTCGAAGCTAACGACGGGCTCGAATATAAATTGCAGTTGGCAGAGGTTGCGTTCCCTCATTCCATTCTCATTCGTTGATCGAACCATGTCATCTTTCTTCCTCTTTTCTTTCTTCGCCACTATTTTCTTTAACCAATTCTCCTCCGCGTTGTACTTGCCTCGGCAGCAGCAGAATGGGACTTTGAGATGGGTCGACTGCACGACTCACGTTCCACAACCCATTCAAATGGCCCTCAACATCACCACATTCTCGGGTCCCCTTCCCCCAACGCTCTTCTGCGGGGAAATGGACGTGCCGATGGATTACTCGAAGCCCATCGCGGCGGACAATCAGATCACCGTCGGATTCGCTATGAATCGCCCGAAAAATCCAGCGGGACTCTTGATTTTGTGGGTCTCTACATGTCACTCAAAACCGGATCTCATCTTTCCATATTTCTAGCCATGCAGGCGGACCCGGGGTTGATGCGGTGTCTCAGGCTTGGGCGAACGCACTCAACACATCCCAAGCTGCCTCTTTCGCCGGCCTCGAAGAATTTGATTTTCTGGGTGTGTCCATCCATTGGTCTCACCAGCGGTGGCTCACCGAATTTTATCCAGCCGTGAATACGCGCGGGATACAGTTCTCTAACCCACTCAACTGCACATCTAACACGTTCTTTAACAACATCTCGTTCGCCTTGTACGCTCTATCGACCCTCGCACGGCCTAGGACTAATGGAAATATTATCCCAGCCCAAGCACGGAGAGTGAATTCAACGCATATCAGGCTGCGATGGGGAACTTTATCCAATCGTGCGCGGTCAATAGCAGCCCAGCGGGCATCATACAACATGTGGGGACCACCGAGGTCATCCAGGACTGGGATGTTATCCGGGCTGCGCTTGGGTACGAGCAGGTCCATCTCGTTGGCGTGTCCTAGTAAGTCGAACTGTAATATGTATGTCCACCGGTCTGATCATTCCCTTGTGTAGCGGCTCGTTCGTTGGCGCCGCATACGCCGCTAAATTTCCCCAGCGTGTGGGTCACTTCATCCTCGACGCGGTGTTGCCCCATGGAATGGTATGTGACCATCTGATATCTGTGTTCGAAGTTCGAATCACTGACGATATTACAGCCCTTCCAAGACATGGTGACGGACCAAGTCGCCGCCATAAATCGTCTGCTTCTCCGCGCCGATGCCTTCTGCCTCGAGGATTCTACATGTCCGTTTCATGGCCAAGGAAAAGGCAGTGTGGTCAAGGTACGCGCAGCTCACCGCAACTGGTTTGTTTATCGAGTATGCATGCTCTTAGGCCTGGGAGACGGTTCTAGCGCGCACTATGCAGCAGCCAATCCCCGCAAGCAAGTGTGGTCCTGGGACCCTCTGCAACACGCCGGTGACACCGACCGACCTGCGCCTGGGTGCCAGTGTCCTGCTGCGCAGCAATCCCGACTTCCCAAAGTTTAACCTGGCCCTGAACGAATCGCTCAATGGCGACGCCAGTCTCTTTGCGTATGTCCCCATCGGGGATATCCGCGACACCGTGGTGGTCCCGCTGTTGTGCTCTGACCTGAGTAAGAGGATTCATAATATTGTACCTTCTGTAACTCAGTCTGTCAAAAGAAAATAGCGACAAGTCCTTCGCTGGTTTCCAGGCGCTCAGCAAGAATTCCAACAGCGTGAGCTCGTGGTTCTCTTTCCGAGTCTCGTACCGTTTTACTAACACTTTTGCTCCAGAGCGACCCCGCGCAGATGATCTACTCTCAGATCTGGCAGTTCACGTACATGTGTTCCGCCTGGCCGTTTGATGCTCCCGCTCCTGCGCCTTTACCTACGCAGCTGCCCATCATGTGGGTCACCTCCGATTTCGACCTAAAGTGCGTCTTAACCTCAACCCTCTTCTACTTATCTCTCAAACTGATTTTCTGAACCAGCTTGCCAACGGAGCTCACGACTTTTGCCTTCGAACAAGCGCCGAACTCGACGCTTGTCATCCGGCACGGCGACGACCACGTCTCAATTGATTGTGCGTCTTTTTCCTCTCGTAATATCTCTCACCCGGGACTGACGCTGCTAAATTTAGTGCCCGCCACCGCGTCTCATCCGCTCCAGGTCGACTTCATCCGAACTGGTGTCTTCCCTGCAGCACGGGATGATGCTCTCGTTACGGTAATTCCCCCAGGCGGCAAGCGCGGTGCGGTCGCGGATCCATACACCGTCGCCCTGGGAGCTATCGCCGGGGACATGAGCACAATCGAGACAATTCCGAACAATTTGGCTCCCCTTACCTCTGGGGCTCGTCAGCGGTGGGGTAGTGGCATATCGGCGGCGCTGCTGTTTGTCGGGTTGCTCGCATGTCTGTGATGGACTGACTCGAAATGGCAGGATGGGGGCGTAATTTCAACCTTTCAACGATTCCTCATCCTTCTGTCTTTATGTACTGTTTTCATTACTGGGCGAGAATGAATGGGACTGCAGGCGGTTTTATCCAAGCTTTGATAAATCGGAGTCAGAAGAAATAGCAAGTAAAACTCTCGGTGCCCATAGAAAAGACGAAACCGGATGAATTCAAGACTGTAAGAGCGGTGCAAGAAGAGATTGAATATCCAACCCCACCTGAGGTGAGGTGACCAGAAAGACACAATATATGAACCCTACAGCCAACGCCAACTGCTACCCGCCTTCAGGGTCTGCGTCACTATACCCCGGGCGACACACAGCGGCAACGCCGCCAACATAGGTGCTGCTATTTCGTCCCAAAGTTCCTGCAAACGCGCGGCGTCAGGATCACTGACTGCCAGGTGCACGATTTCGAGTCGTCGGAGTGATAGAAGGGGTTCAATCATACGATCGAGGGGTGACCAGATTGGAACAGATGGAGGGAGTAGCGGTGCGAAAGACGTTTTTGCTGCCGCAAAGACAGTGATGGATTCTAATGACGAAGGGAAATGGGCATCCCTTAGGAGGAATACCGTTTGAGCAGCATCGGCTTGGATAGATAATGCCCGGAGTTCCGTGTTGGACTTCAGGAAGTCCATATTAAAGGCTGCAGTAAGATCTACTTTTGTTTGAGGTAATCTCAAGCGTGAAAGAATAGCAACACATACCGGCCGTAGAGGGATATTTCCAAATATCAAAGGTCAAGGTCAATGACTTCAACGATGGACCAAGACTCTGAATGTAGTGGGCTGTAGGCCTGACGGATTCCAGGTCTGGGAAGTAGCATTGTAGTTCTGAAATGATAGCGGCGCTCCCACGAATCCATCCAAAAAGTGGTTCGGGGGAAGATACTCTGAAGTTAAGAGACCGCAACGTGTCTGCGGGCTGAAAACCCTCAGGCACTGTCCTGTCCTCCCATTCCTGTGACACCCATATTCTCAATTGTTGCAGTACCGGAAAGGATGCGATGCATTTGAGTGTATCCGAAAGTTTGAGCCTCCATGTGCCGACTAGTTCGAAGTCCGTAATGCCACCGAGGGATCGGCAAGCAGCTTCTGGAGGGAAACCATCAGGATATCTGATAATGAGCACACGAATCGAGGTAGGAAGCCGTTTTGCAATTTTTGGAAACACTCTGCTCATCCAAGGATGAGCTGAGATACTGTACTATTAAAATCAATTCGTCAAGGGGTGTGACGCGTGACTCAAAGTTCTAATTCGACAATTCGTCAAGGCAGCTCGAGCTGCGTGACATCCCCCAAAATTTCGTCAACCCGTAAAAATATTCCAGGAGTTGTGGTGAATGCACAGTGACTCAATGGAATAATTTAGGAATGACCTGAGCAATTTATTTCAACATTTTGAGTGATGTGGAAAA
Organism: Mycena leptocephala; assembly: GCA_029378395.1. Classification (NCBI taxonomy): domain Eukaryota; kingdom Fungi; phylum Basidiomycota; class Agaricomycetes; order Agaricales; family Mycenaceae; genus Mycena; species Mycena leptocephala. The sequence continues at coordinate 427,143 of JARJLF010000038.1, forward strand.
ATGCAATTTCTGCTGTTAAACTCAAGTTAAACTTGCTCTGAACCACGATTTGAAGCCAAAAACCTTGAAAATGGGCAATTGATTAAGTGGGAAGTGCCCACAGTTGAGGAAAATTGCTCCAAAACCCCCGAGCTGAAATTTTCAACCTACCGTGACGAAAAGTATATTCGTCAAGAGCCTCCGTGACGCGTGACAAGGTTGCGAAATTCGTCACGTCAAGCACCCCCGTGACGCGTGACTGACGAATTGATTTTAATAGTACAGTACCGCCTTGAAATTCTAGTTCTCTGATGAATGGGAGGAAGGTGAGGTGCTGTGCCCGCTTAAATAGCTTGGCGAAGGAATGAGCGGTATTTTGTCTGACGTGAACCCGGTGGAATAGGAGTCGTCAGCTGGAAGGAACCCAGTCCCTGCAGACAAGAGCGCATTTTGCGACATGCGCCGCAGCAGACTTGTCCTGTTAAATGAATAGTATAATATTCTGGTACAGTGAGAAACATGATAGGTATAAAGTAATAATCATCCTCATACCTGGTACAGTGAGAAACACGATAGGGGTTTCACACTGCCCCAGGAGCGTACATAAGCAATCGGTCTAGACTCAAGACGCCGAGTCAGATTCTAACACCCCCCCTTGACTGGCGTCCAGTCGCAACATCTTGGTCCAACGGGTATGAAGCACACGGTGTAATGGCTTGGTGAAAAGGTCGGCGATGTTTTCCCGGTTCGAGATGTGTATAACATCAATGAGTCGTTTCATGACACAGTCGCGAATGAAGTGTTCGCGAATGGAGATGTGCTTCATCTTTGAATGAGCATGAGGATCGTGGGTGCAAGCGACGGTTCCCTGATTGTCGCAGAATAAGGAGGTAGGTTGGTTCTGAGCGAAACCAAGTTCGGCGAAAAGGTTACGAAACCACAAAATGTCGCGTGCACAATGAGTGGTAGCAAGGTACTCAGCTTCGCATGATGAAAGTGCGACAACGGCTTGTTGCTTTGAGCTCCAGGAGAGCGGCGAGTCTCCCATCATGATGAGAAACCCGGAGACAGACTTTCGCGTATCACCCATTCCCCAATCTGAATCGGTGAGTGCCTTGAAGAGCGGCTGTAGCGTGTCGGATCCTCCGAGAGTGATACCATACGACGTCGTCCCACGCAGATATCGGAGAAGGTGTTTTGCTGCCGCGACATGGGGTGGTCCATAACTCGCCATGAACCTGGCAAGTTCCCTGACAGCATACGCGATGTCTGGGCGCGTGCAGGTTGCCAAGTACATACACTTGCCAACAACGGCAGTGTAAGGGAAATCCTTGACTTTCTGGACATCTTCAACGGTTGCCGGCGATAATCGTGCTCCAGGATCCATGGGGGTAGTGACAGAGTTGCACTTCTCGTAGCCAAAATCGCGTAGGATGGACTCGGTATAGGCTTTCTGGTCAAGTCGGATCGTTCGGTTGGCACGATTCCGTTCTATAGAGCATCCCAGATGCAGCTTGGGTTCGCCGTTGTCAGTGATCTCAAACTGAGATGCCAAGGCTGCAACAACAGCATCTGACTCAGCCATTGAGCTTGACGCGATGAGCATATCATCGACGCTCGTGGTAATGATGGAGTTTTCGGTGCCGTGGACACGCCGATACACGCTCCAGTCCGACTCTGTCCTCGTGAACCCAATCGCCTCGAGACGCGAATTGAGCTCAAGATACCACTGGCGACCTGCTTGCTTCAAGCCGTACAGTCCCTTCAAGAGCCTCCAAAACCCCTCGCCAACTATGGAGGGTTTGCGCAGGTAGATCTCTTCTTCAAGAGGTCCATTGAGGAAAGCAGTCTTGACATCAACTTGGCGCAAAACCATGTCATGGTCGGCAGCCAGAGCAAGCACGAAACAGATCGATTCCCATCGGGCAACCGGCGCAAAAGTGTAGTTGAAGTCCTGGCCAGGGATTTGAGTGAATCCCTTTGCCACAAGACACGCCTTGAATCTGGAGATGAGTCCTTCGCGGTCGCGTTTTATGTGCAGAACCCATTTCGACTCGACCGCCTTCCGGCCTGGAGGTAACTCTTTGACTTCGTCGTATACACCTTTGGCCTTCAGCGACTCCAGCTCTTCATAGATAGCGGCCAGCCAGTACGTCCAGTAAATCGACGACTTGGCTTCCTGAAGAGTACGAGGGTCCTTCTCGTTCGGATCATTGATGGGCTCTGTGAGTGCAGCACCTGCGAACGCGGCTTCAGCCTCAATGAAGCACTGAGCAAGCTTGGAGAAATCGCTGTCATCGCATTCGATTTCGAGTTCTTCATCATCGGACTCAAGGATGGACCGTAGGAGATTGTTCCCCCCCTCATCCGAGGTACCGACGTGATTAATGATCAAGCGTGCTGGTACACGCCTCACACGTGGGGTACGCCGTGTCGCTATAGGTCTGTCATCAGAGACATCCTCCATCTCGACATCGGTGTCTGTGGATGACTCAGGAACAGCTCGATGGCGTGCACTCTCTGTCTCGGAGGACAACCTGATAAAGCAGGTAAATATGGGGTGCTACCCATAAGAGTCGCGTTAACACGTACTCAGAAGCGGCTTGGTGGCGCGCATTACTCTCAGTGGAGGTGTCTGTCTCGGAGGACAACCTGATGAAACAGGTAAATATTGGTACGAAGACCAGAGTAGTATGAAAACGTACTCATTATGCTCAGAGGCAGGGTTATGCTCGATGGCAGATTTACGCTCAGAGGCGGTGTTGGAGCGTTGCTCCAGAACGATACGTTCTTCCTTATCACGAAATCATGGCTCCAAGTCCATGGGTATATCATCCCACAGTATGTCAGAGAGCGGCGGTGAAGGAAGAAAGTTGGGAAAACCGTGGAATTCAATGTCACGGCGTGGGCGAATAGTTCTCGAATCGGGAAACCAGATTAGGTACCCTTTCGAGTCGCGTGCATATCCAACAAAGCGACCTTCTTCCCCTCTGGGCACAATCTTCATCAGCTCGTCTGAGTCTGTTTTCCTTGCAGTGACAAGGGCGCCGAAAGGTCTGAGGTGCGACAAATCTGGTTTCCGCTTAAACCAGCCCTCGAATGGGGTGGTGTCTGATTTGAGTGATGCATGGGGAACACGGTTCTTGATGTGGACAGTGGCCTGAGCAGCCAGAGGCCAGAACCAAAATGTGAGACTGCTATCAACGAGCATTGCACGGGTCATGCGCTCAATGATCTGGTTGACGCGCTCTGCAACTCCGTTTTGTTGAGAGGCATCGGGAACGGTATGTTCGTATGTGATCCCATGCTCCTTGCAGTAGTCGCTGAATTGACCATGTATTAATTTAGGTGCGTTGTCAACTCGTAGGAAAACAATGGGGTAACCGAGAAATTTCTCAGTAGCAGTGCGGAATTCGTGGAAACATTTAAGCGCGTCGGATTTGAGTTTAAGGAAGTAAATGGCGAGGTAGCGGCAGAAGTCGTCGATGAAGGTGATAAAATATTGAAAACCCCCGTACCCAATAGGTAAAGGGCCGCAGATATCACAGTGGATCCGGAAGAGAGGGCGGTCGGCACGATTAGAAGCTTTGCGAGGGAATTTGAGCCGCTTGATATTAGCTAGAGCACATATGCGGCAGTTCTGGACTTGTACACTGTCAATCGGGAGTCCAGTGGTGGCGTGCTGAAGCCCTTTAACGTCTATATGGCCGACTAGACGGTGGTAAAACCCAGCTTCTTTGTTTCTGCGCTTTCAGTCCCAGGCCCGAAGAGTGAATCGACCGCGGGAACCATCACGGCGATCAAATCTGGAGTTTTCTCTCGCTCAGACACTTCCACTGTTTCCACGTCCATCTTGTACAAATCCCTGATGATTGCTCCAGTGGCGAAAGGGACATTCACAGCATTGAAATAGGTGATCTTTCCACTTCCCGTCTGTGTATTGACCCCTTTTGATCGAGTCTAGATCCCGAAATGAGGTTGCAACGCGCTGTTGGGATATGGAGAGCATTCGACACAGAGAAGTTTCGTTGAACGCCATCGTATGTCGACTTGAGCATTATATTCCCTTTTCCAACTGCTTGAGTTGTCAGGCTTGTCCCAAAACCGTGTACAGGCAGCGGTGTGTCAAATGCAGTATAGTCACGAAATGACTCAGCCCTGTGGAAGATATGCCGAGACGCCCCAGTGTCGTGATGAATCGAGTCGTCCTGCTCGGTGGCGGCACTGCAGACTATCGCATTCACCCTAACCTCCTCGTCAATGGCAATCTCGTCGTCATCCTCTTCCGGCAACGTCAGCATGAACGCAAATCCATCCTCCACTCTCTCGATAACCTTGTCGACGTCCTCCTCTGTGTCCTCTGTGTATTCGGCTAACCCAGCAAATCGGTTGCCAGCGTCGTTGCTCCCCTCCAGTGCCTGTTTTCGACGTGCAGCGATCCTTGCTTCCGGTGCGAGGTGGACGTCTCTCCTGCCACGAAAGCTCTCAGGATATTTCCCAGCTTTTCCTCCTCCATAAGAGAAACAGTCCACCTTGGAATGGCCCAGCGGAGTCTCACAGTACATGTTCTCGCAGACTTTACGTGGTGCGGATCGTTGTTGCTGATTATATGGAGTGGGACGCTTGTCCTGTCGCTGGTGAGCCTTATCATTCCTGCGATTGTTCTGGTGGGATGACCCGGCTGCATAGGCGCTCGGAACAGCGTCTCCAAGTCCTACATCGCGACCTTTCCCCTTTCCCCCGGTGACTAGCGCGTTGATAGATACAATTGAAGGTGCGATTCTCATCTCGACCTCCTCATGTTTCAAGCGCTGAAGGACGGCAGTAGATGTGAGTGCCCTTCCCATGTGATCGCCTTGGCGGACTTTATCGCGAAGGGAGTCGTGACAGTAGCGCCAGTCATCTGCCTGGGTCATGAGCGTGATGAGATGCTTCGCAAATTCAGCATCGGGCATCATGTTGGGGTCAGCATCTCGCAGCTTCTGGTAGAGCTGGACCATAACTTGGCGCCAGCGAACAGGGTCATCGTGAGTGCTGCATTGGTATCCAATGATCTGCTGTTTAATGGTGACAGCAGTGAGTGCGTTAGCCGGCTCATACTCGTTCTTGAGCGCTAGCCAAGCGTCGTGGGCCGACTTGCAGTCCCGAACAATGTAGAGCTTCTCGACTGGGATGGCCTTCATGATGACGGCATGGGCCTTCTTGTCGGCAGAAAGCCAAGCTTCAGCCCGCTTCCTGGCACCCGCGACAACACCTTCGTTTCCCGGCACAGTAATAGTTACTGTGGCTCCAGTGTTGTCAAGGCCCTGGATTTGTTGGCTCGGTTTGAGCTCAGGGATAGTTGGAGGGTCGTAGTCGGGGCCATCAACATATCGCCAGTAGCCTGCAGTGTCAAGCTCGAGTACAGATTTCTGCTTGAACTCGCTGTAGTTGTTCGAGCTGTCTTCCTCTTCCTTAATAGGGGTAAGCTTTATTCCCTTCCACTCCTTCTCGTTGTTGCCAGAGTTGTTCTGATTGTTCGTCATTCTGAGTATAGGATGGGTAGGTGGAATGGAGAATGAAAAATGTGGGATGTGGATGTATGGATGGGGCGAGACGAGTGTGAGAGTCGAGTTCGAGTTAAAGTTAGGTGTGCGCAATAAATTTGGTGTATGTTTAAAGCACAGCGGGGCCCATAACCTGTTAAATGAATAGTATAATATTCTGGTACAGTGAGAAACACGATAGGTATAAAGTAATAATCATCCTCATACCTGGTACAGTGAGAAACACGATAGGGGTTTCACACTGCCCCAGGAGCGTACATAAGCAATCGGTCTAGACTCAAGACGCCGAGTCAGATTCTAACATGTCCAAGTAGTTTTTTTCACTGTGCGCGCGTTGGAGGGGAATTGGGTATAGAAATGAAATGATTGAATCGACCAGCTCGACCGCAATGGCAGGCATGAGGGTAAGTGCGACGAGCCGAGGCGGTGACAAGAAACAAGTTTGACATCGGATCAAATCTTGATTCTTAACTTGATTCTTACCATCTACTATTATGCCCAAATGGTCTGGATTTGCACAATTGGTCTGGATTTCACGTTTTTCTCCCCCAGTTTTTCGTCTTTCCCCTCGGAGTTTTTTGCGGTAGACACATGTACTAGTAGACTACAGCTGTGTGAAATAACTAAGGGATACGGCGAGAGGAAGCAATCGAGAAAGACTTCCCGGTGCATCAAAGTCAGTGACGTTTTGGAAGGTGTCTAATTTCTCGCCTTGCAGGTCCCCCAATAAATCCGAAAAAAATTGAGGGCCCTTCTGTATCATGTAGAACACTTTCTATGTCCTCAGAATGTTTTTCCGGGACGGGGACGTCGCGATATGGAGGAAAGACTTTCGCTGTCACAAAAGGTCACAATCGACTTCAATCTCCGACCTGATTGACAGCACTTGCCTCTTTCGTCTCGCCACGCTCATGTCCGACCAGACGTATATGCCGTCCTCACCTTCAAGCGTCTACAGCCTCGGCTTGGATTATGAACAATCTCAACACAAGCAAGAGCTCCGCGATACCCGAGAAGCTGATATGTCTCCAGAGGAATGGCAGGCAGCAGCTGAGCAGCGCCGTTTGAAGCGCATGAAGCTGGGAATTGAGTCGCCAAATGAGTACCAGCGGGAAGTCTTCTCGTCACCCTTCAAGCAGGTTCTTTCTCCCGCGCTGAAGGTGGCCGTTGAAAGGTCAAGAAGTCCGTCACCTACTCCTCGCCGGGCATCTATGAAGTCCACCCAAAAAACACGCCGGTGTGTCGCCATGAATCTTTGTTTTCTTCGGGGTTTCTCACAAGTGATAGCCACTTTGAACCACAAGGACTTCTGGATTCACAAGCCACTTCCCAGGAAGCCGTCGACGCTCTGATTACTGTGCAGATGCGGAATCAAGAGCACGACAATGGCATTGCCGACATGACATCCCAGGATGTTCTCGACCAGCTGGATTATCGCCGGCAACCTGTGGTATATGGTAAGTGCCCGCATCCTCGTATAAATCTGTGTCTGTCACCTCCAAAATAGACCATGATATTTCGGAAGAACCAGAAGATTATGAAGCACTCCGCACGCGATGTTTTCAGGCCGAGTCAGAGCGGGATACAGCACTCATGGAGCTAACCAGTACGAGGTTTGCGTACGAAGAGGCCGTGGCAGCCAAAGACTGGGCAGAGGAGGAGATAGCACGTTGGGAACGCGCCGCTGCCGCTGCTGCGCCACTCGTACATTTATTGCAACCATATATTAACTGAAATACTAACTATTTACGGTGTTTAAAAGACTACTATGAACAAGTACGAAAGATTATGTGGACCATAAGTAAATTAATGTCCATTTTCGAAGTCGTTGTAAGTATTAAAGGGGGCATCAAAAGGTGCTAGATAATTGAGAGGAACAATAGGTGCGACGTGAGGATTAGCCATGCCAGAAGGAAGTGGTGCATGGAAGGGATGCTGAGGATATTGCCAGGAGCCGTACTGTGAGTGAATGGGAGGTGTGAATGTGAAGTCACAATTCTGCCAGGGTGAGTTTTGGAGGGTAGCAGAGGAAGGGATGTGGGATGTGGATGGCTCGGCATCGTGTTGGTCCCCAGGAGCAGTCGGAGTGGTGGTGCGACGTCCACGTGGTGCGCGAGTAAATAGGCCGCGATACCTATCACTGTCGCGCTCGGCCGGATGATTATCGAAGTAGGCGGTAATGCGATCCAGCAACTTTGCCTTTGTCCCGTCCTCAGCGAGCTTCAGTGTCCATGCAATATTCAGGAGGTCGTCCTTGGATTTGGCGGAGAGGAGGCCGGTGAAAGCGGTGCTAGGGTCCCAATTGCGACGATTCTCTTGCCGAGAATTCTCCTTCTCTTGACGACGCTGTACCCCATCTCTCTTGTCCTGAGCCTTCTTTGTTCTCTCAGCGTCCTTCTCAGCTGCCAGCCTCCTGCCTTCTGCAGACGTCAATACCTGTGCCTCAATGTTTAGCTTCCGCTTCTTGCTTGACCGGCGATCCCGCTCATTTAATTTTCGCTTTTGAATCGCCAGCTCTGACTCCATCATCCCCACGTGCGCTTGCAACCCCTCTACCTCGCTTTCAAGGCGCTGGATTCGCGCAAACAGGACAGGGTCATAATAGAAGTGGGTTGGTGCGAGTGGTGATTGGCTGCTGCGAGATGAACGAGTCGAAGGAGAGGATGAAGCGAGGGATGAGGTGGCTGTGGGTAGTGCGGAAATGATTGCTGTCGTGCTCGTGGATGTGGGGGCGCGGACGGGGAGGGAGGCGGGAGGATCCTGGGCACGTCTATGTGGTGGTGCAGCCTCCTTTTCTCTGTCCGAATCCGAATCTGAATCCGAATCCGAGTCTGAGTCGGAGTCTGAGCTGCTATCGGAGTCGCTACTGTAATCGGCGCTAGCGGAAGGCGGTGGGAAAATAGGTATGGTGGGGGAGTACTCGGGAAGGTCAGGGACATCGCGAGCTTCAGTTGAGTATGGAATGCTCGGAGCGTAGTCTTCCGCAGTGAAAATGTGACAGTTAACTGGCCAGATTCCACTCTTCTTGAAGGCAGAGATAATAATGGACGGTCGGAACGTTTCGTCCCGAACACCCATATACTCCTTAACAAAATCCTCCTTTCGCATCTCTGAGCCGGTAAGAATGACAATGTCGTCGCAGAGGTCGGTCTATTTCCGAGAGAAAGGGCCAAAGATACCGACGTCGAGAGGCTGCAGCTTGTGGGTCGTGTGCGGGGGAAGTAACAGGACGATGATATTATGCTCTTCCGAGAGGTCAATGATCGTGATGGTCTCGTGCGATCCGTGGCCATCAAGAATGAGAAGAATGGGCTTCCCAGACTTGTTGCGAGCGGTCGCCTGGGGAATGAATGAGAGCCGGAACCATTCCGAGCCAATGAAATCATCGGTCCAGCCGTTTGGGGACATCGCGATGCTGAATGATAGGTCAGAATAGGAAATCGCGGAGGACAAGAAGACGTACATAATGTCATCGTCGTAGTCAAACCATTCTGCACATCGAGCCGTCCCCGAAAAAACAAACCCAGGTTTGAGTTTGCTGCCATCGGCGCACACTGCTTCAATAATAGTGATAAGCTCCAAGTTTGCACTCCGGTGCTTGTACTTGGTGCGTTGTTTGTGCGAGTAAAGGTACTTCCGCCGGCTGGCCTTCTTCCCACCACCTCTCTGACAGCCCTTCTCATCCATGTTGTAAACATTTTCGATCGGGATGTCGTGCTCTGCGATGACAGCGGCGAGCTTGTCAAAGAAACGGCCGACGACAGGCTCGTTGAATGCCTTCGCACGCTTTGGATCGAGGCCCGATGAGATGAAGAAACCGATGGGAGGATGTCGTTTAAGGAAGTGGTAGACCCAGTTACGGCTGGGCTTCTTGTGCTTGGGATGCAGGTGCTGAGCCCGAGCCCGGATCGTCTTTTTACACAAAGGAACACCAGTCTCCCCGAGGTGCTCCACCCATTTGGAAAGGACATGTTCCACGGGGGGGCTGAGGAACTGATGGGCTTGTCGAGCCTCCGAGCGGGATTTGTGAATATTATTGAAGCGAGCGTGCAGAGTAGAGTAAGGAATGCGAAAATCGCGGGCAGTCTGCTTGATGTTCGGTTTGATGCCATTCTGCTTCTGCCGCAGAAGCTGCGCACATGCGCCCTTGATCTTTTCTTCGACATCGTCGGATGACGGACGTGCCGGCATGCAGCACGTCAGTGGGAAGCGTCAACAAAACGCGTTGGCACTTGTTTTGACAGGTGCCAACGCGTGTGTTAAGCGAGCGGAGTTTCAATTTGTCACGCTCTAGAGATCTCCCCTCTAGAACGCGACGTCCCCGTCCCGGAAAAACATTCTGAGGACATAGAAAGTGTTCTACATGATACAGAAGGGCCCTCAATTTTTTTCGGATTTATTGGGGGACCTGCAAGGCGAGAAATTAGACACCTTCCAAAACGTCACTGACTTTGATGCACCGGGAAGTCTTTCTCGATTGCTTCCTCTCGCCGTATCCCTTAGTTATTTCACACAGCTGTAGTCTACTAGTACATGTGTCTACCGCAAAAAACTCCGAGGGGAAAGACGAAAAACTGGGGGAGAAAAACGTGAAATCCAGACCAATTGTGCAAATCCAGACCATTTGGGCATAATAGTATCTCGAACCCTTGCATCGATTGATTCTATGCTGTGGCGACTACTCGAAAAACCGAAAGAGACCTCCACTTGATCAACTCGTATTGAGGTCGGCTCGTTTGCTGGTCGGTGTCAATTGAATGTGCTTTCCAGCAAGCGATGTCACCGCGAATGTTCGAACGACACGATGATGCGCAGCCTGAGGCCACTCGTCCATCTGCTAGTTGTCTGCTAGAGTGATTCTGTTACTCCGAGACAGATCTTATACACATAGCTCCGGTAAGTATCAGCTGTAAGTATTCGAAGTAAACTTACCGTAGATGCGGAATCGTGATGTTCGAAGCTCCCTCAACTTCGAACAGTGCATGGATCAGAAACGCCTTCTAAAAGACCAGATCTCCCCCCATCTGCGGACCGAAACAAAAGAGTTACCTGCTCCGAGCTGTCGCTAACTTGGAGCGTTCTCCTCCGGTAGCCTCCGGTTGTGTTTAAAAGTATGCTACATACCCTGGGGCCGAGCAGCGCGGTGTTACCAGCGGAACTGAGGCAATACTAAACGCTACTGTTTATAAATACCCCCACCGCAGGTTGCTATTCCGCCTGGATACTTCCTCAAACCGGCGTTCCTAAGCGGGACCGTGCCGTGTAATACTACCTACCTACCTACCTACCGCCACCCGGTGCTGTTCGTTCCGGGACCTGCTACGCGAGCCTCACACGCATGGTCCTGCCCTTGGCCCATCGCGCCGCCGCCGGATCAGCGTTGCCCAGGTGCCAGAATTCTGGCAAGCCATAGATAGGATGCCAGTTCTAAGCGGGCTACTCTTGACTATAACTCCTCGGCCTACATCACGCCTCATGTCTGACATGCACTTGTTCGTTAACGTTGGTATCAAGTTGGCGTGGACAAAGCGAGGCATCGGACGTGGAGAAGCCAGATAAGGTTGGCTACCTGCTTCTACCTGTACCGTTTTCGTGCGCTGATTCTAACCACCTCCTTTCTTGATCCCAATATCAATCCCGTCAACTGTCTGGACCACACAAGGACCACAAGTTATTCATCTGGAACTTCCTATGACTTACGAAATTAATATCATTCGTACCGGTAGGCGGGTGTCGATGCGTCCACGCTGCCAGTCAGACTCTCCATGATCTCCGTCGTCGTGATGCTCGGCAGGTGCGTATGCCAATGGGAACGTTTTCGGGATTTGCGCTTTCCCGCGCGCGGTGCAAACAGTCCGAGTCGGATCGACTTTCTGCTCACACCTAATTATAAGTACTCGGATGCCAGTGAGTGAAGAACTGGCGGCAACTGCTGTGTTGAGAGTGTTCTGCTATGTATGTGGTTTTCCTTCGAGCTATGTGTTCGTCTCTTTTCTGTAGACCGTCGACGCAGCACGTTGAGATAGCAATTTCATCGTTTTGAACCAGAAGACAATTATCGAACAGAGCAAAAATGATAAGCTCTCCTGCTCGCCACAGATGGGCTTTAGCCGACACACCGAGCCAACCGCAATTTGAGACTCGAGAAAAATCATGGAAGAATACCGGGTAGGTTCAGCTGTCATCTTCACATTCTCGGAATTGGGTTTGCTGTTCCTGTTGGTTTGTTCAGCTTAGTATTCTGGGCGGCGATTTATTCTTCTTGAATCTTCATGCGTTGTGTTCCAAGTCCAGCTTCAGTTCGGACAACCTGCAACTGGATCTGCCTGGATTATTTTTCTGGCGGGATTATTGACAATGGTGATGCATCGAATACACGCGGGGACATGCGATCTGATGCACTTTCCGCATTGAACAAATTTAAACCGACGATGCGCGATTCTCAGGATATTGAATGGCTTTCCTACTTAGGGCTCGTTTGAAGACCATTTCGATGGACATCAATAAACCAACTACCTATGTGTAGGTGAATGTAATATGGATTCTGTGAGCTAATTTCTACAACACTCGTAAATCGTATGTTTAGAATCTAGATCAGTAAACACGGCCTCCATTATCATCCCGAAAAATATTTCACCAGGCAGTACAAAGCACACCGATGAAGGCCTCCCACCGCGAAAGTAAAATACAAGACAAACCCACTTCTGACACCTGAAAAAAGAAAGTTAGCGGCCGCACGATCGCAAAGGCCATTATTGTGCGGGAGCAGCACCATTGGAAACAAGGGACGGAGAGCACGTAAAACAAGTTAGTCTCCCGCGGAAGCAAATACAAAGTCCCGGCGGCGGGGATTCCCTGCTGACCCGTCAGTGCCGGCATTGAATTTAATTGACGAACGGCGGTCTAAGCGGAATATTGATTAAAACAAGGGCGACCGCCGACCGGTGAATAAATCAATATGATACTGAACAAGGTTTCTTTTCAAACTGCTGTGGCCCCTGTAAATGCAGATCGCAGTGATTGCACCGATCGGAAGCCTCATGCTAAACGTTAATTGTACGTGCGCCAGTCTCATAAATCAACCCCTGGGTGGATTATTACCTCGCCGGTGAGTAGATTAATTCCGTTTTTGACAGACATCCGAGTCGCTGCTCCATACTAGATGGGGCGGACCAACCTGCGCTGGTTCCAATCGGTGTGGGCCATGCTAACTAAATGGGGAGGGCAAAGCAGCCTATGTAGGCCGGAGAAAAGACAAAGGATCGCTCGATGCGGAGGCAAACTATTGTCTGCCCTCGCGGAACTCGGTGCGAAAGCCGATAAACATTCTCCCCGAAATGCGGACGCCGCCGTGGCGCGCGGCCATACGAATAAACATTGTGGAATGTGGCGTGCAAAGTACAAAGAGCGCATCTGCGCGGAGACAAAGTACAATGGCCCGCCACGAATGCTCGTGTTAATGTATGAGTGTCGGCATCTATTGTCCTCTGAAGGGTCCAAACAATGCTTGTTCCCGATTCGGCTCCTTTTGTTCTCTGCCTCCGTCATCTAATCTAATCATTGACAGCGGCGATGCGGTGCGATTAGATTAGATTTTCAGTGATGCCGTCAGGGTTCGGCTTCTTCCTCTAACCCAGCTAACCAGTGCTGGCAAGTGAGTCTGGGCGGTGCGCGTTCACGTCCACGTCAAGCCAGTACAAAGTGCGGTCGAGGCTCGATACGATACTGACAGTGCAGTCAAATGCGATATAACAACGAGGGGCCAAGATTGGGGCGAGACTCAGACCAGGCACACTCAAAGCGGTGCTGGGTGCGACGTCGTGCGGTTGATTCGAGAGTTTGGGGCTAATTTGAGCCCTGCTCTCGATCCGTTTGGTCAGGGCAATTAACGCCCATGTGAAGATAGGAGCTCAGTGCGTGGAGCTCGGAATGAAGGTTCAGGGCAGCAACTCTCGACGGGTGTGTTCCTTGGTTTCCTTGGTTTCAATTTGACGGCCATCCAGGTTGAGAGCCAAGACAGGAGTGTCACGTCTGGTTCACGTCTCATTCACACCTAGGTAGCGTGTTACAATTCGTTCAATTGATCCGTAACTAAAGATATGTTTCAAGTCGGTCAATTCGACAATTTGTGATTTGTGATTGTGTTCACTTCAAACCCCATATAAATTTAACCAACTTGCACCGCATCAACGCTCCTGTGGAAGTTGACTGAGCATCGGGTAAAGTGGGAGAACAAGATCAATGCAGTGTATGCACAACGTCGGGTTGAGTCGGGAACAGTTGGAGTCGGATGCGATCGACGATACGTCCGCAGCTCACGCCTCATTTTCTTGAGACACTCATGGTGAGACTTTTTTGCGGAGGTCTCAGTTGCTCGTGATTTGGTTCTGCTGTTCAATTAGTTCAACTCAACAGTGAAATCAAACTCCCAACTTGCACCGCATTGCTGCTCCTGTTTGTGTCAGGCTGGAAATATTTTTGTCAAGGCAATTCAGTACGTCGTCTACGAAGGGTGGAGTGGGTTGCCTTTCAGAATTAAGTTGAAGTGACTTATGCGACGTTGGATTTATTTGACAATGCACATATTGATTATCATATCATTCGAAACTGAAACTGAAGTTCCAATTGGTTGCCGTACCTGGCCTTATTGGCTACGTGGTAGTACTCTAGATAAACTAGCAGGAGTTAAGTAACGGTAGCTAATGGAGAAGTACATGGGGATACAGTTTTATCACAGTGAGAGAAGAGGAGATGTAAAAGTAGGGCGCACATGGGGAAACAAATCATCCTCCCGCCAGTATCACCCGCATGCTGATTCTTGGCGTAGGGTCCCCTGTATTCATGGTACATGCAATCCTATCTCAAGTTGGAGCACCGCTCCATTGTAATATCCTTGAACTCATTCTATTTCTGACTCGGAGCGCCGAGATCTCGAGATATGTCAATCCGAAACTCGGTGGAACCCACAGAAGATGAAATATGAATGGTTGAGAGGGATTTTCTAGATTGGATTTGAAGAAGAACAATGAATGGTTCAAGCGCAAGCTACCACAAAAGTCTGCGGGACAAAGTTAATTTGAGAACAATAAAAGGTTCATTGTTCCCCGGGGTGAATCGATTATTCCATTTCAAAATTGGACAGTTTAAACATACACGGGAACGGCCTGATTCGATGAATGATACATACTGGAAGACAAAGGAAAGCCGGATGTAGAGACAAAGTGCTATCAGCGCCAAGTTGTGAGTTAGGAATAGCATGGAATGGAAACGAGGTCGCGAGGGTCCACGCTCTGCTGATGCGGAGCCTTGCAAAGTACAAAGGCGCGAAAGTTAATTATCATTGTTCTCCAAGAGCCAATTCAGATCGATCGACGTGAGAGCGTCGCGAGCTCGAGGGTCTAAGCGAGAAGTACAAGAGACGCTGATCGAGCTATCCGAGTCATATCACATTATCATTGTTTTCCGTCTTTCAGTGATTTATAACTTTCGGTGAACGTGAGAGCGTCGCGAGGGTACAAGGTTATCAGCCGACGCGGAATCTGGTTCAAATTTTGGTCCAAGCGTTCATCCTTACGCGGAAGCAAGAGTACAAGGGCGCGGAGGCTGATTATCACTGTCCTCCATTAACTTTCGGTCAATGTGGTAGTCGAGAAGGTCTAAGCGAGCAGAATAAAGAATCGCCTAATGCGGAGACAAAGTACAAACGGCGCTGATGCACATTGCATTGTCCTTCAATCCGTGGGAGCCCGCCGGCGTCTATTGTCTTGCAATTGTTAGTAGCTCAAATTGATTATTGTTTTGTTCCGCATTTGGTTTAGGCCGTCTTCAGCGTTTTGTTCTGCCTCCGCAAATCGCGATTTGTTCCGCGCGATTACTCTCCGCACATGGGGCGGTGCGATTAGATTGCGGGGGTGATCGGATGTTCTTGCCGAAAACGTGCGAGCGCAGTGACGTCACCACTTCCGGGTTTCAATTCCTCCCGACTCCGACCTCAGGCTGGCGGTGTATGTCCAACGGGCGCGGGCGCGGTTGGGCTCATATGCGGTTAGTATGACGGGGTCGGGCGTCGAGATCTGTGTAATAAATATACCGAGGTGGGTATGGTTCAGACTCGGAACTGAAATTAGGGGAAAGACATAAGCTTAAGGATAGGAGGATCAGTGCGGTGCCTGCGCATACATCTGCGTGCGACGTCGGGCGTGCGGTTCAACTGTCCGGATAAACTTGTTGCCATATCTGCATACACTGACATGAATGTTCAGTTCTGGAGCGGCCGCGAATGCGTGAAGTTGAGGAGCATGGTCACTCCTGTTCTAGATTTGTCCGCGGCAAGAGGAAGGGGAGTGTGACATCGGGCATTGGCATGAACGAGTTCAAGTGCGCATATGCATGCAGCTCCAGCTCATGATCATAATGATTGCACTTAAATTACAACAATGATACAATTCAACCACCCCGTTGCTAGCCGGATAACATAAAACTTTAAAATACTGCATCTCGAAGTTGGAGCGCAAAGATCGAAGCAATGCATTTCGGATGACCGGTGAATAATTTAATCGGCCCTGTTCGCACTTTGCCCGATAATTTCTGTGAGCGCCGAATGTTCGCGGTCCAACTCGGCCGTACGCGTAAAATATTATTACCTCCACCTCTATCTCCGTCTCCGTCGTTCCGTTCACCTTGACCCGGTGCGTAAAGCACAAACCGTCAGAGCGGTGTAGTCTGTCAAGTCGGGCTAACATTGAGTCCCGGTGAATAAACATTCCACTGGCAGTTGACGCGCACAGCTTTGATACGCCCGCCTGCCAATGCTTCGAATCACTGCGGGGACATGGATTTATAATTACTTGATTCCGTCTCATTCCGAGTTGACGGCCCGGTGGGTAAATACTAAAGATTAGAGAGGGGTGCAGTGCATGTCGAGGGCAGGGGCATTGTGCATTGCATTTATGACACGCTCGCCGAAAACCTTATGGAGTTGAACAATGGGTGAGAACCTGAAGAGAACTGCGGATGCGTGTGACGTGAAAGTCACAGTTGAACTGTCAACTCGGCGCAGTGCTCATACAAACCTAAACTTGAAGAGAAGACCGCACTTCGGAGCGGGGCGGTGCAACACCTTCAACATAGACATAATTTATTGATATACAGATATTGATACACAGAATCATTGCGAGCACTCGGCGCAATTGCAATTGCAATGTATGTATTTATGTAGACCAAGTGCAAGACCAAGACCGACCATCGAGGTCCGTGATTTCGCTCAGGCCCAGGCCCAGGACCGCACCACCGTCCACTGTTAAATTTAAATTTATGCCACGGTGATTTTGGTCGAAGACTCGAAGCGATGCTCCAAGTGGCAGGCTGATGATCCTGTCAACACCGCTCGCAACCGGGGAGATATGCATATGAGGGGAGATGATGAGAATCATGGGCTGGGCGCTGATGTTGAGCGGAGATTAGATTCGGAATACATAAATATTCGGCGTCGGTGTTCATCTTTGTGCGAACACAATCAGAGATGGTTTTCAACTTTGTGCGAACCCTGCTGTATCAGAGATTGGGACTATTCGGTGTTCGACTTGAATTTAAGTTGGTGCGAACCATATATCTAAATCAGAGATTACTCTGGACCGTGAACGAGCTGGTCAAAGGGGAGTTGGTAGTAAATAAGTACATAATAATGTGCGCGGTCTTCGAGAGTCCAATCAGTGGAGATTGGATTGGATTGGTGATAGTATTCGGAACGACAAAGCCTGAAATGTATAATTATTTATGGAGTCGGTTCTCTCAGACCTCTACTTGTTCCGTGATTCAACAGGGATCAGTTGGAGATCTGGGAACTTCCTTCCCGCCGACTCCTGGTGCGAATATTAATCGTGCGACGTGAATAAAGGTGAAATAGATAGATCGCGGGCCCAATCTTCTCCAGTGATTCCTGTAAATTTATTTCAGAGCCAGCGTCGACGATCATTAATACTGACAGCTCAGCGCTCCGCTGCACACGACTCCGACTCCGACTTCCTTGGTAGCATGCTGCAATTCGTTCAAATTGATCCGTATGTGTTTCAAGTTGGTCAATTCGACAATTTGTGACTGTGTTCACTTCAAACACTTCAAACACCATAGAAATTTAACCAACGCACCATCTACGCTCCTGTGGAAGTTGACTGAACGTGGGAGACACGATTAATGCAGTGCATGCGCGACGTCGGGAACAGTCGGAGTCGGACTGCGGTCGGCGGTGCGTCCACAGCTCAGACTTCATTTTTCTTGAGACACTCACACCCAACGTGGTAAGGTTTTTCTGCGGAGGTCTCAGTTGCTCGTGATTGCTCACAGTTACATCCAACATCCGTGATTTGCTTCCGAAGTCCGTGCGCCGCATTGATGTTCCTGTTTGGGCCAGGCTTGGAAATATTTCTGTCAAGCCAATCGGTGTACGTAGTCTACGAAGGCTGGAGTGGGTATACCTTTGGGAGTTGAGTTGAAATTAATTATGCATCTTCGGATTTATTGTCAAGTTAGAATTACGAGCGCGACCGCACCTGGGCAGGGAATAACTTTTCATATCATGACTAAAGCATACACATGGATGGTCCTCCTGTAAGTATCTTCCCGCCCTCCGCGCGCTGATTCTTGGCGTAGGTCCCCTGTATTCATGGTACATGCAATCCTATCTCACGCTCCATTGTAATATCATTGAACTCATTCTATCGCTATAAGACTCGGAGCGCCGAGATCTCGAGATATGTCAATCCGGAACTCGGTGGAACCCACAGAAGATGAAATATGAATGATTGAGAGGGATTTTCTAGATTGGATTTGAAGAACAACGAATGGTTCAAGCGCAAGCTACCCAAAAGTCTGCGGGACAAAGTTAATTTGAGAACAATAAAAGGTTCATTGTTCCCCGGGGTGAATCGATTATTCCATTTCAAAATTGGACAGTTTAAACATACACGGGAACGGCCTGATTCGATGGATGATACATACTGGAAGACAAAGGAAAGCCGGATGTGGAGACAAAGTGCTATCAGCGCCAAGTTGTGAGTTAGAGTTAGGAATAGCATGAAATTGAAGAAGCGAGGTCGTAAGGTGAGCGCTCGCTGATGCGGAACGGAGCCCTGCAAAAACAAGGCGCGGAAGTTAATTATCGAAGAGCCGATTCAGATAAATATTTCGGTTGACGTGAGATCATCGCATCGCGAGGGTCCGAGCGAGAAGTACAAGGAGCGGCATTGATCAAGCTATCCCATTGTTTTCCCTCTTTCAGTGATTTTGAACTTTCGGTGAACGTGAGAGCGTCGCGAGGGTAAGTTATCAGCCGACGCGGAATCCAATTTCATCCATACGCGGAAGCAAGAGTACAAGGGCAGAGGCTGATTATCATTGTCCTTCATAAACTTTCGGTCAATGTGGGAGCAGTCGAGAAGGTCTAAGCGAGCAGAATAAAGGATCGCCCAATGCGGAGACAAAGTACAAAGGAAGGGCGCGCTGATGCATTGTCCTTCTTGAATCCGTGGGAGCCCGCCGGCCTCTATTGTCCCACTCAATTAATTGTGGTTGTTGCTTTGTTCCGCATTCGATTTAGGCCGTTTCGGCGTTCTGTTCTGCCTCCGCGAATCGCGATTGTTCCGCGATAAGATTACTCGGCGGTGTGATTAGATTGTGGGGCTGATCGGATTTTCTAAGCTCAGTGACGTCACCACTTCAATCGGGTTTCGATTCCTTCCGACTCTGACCTGTGCGTGTCCAGCTGGCACGGGCACGGTCGGGCTTATATGCGATTAATATGACGAGGACGGCCCTCGAGATGAGTAATAATAATAAGGACCAGACTCGGAACTGAAATTAGGGGAAAGACATAAGCCCAAGGACAGGAGGATCAGTGCGGTGCCTGCACATACATCGGCGTGCGACGTCGGACGTGCGGTTCAACTGTCCGGAAAAACTTGTCGGCCTATTTTTGCGGTCGCGGCAGCTCCAAATGAACTGAATTTCAGAGTATGTGTGAAGTTGAGGAGCATGTCCAGGCCCTGTTTGCCCCTGTCCGTGCCAAGAGGAGGAGGAGGGGTGCGACATCGGGCATTGGCATGAACGAGTTCAATGGCGCATATGCATGCAGCTCCAGCTCATGATCATAATGATTGCACTTGAATTACAACAATGATAAAATTCAACCACCCCCTTGCTAGCCGGATAACTTGAAACTTTAAAATACTCCGTCGAGCGCAAACGTCAAAGCAACGCACCTCGGATGTCTGATGAATAATTGAATCGGCCGTGTTCGCACTTTGCCCGAGAATATTTATGAGCGCGGTCCAACTCGGCCGTAAAATAGTATTACCTCCATCTCTATCTCCGTCTCCGTCTCCGTCGTTCCGCTCACCTTGACCCGATGCGTCGTCAGAGCGGTGTCTGTCAAGTCGGGTCAATGTTGAGTCCCGTGAACAAACGTGGCACATATTTCTACATTTCGAACCTCACTGACAGCTGACGCGCACAGCTTTGATCCTCCCGCCTGCTTCGATCACTGCGGGGTCGGGGATTTATAAATTAATATTACTTGATTCCGCAATGATTCCGAGTCGACGGCCCGGCGCGTAAGTACTCAAGAGTGAAGAGGGGAGCAGTGCATGTTGAGGGCAAGGGCATTGTGCATTGCATTTGTCGACACGCTCGCAGAAAACCTTATGGGGTTGAACAATGGATGAGAGCCTTGGGGAACTGCGGATGCCTGTACAAGCTGTTGCCGCGGAAGTCACAGTTGAACTGTCAACCTGAATAGCGTGCTCAAACTCAAACTCACAATAAGACCGCAGTTCCGGGCAGTGCAACACTTCAACATAGACTTGCGCATGCAATTTAGACATGCATATATTGACACGTCTAGAATCGTCATTGCGAGGAGATAGCATGCGCATTGGGCAATATTAATGTATAGACCGAGACCGACCGACTACTATCGAGGTCCTAGGCCCGCGCCACCGTCCATGGTTAAATTATGCCACGCTGATTTTTGTCGAAGCGGTGTTGAATGGCAAGAGGATCATCGATCATCAGCCTGGGTCCTTGGAGCACTGCTGTGAGTCATACAGCGTATGTGTGGGGAGATAATCGCGCCGCCGCCTGTCTGTCTGACAATCAGAGCATCGTACTATAATCAACGGAGATTCGTAGACTAGAGTCGGAAGTATGAATTCTTCAGAGGCGATGGAGATCTAATGGGTCCGGTGTTCAAAACCCTAAATCAGAGATTAGTTGGAAGGACCAAACTTGTCAAACTATTCAACCTTTCAAAGGAGATGGACATGGAACCGGTACCCAACTTGGAGACCAACCCTAAATCCTAGATCAGGCTGAAGAGTCATCATCATCATTCTGAACGAAACTTAGTTGGTAGGTATGTAGATCAAGTGAAAATCAACCTCGGTGCGGAAAGTCGGAATCGGTCCATCGGGACAGATGGTGAGCGCTGGGCGCAGGTGAGAAGATTGGGACTGAAATCTGCATCTGCTCCAACTCGAAGTTCTAATTTAATTTAATTTTCGCACCGACTCCGAGCCCACTTGTTGGATCGATCGCCTTGGTGAATCATAGGTCCTAGAGTCATAGAATCAGTACCTATCGCGCCAGGGAGATGTGGAAGATGAATGGAGATGGAGATAGAGAATAATGGACAGAGAACAAGAATGATAATGGTGTCCAACAGGAGAATGTATGGCGCTACAATAGAGACAAAAACAAGGACGAATAAATAATGACCATTGTACGACGCAATAAGTATTACAATGCAAGGATGAGGGGAAAATGATGATGCACAACGGTTATGCCGACCAGCACAACGACACAAGCGACCCACCAAGTTGGCGGGTTATATAAGGAAGAATGCAAACACTGGAATAAACGCATAACGAGAAAATCTCGCGAAAAGGGTGCGGATGATGGAACCAGATAACCAGAGCAGAGTCGAGATGGAGATGAGAATGGACGTCACGTCACGGTGGCGCGACGATGATGCGGCACCAGAATAAAATGCGCAATAAAACATAATGCAGCCTACGCACACGTCTGTCAAACGGCTCAACTATGTAATCTGGTGTGCGGGCGGGAAAGGTAAGCGAGAAAGACGTACTTTACTTCCGCACAGACAATGGAACGGGTGCGGACTCTACAGATAACGCCACTTCTTGTCGACCTCTATGTCCTGTGTCACTATGCCTCGGGCCGCACACAGAGGGAACACAACTAGCATAGAGGCGGATATTTCGTCCAAACGTGCACGCAAAAAGATGGCGTCCGTCTCACTGGCTGTGAGGTGCGCGATTTCAAGTCGTTGGAGTGATGGAAGGGGCGAAAGTACGCTATCAATTTCTGACCAGATTAAAGGAGAGTGCACGGGTCGGGACGGCGATCTTGCAGAGACGAAAACCGTGACAGATTCCAATGACAGCGAGAAGTGGGCCTTCTTCAAGAGGGATAACGTTGGGCCAGGGCCGGCCTGGATATGTAGTGCTTGAAGTCGTGTGTTGCGTTTTAGGAAGTCGGGAGAACAGGCCGCATGAAAAAATTCTATTTTTCGTTTGGGATAATGTCACCGGTAAACGAGTAACTCAGTAAAAAGTAAACATACCGGCTAAGGGGGAAGTTGCATTCCATATATCAAAGGTCAAGGCCAACGACGTTAACGATGGACCAAGGCTTCGAATATATTGAGAAGCAGACTCGATAGGTGCCCTCTGCATCGCAAATGGGAAGTATAGCTGCAGTTCTGAAATGATGACGCTGCTCCCCTGAATCCATTCAAAGAGCGGTTCAGGGCAGAGGACTCTAAAGTTGAGAAACCGCAGTGTGCCCGCAGGTCGGGAATTCGGCTCAGGCGGTGTCCTATCCATCCAATCCTCCGACAGCCAAAGTTTCAATCGCTCTAGCGCTGGGAAGGCGGCGATACTTTTAAGTGCATCGGAAAGTTTGAGCTTCCATTGGCCAACAAGTTCGAAATGCGTGACTCCGCGAAGAGCCAGGCAAGCCAGAGGTTCCGACGGGGCACTGGTCCAACGATACACTAGAACAACGGTATGGATGGAAGAAGGAAGGTGTTTCGCAATCTTTGGGAACACTGTGTTCATCCAACGATTTTCTGCGATACCGTCGCGGAATTCTAGTTCTCGGATAAATGGGAGGAAGGTGAGGCGCTGTGGCCGCTTGAATAGTTTAGCGAAGCCGTGGGCGGTGTACTGTCTGACGTGCACCCTGTAGAACAGGACTCGTCGGCTGGAAGGGACCCAGTCCCTGCAGACAAGAGCGCATTTTGCGACATGCGTGGCGGTGGATTTGTCCAAATAGTTTTCTTCGCCATGGGTGGGTTTGAGCAGAGTTGGATGCAGAAAGGAAACAATAGAATCGACTAGTTCGACCGGAATGGTAGGCATGACATCGAGCGCTGAGCGTGTGTTGACGAAAGACAAGTTGTTTGGTTAGGCTTGACAGATGCTGTCAAATTCTTTGGATCAAAATTTGCCAGAAACTTTGGTCTGCTCGCGGTGCTAGTTTTCCTTATGCTTGAATTTTAGCCTGCATTACTGCTTCTACTCTCTCTCACCCGCGTTCTAAATACTCCGAGTGTCACACCGAGCTCGCAGCGAGTCGCAGGTCTTTCTTGAATGCAATCCACTTGCGTTTTTGACCAATGCCTGTCGCTTATCATGAATGTGCACTATAATTCGACAGGTTGCGGAAAGGCAGTCGATTTCTTCACCGTTCTGCCGTCGGAATGGCGTCAGTTCCGTCGGACTCCTACTCTGGATTCTGGAATGCTGCTCGCCACTATTGACATTGGCTCATTGGACTCTGTCGCGATTTTTTTTGGTTAAAGCTGGATGATAACTCATTCATGTTGCCCATCCATGTACATGTATCGCTTTTATTCAATTTCTGGCAACGGCTACTGAGTCCTTTGACGACCTTTGCACCCGTGTCCACATCACCGTCGGAACTCGGGACAATATGAGCCGATCAGGATAAATAGCTCGACTTCGACCAACCTTTTCACAAGCCATGTCCCCAAAAGTTGTGATCGTTGGTGCTGGGTACAGTTACCGCCGTTGCTGACGTTCTTACTCGCTCATCTTCGACACCAGGATCGGAGGAGTGGGCTTCGGAATTGCGCTGAGGCGACAGTTAGGATTTGACGATTTCATCGTAAGCCCTTCCTCATTCCTGAGAGACATTTCGCTGATTTTTTGGTAGATATACGAAAAAGGCTCTGATATAGGCGGAACGTGGAGGGTCAGTTAACCTCGCCTCTTACTCAGCCACTCTCATACATACTTCGCAGGAAAATATATATCCAGTTCGCTCAGACTTTTGTTCGCATGTACAACGTGCTAATATGCTTCAGGGCGCTTCATCAGACGTTGGAATTCATTTTTATTCGCTCTCGACAGATCTTAATCCTGACTGGCCATCTACACATGGTTCCCAAGAGCAAATCCTTGATTACTGGCGCAAACTGGCAACGAAATACGAAGTGTATCCTCGCGTCGTCTTCAATCGTATGGTCGTCTCGGCAGAATGGAGTGCCAAGGAGCAGCTATATCACGTCATCACGAAAGACGTTGAATCGGGTGCAAGGTTCTCGACCACCGCCAAGATCCTCATTTCCGCACTCGGGTTGCTCCATGTACCGCGGCTCCCGAGTATTCCGGGTATCTCTTCTTTCAAAGGCAATATGTTCCACTCCGCCCGGTGGGATACTGGCGTGGATCTGCGCGGAAAACGGGTCGCAGTGATCGGGAATGGCACTTCGGCGTGAGTGAAGTACAACAAATGCTGCGATCTTTTGATACAAACCTCTTCTGTTTACAGGGTACAATTTATTCCATTGATCTCGGAGGATCCAACTGTGCAAATCACTGAATTCTGCCGGACACCAAACTGGTTCACCCCGCCGGTCACCATTTTTATTCTCGTTCCATTCGCGAGAATGCCTGACGGATTGAACTTAGATTCGTGGTGATTTCAGTCCACGGTGGAGGTGGGTATTTAAACACGTACCGCTGGCGATCAGAATCTACAGGTTATTTCTATACCTCCAAGTGCGCATTTCGCTTCTTTGACAAAAATCCATTGAATATTTATTTATCCAGAGCGAGATGGTTTACTTCACCATTTTCGCAAATAAACGTATTCGTTCCAAATACAGTGTCGTGCGTTCAATCTTCTAATTTCATGGATCACGCTAATCTCCACTTGCCGTTGCATCATCAGTTTGCCAAACAATATATCATGCGCACGGCGCCGAAAGAGAACCACGAGCGCCTTCTTCCGGACTATGGTATGTTGGAATCATGCATCTCTGATCGCTGTGACGTTGTATGAGCAGCTTTGGGTTGCAAACGCATAGTATTCGACCAGAACTACCTCGAGGCGCTGCACCGACCAAATGTGACCCTCAACTGGGATGGGATGCAGTCAATATGCGAGGACGGGATTATTACTAACACAGGTTTGACTGGGCAACAGGCATGCATGCTCTCTTCTAACAATAGCGTCCACAGGAGAGAAGCTATTATTCGATGTCCTTATCTTTGCAACAGGCTTCGCAGCAGTGAGTAAACTTGCCACAGGTCCATTTTGGTTGTTGATAAAGGCAGGACCGGTACCCGCTTAAGGTCGTTGGAGACACAGGGAAGACAGTACAAGAGTACTACGACTCTCAGGGCGGACCAAAGGCGTATTTAGGCGCCACGGTGCCTGGGTTCCCGAATTTGTTCCTTGTAGGGGGTGAGACAATCAAAATCCGCTCCACTAGATCGTTCACAAACGTTCACAGGACCAAACCTCGGCACGGGACACACCTCCGCAATTCTTACTGGAGAACTTCAAGTAAGTCACGCCTATTCTTTCGTTCCCAAGCCTGTCCAACTTTTTTTTACTAGATAGGCTACATTATGAAGTTCGTGAAGCCCATTCTCGACGGCTTGGTCTCGACATTCGACGTCACCACCCATGCGACGGACACCTATAACGACCTCATCCAACGGAGACTCGCGCGTTCTGTATTCGTGGAGTGCCAATCTTGGTACCGCACCGACGGCGATGGTAAAGTCTCAAGCGCCTTCCCGGGGCCAATGCTGCTGTATGGGTGGTGGGTCCGGCGGCCTCGTTGGGCGGATTACAATGTGAAAGCGACGACCGATCAGTGGGAGCGCAAACTGCGCCGCGAGAAGTGGATGGCTCGCTTCAGTCCGATCCACTATCTCTCCGTCCTGCTGGACTTGTTCGTGTTATGGATGAGCGGATAGCTACTCTGAACTCGATTTACTTATTTGTATTCTATATTATCTTGCCGCGCAATTACATTAAACGAAGGGGATTCTTTGCTGACAGAATTGATTCTAAGCGAGCCGCTGCAAGCGCAAGTGAGCCTGCGTGCGCAATATGTAACTGTCTGTGTATGATCCAGTTCTATCCAATGTCAATTGACAAATTTAGGTCATAACCGTGAATGTCAAATTGTAGTTGATTTTGGATGTCTATCACTTCACCCTTCAACCTTAGGGCGCCACTTGGACGTTATTCAACGGTCGTCCTGGACGTCGACGATCGCGACTTGCTGGTATAATTTGGATCTGACTGGCATATGTATGGGAAATTGAACTCAGACCCGAACGCATAGATTCCCCATCACTTTATCCAATTTTACTCTCAATAAAAAAATCTTCGCAACAAACCGGTAGGTAGGTAGCATTACACGGAGATCTAGGACGGAAATCTCATTGTCGCAATCCTGAGCCAGCGGCGTCTTCATGATCGACTCAATCAACGTCGACGATCTGTTGGGAGCACCCTGCATGATTATGTTTCATTTTGTCAGACCGATTCCCACCCAATGTATTGATATTAACGTCCAATATAGTCGCCATACATCGGAAGTGGAGAAGACGTGGAGGGAGACGCCGCTTGAGGATGGCTATCGGCGACGGTGCGGCGTGCTTAATGCTAATCCGGATCCTCGTGTTTTGCAACATGTAATCTCATGTAATGCTTCTGAATGTCGTTGTAATGCTTCTGACAAGTTTTTGACGTGTAAGCTTGGCTTGGCTAGTCATTCACATCCACCCCTCACACAAGCGAAGAGACAGGCGTCAACCCGTCAAGTAAGTTTGAAACATACATGCGATTCTAAATTTAATTTTTCATTGTCCACTTGCTTGATGTAGGCAATGAAGACGAAACGAGTTGAATATCGTTATCGCGTCTTGGGAGTGTCTTGCGTTATTTCAATGGTTGTGTGCCGCTTTAAGTGAGAGGCGGGGAGGGATCATCCATCACCAAGCCGCCATCTGATGTCATAAAATCGAACTTTGATGCGCATCTTATCCCCATTTCCGTTCCTATCCTTATGTTGGATGTACGAGCCCACGAAAAATAATGGAAACTTCAAAGCAACCCAGCGAAATCTGAGCTTGAACCCGATCACGTAAGTTGAACCAACTAGCTTGGCTCGTCCACATAAGAAATTGAACCTGCGATAAGATCAGCTCAGAAAAAATCCTTTCCCTAGGCTCTTCAATGCTCCAAAATTTTCGGGTTCCTTCAAGGTTCCTTCATGGGTGCTTACACTCAAACGCTGAATAATCGTCGTCCATCATTGGCACCCCGCCGTTTGATCGTCTAAATTGAACCAACTCTGATGCGCACCTCCATTTTGCCTGCCCCGAGGATTTTCACCTGCTTACTGAAGAAATATTGAGGACCACTTCCTATACATTTCTGGTGTCCGGAACGTCCCGAAACGTCCGATAATCTTCTCAGCGAGGCTGCGAGCATGCGAGCACCCTCAATTTCAGGATTGGGGCTCTTGGCCAGACCTGGCGATTAGATTTAGGGGATGAACTTTCTTCAAGCTCACAGATTCGATCGATATCGTAAACGATTCAGTTCAAAAACACATTTCGCTCCACGTTGACTGATTTCATGTCGATTTTACGAGACTGAAGACCATAGATTTCAGGTATAGATTTGGATGTGGAGCCTTTTGAAGCATACACGAGGCGATCACCCCGCCATGTTGGACTTTGATGCGCACCTCCAAGTTACCCCCTTTTCGGCATGCGCATGCTTTCTCGTCAGCGTTCTTCCAGCGACTTTGTGCGCCATGAAAATGAAGGATGAAAAATGCACGCATAAAGTAACAATTTACAAAAAATAACCCGCCGGTCCGGCCTGCCCATGGAGGCCCATGGCCAAGTTGGGTCTGTGCGAGCCTACACGTAAAATTGAACGAATCTGAAACTGTCGACATCCTCGCTATCCCTATCCGGGCCATCGGATACAAAAACAAAAACGGAAATGGGGATCCAATCATCCAACTAGTATCCAACTGCACTTGCGGATTTATGCGGCACGGTGATCTGCAGTGTCGGATGGAAGATCCTACAGTGCTCACTGCTCACTGCTCGGATTCGAAGACGCAGATGCGGGCGATCCGGATTCCGTAGGCGTTTAGAGGCGTTTGGTTTCAAAATTTCACAAGGAGGATCACACGAGGATCTTCGCGAATTCTTTTAAACGTCGGACGTGTGGCGTCGAAACAGTTTGGTATGAATCTTGGTGAGCGCGGAAATGCCAACGCAGCGATTCCGAGTCTAGCAGAGCTTCAACTCTCAAGAGTTTGTCGATTTTTATTATTTTAATGCCGCATTCCTCCTTTTCCTCGACACAGCTCAAACTCCGATCACCACCCCCATGGACCCCCGCGGCATTGGCTACCATTAGAGCCCCACTTGAGTTGGCCCCACACATGCATATGGCGAACGTTATGATCGCTGATCCGGGTGTGCTTTTCGCTGTAGATTTGGAGTAGATCCCACATCAGTGATCCGGGTGTGTATCCTCCGAGTCGAGAAGTACGCAATAGAAATTTAGAATGATTGATAGAATCCTCAAACCGAACCGGAATCGGGAATCGCGTCGGGAATCGGGAATCGGGAATCGGAAGCAAAGGTTCGAACTTCGAAAATGTGCCAAGCGGGAAGAAGATCGAGGAGAAGAGGAAGAGAACATTGATTCGGATTAACACGAAGTGCATATGCATGTATTGAATTCTGCGTTAACTTATACATGTACGGCCGTATGTAGACCGAAAGACAAAGAACGAAGGAACTTGAAGGAGAAAACTCGTAGGGGGGAGGAGGGATATGCGCTCGATAGGCAAGTGCGTGCGTGGCTCGGGCGAAATCCAAGTGCGTACATAGTCTGTATCTAGTCCAAGCCACTCGGCGCCGAATGTAAATCCAGGCCGAGTCCAAGTCCAAGTCCACGCGCAAGGTCTTGAAAGCAGATAGACCGTAAGGGCTTGGCGATGGTAGCTGCCGCGCGCGCGTGTAGGAAGCAGGTCGCAGTGTATTTCGTAGAGCTCTATGTAACCCAAGCTGACCTCGGAGCACTACGTCCCGCACCCGTCTTCCCCGTTCTGCCCGTCCCACCGTCTTGCCCGTCCTACCCGTGCGCGGCGTTCGTCGGCCCCGGGGGTCCAATACCCGACTAGCCAGCAGCCAGCGACGAGTCGCGACAGCAACCCGCAACCCGCAACCCGGTGCGTCCCCGTCTCGAGTCGGTGGCGGATATCCGTCGTCCGATATCTACCGAATAAGTATAAAAATAATGTACTTGTGCTTGTGTAGCGTGACGACGCCTCTGAGTCGGGTTCGACGTGCGGTTTACACAAGGGCTAACAGGCCAGGGATCGAACTTCGGACCGGCGTATGTATGTACAGTCCATAGATATGAGAGGGAGGACACCGTGTTGCCCGTGTTGGCGCCAACCCAACCGACGTCGGACCTCGGCTCGTCGAGGAGATTCGATTAGATGCCCGTAAAGTAGATGGTCGTAGTCGTCGACACCCTGCTCCAAGCGAGTCGCCGTCCTTGCCCTTGCGTGCGTGCCGTGGCGACCAGCACCGGGTCCATAAATCAGCTCTAATCAGCTCCGCTCCTAGAATACATGCATATCAGCCCGTCGATGCCCGTAGATTAGATTAGACCATATTTTCGTCCTATCTCGTCCTGTCTTGTTTTGTCTTGGACATGCGACTGGCATGAGTTGCGGCCCTCGTCACGGTCGCGAGTCGCGTGGAGTTGCCACCCCTCAATCGCGTGGCGACGACTCGAGGGCCGCAGTTAACAGTGCTGTCTCCAGTCTCCCAGTCTCCAGTCGATCCAGCTACAGTACCTAGTCGCCAGCCCAGATGAGATGCCACTGCTCGGCGTCCGCGCCTCCCTCGACCGTGAAGCGCGAGAGGTAGTACCTAGTATAGACGCCCAGATTAATATTAATATTAGACGCCCGTATTAGCCGTAGCCGTAGCCGTAGACGCCGACATGCAGAATCCAGATTATACGAATATGCATGTAGCCTTGATGACGAAGCCCGAATCACGGACCGAGGATCCTCGCTCGGACATTAGAGTTGCGCCGCCGTCTTGCCCGTTGCCCGCCGAATGTAGGATGTATGATGTATGATGTATGATGTAGGATGTAGGATGTAGGATTTAGGATGTAGGAGGTGGCCCGAGTCCGGGCAGCCCGAGCCGTGGTTTCGTGCCAGTGGGTAAGACAGGAACGAGGAACGAGGAATCAGGATGAGAAGGAAAGGAAGAGAGTGCCGTCGACGCGTGCACCGCCCCTGGGAGCTAGCAGGTGTAGATCACCGCGAGTGTCGAGTCTGTCGAGTAGCTGAGTCGCTGAGTTACTGAGTAGTGTGGCAGCTGAGTGGCCGTCGCCGGCGTCGCCGCAGCCCGCAAGGATGCTCGTCAGCGCATATGAAACATACGTAGACACACACCGCCCAGGGCCCAGGCAGATTGTTGTGCGTCCGAGCCGCTGCCAATGCAAGTCTGTCGCGTAGACGAGTCGCCGTCCCTGCAACTTGCGTAACGGGATTTTCAGGGTCGACTGGCAGGCAGGCGCCCGAGGATCCAAGGTCTCGCGAGCCACGAGCCGAGCCCCGAGCCCCGAGCCGCGGTCTTCGTCTATGTGAGGCGAAAGTCGAGAGTCGAGAGTCGAGAGTCGAGAGTTTTGAGCAGCGAGCCGAGGCGCGCAGATCGTCGAGAGCCTAGTGGTACGAGTTCAGAGCCGCGCCGTGAGCCGCGGTCTTCGTCTATGCGAGTCGAGAATCGCGAGTCGCGAGTCGAGGCGCGCAGATCGTCGTGAGCCGTGATTCGTGCGAGAGTCGCGAGTCGCGGTCTTCGTCTTCGCGAGTCCCGAGTCCCGAGCCCGCGAGCAGCGTCGTCCACGTCGATGAGCCTTGAGAGTCGCGGGTCCTGTTTTTGTCATCCTCTCGCCTCCCCCCCCCTTCCCCCTTCCCCGTACCGCCCCCCGTACCGTACCGTCCCGCCTATCAAACACGAGCGAGTCCGAGTCTGTAGTCCGGGTCCGAGTCTGTACTTGAAGTTCGCCCAGTCTTGGTCTTGCTGCGTTCCGACTCCCGACTCCCGAGGTACCCGTCGAGTACTAGTATATGATATGATACACTGATAGAGACTAGAATCCGCCATAGATATCGGTTTCGAGCCGTATACGTGCGCCCGCGTGAAGAATCCTTCCTTCGCGAGTCGTGCCAGTGCTTCTGCTTGGAGGATCTGGCGTACGCGTACTCCAGACGACTGAGTCTTGCTGCCTGCTTCCTGCTTCTTCCTTGCTGCTTCCTCCTTGCTGCTTTCCGTTTGCCTTCCGTTCGCTACCGCCAAGTCGCAGCGCATATCTTGCTACTTGCTACGTCCCGAGGTACCCGGTCCAGGTACCAGTCGAATATATCATACACTCATACAGTCCGCAACCGTAATAAGTTTCAAGGCTCAACTTGAAGCCGCTATGGCATCACAGGTCCGCCGCCGCCGGGCTCAAGCCCAGCTTGCATGTAATTGAAAATGAAGGTGAGGCACTGTGCTTGACCACCAGTTAACGCGGTAGTGAGACATACAGTATCGAGGCCAGACGAGGTGAGACGAGACGAGACGAGATACGAGATGCTTTGCAGACACAGGAGACCAAAACTCATAAAATCCCAAAAAGGCAATCGCCGCCTCCCCTCAAAAAAAAACTCAACAAAACACAAGAAAGATACAAAACACTTCTTTCATTCTTTTCTTTTCTTTGGCTAGTCCTAGCTAAGCTACTAAATACAAAATATTAAATACGAACGAGCGCGTCTATCGATATCGATTAGGGTAGGAGAGTTATTGTATGTATCAAAAGGTAAAGGTAAAAAACTTTTTGTGAGCCGCCAGAGGGGCTCTAGGGAGTGACGATGAAGAGAGAAAAAGAGAAGAGAAAGAAAAGCAAAAGAGGGAGACGTGTGTAGGAGAGAGGAGGATGTACAACAATGTCCCAATGAATCCCGAAACCCAATAAACACAAGCCCAAGCCCAAGTGTCGTCGCAGGTCGTCGCAGGTCGTCTCATGTCGTCCACATCCCTTCATGCAACGCACACGCACTCGCTCAGCCGACTCGGCACGTACCCCCGCGCCCCGCACTCGCTCTCGTACCCGTTCCCGCACCGCGTCTTGGAGTACGCGGAGCACGAGTATAGGGAGCGCGGGCGGCCCACGGCGTGTATGCGATTAAGCAAGGTACGCGCGAGGAGGCGCGCGCGCGCGTCGGGGGTGGGGTAGTGTCGCGCGTGGAAGGGGGTGGGTGCTAGAGGCACCTCCACTACTTTTGTCGAGGAAGAGGAGGAGGAGGAGGAGGAATAGAGCGTGGCGCGCGTGAGCGAGGGGGCGGGCGACGGCGTCAGTGCGGAGAGGCTCGCGGGCGAGAGGGAGGAGCGCGGGGAGCCCGAGCCGGCGGAGAAGGACGGGGCGCGGCGGCGGCCCTGGGGCGGGGCGGGCGAGGACGGCCCGGCTGACGAGGGCGTGGACGAGGTGGAGGTGGAGACGGAGATGGATATGGACAGGGGCGTGAGTGCGCGGCCGCGTGCGGGCGGGGGGGTGTTTTGTCTTCCCTGCGAGGGAGAAGGCGAAGGCGGGGGCAGAGCGGAGGTGCTCGCGACGGGCTGGGGCTCGTCTGCAAAGGGGTCGAAGCGCCTTGAAGGCAACTCGGATGACGTCGCCAGGCGGAGGCGAGGCTTGGCGGGGACGTACGACGGGGAGGGGGCGCTACTCGTGTAGACGGGCATGCGCGGGGGGGCAGCTGCGGGGAGGCTGAGGTCGAGGGACAGGCCTGCAGGGAACTTTGTGTTCCAGGTTGCGCTGCTTTGGCGCAGGGGCGTCTGGGGCCGCTGGTTGTACGAGTTGTACTGGGAGCTGTACGAGTGCTGGGGTGCGTATGGCAGGGACTGCGTCCAGGAGGGCGAAGCAACGAGGGCGGCCATAGCAAGCTGAATTAATTGGATGGAGGGAGTAATGCGGAGGACTGACTGGCAGCAGCGGAATGGGACCACTGCTCATTCGAGCATTCCGTTAAAAGGGAGGTGGGGCACAGGCCGTTTCCGATCGCCAGTCCCGGATCATTGTGCCATGCGTCCATCAATCTGTGGCGAGTCTCTGGATCGGGATCCCAGATCTCTGCACCCCTTCTTACACATCCCCTTCTATACTTACACACACGTCAGCCCATTGTCCCTTGTCACTCTCCAAACTTTATCCATATTCATTGTATCCCTCCATTCCCTCCCCTCCCTTACATTGTACTCTGCCCTCTGCGTTATTATCGCTACAGTACAATGCTATGCACTGCGCACCAATACCAACCCCAACCGCCTATCGCCAGCTACCCTCGCTTGCATCACCATGGCCATGGTGGTGCGCATCAAAGCGGGTCTCCGCTAAGCGAGCTATCCCTCCTCTACAGTTTCGCCCCAATGATTGCCCGCCTGCCGCTTTGCCCATTACCGGTGCTACACTGTCCACTTGCCCATTTGTTTAATTGTCAACATGTCCACTTTTCCTTTTGTCCGCTTGCGGCTTTTGCGTTGACAGCCTCGGACGTCGGCCGATAATGCATAATTGTCCATTTGTCCATTTGTCCGTTCGTCCGCTCCGACTGACGAGTCGCTAATTGCCCATTTGCGGATTTACACTGCTGTAATTACGCTCCCGTCCCTGTCCGTGAATGGATAACTGCGTATGATACAGACTGCGCATCATCGCTTTTTTCTTCATCCTCATCGCATCCATGGTGTCGTCGCCCTGCATTGCATTTTCCTTGATCCTCCCGCGGCGCGCGGCGCGCGTCCCGACGTCCCTCCCGTACGCGTAACGCATCTCGACATTACATTCGGGCCGGTCTCCAGCACTTCCCGTCCTGCGCGCTGTCATCCGCACTCCCGTCCCGTCCCGCCACCGTGCAATGCTCGGCCTGGCGAGCTCGTGCCTCAATATTAATGCGAGTGCTGTACCGCGGCACCGCCAAGCGTGGGAGACGCGGGAGAAGTGGGCCGCACAAGCCCCGCCCCGTTCTCGATTCTCGCCTACGTAGGCTGGCTTCACGGGAATTATCGTATCGTATCCTCTTCTAAGCTCTAAGGCTAAGGCTCTCGTACTGCGCTCGAGCCTCGACAAGCACGGGCCTCGCCCTCCCCTCTCCTATTATCCAACTCCCCCGCAGGGTTCAGCTACATAATACAGTGCGAACGCTTGGCTGCCTGGTGTGCCTCGAGGCTCGAGGCTAGGCTCGGACCCGTCCGTGAGCGCTCTATTCTATTGTTATCCTCCACTCTGCTTCTCTCAGACTAAGAAGCACGGGAGAAGTATGGGAATTGGGGCGGCGATACGTCGGGTTTGCCTCCCACTCCTCTCCTCTCGTTGTCCCGTGCTGTATTTGTCCCACTTCGTCTCTCACTCACTCGGGGGAGGATAAACCTTATTCCGAATAATATTAATATTATATTCGTGCTCCTCTATGCGTCTCCAACGACGCCCGTGGTGCTTCCCTCCTTCCTGCCTACGGCTTCGGCGTCTTGCACCTGGACCCACCTCCACGTCCACTGCCAGCGCACCGACCTCCACCAATCCCGAATTCTCTATTCTATTCTATTCTATTCTCGTATCGTTCGGCCTCTCCTCTTCCTCTCATTGGACCCACCACTGTCGCTGTCAGACCTGTCACCGTTCGTTCGCCTACGCTCAACTCAAAGTCTGTGTTATAATTATAAATTATTCTCCACCATGTCACTCGAGCTCCAAATGCGCTGGCGATGACGTCCCTCCTCGCAATTTCGCAATTAATAACATGTATAGCTCCGCTCCCACTCCACTCTGGTCTTGGTCTTGGTCTGGTTTAAGTTAACCAATGACGTCCTCTCCGTCTCGATAACATGCACAGCTCCCTCGGTCCCCGTGCCTCGTTCTCGTGACGGTCCCTGGCTTGGCTTGGCTTCAACGTTAGTCGGCGTCTTGCCCCCACCTATGATACCTCATAGCATTGCATTGCGTTGGAATGACGTCCCTCTCGCTGTTGCTGTTTACTTACCCCACCCTACCCCCTCTTGCTGTGTCGACGTCTTGTTCGCCGTCTTCTCCCCACCGACTATCCAGTTCCAGGAATAACCAAGGAATAACTAACCAAACCAACTAAGTTAGTGACATGGGGGCGACCTGGACCTGGACCGCCGATGACGTCTTTCTTGCTTGCTTGCTGGTTACCGCACTGATTTGTTCGCCGTCTTCGTCCCACCGATCGCGACTAAGGGGAGGATAGGATTCCAGGAATACTGTAAGTCAATAACTAACCAACTACTGTAACATGGACCTGGACCGCCGATGACGTCTCTCTCTCTCTCTCTCGTGTTTGCTGTCCGCTTCGCCGTTTTCGCCCCGCCGACTAACTCTTGTTCCGTTTCGTTTCGTCCTCCTCCCGTTTCGTCCCTCCTCTCGTTCCGTTTCGTCCTTGCACTAAGTAGTACCGCCACTCACTATTCGCTACCTTATTCGCTACTAGACTTATGCGATTCGCCGCGCGCACCGGCCACGGACCGGGTCTGGCTTCTATCCGTTATTTCCATCCATTCCACCGTTCTCTTGTGACTCTTCATTCATAACATAAGCGATGTGCTGGCAGCGGCCGTAAAGGATGAAAAGGATGTCGCGATGGTGGAGTGGTGCGTTGTCGTTGTCGTTGTATTTTTCTTGCATTGTTTATGTATTTTCTTGTGAAGCATTATCCTTGCCTTGTCTTGTTCATTGTAGCATTGTATTCTGGCTCATTATTCTGAATCCTGCATTGTATCCATCCATCGTCGCCGGCGCCACGTCCGTTACTAAGTATCTGATACACATTCTGATTCTGGTTCTGATTGACTTTCTCGAATAACCGCGTTCTTCCATTCCATTCCATTCCTGATTGTGTTTGCAATTGTATCCCGGCCTTCCATCTACTTACTATTTATGCATTGTTGCGTCGGTCTGCTGGTCCACTGGTATTGTATTTGTTGCATTATATGATATTATATTCCGGGACATTGTGTATTGTGCATTGTCCTCGTTCCAACTTCCATCCTTATTTCATTTAATTTTTTTTGAGCCGTACATCCGACACCCTCAACTCAAGAGCCAAATCTTGTTTTATTTTTATTCGGAATCTTATTCTAGTTTTGATTTTTACTCTCCCCGCGGCCTGGCGACTCGATAATTAATTAGCACGTATTATATAATATACAGCCTTTCCCCGCCTTGTTCGCCGTCCCCGCCTTATTCGCCGTCACTGACTCACGGTGCCTTGGCTTGGCTCGTTCCCCGTCGTCCGTCGTCCTGGGCTTCAATTTGGTCGGCGTCTTGCCTCCACCTACCTCATAGCATCAGCATTGCAATGACGTCTTTCCTGCGGTTTACCCCACCCCCCGCTTGCTGTGTCTTGCCCTTGTTCGGTTCAACAGGAATCATGATAACTCGTTTCGTCCCGTTTCGTCCCGTTTGGGCCTTGTACTGGCAATATTCGCCGCGCGCACCGGCCGCGGACCGGGGTTGGCTTCTATCCGTTCTTTCCATCCATTCGTGCTTTCTTGTTTGTGACTCTTCACGACATCGGCATCGACATCGGCATCGTTCCACCATTCAGAACATAACATAAGCTTAAGCGGTGCTGGCAGCGGCCGTAAAGGATGTCGCGATGGCGCGTTGTCGAGTCGTTGTATTCCCATTTCTTTCTTTTCTTGCATTGCCAGTGGGCATTGTGCATTGTGCATTATTCTTCCCTTGTTCGTGGTCCATTGTCCATTGTATTGTATTCTCGCTCATTATTCTACGATGCATTGTACATTCCACCAATCCATCATCGCTGGCTCCACAACCGTTACTATCTGATTCTGATTCTGATAGACTTTGTCGAATAGCCTGTGTTCTTCCATTCCTGATTGCAATCGTATTATGGATTGTTACGGGGCCTGCTGACATTCACGTTATACCTTACTCGCTCGTTTAGTATTCGTTACATTATATTGCTTGTGCATTGTTGGTGCATTGTGTATTGTGTATCATCCCTCCTCATTCTCCCCCGTTTTTCTACATATTATTCCCGCGCCAGCCCCAGCCCCATCCCCATCCCTTCCCCGGCGGCGGGACACAATCTAAATCTAAATCTAAATCTAAATCTAAATCTAATCACCCCTCCCCATCTCTATGTATGCCCCTGATAACGACGGCCCTGACTCCGATTCTCACCGTCCCCGCCCAGTCAGCGTCAAATCAATTTTTTCTCCACAGTCGTGCCGGGCGTCCGGTATTCAACCAGGGCTCGCATCTCGGATCCGGACCGATTATCATTATCATTATGGTCCTTGGGCGCCTGGGCCCTTGGGGCAGGTCTATCAGGTTCCTTGGAGTAACTCTATGATTGCGTTGATTCTGTGGAAGGTGGATACTAACGAAGGTGGAGGTGCTGGGAACTTGAAGGATGCATAATATGACGTCGCAAGGGGGTCTACCATTTGTTGCTCGACCTAATCTCTGATCATGAGACGGTGCGACATAGGTGAATCGGTGATGAGTTCCTATTCTATGATTCTAAGGCTCAAATCAGTGGAATCACTCTGATTGTGAACGGAACTTGGAAGTTGGCACAGTATATATATATATATATGTTCAAGATCAACCCCCGAGACGCAGGCTCGAGTCGGTGCGGAAAGTCGGAGTCGGAGTCGTGTGCAGCTGAGCGCTGAGCGCTGAGCTGTCAATATTAATGATCGTCGACGTCGACTAGAGTCTCAAGTAAATTTACAGGAATCGCTGGAGAACATTAGGCCCGCGATCGAGTTCAAATTTATTCGATATTGATATTCACACCGGGAGTCGGCGGTAAACAAGTTCCCTGATCACAACCCGTGTTGAATCACGGAACATGTAGAGGTCTGAGAGAACCCACTCCATAAATAATTATGCATCCCAGGCTTTGAATAGTTGTTCCGAATACCGACTGATTTGACTCTCGAACACCGCACACTTT
Source organism: Mycena leptocephala (assembly GCA_029378395.1). Classification (NCBI taxonomy): domain Eukaryota; kingdom Fungi; phylum Basidiomycota; class Agaricomycetes; order Agaricales; family Mycenaceae; genus Mycena; species Mycena leptocephala. Next base: position 465,114 of record JARJLF010000038.1, read on the forward strand.
ATTATCTACGTATTTACTACCAACTCCCCTTTGACCAGTTCGTTCACGGTTCAGAGTAATCTCTGATTTAGATATATGGTTCGCAATTTAAATTCAAGTCGAACACGGAATAACCCCATCCCTGATTGCGTTCGCACAAAGTTGAACACCGACACCTCCATCTCCTCCAATTCTATCCATAGTATTCCGAATCTAATCTCCGATCCCACTGTCAAAGCAGCGCCCAGCCCATGATTATCATTATCTCCCCTCGTATGCATATCTCCCCTCGCATCCGTATGGGAGCGGTGTTGATACTGACAGGATCATCGTGCACCGCTTCGAGTCTTCGACCAAAAAATGAATCACCGTAGAATCGTGGATGCCAGCGGTGGAGCGGGCCTGGGCCTGGGCCTGCGGAGTTTGATGGTCGGTCTTGGATCTTGGTCTTGGTCTTGGTCTACGTAAATACATAAACACATAATGCATTGCAATTACAATTGCGCCGAAGTAATTATAATCACTGGAGACGATTGGGGCCGCGATCTACATAGTCAACTTTATTCGAATTCGCGGAAGTTCGAATTCGCACGAAGCCCTCTTGTTTGTGGAGTCGGCAGGAAGCAAGTTCCCTGATCCCCAACTGATTCCCCGTGTCGAATTGTTGGATCGCGGAATAGAGGTCTGAGAAGACTGACTCCATAAATAATTATGCATCTCAGGCTTTGTTGTTCCGAATACCATCACCAATCCGATCACCACCGATTTTTTTCTCTCGAACACGCGCACTTCATTATTTACCACCAACTCCCCTTTAAGAGTTCGTTCACGGTTCAGAGTAATCTTTGATTTAGATATATGGTTCGCACCAATTTAAATTCAAGTCGAACACCGAATAGCCCCAATCTCTGATTGCCTTCGCACAAAGCTGAACACCGACAACATCTCCATCTCCTCCAATTCAGTGTCCCGAATCTAATCTCTGCTCAGCATCAGTGCCCAGCCCATGATTCTCGTTATCTCCCCTCATCTGCATATCTCCCCGATTGCGAGCGGTGCTGACAGGATCATCAGCCTGCCAGTAGGCGCACCGCTTCGCATAAATTTAATCATGGACGGTGGCGCGGACCTGGGCCTAGGCGCAATTCGCAATCACGGACCTCGATGGTCGGTCTTAGTCTTGGGCTTGGTCTACATAAATAGATACGTTTCAATTGCGCCGAGTCCTGGCAAAGATGATTTTGTAGACGCGTCAATATTATGTCTATGTTGAAGGTGCTGTTGTACTGCCCCGCTCCGACGGTCTTCTCTTCAAGTTTAGGTTTGTATGAGCACTGCGCCGAGTTGACATTTCAACTGTGACTTTCACGGCACAGGCATCCGCAGTTCTCTCCAGGCTCTCACCCCATTGTCCCCATAAGTTTCGGCGAGCGTGTCAATATTTGTTAAAATGCAATGCGCGATGCCCTTGCCCTCGACATGCACATGCACTGCAAAGCCTTATAGCTCTTTATGCCTCGATGTATTACGCACCAGGCCGTCGACTCGGACGGAGACGGATAATTATAAACCCCCGCCCCCGCAGTGATTCGAAGCATTCGAAGCAGGCTGGCGGATCAATGCTGTGCGCGTCAGGTTCGAGAAATATGTTTATTCACCGGGACTCAATGTTAGCCCGACTTGACAGACTGCACCGCTGTGACGGTTTGTGCTTTACGCATCGGGTCAAGGTGAACGGAACGACGGAGGCGGAGGCGGAGATGGAGGTAATACTGTTTTACGGCCGAGTTGGACCGCGCTCACAAATATTCTCGGGCAAAGTGCGAACACGGCCGATTCAATTAATCAACGGTCATCCGAAGTGCATTGCTTTTACCTTTGCGCTCCAACTTTGAGACGCAGTATTTAAAAGTTTATCCGGCTAGCAACGGGGTGGTTGAATTTTATCATTGTTTGTAAGGAAGGTGTTCTGGTTCAAGTGCAATTATTATGATCATATGCATGAACTGTAGCTGATGAGTTGCCCACACCCGATGTCGCACCCCTCTTCCTCTTGGCGTGGATAAATCTAAAACAGGAGCGAACGGGGCCTAGACATGCTCCTCGACTTCACATACTCTAAAATTCAGTTCTGGAGCGGCCGCGAACCGTAAATAGCCCGATAAGTTTATCCAGACAGTTGAACCGCACGTCCGACATCGCACGCCGACGTATGCGCAGGCACCACACTGATCCTCCTGTCCTTAATTTCAGTTCCGAGTCTGGTCCTAATTATTACTCATATCGCATTTACCCACATGGATCTCGACGCTCGTCCTCGTCATACTAATCGCATATGAGCCCGACCGCGCCCGCGCCGGCTGGACGTGCACAGGTCCGAGTCGGGAGAAATCGAAACCCGATTGAGGTGGTGACGTCACTGAGCTCAGAAAATCCGATCAACCCCGCAATCTAATCGCACCGCCCCTTAGTAATCATCGCGGGGAAGATCGGGATTCGCGGAGGCAGAACAAAACGCCGAAGCGGCCTAAACCGAATGCGGAACAAAGCAACGGCCATAATTAATTTGAGCGGGACAAGAAATAGAGGCCGGCGGGCTCCCACAGATTCAAGAAGGACAATGCATCAGCGCGCCCTTCCTTTGTACTTTGTCTCCGCATTGGGCGATCCTTTATTCTGCTCGCTTAGACCTTCTCGACTACTCCCACATTAACCGAAAGTTTATGGAGGACAATGATAATCAGCATCCGCGCCCTTGTACTCTTGCTTCTGCGTATGGATCAACCCTTGGACCTCTGTCGAGGACAGTCACATTCCGCGTCGGCCGATAACTTGAACTTTGTACCCTCGCGACGCTCTCACGTTCGAAAGTTCAAAATTACTGAAAGAGGGAAAACAATGATATGACTGGGATAGCTTGATCAACGCCGCTCCTTGTACTTCTCGCTTGGACTGTCGAGCTCGCGACGCGACGCTCTCACGTCAACCGAAATTTTTCTGAATCTTGGAAGAACAATGATAATTAACTTCCGCGCCTTTGTACTTTGCACAGATCCGCCTCAGCAGAGCGTAGACCTCGCGACCTTGCTTCTTCCATTTTCATGCTATTCCTAATTCACAAACTGACGCTGATAGAACTTTGTATCCACACCCGGCTTTCCTTTGTCTTCCGGTATCATTCAATTTTGAATTGGAATAGTTGATTTACCCTGGGGAACAATGACCTGGTGTTGTTCTCAAATTAACTTAGTCGGACGTTTGTTGTGCTGGTATGGCTTGAGCTTGAACCATTCATTCTTCTTCAATGGAGAATCTGATTTGGTGGCGCGTTCATTGAACTGTCAACCGAATCCTGCGGAAAACGCCTTTCAACCATTCATATTCTGCCTTCTGTGGGTTCCACCGAATTACGGATTGACATAGATCGGCGCTACGAGCCTTGTAAAATGAGTTTAATTATATTACGATGGAGCGGTGCTAAGCTCTAACTTGAGATAGGATCGCATGTACTACACAAGTTGTGCCATGAATAGATGTGACCCTACGCTAAGAATCGGCGTGCGGGTGATACTGGCGGGAGGATGATCTGTTTCCTCATGTGCGCCTTACTTTTACATCTCTGTGATAAAACTGTATCCCTATGTACTTCTCCATTAGCTACCGTCACTTACCTCCTGCTAGTTCATCTAGAGTACTGCCGCGTAGCCAATATGGCCAGGTACGGCAACCAATTAGAATTTGAGTTTCAGTTTCAGTTTCGGATGATATTATAATCAATATGTGCATTGTCAACTAATCCAAAGTCGCATAAGTCACTTCACTCAACCCTTCGTACTGACTCGCCTTGCCAAAAATATTTCCAAGCCTGGTCCAAACAGGAGCATCAATGCGGTGCAAGTTGGAGTGTGGTATTCAACAAATTGAACAATGGGCTTCGGAAGCAAATCACGGATGTTGAATGTAACTGTGGGCGATCATGGACAACTGAGACCTCCGCAAAAAAAAAAAAACACCAGGCTAGGTGTGAGTGTCTCAAGAAAAATGAAGCGCGAGCTGCGGACGCACCGCCGATCACAGTCCGACTCCAACTGTTCCCGACTCAACCCGACGTCGCGCATGCACTGCACTGATCTTGTTCTCCCACTTTACCCGATGCTCAGTCAACTTCCACAGGAGCGTCGATGCAGTGTAAGTTGGTTAAATTTGTGAAATGAACACCATCACAAATCACAAATTGTCGAATTGACCGACTTGAAACATATTTTTACTTACGGATCAATTGAACGAATTGCAGCACGCTACCAAGGTGCGAATGAGACGTGAACCAGACGTGAGCTACTCTGACACTCCTGTCTTGACTCTCAACTGGACGGCCGTCAAATTGAAACCAAGGAAACCAGGGAACACACCCGTCGAGGCCTGCTGCCCTGAACCCTCATTCCGAGCTCCACGCACTGAGCTCCTATCTTTACATGGGTGTTAATTGCCCTGACCAAACGGATCGAGAACAGGGCTCAAATTAGCCCCAAACTCTCGAATCGAACGCACGACGTCGCATCCTCTCCTTGTGACCTGCCTGGTCCGAGTCTCGCCCTAATCTTGCCACTTGGCCCCTCGTTGTTATATCGCGTTTGACTGCGCTGTCAGTATCCTATCGAGCCTCGACCGCACTTCGTACTGGTTTGAGGTCGACGTGGACGTGCACCGCCCAGACTCACTTGCTAGCACTGGTTAGAGGAAGAAGCCGAACCGAGAGCCGTGACGGCATCCTTGAGAATCTAATCTAATCGCGCCGCATATCGCACCGCATCTCCGCTGTCGAAGATTAGATTAGACAGCGGAGGCAGAAGAACAAAAGGAACCTAATCGGGAACAAGCCTAGAACAAGCCTTCAGAGGACAATAGATGCCGGCGCTCACACACTCATTAACAGCGAGCACAATTCAGCCTCTGCACCCGTGGCGGGCCATTGTTTCCGCGCAGATGCGCTCTTTGTACTTTGCACGCCACATTCCACATATTCAGGACAATGTTTATCGGCTTTCGCACCGAGTTCCGCGAGGGCAAACAATAGTTTGCCTCCGCATCGAGCGATCCTTTGTCTTCTCTCCGGCCTACATAGGTTGCTTTGCCCTCCCCATTTAGTTAGCATGGCCCACGCGCAGGTTGGTCCGCCCCATCTAGTATGGAGCAGCGACTCGGATGTCTGTCAAAAACGGAATTAATCTACTCACCGGCGAGGTAATAATCCACCCAGGGGTCGATTTATGAGACTGGCGCACGTACAATTAACGTTTAGCATGAGGCTTCCGACCGGTGCAATCATTGCGATCTGCATTTACAAGGGCCACAGCATGTTTGAAAAGAAACCTTGTTCATATCATACTGATTTACTCACCGGTCGCCCTTATTTTAATCAATATCCCGCTTGGACCGCCGTTCGTCAATTAAATTCAATACCGGCATTGACAGGTCAGCAAGGAATCCCCGCCGCCGGGAATTTGTATTTGCTTCCGCGGGAGACTAACTTATTTTTGCTTCTAAGAATGCTCTTCGTCCCTTGTTTCAAATGGTGCTGCTCTCGCACAATAACGTACTTTGTGATCGTGCGACGGCGACCCTTCTTTTTTTAATAGTCAGAAGTAGGTCTGTGTTGTATTTTACTTCGGCGTTGGGAGGCCTTCTTTCGTGTGCACTGCCCCGTAAAGCTGGTGAAATATTTTTCGGGATGATAATGAACGCTGTCTTTAAACATATGTAACTTACGAGGGTCGCAGTAATTAGCTCATGGAATGGATCAGTAATTACACTCGCCTGCACATAAGTAGTTGGTCTATTGTTCTCCCTCGAAATGATCTCCAAATGAACCTTAACCAGGAAAGTCCATTCAATATGAGAATGGCGCATCATTGGTTTAAATTTGTCCAAGGCGGAAAAGTGCAGCAGATCGCATGTCCCTGCGCGCGTATTCGATACATCACCATTGACCCCAATAATCCTGCCACAAAAATAATCCAGGCGGATTCAGTTCGGGACTGAATCTGGACTTGCCAGTAACACAGGGCACGAAGAAGAATGAGTCCCGCCCAGAATACTAAGTTGAACAAACCAACAGGAGCAAACCCGAATTCCGAGAATGTAAAGGTGACGGTTGAGCCTAGCCGGTATTCTTCTATGAATTTTCTCGAGGCTGGAATTGCAGTGGTCAGCTCAAGTCACTCAACTACTACCGCTTGTCACGTTGCATTTTTCCACTGGCGGTCGATGTTGGCTAAAGAGAGCAGGATATCTCACCAGAATGGCATATGCTATTGTTCGATAATTATTCAAATCCATATGAAATTACCATCTCAGTCGTATCCACCTTATTGCGTCGAAACGAGACGAGCGGAACTCAACACATAGCTCGATGGAAATCACCACAGACATAGCAGAACACAGCAGTTGCCGCCAGTTCCCCACTCACTAGCATCCGAGTACTTATAATTAGGTATGAGCAGAACGGTGGCGATCCGACTCGGACTATTGCACCGCGCGTGGGAGAGCGCAAATCCCAACAACGTCCCCATTAGCACACGCGCCTGCCGAGCATCACGACGACGGGGATCATGGAGTCTGACTAGCAGTGTGGACACATTGACACCCGCCTACGAGTACGAATGATATTAATTTCGCAAGTCGTAGGAAGTTCCAGATGAATATTTGTGGTCCAGACGGTTGACGGGATTAATATTGGGATCAAGAAGGTGCTTAGGATCAGCGCACGAAAATGGTGCAGGTAGAAGCAGGTATGTATGTAGCCAACCTTATCTGGCTTCTCCAAGGCTTCCCACGTCCGATGCCTCGCTTTGTCCACGCCAACTTGACGCCAATGTTAACGAACAAGTGCATGTCAGACACGAGGCGTGATGTAGGCCGAGGAGTTGTAGTAAAGAGTACCTATGGCTTGCCGGAATTATGGCACCTGGGCAACGCTGATCCGCCGGCAGCGCGACGGGCCAAGAGGACCATGCGTGCGAGGCTCGCGTAGCAGTTCCCGGAATGAACAGCGCCGGGTGGCGGAACAGCAACCCGCGGTGGGGTTCCGCTGGCAACACACCGCGCCTGCTCGGCCCAGGGTATGTAACATACTTTTAAACACAACAGGAGGAGCTCGGAGCAACATACTTTTAACACAACAGGAGGAGCTCGGAGCAGGCAATTCTTTTGTTTCGGTCGGCAGATGGGGGAAGATCTGGTCTTTTAGAAGGCGTTTCTGATCCATGCGCTGTTCGAAGTTAGGGGAGCTTCGAAGCATCATGGTTCTGCATCTACGCCTAAACAAGCCATACCCTTCAGACATTGGGGCTCATTGGGGCCGCTGTGCGGCCGCGTATTATACAGAACCCAGCCCTAATCTGCGGTAAGTTTACTTCGAATACTTACAGATACTTACCGGAGCTGTGCATGTCTCAGAGTAACAGAATCACTCTAGCAGATGGGCGAGAGGCGTCAGAGAAGTTCATACTGCACATCATGGTTATCAGACTTACGAGGCACGAGTGGGTGTACTGATACTAGAGCGTCTGTCAAGAGAGACTACTGTACATCATGGTGTCGTTTGCGGTGACATCGCTTGCTGGAAAGCACATTCAAGACACCGACCACCAGACCTCGAGCCAAATTGATCAAGTGGAGGTCTCTTTCGATCTTTCGAATAGTCGCCACAGCATAGAATTAAGAATCGATGCAAGGGTTCGAGATGGTAAGAATCAAGTTAGGAATCCAGATTTGATCGATTGATCCAATGTCAAACTTGTTTCTTGCCTCGGCCCTCGACGCTCTTATCATCATGCCTACCCGGACCATTGCGGTCGAGCTGGTTGATTCAATCATGTCATTTTTATACCCAATTCCCCTCCAACGCGTGCACGGCGTAAAAAACTACTTGGACAATCTGCTGCGGCGCATGTCGCAAAATGTGCTCTTGCCTACAGCGACTGGGTTCCTTCCAGTCGACAAATCCTATTTTACCGGCTTCACGTCAGAAAAAATACCGCCCATTCCTTCGCCAAGCTATTTAAGCGGGCACAACACCTCACCTTCCTCCCATTCATCCGAGAACTAGAATTTCAACGCGGTATCTCAGCTCATCCTTGGATGAGCTGAGTGTTTCCAAAAATTGCAAAACATCTTTCTACCTCAATTCGCTATCAAATATCCTCGTAGTTTCACTTCAGAAACTGCTTGCCGATCCCTCGGTGGCATTACGGACTTCGAACTAGTTGGCCCATGGAGGCTTAAACTTTCGGATGCATCGCATCCTTTCCAATACTACAACGATTGAGAATCTGTGATAATCACTCGAAGGTACATAAGTATGAGTTTAGACCCCGCCACGGCGCTACCCCCAGGTCTACTAATGACCCTCGTTTTTAGAGCTAGAAATCTTCGCAAGTAGCGAGCCGCCTGATCACGTCGAAGACAAAGACGTGTCCTGCATCGTCTGTGTGAACAGCTGGAATGCCGCCTGCCCCACCTGCGGTGTACCGTTCTAATAAACGGATCAATGCCCCAATTTAATCCAGAGTCGGAAGATTCTGCCAACCTTGTACGCGGGCACTTCATGTCCCGCGCCATAGATGCGGACGTATGAGCTGGAGCCAGGACGATGAGGTCTGAGACTCAACCGGCACTGGGAACTCACAAAGTACCGGCGGTTTTGAACTGCCCAGCAAGGAGGCCGTTCACCTTGTATGGCGCAAACGCTTGTTGATTAAACTGGGCACTGAACGTCGTATTCATCGACGCGATCATGGCCTCCACACCCATAAAGTTGACTATGTAGTCCTGCACATGGATGTTAGAAGAGGCGGGCTTGGAATAGTATTTCACGCACGGCGTCACCAACGTAGATCGTTACTCGCACACCGGAATTGATGACGCTTTCGAGGTCCGGCAGAGAGCTGCGGATCCAATCACCTAGAATATTCGGAACAGTTAAAGGAACGGGATGTGAATGCTCGGCAGAGCTCACCCGCAGCTACGAAATTGTCGTAGACATCGTCGTTCGTTTGCTGCCACGCCACCTCCGCACCAATCTTGGTCTGGATGGACGCAAGATATGAGCTGATGTCCGGCGGGTACGGATCGACTGAGCCTGACAGAATGTAATACGCCTTGCGGATGGATCAGTGCACCTGCCGAGACAAATGGCCCCCCGGCCAAAAAAAAAAGAATAGCGCACATCAAAGGACCCTGAGAGTGGCTCCAATATGAAAAAGTTGCAGAAGTTTTGTGCGCCTTTACAGTCGGTGTTAGAACCACCGTTGTTGCATGTAATGATCTGAGTGAAAAACAGTCAGGTGGCAGATATGCGGGGAAAATCCACGCACTTGATCGTGGCAGCCACTTTCCAGAGTATAATATCCGGTGGCACTTGTGACTGCGGCCGAGGATACAAGGGGGTAGTACGGGTTCGAAGCAGCGTACATCATGTACCCCGGATACTGAGTAATCGGGTCCTAAAAGGCAAAATCAGGCGGATATATTCTCCGAGTATTAGAGAACTTGCAGTAAACCCATCGCCGATTCCCAGAGTCTTCAGGTTGAGAGTGATACCACTGAGAGTGCCTGCGGCAATTGCGGCGTTTTGGGAGAGGAAATACGCTGCGAACACAGGTCCGTAGTGACCTCCATATCTGCCTTTGTTGAGGGTGAAATAAAGGGAAATGGCACAGGGACTCACGATTCGGTCCAGATTGCGATATTTTGGCTCGCGAGGTTGGAAAAGCGCGGGTCTTTCAGGAATATTTGAAGGAACGTCCAGATGTCAGCAGCAGCTTCTTGGGAGGTCCCGACGCTCTCGGTTCCGTGGGAAAATCCGACTCCAACAGGCTGGTCGATGTATAATATGTTTGAATTCGTGTTCCATGAGAATGGGTTGAGTGTTACTGATTCGCTGTTGTTGGAAATGCGGCATGGGCCATGTTCCTGGAGCAGTCCGATCATACTTGAGCTTCCTGGCTGTTTGGGCCGGGAAAATTGGAATAGAACCTAAGTATAACAGGCAACTCTACGCACCCCACCGTTGAACCATAGCGTGAGTGGAGCGGTGGTGGCGTTGTTTCGCGCTGCAAAGTACCAGAAGCTGGAGCCACGATGAGAAGGGAGATTATTGGAAATGAGGATTAGAGCGCACAAAATGCTTTCAGTAGATGTCAGATCTCCGTAACCCGAGGCCTGGAAAACACCGGGTGTTGTTTCTGACGACCTCCACATCAACACAGCCAACCAGTTGCATCTATCGACGTACCACAAATCCCCGAATTTTCAACCACACGCAGTGCGCCCGGAGTGGTCGTTGGAGTGCTAGTCGGAATGCTCGTTGTAGTTTTCGTTGGAGTGCTCGTTGGAGTGCTCGTGGGAAGAGTGGTCGATTTCTTGGCTCCAACCCCGCCAACGACCCCATTGCGAATGGGAATCTGGCCAGCACTCTTTCCGGCGAGGGCGTATGAAAGTGCTGTGAACAAGAGCAGCCAGGAGAGAAGCATGCTGGGGAGTGCGCTGTGTTCCTGTCCTGATTGCGAAACTAGAGGAGCTTTTATAAATTTTGCTAGGAATACCCGTGAATGGCGGTATGAAGGCGGTATCACGAATTATGTTGACCGGGAGGTACATTGCAAGTACATTGACATGTCAGCAGTCGCGCAGAAGCCATGACTTAGAGACGACGGCCTGACGTGTCATTTTAGCGGCAAAGACACGACATGCCGACTGCCTAAAAATGAGGGTCAAAGTCGATGAAAATGGCTCCCCGGGACTCCGACTCCCGACATTAACCCTTTGAAACGATACGGATTTACCGGGGATTGTGCTTTGATCATGACGTTATCGGGAATTATTTCGAACCCCCGTCGTCAGTGGGGCACAGCGAGAGGCTAGGATTTTGATAAATGAACTTGAACAACAGCTAGTTGAAGTGCGCGAAAAACGAGGGCGAGAAGCGAAGATCATACCGAGGTGTGGATGGGAGAGAGAAGAAAGAAATGCTGTGTTGATGGCAAACTTTTGCCGGAAGGTATCCGATGTAGGTTATCTACATCCACTGGTGTGAGGCGAAAAAGTGGACTTGACAAACCTCCGCCTTTACGTCGGCGCATATATTTTAAACTCCAGGTTTAAACTTTACCTAAGTGGCCCTAGACAGATTACCAGTTTACGAATCGGCGGTCCGTACTACGCCGGACGCACCTGAGTGATTTCCGCTTCGCTGGCTCAACTCACTCTCCTATATTTGCATGCCATATTCTCACCAACACTTCCTTCATCAGAGTTGTCTCCCATTCATCGGATAAGACTCAGGATAGATAGTATGCTCAGTTAGGTCCCCTTTCGGAACTGTAGTGTAAAATACATCGGCCTGGAATGTACTGGCATGACCTCGGGGCTCTCGCCGCGATGAGTTCGGATCGAGTTTGGAAGAATCGCAGCCGTGAGGACTATGTTCCCCTTTATTGACCCACTCGCAGTATATATACGCCGTACATCCGTAGTTGCATTATGGTGGCTCTACATGTGGTAAGCACACGGCGAGGTCGACGAAGGGGTTTTTCCATACAGTGGCAGCTAAAAATAATGCCCCCGTCTGTTTGACCTCGTTCCTGGGTCTCTCACTAATCTCTCCAAATAGAAATCGTAGCGTAAAATTTGAGCAATTTCAAGCCCCTTCGCATGAGTTGTCCCTAGGTCCTGAGGGTCTCAGAATAAAAATAAATGCAAGAAAAAGCAGAAATAAAACATACCAAGGTTCAGATCGCTGTATCTGCCTGGATAATCTCTCCAATCATTTTATTTCTACACCCGATTCCCCTCCAACGCGCACACAGCATAAAAAACTACTTGGACAAGTCGACGAGTCCTATTCAATGTACAGGATACACGTCAGAAAAATATCGCCCATCCATCCGCCAAGCTATTTGAGCGGGCGCCACACCTCACCTTCCTCCCATTGATCCGAGAGCTAGAAATTCAATACCGTATCGAAGAACAAAGCCTGGTATGTATTTAAAGTTCAATTCCCAGCTGGGATCATCATCGTGTTTTGATTTCAATTTGAATACATACATACATACGAAGAATAGGTATCGACAGTGTTCTCCATACCTACATAGTTGCTTCTTTATGTAAAGGTTCTCTCCCTACTTGGACTCGAATGTCGGTGGTCCAAAAGCCAAGATCGGGCGCGCATTAATGTCCAACAGCCGCCTGGGCGGCCTCGTTATACCTAGACGTTGCGTCAGCACGCCCAAAATCTGCCAATAAAAGGAACACCACTGCACACCTGTTCCCGACGGGTTTCGCCGCGTCGATGACCGCCCGCATCTCTGCGAGCTCCTCTGCATTCAGGTCGACGTCGCGCGCGCCCCAGTTCTCCTCGAGACGCCCGACTTGCTTCGTCCCGGGGATCGGGATGGTTCCCTGCGCAGCAACCCACGCGATCGAGAGCTGGCCTGGGGTCACGCCCTTCTTGTCCGCAAGCGCCTTGATCCGGTCGACGATGTCCAGATTCTTGTAGAAATTTTCACCTGCAGAAAAAAAGCCGGAAGAATGGAAAAGGAACATTAGGGTTGTCCAGTGTCTCTAGTTGAGCTGGGTAAACTGTCACCTTGGAATTTAGGAACTTTGGCGGCGTCGGTATGTGCAACAATAAGAGGGAGCTGGGGGGCTTACCGGTGCGGCGGAAGTCGTCCGGCTCGAAATCGTCGGGGGACTTGAGCTGGCCTGTGAGAAAGCCTTTGCCCAGTGGCGAGAAGGCACTGCGGGGAGCGCTTTAGATTTTGTCGGTGGCTGCGGACAAGAAGGGACTTACACGAAGGCGATGCCGAGCTCCTTGGCCGTGTCGAGGACACCCGAAGTCTCGTGGAGCGTCTCAAACTATCCAGAATAAAATCAGAAAGCGGTGGGGCCTGCGGAGCAAAAAGCTGACAGGGCTGTATTCCGCTTGGACAGCATCAATCTTGGCGACTAAGATGACCTGGATTGGTGCACCGTTCATTAGACGGGTAGAAAAGCTTACTGCTGTTCGCCTTGCGCAGTGTCGCCGCAGAGCATTCGCTGAGGCCAATGTACTTAGTTTTTCCCGCCTTGCGAATCTCGTCCAGGGCAGGAATCGACTCCTCCAGCGGCGTTTCTGGAAAGAGACATTTACTTGCCGCATCGCTGCTTTGAGAAATAAACGGCGTACTGGGATCGATGCGATGCAGATAATAGAGATCTGGGGTAGTCTGTAACCGGCTGATGCTCCCTTCTGTAGGTCTCGTCAGTAAGTATATATATATACGAAGGCGGCACTGTAGCGCGCACCAATGTACTCTTTAATGTGGGCGGCAGAGTTGGTTATGAACTTCGGTTTTCGGGCCTCAAAGTCCATCTGCGAGGGATTCGTGAGCATAACGGTCGCTGAGAAAACACTTAGCCCCACCTCGAAGCCACATTTGGAGGCAATGAAAACCTTATCGCGAGCGTTATGTTTCGCGAGAAAATCGCCAACTAGCTTCTCGTTGATGCCTGCGGCGTAGATCACCTGTAAGTACCTGTGAGTAATGCATGGACATGTCTGGCGCAGATAAATGTCGCACAGCGGTATCCCAGAAAGTGCCTGGAACGAGGGTTAGTTGCTTGGATGTGGAGCACTTGAGAGACGTACATCCGAGCTCCAGTGCGCGCAGAAGAACAGGTTCGGCCTCCTCGGGTGTCAAAGGCTTGCCCAAGCCTGGAGCATGCATCAGCTAGGAGAATGCTGCGACTCGAGACACGCCAACCGAAGCTGAGGCCCATGGCTCTGTGGAAGCACTGTCAGCTAATCGAGAAGCTAATTGGATCACAAGGCGCACCCGAAGCCAGGAACTGGGATCTCAATGTCGGCGAAAGGAAGTGTTTTGACCATTGGTGAGCGGGTTGTGGAAGCAGATTCAAGGCCGCATAACCGAGGATGCCGTGTGTGCCGAAAGTGCCGATACAAGTTGCGGTCACACCAAGATCACACAATCTCTCCTTTCTACTAGTATCGGGGTGGGTCAAAATTGCTTCAAACAAGCTTCTTAACCAAGCAAAACGCATCTTACATTCCGGTTGTTGACGCGAGGGGACCCTTGACTTTTGAATTATGAGCGCCGAATACCCCTTTCTCCACAAAGAAGATATTGATGGGACGAATGAAGACCACATCTTGAGTCCAGAGATCTTACAGGTCGTACCATTTCCGTCTCCTCTGCCGCCTCTCATCTTCAGCAGTCTATGAACAGAGTCATGGGAGAATACTACGGCATAGATTATCTGGGAACCGGTGTTCGCTCCATCGTATGTCCGCGTTGTACCCGTTATTCGAGTAGACTCACCATCGCTCCCAGAAAATCCCGAATGTCTCTCGTGAGGTGTGGGATGTGTTGGAACGACGTGGGTACGAAGAGGGGAATTACAGGCTCGTATCATCTCTTCCGCATGGCAGCTTTGAGTAACATCCTTCGAGGCTTGAATACTACAGCGACTCCAAGGTCGTCATTGCTTCGCGTCAGACCAGCATACACTCGGCCTATCAACATATTTTCCGCCCTTTTCAGGAAATTTCTTGGGCGGACCGAGACAATCAAGACTACTTCCTCGCATTCAACACGACTATCGAGCAGCATTCTCCGTGGGCTTACCTGACGCCAGATCTCTCATTCTCATACCGGCCTTCCCGCAAGTATTTCATTATCCTAGAATGCGGTTGGGCGCAGCCGTCCGCGGAAGTCGCCGCGAAGACCGAAGCGTGGCTTGGGGTGCGAGACACAATGCTCGCCATCCACCTCGATATCCAGGGCGACAAGTCCACGCGCCGAGCGACCAGCCCCGCGACTGGGTACACGATGAAGACCTTTGCCGACTTCCCCAATGAGCGCGCCCCGCTGGGCCCCGTCATCTTCGAGGGTCACACTTGGTCTGCGGGCATCAACAAGATAGTCATGACCATCTATCACCGGACAGATACACCGCAGACATTCGTAGGTCCCGCTCTCCTGTGACCGGCTTATTGACTTGATATCCGTACAGGATGTCACCCCTGCGCCCGCGGGAGACACTGAGCGCGCCGACGCGCTCGCCGCAGCGCAGGACCGCATCAATTCGTACCTTGGCGCGCAGCTGGTAGAGTTCATAACGCGCGAGAAATTCACGAAGGTGTTTTCCGAGGAGCAGCAGTTCGGCTTGGACTGGGGACGGTTCTACAAGACCCTCGATGCCGAAGTCCGGAGGGAAGCGTTTGATCGATACAGGACGTGGGCATGGAGCCATGGAATGCGTGAGTTTTAGTGAGTAGGACGATCTGGTGTCGTACCGCGAACATACCATTGTTATTCTGCTTTTATTATTCGCAACGTTGCAGACTTGACCATCAGTTGAAGTATTACTGCACGGAGATATTAAGCTCGAGACGCCTCCTGGAGTCCTATGGCAGCATACACTCAGAAACCTGAACAGTTCCAATTGGTAATATAATTCGCATACAGTAGTAACCCGAATGAGAACAAGTAAAGGGACTGCTAATACAACGACGAGTCCAATGAATCTGGAGTACCTAGTGCTCGGCTACACTCAAGTTATTCTGCCCTGAATTTGTCCGTGTATGGGAGAAGAACATCCAGCGCCGTCTTCCAATTCGGCATCGAGCCGCTTCAGACCCTCCGACAGCGTTGTGTTGTTGGACTGACGAGCTTTCAGTCCAGGTATTCGGTTTTTCGAGTAGCAGAGAATCGACGCAATTGCAAGTAGGGGTGGTTCACATGCGAGAGCCTCATAGTGTGGTGAGTCCGAAATGGTATTTACCTAGGCTCGAAACCAGCCTGTAGATGAGAGACGAGTCTCGATCTACAATCGACAGCTTTGCTTCATAGACAGACCGGCTCCGGTCTAGTATTTACCAATCGCAAACTGCTCCTTACACTGGCATACTTGCTTGTAACTTGCCTGCGGGAAAACTCGTCAGAGAAAATTCATCGGATCGGCCTGCGAATGTAGTAGCCACGATGGACCTCTGCACTCGGGTGGATTGAGTCAGGCGTGCCGCGTCACTGGCCAGGCCAGAAGAAATGGAGGCACACTGGCAGAGCACGGGAGCTCACAGAGCCGAGCGGCCACCCAAGTATGTCAGGTTGGCTGAGACAGCTATAACTTGTCGTCAAATCCAGGAGGAGGAGGGAAATTTTTAATTAGCACCGCGGAAGTTCGGAATCGCAAGGTAAATTGCATCGCCGGATCAAAACGAGTGGTCGGATCATCATCAAAGCTTCAAGCCTATCTTGTCAGTGTCACTACACGAGTACACCTCAACCCTCATGCCTGCGCTTGCGGCTGAGCTGGTCGATTCAATCATTTCCTTTCTGCATCCAATTCCTCTGCAACGCGTACATGGCATACAAAACTACCTGGACAAGTCTGCCGCGACGCATGTTGCGAAATGCGCACTTGTCTGTAGGGACTGGGTTCCCTCCAGTCGACGTGTCCTATTTTACAGGGTACATGTCAGACAAAATACCGCCTACGGCTTCGCTAAACTGTTCAATCGGCCGCAGCGCCTCACCTTCCCCTCATTCATCCGAGAACTAGAATTCCGAGACGGCATCGCAGAACATCGTTGGATGAAGACAGTGTTCCCCAAGATTGCGAAACACCTTCCTTCCTCCATCCATACCGTCCTTCTAACAGCGCGTTACGGCAGTTCCCCGCTGCAATCTCTGGCTATCCCGTCTCTTCGCGGAATTACGCAATTTGGGCTGGTTGGCCAATGGAAGCTCAAACTTGCGGATACACTCGAATGTATTGCGTCTTTCCCGGCGCTAGAGGGGCTGAAACTTTGGCTGGCGCATGATTGGGAGGACAGGACATTGCCTGAGCCAATTCCACGTCCTGCGGACACACTGATGTCTCTAAACTTTAGAATCCTGTGCCCGGAACCACTTTTTGAATGGATTCAGGAGAGCAGCGTCATCATTTCAGAACTACACCTATACTTCCCATTTGCGATGCAGAGGGCACCTATCGAGTCTACTTCTCAATATATTCGAAGCCTCGGTCCATCGTTAACGTCGTTGGCCTTGACTTTTGATATATGGAATACAACTTCCCCCATGGCCGGTATGTTTACTTTTTACTGAGTTACTCGTTCACCGGTGACATTATATCAAACGAAAAATAGAATTTTTTCATGCAGCCTGTTCTGCCGACTTCCTAAAACGCAACACGGGACTTCACACATTATATATCCAGGCCGCCCCTGCCCAAACGTCATCACTCTTAAAGAAAACCTACTTCTCACCGTCGCTGGAATCCATCACGGTTGTCGTCCCTGCAGGATTACGCTACTACCCTCTGCGACCCCTTCCCTCTCCTCTGATCTGGTCAGAACTCGATAGCGTACTTGCGCGCCTTCCATCACTCCGACGACTCGAGATCACGCACCTCGGTCAGACGAACGTCACGTATTTGCCTGCATATTTAGACGAAATGTCGGCCCCTATGCTGGTTGCGTTCTCTCTGTGTGTTGCCCGTGGTATAGTGACACAGAACGTAGAGGTGGAGAAGAAGTGGCGTTATCTGTAGGGTCATCCGTTCCTCTACGTGTCTATGTTCAATTCAAATACATCATACCCGCTTACTCTTTCCCGTCATCTATCAGCATCGCCGCGCGCTCCATACTGGGAGCTGACAGACATGCACTTGACTCCTCTGAAAACCAGAAAAAAAAATTGTTTGTTGTCTTTTCCGGGTTTCTCCGACCCCAAATTCAGCACGCTAAGACACCACGCTGGGCCATGGCACAGATAATTTTCTCCTCGGGCCAATCCTCGGACGCTTATATCGGGACTGCGACGGCCATAATCAGAATCGCTAATACTAACGCCGACGTGGTATAACTAGATAGACTATGGTCCTCTTGAGACTCGGAGTTCCTCATATCTGTGGGTGTTGCTGTATCACGAGATGTGGATCAAAGTGGAGACCACAATTTCTTCGTCGGGAGCGTATTCAACACGGGTTCTAGAACTTTTCTGTTTTCGCCGGGGAAGAACTCCGGCCAGATATCCAAATATGTTGATTACACCGATCCCGCAGAATATTGGAAGCGCAAGCACAACCCCACCACTTTTATGCGCGGTAAGTTCTTTCCACCCTGTCAGTTCATGGAAAATTCAAAAATTTCCGCAGGGTTTGACAATGTTCAAAGTCCTCAAGGAGGCAAACCCGAATATCAGGGAATGGGTTGCTGTTCTCGGTGGCCTCCGTCATTCAGGTATGTCCCTCACTCTTAAGATTCCGTTGCATTCAATACGCTGTCGCTATGGACATACGTGTTATTGCAATTGGTCGGTCCTCTCCTTCATTTACTCAAGTCGCCTTAACATGTTGGATTTGCAGATACCGGCGATTCCAAGCGAGACGTCTCTTGGCTGGCCACCGAGAAATAAATCTAACCGAACTGATGCAGGAGTCGGAAGGATATGGCTAAGGCTCTAGACATCGCCGTGAATGGCAAAGTTGCATGCCCAAAATCACGCCTTTCAGCAAGGCTAGCGTGTAAGCCTGTTGATCACTCAAGTTCTGTACGGTACTGGCAAGAATCCAGGTCTTCCTCGCTGCCCAGAACATCACTGGTATGGTCGTGCTTAGAACATAATGTCGATGAACTAAATACTTCGGTATCTGTACTATATTAATTATTCGGGCATCTGGAGACTGGAGCGACACCTCAGGTCTCAGGAAGTGGATGCGATAACCACGAGAAGATAACCAAGAAGTGATATTCAAGTCAGATATGTATCAGTATCATATTAACATAAGAGCAATGCGAAAGCAATCTCATATGGTACTTGCAAGTCATTAGCTTTGTCGGTAACTGAGAAATTGGTAACATCGTAAACGAATCAAGGGTCATTCGAGAGCAATTCGTGAGCATGCGGTACTTGCAAGTCAGTAGCATTGTTGGCTTCACTGAGATATTACATGCATCAGTTATGTCCACGAAAAAAACATCGAAATGCTTACAGAGAAATACTGTCGGACCGTCTGGTCCTTGTGCAAGGGCAGATAGTCCTTCTTGAAAGCCTCGAGGTTCTGCGAAGCTTCGGTGGTCCCAGATTCAGACCAGGCGCCTTGACGAGAGAATGGATCAAAGTGTATCTTCGCGCGTGCACAGACAGTGTCGGCGTCTACAGAAAACAATCACCGAGAGTTACTGAGAAGTATAAAGATACTCACAGTACACCGGTGCTGGGATTGATACGGACCGCGTAGCTCCTGCATACACATGACACAGGGCGAAGGACAGCGCCTGCATGGTATCGGCACTGAATAAGGTCGGTCACGCAATGCAAACGTGACATCCAGACAGAAACGCACCTCAAATTGTTTTCCTATACGGCAAGGTTCAATTATTTTGTACGGTGACATGGTTAAATAAACACAGAGTGCTCACATCGTATAGAACCTGTGGCTCTGTTAGCATAATTGGCTGCAGGAAGAGCTGCAATCCATACCGAGTAATGTGCTGGGCGACTAGTACCCAAAAGTCCGCCGTGACTTTGCAGATAAAAATCGAACTCGGTGGGATGCGCGATATCTCGATCGACCACAGTGCCGCGGGACAGTTTCCACTGCGATCCGCATCTCTGTCATTTGTGGGAAACAGGCTGCAGTAATTGCATGAGAGTCAAATAAAAAGAAAGGTGACGCTCGGCGTACCGAATGTGGTGCCGTTTGCCAACAATAATCAGTGTAATTCGGGATTAATTTGAGCTCCTGACAAGCCGCTGGAGAAAGAGGTTGGTACTTCGCGACAGAGACAGAGAATATATAGTACCTTTGATAAGAGGCAACTCTAGGAAAGGAAGATCAGTTCCGTGTGAAAGGCACAAAATTCGCACTTGCCGTTGTCCAGAACTTGTTGAAACTGTCCTTCGGAGACACCATCTAAACAGCTGTCGTATGCAGACCCAAGGATTGAGCAACTATTACACGTACCTCGATAAAATATCAGACGCTTCGGCGCGGAAGGTTTGACTTTTTCGGCAATTCCTATAGGACATATACTTGCCCAAAAGATACTACACCATGGATCAGAGAAAGGCTAGAACAATTAAGCAACCATACTTGGGTCATCTCTTTCAAGTCGGAGATTAACTCCTGCCTCGAAGTCTGGACGCTCTGTGTTGCGACATATTTCGCTCCGTTTGAGTCGACGCTGGAAACCACAGCTGCGAAGGAAGGACGCCCAGACGTTCCCGCTCTGCGGCATAGTCAAGCACAATTAGAAGGCGAAGAAAGAGAATATTACGCGGGATGCATCACATCTGCTCCCATCACGACGGTGGGATTGTGCGGGTCGGACAAAACTGCAACCTGGGAAGGGTCCGTGATGACGTTAATTCCACCGAGTTTAACATTGATCCTAAACGAGATAAGGAAACGAAAATAGAGAAGTGAGAAACGTACTTGAGGGCGACATTTGCCCAAAATTGGATTTTCGCCCTCGTACATTTCCTGGATTTCAAACACTGCGTCGCGACTCCTTTCTAAAATCGGAAAATGGGGTATCAATACTGTTATCTCATTGGACATGCCGCTCTACGGACCCTGACATCGCCCCAACTATAAGGACCTAGTCAGTGGTACTATCTTCAGATGTTCGAGACTATACGCACTGTTTTACGATGGTATACAAATCATTGCCGCCCTCCGGAAGCACAACGACAAACAGTGTTGGAGGAATCTTCTTCTGTTGAAAGCACTCAGCACCAGCCGCTTGAAGATCCTGAAAAAGGTTCGAACACAGGTGTAGTTGTGAAATGAAAGTGCAACGGACTTGTGGAATGTTTCCTTGACCATTGACTCTCCTGAAAATGGGAACTGGATCTGTGACGGTCATACCTGACATACCAATTACTATCACATATCGATCGCCATAATGGAATGACTCACCGGTGCTGCGACAGCCAGCAACGAAACTGGATGCTACTTCTTTCGCAGCGGCATCGTCGAAACGATTTTGAGTTTCAAAGCTAATGAGGACCCATGCCGCGATGGTGGACGGTTTGAAGAAGCTTTTGTCGGCCCTGGTACCACAATGTCAGTTCCAGAAGTGTGCATGCATTATCCAAAGAACGCACATGTTCCAGGCGCCGTTGGTGGGATTCTGGTACACGGCATCAGCAAACCGGTTACCATTGAGAAACTTAAACGCACCACCGTCGGAGCCCTCCCCGGACCGTACTTCAATGTCGGAGCCCTGAGAACACGGGCTTGAGTCGAGACCAGGGTGGGATCAACTGTTAGTCCGAATTTTCGGACGTATTCCGATTGGCCGTATGCGAGAACCTGTGTTTGATGAGACAAAGGTTCGCAACGCAAATGCTAAGATACACACCTGGAGGCCCTTTCGAATACTTTCGAGTCGTTCTTTGGGTTTCATCGTAGCAAACTCTACCAAGGCAGCCTTCTTTTCGTCCGGGACTTCTTTTCTGACAAGCTGCCCCGGCAAAACGGTGCATAACTCCAGCGGTATAAGTGCTCCTTGACCGACCTATCTTATACAGTTAGCACTGTGATTTGAGATGGGATTTGACCGACCTCTACACAAAGAAGCGCCGGAAATTGAAGAGGTCTGCCTCTCGTCTCCTGATAGTATTGAGCTACTGTCAAGATACGACCGCTCCGCATGGTGAATGACGACTCGTTAGCACCCTCCTTCGTTAGCCTCCTCACTACCCGCGCGCGTACTGCGTTACTCGCAGAATCTTGCGTCTGAACGCGGATACCAGTGATGAAGCGGCCTAGGGCAACCCTTTCGCGGTCCGGCATTTGCCTTGTGAGTAGGCCGGGGTTATTTCTTCCGACGAATGCAAGGCAAAGGTCGATCAGGGGACCGGCTTGGTACATAACCCCGGTGGAAATGTCGACGTTAATTAGCATCCTTCCGATCGCCGGGCGGATCGACTGGAAGTAACCACGCCAGAGAATGAGGCCACCGCCGATGTTCCTAGTTTCGCCTGGGGTGAAGAAGCTCCTCCCTTTGGTTGGATACTCTTGAGAGGGTCCCATCCGGATCACGACGTTCAAAGCCTCGACAAGAGTCAGGACATTCGAGCTCCTTGAAAGACAGTGGACGTACCATGAGGGCGGTGCTGACAGTATTATCCTGTGATTGTTGCCCCGCGATGAATCGGTGGAGGATTTCCGTGTTGATCTTGGCAACCTTGGTGAGACGTATTTTATAGATCTTGGGAGGCCGGTCGGTGTTGGTGTTGGTTTGCGAGGGCAGACTGACATCGAACTGAGAATGGCTCAGTAATGTAATCTGTCGAGGGCGGTGGACATACCTCCCGCGAGTCACCTCCCAAATTGAGTTCAAACGGAGCGAACAGATTTTTGCGGCCATCGAAGACCACGCGGGTGTCCGCGAAGATTGTGGGCGCGATGTTATCCTGAAGCGCTTTGATGAGTCGCATATTCATGGCTACCGGCATGTTTTTCTCGGAGGAGATAACTATAGTTATGTCAACCAGGCGAACAAAACCCAGAACACAACTTGGTACGTACCGACTGCCGATGGAGAAAGAAAAGATAAATCGTAGTATATTGAATGAAAGAGAATCATGTATTGCGTACCGTCGTAGTGGTAGATAGATCCGTCTGGGATCGTCGCCGAGAAGGAGTTCACGTTGATCGTCATCTGTCTTCCGCTAGAACCGAAATCGGGGCGTTTGACACCAACAGTAGTTACATGGGTCGCTGAATGAGGATTTGCAATATGTTAAGTAAAAGGACAATTATATTATCGTTCCTTACCTGGTTGCTGATGAGCAGGTCCACCACGGGCACTTCCAGCTCCGCCGCGACCACCACGGGGGCCACCGCGACCTTGTCCACGGGGAGGCATGATTCAAGTTCAAAACAAAGGGGATGGATGAATGTGTGGTAGCCTGTGATGTGGGTCCTGGCAAGAGAATGGGTCGAAGTTCGGGAAGAAAGAACTGAATGCGTGACAACACGTCACGTTCCGTGACATCGGCGGCCTAAGATGTGAACGGACAAAAGTACGTACCCAATGCACCCACTGCTGTAACTCCCCATAGTGATATGTGCGGTCCGTCAAATCGTTACTCAGTAGCCTCAGTATTTTAATTCTTCGGAGAATATCTCAATTTTGGGTCGACAAATTTTGTGTTGAATTTTAAATTTGGTTCAACAGCTCTTTGGACTTGAGTTCCGCATAAGTCTCGGTGGCGCCATGAGGCAGAACTAAGCGCCCAGATGCTTCTATCAACTGCGCTTTGAGATGCGTTCCATGATATGTATGGAAAGAAGAACCTTTCTAGGCAATCTTACAGCTTTCAAGTTCTAGGCAGTCAATAATTACAGTCGATCATCATCCGCGAACGACGTCTTGGAAGTACTGTTATGATGCCGAATTAAATCTCAGAACGTATGGTATCGGCACGCACGGCTCTAGTCGTTTGGCGCCACAGAAAAGACGCACTTGAAATCAATCGATAACAATAATAACAAAAGCTACTTCGACGGTGGGAAAATACGCAGACGGCAGGAGACGCAGATGACCTTCGAACTTGCCTTCGAATGGATGATTCCGCCGCAATAACAGCAATTTCCCTGCAGGGTCCGGCGAGTCCTGAGCAAAAGTACAAGCCGTCGCAGCAGATGGACCGATGAGGGTGCATGACGGATAGACTTGAATGGGAACCGCTTTCGCGTTCTGCAGTCTGCAGTTCGATTTTGGAGTTTGAACACGATCACGTGTTCGATACGCAAATAATTTATTAATATAGAGCGCGCCGGGGCGCGGAGTGCAGGGTCTGAGTCTGAGCAGCAGAGGCTGGAAAGCCGTCGGAAATGTCCGAGCGGTGTTTGAAGGCTTCGGACAGACGTAATTTTATGAGTAGAATGATATTCGACATTGCATGCAAGTCACCTACTGAAATGGTCCTCGTTGTTCGAAACTGAAGCCTGGTGGATTTACTGTTTGAAATCCATGTACTTCTGGTCGTGACAAAAAGATGGGACGACACTCCAATTCAAAATTGTTTCCACCCAGGCATAATTCTCGAGGGGATGCTGTTGGCGAGTTGAAGTTGAATTTATCGAAACAAGAGGTGTCGTCGCTTGAAGAGTTCCCTTCTAAATTTGGAACCAGCTGACGTCGCTAGCGGGCCATCCTAATCTCGCGGCTTGTACATTTGGCATTCCTTGTTTTCTGTTCCAAAAAAATTAGAGAATCATGGGGCCGATCCAAATGTACTGTAAGTAGAGGCCGATGACTGACGACAACCAACAACATTTTCGAGTCCGATTGGATTGCGAGCAAGAAAGAATCCCGGCGGCCCAATGATCAGGTTACACAGAGATGGGTTAATTGAATCGTAGAGAGATGCAATTACTAATAAATTCTCTATTTGGAGGGATGGATTCAGGAGCCTGCGCAGCAAAGTACAACTTGAATTCGTCCAAAATAGACTGTCTGTCTGTCACGGACATCGCGCTGTGGGCCTGGGCCGGCTCATCAAGGGCCACACCGAGCGGAAGTTTGGAGAAGCGGAAAAATCGCGGCTTGAATTATTCTGACGTAGTAACCGTTGGAAGTTGTACATGTTCGTCAGAACCGGAGGAAGGGAAGATTTGGGTTTAAAACAAGAGGATGGTGTTGGGCTTTGTTGATGACAGTTGTGATCAGTCTGTAGCATTACATGCACAAACATCCCCTTTTGGCAGAAAACTATTCGAACTTCAATGGCGGAGCGCGTCTACAAGCCGGACTGCGCTCTCACCGGACACCGGCCTTCATTTCCATCCGCTCATCCAGAAAATGTTGGAGCTCTCGTAAACAGCCAGACCCACACAAGGCCCACAATATTGGGACGAAGACATCAACCTCAAATTCGTAGGAAAACAGGCATTCCCGCTGTGTCGGAGTTGACTGAGCAAGTATTTTTCCTGTCGCCATGAATCCCACTAGGTGCATAAATCTGCGATATTGGGACGAACGGAATCGCTGAAGCCCACAGATCCTCTGCTGATTCGGATCCCAGCACTCCACCTCGTACTCGCCGTGCAGCCCGCCTCGAGAACGCCTCTCCCACCGGCTCCTCATTTCTCGTCGGGTGGTAGCGACAGCAGCTGGTCGACCAGCTGCACGTCCAGCACTTTTGTGTCGATGACGAGACCTCATCCCCGAGCCAGAAATGCACGGCCCATACGCCTCAAGCAGAAGTGCGTACCGTCTCTTTCTCTTGTATCGTCTTCGACTTTCTCTTCGCCTCTCGTTCTTATTGATCCCTCGCGATCACTGGGATGTACCCATCCCACCCTCTCCTCTCTCCCTCCGTCTGGCCCACTCTCCTACATTGCCAGCTATTTCTTCGCCAGCGTATGTGCTGCACGGGAGAGCGTATCCGTCCTCAAGTTCCGCTCCATCACCTCTCCTCCTTGCCCGCATTTTTCTTCGGGCTCTGTGACGTCCCCGTCTTCTTCCCCTCCCTGCCCTCCCTGCCCTCATTTTACCACCAAACTCTTATCTCTCCTCGCGCTCTCATCCTTCCTTCAATACTGACGCATTTTCAGTTTCATCCAAACAAAGGCGGCGTCGCTGAGGGGCTACTCGTCGCGGAGGCGGGGGTTTTCCTTTATGTGCGAGGAGAATTGGATTGCGTCGACGAGTAGGAGAAGAGGGTGCGTGTGCGGTTGGGTGCGCATGCGCGCATGCCTATGGTATCCCAGGACCCGGAGAAGGAGACCTCACTGAGGAGCACCGGAAGCGTGCAGGTGCTGGAGATGGGTCGTCTGGAGCGCGTTCGCTTCCCGGGATAATGGCGGAGGGGCCACTGTCCGCTGGTCAGGGCTCCTCCTTTGGCCGAGCCGTAAGGAGGAAAGAGCGGGCAGCGCTAGGAATGGGTATATTCCCAGTAATCCCTGCGCGTCTGCATGGTGCGTGGTGTGACGTGCACACCACTTTCTCTGGGACGACCGATGGGCTCTTCGTTTTTCTGGGATGTCTTTTCCGCCCTCTACACTTGCACTTGTGCTTGCTACCATGCCCACCGCGCTCCTCCCTGTGTGCCCATGCCTTGCGAGGCGCACATTCATCTTGTCTGCGTTTTCTCTGGGCCAGTGTGCTGGTCCCCCGTGCAATGCTTGGTGTGGGTGCATTCATTCGCGAGGCTGGGTGCGTTCACGCTCGGGTATGCCTGGGCGGGCATACCTGCGATTCCGAGCCGGCGGGGTGCTCGACGCGCTCGTTGCTAGTGGATTTGTCGTCTCGTTCGTAGGCTTGACGTCCGGACGCGCCCCAGGGCCCCCACCGCTTCCAGGGTGCGCGTTCTTACTTTGAATTTCTTGGATGCGCGTCCGTTTCCGGGTACGGTTCGTACATGTGCCTGGTACGCGCCGCGCCCTATTCGCAGTGGGTTTCGCGGTGGTGCTTTTCCGGGGCGCGGATGTGCCTATTAGTCCCTCCCTCCTGCCCTTTTTCTTTCTTTCTTTCTTTTCTTTTTGCGTACACTTCCGCCTCACTTCTCACCCCACCACCAAATATTAACCGTTTTTCAGCTTTCCCCACCTTACCGGCGCCGTATTCATCAGCGTGGGTTTCATTACCACCGGGCTCATTGCGGGGACGGAGGGCGCTGCCTTCTTTCTGTCTTTCCTTGTGCGATCACCGATGAGGATGGCTGTGGGAATGGGGCGCGATGCAAGGAGGAGGGAAGGGGCCGAGCTAGAGGCGAGTGTGGTTGCGGGATATTGGGTGCGCGAGACGATGCTTTTCTCCGCGATCTCGTTCGCAGAGAAGGAGGAGCGCTCAGTGATGCCCTGTGCACGCGCTGAGGGTGGGCGTGGATTTACTTCGGGAGCTCGTGGGCTACGAGACGGAGACTCGGTGCGCATGGGCGTACGTCGGATTGTGCGCGCTGGAGGGGGAGTTCACCTTGCCCTGGTCCGAGGAGGAAGCTGGTGTGCACATGTACCAAGTCCACGCACGTCTGCGGCTCCGAGCATGCTGCCGCTCGCGCTACGTTTCATGCGAGTGGGTCTAGGGGTTCGGCGCCGGCACTTCGGGTACGACCTGCGGCGCTTTGGCGCGTTCCTGCAGGTGGCGGATGCCCGTCCCCACTCAGGGGTTCGTGTATGCCGCCGTGCCTGAGGCCGTCCGTGACCTATGCGCGTCGGTGCTCCGAGCCTTTCAGCGCGGACGCGCATATTCATCCGTATTCCGGGTTTCTTGTGGGACACCGTGCGGCGCTGCAGGGCTTTCACGCGGTGCTCTTTGGGAGGCTTGCGTGGTTACTCTTTGGGAAACTGATTTGCTTTGCGCGTTGGGCGGTCTGGGTCCATGGCGTCGGCGCCAACATTCATGCGCCGCACTTATTTCGCGTGTAGCGCTTATCATAGTGCGGGTTTTGATCTTTTCTCCTTTTATTTCGCACTGGTAGGGGCTAGTTGCGCGGAGGCCGTCGCTCGCAGCTGGGTTGCTTTCTTTTGCGAGGCGTATGCCAATGGGCGACTTCGTAATTTGGGCGTTTGTGTGCGTACGCGGTTCGCGACGCCCGCAGATCCTCTCCCTGCGCGTGGATCTGTGCATCTGTAGCTCTGTAGTAGCGATCTTAATTTCAGAGAGTATGTAACGTGTAACTGTTTTGTGCGCTATTAGTGGTATTTATTTATTCCAGTTGAAGCAAGAGAGAGAAAACAAAAGAAACGGCATTCTTTCCGATTTTGCATAACATGAGTTGGCACGAGAGAGTTAAAGGATGGAGACACTAAAGCCAAGTTCGCCCTTCCTAAAAAGGAAACTGCGGCGAAACACAGCCACAGACAGACCTTTCAAATTCGACCACTTTGAGTCAGACACACTCGCGTGTTTGTCTCGATACCGAGAATGTGCGTGTTCTCGGTTACAATCATTCCAACGGGCACATCCTCTCATGCGCTAATCCCTTTCACTGCTCCAGTTCGACGGAATTCCACCGCTCGAACTTGAACGTACGAAAGACATGGCCTTGACTCCTCGCGGTAAATGCATTTCGGAATGGCTTCCCAACGAAGTTATCTTCCAAATAATTGAGGCTGTACAGCCGCACGACCAGCCAGCTCTTTGCAGGACCTGCAAGCTGTTTCACGCTCTCGGTGTTCCAATCTTGTACCGTGTTGTGCATCTCGACAAATGGACCTCCATCGTGGGTTTCTGCGATACCGTTCTCGACAACGCTGCCAAGTTGCGGAATTAGTGCGGTCGCTTACGGTTACCGTTGACTATACAGGGTGAGTCATTGATCCTTTTGAAATATATGAACCTAACTAACGGACGGTCATTCTTCAGGAACACTCGCCATCTGGAGACTCGGCTGTCGGAGTGTTCGAAAAGGCTACTCAGAATTGAAGAACTATACATTGATTCCCAGTACATATGGAGAACGCAGTCTCAGTTGCTGTCTTTTACATTTCCTGACCTCGTCCACTGCACGTTTTCTTCCTACGTCAAGTCTCCCGATCCAATAATCACGTCCTTCCTGACTCGTCACCCGGCCCTCAAGTCCGTCCGGATTCCACGTTCGACGGGTATTGAGCATTGGTCATCGCCGTCTGCGCGGATTCCACTGCCGAATCTCCAGCGCGTACT
Organism: Mycena leptocephala; assembly: GCA_029378395.1. Lineage (NCBI taxonomy): Eukaryota > Fungi > Basidiomycota > Agaricomycetes > Agaricales > Mycenaceae > Mycena > Mycena leptocephala. The sequence continues at coordinate 493,789 of JARJLF010000038.1, forward strand.
GGGTCCCTGCAATTTCTTGCCTTTTATAACCGCCAGTGGTTTGAAAGCGGTCCATCTGCAATGGTATGATACAGACCCAGAACAGACGTTCATCTTACTCAAAGGAATGACACGGAACGATGTTCCTTTTGTCTGCGTCAATGTTTGTGGCAATGATCAGTTCATGCCCATCATGGATTCCGTCTCTAGACACATCCCACACACGAGAACACTGTTCTTTAAGGTTCCCGGTGTTCTGCGCCCCGACGTACTTTTCTCGCTGCTCCTATATCCGATTATGCTCATATTTACTCCAGGAAACACAATTAAAGAAATACCTCTCCAGCTTCATCGACCTAGCATTTTGGGGGATCCAACCACTTGTCGGCTGCCCGACTTTCATGGAAAATGAGGCAGAAGATCAGATCATGGCTCAAGGTTTGCGGGAGTCTTGTCCAACGCTGCAAGCATGTTCCTTTGGTGGGTTACTCGAATATTGAAATTATATTCCATCGAAACCGACCTTTTCCAGGCAAGGATGCGTGGAGGAAGGTGAACGGGACTTGGGAGAAGTTTCCTGCAAAAGAATTCTCCATACTGGCCGGCGTTTGGGCTTGAGTACGACACATTTATCGTCCTTTATCAAGTTTGTGCGTTTCATCGTCTGGACAATCTTAAATTTAAACCTCCTCTCTGATCACCACAACGTACTCCTAATTCCGCCCACCGCAAGCACTACCAACACGCCTCCATAGAGCGTGTGAGTCCATCGACGGATACAGATCAAGGCCTCGAAGAAGGATTCCGGATCCATCGCAGTCATCTCCAGAGGTTAGCGACTGCGCGGATTCCACTGGCGAATCTCCAGCGGGTACGGGGTCCCTGTAGTTTCTTGCCTTCTATAACCGCTGATGGCTCGAAAGCAGTTCATCTGATGGTATCGCGCAGACCCTGAACAGACAGATGTTTTCGCACTGTTTTCGCTCTGCCAGTCTGCAGTGCAACTTTACGCAGTTGGAACACGATCATGTGTTGGAATACGCGAGCAATTATATTCCAAACTGGATACAAACTGAATCAAAATCAAAGAGGGAACCTACACAACATAACTTCCGGTAGATCGTACGAGGTTAAGACCATGCCATGCTGAAAACGTTAATACCCCTCACCCCATCCACCATGTTCCCTTTGCATGTGTGGATAAACCCCGCCGTCGCTTCCTTGATCGGAGAAGGTCTTCAAGCAAATCCAACATATGTGAGTTTTACAGAAAAAGCATGTCATATGATTGCAGCCCCCATTTTTCTCGATATCCGCGTGGCAATGCGGACACTGTTTTACACCGTTCTTCTCGCGCCATTTGGCGAGCGCCGCGAGTCCGCCGCTTAAGTTGTCCTGATGCTCGGCGCAGGTCATTCCGTCGTGATATTCGACATTGCATGCAGGTCATATATGGAGTAAGCAGGATGGGCATTGAAATGCAGTCCCCGCTGTATTTGGGCGGTATACCATTTGACAATCCGGGGAGGGGCAATACCGGAAATCGGCAGGATGCTCGTTTACATGGGCAAGGAAGGAGGAATGGAGGAGGGAATCTTCTTCAGCCGAGGTCAAAAGCGATCGAATGGTGTCGTACGAAATGTAAAGTCCACACGGGACACTTGAATCTTCGGTGTCGGGCGAGGGTACTTCGGCCACACATTTTCGGAGACAAAAGCCTGTGTCCTGTAAACCTGGTCGAAGATAGTGCTGCAGACAATCCCTGCAGTAGGAATGGCCGCAATCCAATCTCACCGGATCCTCGACACCACAAAAACAAACAGGACACATTGTATCTGAACTGAGATTCGGCTGTTCGGTGTAGATATTTCCCCAGAGTCTGGTGCAGCAAGCTCTGTGCGCACACGGCGAACATGGCTGTCGTCACCGTTCACGGTCAATGTGCGCGCAACAACATCCAACACAAGGCTGTCGGTGCCTAGGCTTTCCTGCAACTGACGCATTTTCCCTCTCAGAAGCAGTCGAATTGATTCCTTGCGAAGTTGGAACACATGGCGACGTGCGTGGACATCCGCCAGCCGTTCCCGAATGAGATTTCTAGCCTGCACTCGCTCCGCTTCGGGCCCAAACAAGCGAACTGTACGTGTGCGCGTGTCGCAGCGAATGAACACATTTTTGCCGGTGTTAAGGGAATCCAGAAACACCTGCCCTTCGACGCCATCGAAGAAGTCGTCCCAAAATTTCTGTCCTTCAACCACCAACAACTCTCCCTGTACGATCCTGTCCAATTCCGTCTTTACGCGTCCTAGTATCTTCGGGTCGGATCCATGAAGAACAACGATGACCGGCTCATTCAGAGTTTCCCCGAGATAGTAACGAATCATGCTCGGATGAAGGCCTGCCAACAAATCTAAAGTTCCTTGGATTTTGGTGAACAGATCCCGCCGGACACTGTATTTGACTGAGAAGGTGCGCTCTATGAAAAAAGGGGTGCCGCCCAGGAACGACGGAGGTGAAGCACGCAAAGCCGACTCGGCGGCTGCAGCAGCGCTGGCGTTCTGAAACTGGGCAAACACAATGATCTTGGCCGTCCCCTTCGTCATGGGCAAGGTATCGAACGCCTCTACAGGGCCAAAGCTCTCTAGCGCCTGTCGCATTCGAGTGGGAGAGTCCTCAGGACAACGCGGGGGGTCCACAGCCACGCTTTCTGCTTGACAAAATCGTTGTAGATCGATTTTCGATACGTCAAGGGGCAAATTGCGGATCATGACTGTGTACAACTGCGGGGGTGGTATAGTCCTGGACCGACGCCGATAGGTCAGTGCTGGTGGGGGAGTGGGTTTTCTGAAGGAAGCACTAAGAATGTACCCGCGATAGGATTTGTTGTTTAGTTGCTGAGCATGCTCTTCGGCGGACCGAGCGGTAAGGTAATGAACGAACGCGGATGCTCTGCGGCCGTACCACGTCAACTTAACCTTTCGACCACGTACGACACCCTTTCCCTCTTCAGCTGCCACGGATCCACGCAGGTCTAGCTGGCCGGAGAGTGTATTTCCTGCGATGGAAATCTCACTGACATTTGATGCAGCCTGAGCCGCCGCAGATGCATCTGAAAAAATAAGGGTCGCAGTCGCAGTCCCGAATGCCGCAAGTGGTCTATGAACTTGGAGTTCCGCAGAGATTGTCAGGTGATGGAGAGCGGCGGAAATAGTCATATCGGAGGTAGATGCTGGAATGTTGGAAATCAAAACGCGCCGGGATTCGAAAGGTGTTATGACCTGGAGCACCGCGGCGCCAGCTCCAAAATGGACTTGGCAATTGTAAATGACCCGATCTGTGGATGAATACGCGCCCTCGGACACAACATCTTTCAAGTTGTCCTTGGAAGTACATGTCAGATACGACAGAGATGGCACGAATTGAGAAAACTTACTGTATGCTCTCCAGTCACAAGTTCAGTCTTGGCTTCCAAGCGCTGACGCGGTGAAAACAATAGGCGAGGCTTCTCGTGATTTGTTGAAATAGGTCCTTGGTTATCAGCAGGGCGTTCCGCCTCCGCAACTGGTAACACATCTCTGCTGTCATGCGAGAAGGTGCAATTGTTGCCCTTGAGGCAAGATCCTCGATTCAAATACCGACATGGAGCCCTCGGTACTGCTGGGCAGATGCAGATGGATGGAAGGAGGATGAAACTCTCTGCATTGATCACCAAATCGACAACGACCGAGCAAAAAGTATGCGCAGGTAGGAGAACTGGGGCCGGTATCACTGAGTGGGACTGCTGAGGTTGAGTTGATGTGGGAATTCCAACATGCATCGCCATAGGAGCAGGCATTTCTGAGGAAGTAGGCGCAAGGAGGGCGCGGTGGCGACATCGCAGTGGGCGGAAGGGCTGCAAATGCCGCATTGGGAACGCGTTAAACACGCGGCTAGGAATTAAGTTCCGAATGACACGGAAGGATTCCAACCCAACATTTCGACAAGCTATACCAAAGTTTAATATTTGATATTCAATTAATACCAGCAGATTTTAGCAACGGTAAACCGTTGACGCCCTATTCGCTCTCTCTATAGAAATTACGATGTCTGAAGCCATTTTAAACTCCGTCATCTCCGCACAGCCATTCTTTCGATGCCGGGCAGTCTGCCGGGTCGGCTCCCTGCCTACCTTTTGGTCTGATTGGGAAGGCATGCCGCAATCCGCCGGCCTTGCGCAATCACCGTCCATCTCCATCGCATTTCCTTCAGATAGGCTTGGGCCATGAGGTGGGTTATTTTCAGCGTTGATCAACAGTCATGCTCAACATTGGCCCGGGGCTCATGAATCTTTCGAGTTGAAATTTACGCCCGAGGAAGAAGAGTGGGAGGCCGAGCAGCTAGTGGCAGCCGCTTGTGTTGATTTTAACAGCGACATTCCTTTCGTTTGCTGCACCATTTGCTGGAATCACCAGTACTGTGAGACTGTGGAATCTGTATCAACATACCGTACATCACAACACAATCACAACGTTTGCATTCGTACCAACAACTATTTGGATGTGGATGGAGATGTAGGTGTCTGATATGCTCGCGGCTGGGCCTCGCTAATTTCATCCAGGAAGCCATCGCACAGTTCCAACGGTGTTTCCCCCAGTTCCGGGTTTATACGTCTGGTGTATTTCCACACGAGAGTGTCGGTGCCTTCGGGAAAGCAGAAGATCAGATCACGGCTCAAAATTTGCGGGAGTCGTGTCGTCCTTTATCAAGTTTGTGCATATCATTGTTCGGACGAGATTAAATATACTCCTAATTCCGCCCAGCATCAGCCCGCAAGCACTACCGCCTCCAGAGCGCGCGCGAGTCCACCGACGGATATAGATCAAGGTCTCGGGGGATTCCACCGCAGTCGTCTCGAACTTCAATGACAAGATTTTATCAAGCATATGACTTTCTTTTGCTGGACTATATACATATACATATATTCGTTGAGTGGTTCAGATCAATGAACTTCCTTCCCGGGTCCACCGCTCTCGATAAGTAACCTCTGAATTTGGTTTTGAGACTCAGCATATTCCACGCGCCACGAGCGGCTGGGAGCGTAGCCGCGAGATGGCGTAAACCGTCATAAACTGTGGAGGTGGCCGATCGCAAAGGAACGAGCCAATATTGGCGTCTTCCACCTTCGCTCACGCAAATGAGGTGAAGAGCTAGGCGACCGCCACTTCTTTCCATCCGCAAGACGTCCTCCGCCCACCGCGCTTGATCTTCTCGCGTCCAAGGCGTGGGAGTTGCTCAGTGGCTGCACATAGGTGCTGACTCGACCCATCCCGTAGTCGAATATGGTGAAGAAAGGAGTGTCGGGTGGTCGTGCATAAATATGACTTCCCGAATCCGGGCATTGACATTGTCGCTCCCGCCATAATCGTGCTCCATAAGCGCACGATGTAGAATCGATCACGCACACTAAATGGCGACTGCGGATCTGAAGACGTAGTCAGAGCAGGAAGCAGGGAGCGGTAGATGGTTGGCTCACTGAAACAGAAGGGGCGGCGAGGAGAACATATCTCTCTGTGAAAGTCGTTCCAATCGCGCTTCTGGCATTCTGCGGAACAATAGTAGGAGCTCTGGCAGGCGGAACAACGCCGAAATGGGTCCTTTCATTGATGCGGCCGCACTGAGTGTTCGATGTGAGAAGGATGATCATTCGGATAAATTTAACTCACACCCAGGTAGTCGCAAGCCTTGTAAGATGGACTCCGCATCGATGTGAAGGATTCTAATATGCGAAGGCGTTCGAGTGCTAATACCTTGAATTCGTGCCAGACATTATATATTTTGCATCGTTTGAATTTGGAGCTGCATTCCAGCTCCTGCGCCCCATTCAGTGCCACGGCCATCCTAGCCACGACATCATGGTAAATCAGGGAGGCGGGAGGATGCCGCACAGGAAGGCCATGAAATCACGATACACACTGTCCGCCATGTCCGTTGTTGCACATGATACCAGAGCAACAAGAAGACCAGCTTCTAGCGCGTCTGGGAGTAGTCGGTGACCTTTACTAGCCAGCAGGATCCTCTCTAGCAGCATGAAACAGCGGCTGATTGTAACGGCGGATGAAGGCTGGACAGATACCAAAGGGGGACTACTCAGGGCGCGCATCAGGGAGACGACGGCCGGCACGAATCCGCGAGCGCTGAGAGCTCTGGCAAGTGGGCCGGCTATCACCATGCTGTTTCCGGTTTCATGCATGCTCTCTGGCCGTTCTATCTCTGCCAGGAAAACCAAAAGACCATGAAGTAGGGCCATTATGTGGTGGGGCTCCATCTCGTCGTCATCAACGCCGATCTGCAAGACGCGGTGAATGTGTCCGACCACGAGGATGGCGACGTCGTCGATAGTTCCACCCGCACCATCAGTTAGATTCTGGAGGTTGGACGGAACAGATGGATTCCAGCCTTTCCAGGACTGGATGTGATCGATGACGATGGAAGATAATGTTGCATAGTCGTATGTGGACTTTACGGTTTGAACCGACAAAGCCCAGGTTCTGACTACCATGATTTGGAACTCGGGGTTATGGAAAGAACCTTCGATATCCTTGCATGGAACTGACTCACAAACTTCAGAAAGTCCCTGCAGATATCCCACTCGATCGGAGGGGGTTCGCACCACGTAAGCTGCTCGCGGTAGGTGTGGAAAAACACCACCCAGCCCAGGAACGCGGCAGAAGCTGGATGAATGCATCTTGGGAGTCAATAGTGATCGGCATAGCAAGACACCGAAATGAAATGAGAGCCTTGATAACAGTGGACCGCACAGCGCTCGAGGCGGCCTCCTCCAGGACGTCCAGTTGTTGTATAGTCGGGATACCAACCACATCGAGATTGGAGTAGAATACTGGGAGTAGTAGACTCTTCTGGCGGCGCGAAATCTGCGAATTGAGAACCAGATCGGCAATGTGGAGCACACTCTGTAGAGAGCCGTTCGCCGCTGCTGTGGCTATCGGCTGCCCGTGCCAGTGGTTATCATTTCAGTGAACTGTCTGCTTTAATGAATAGCCACCATAATCGAAGCCGGCAGAGCAGCTAGGCTGGATACGAGCAAATCTCGATGTATCGCCGGTGCCATGTGGTAAGGCCAGAAAACGAAGGCGATCGAATTGATTGCCAGTCGATGCCGGCCGATTGATGATTTCGGGAGTCACCGATTCGTGTTGATCCTTCCATTACTTACTACCTGCCGGTCCGGAATTCCAACATCTTTCGAAGTTCCTCCGAGGTTCCTACATGTAGCATTTCTCCGGACGGTTATTTTATGCTGGCTAGTATTCCTCCGAGTAGAGATTGGTATTGAGGATGAGGCATGCATGTCCCTATATCATCCTTCAAGTTTGTTAGCCTTAGCCATATTGTAATCCGGAGATGATTTAAAAAAATTCCGCGTGGGGGTAGGGGTGCTACACCGTGAGGGAAGATAGAAAAAAATTATTGCAGTGATGAAACATCATAATGCCGAACCTAACTTGAACTCCGGAGTTTCGATCACAATGCAGAAATCATCCATGGGATAACTGTATACTTGTAGGTACGCAACCAGCCGACCCACCTTGACATTGAGGATGGGTTCGGGCAACGCAACCAGACCAATTTTCTCAGTGACGGTTGAAATTTAGGTAACTGAAAAATTTCCTTCATGTTGAATATGCAAACACCCTCTGAAGCTCTTCGCTTGCCAAAAGCTGCTGTAGAATGGGTTTTAGGTGGGCTCTAACTTCTGGGAAATTCAACTCAGAAATGTATTTTATTTTAATATTCGCCTGAGTCACGGTCTCGAGCCAGGCAACCAACCTCTCCGTGACAGTGACCTATGGAGGTTTGGGCAACACAACTGAGACTGCGACGGTTGCGTACCTACAAGTATGTACAGTAGATGGTTTTCGAAACCACCATTTTTTTTGTTCTGTTTATTCATTGTTTCATTCTAACTTTTTTTGATTAGACAAGAAATTAGAGTTCAGCTGTCATTCAACTCCCCAAGCCTGATGATGCACAGTCAATAATTAACTCGCTGTCTTGCACCATCATGCTCTTTCCTGAGAGATGATAAGACCTGGCGGTGCATGGTGCACAGCCATAAAATCTGGTTCATGATTGAGGAATAGTGTATATAATGGGAGGTCCTCGTTCGAATCGAGGCCAGGTCATGGATCTTTCGATTGTCATCTATCTTTTCTTTCTGTTTTTCTTTCCACCTTTTTGGATTGAGTAAATTTCAGTCCAACATGAGACATGAGACACGACATTTATTCATGCAATTCCACTGAATGTTAGTTGGTACTGCAAGTTGTCACCGGCCTGAATCATTCTAATAAACTCAAGTTCAAATTATAGAGGTAGAAGACCTGGTGGTGCATGGTGCACACCCACCCAACTTATATGGTAAAGTCGGGATACGTTCTATGGGAGGTCCTTGTTCGATTCGGGGTCAGGTCATGGATAATCTTTGAGGCCCATTTTTTTCTTCTGTTCTCTCATTTTGTTTGTCTTGCTCTTTTAGTCAGACAAGTTGAGTTCATTTTCAAGAAGAGTTTTTTGAAGTTCGTGATGTAGGTGTACAATCAATGATTAACTCGCTGTCTGTCTTGCACCATCATCCTCTTTCCTGGGAAGGACAAGACCTGGCGGTATATGGTGCACACCCATCCAATTTTAATAGGATGAATCAAAAATTCAGTGGCAGATCCTTGTTCGAATCGGGGTCAGGTCATGTTGTGTTCCGAGTCTTTTTTTCAATAATAAAAAAAGAAAGCTTGCTGTGCCAGTGGCCAAGTTCAATTTGTTCGACAAGTTCCGGTTAAAATTTTATAGGTGTAGGACCTGGTGCATGGTGCACACCCGTAACACCTAAAGTGTGTGGGCTGATGAGTGTATAATGGGAGGTCCTCGTTCAAATCGGGGTCAGGTCATGTTGTGCTCGCTTGCCATCCCTTTTTAAAGAAAACTTGCGGTGGTGGCCAGGTTTAGCTCTTTCAACAAGTTCCGGTTGATATTCTATAGTGTAAGACCTGGTGGTGCATGGTGCACACCCATCCAACTTCAGTATAATGAATCAAAAATTCAGTGGGAGATCCTCGTTCGAATCGGGGCCAGGTCGTGAGATTCAATTGTTTCTGTTTTTCTTTCCACTTCGCCTACGTATTGAGTAAATTTGAGTTCAACATTCAACCCGACATAGTATTGATTCACCAATAACATTCCACTGATTGTCAGTTGGCCTGAAGGACCCCATAAACTCAAGATCAAATTATAGATGGAGAAGACCTGGTGGTGCATGGTGTACACCCATAACACCTGAGGCGAGCGAGATCGATTAGGGTATAATGGGAGGTCCTCGTTCGATTCGGGATCAGGTCATGGGTTGATTTCATGATCAATTTTTTTTGGGTTCTGTGCATTCATATCTAGGCCTCTTACGCTGTTCACCAGACAAGAGATTTGAGTTCAGCTGTCATTCAAATCAAAGAGCTTGGTGATGAGTTATAAAATTCTGCAACACACACTCAGTAATTAACTCGCTGTCTTGCATCATCCTCTTTCCTAGAAATGATAAGACCTGGCGGTGCATGGTGCACACCCACCCAACTTGATACAGGTTTGGATGATACATTCAGTGGGAGATCCTCGTTTCAATCGGGGTCAGGTCATGTTGTGCTCCGAGCCTTTTTCTAAAATAATAAAAAAGAAAACTTGCTGTGGTGGCCAAGTTCAATTTGTTCGACAAGTTCCGGTTAAAATTTTATAGGTGTAAGACCTGGCGGTGTATGATGCACACCCACGCAGCTCAGGTGTTTGGGATGGAGTGCAGTGGGAGGTCCTCGTTCGAATCGGGGTCGGGTCATGACTTTGTAGTTGTATTCTCTTTTTTGTTATTTCTTTTCCACTTTTGCTTTTAGTTGAACATGCAGGCCAAGACAGGACATTTCTAGTTTTTACTGATCCACCAATAAAATTCCACTGGATGTCAGTCAATTAGCTACAGGCCTGAATCATTCTAATAAACTCAGGTTCAAATTATAGAGGGAGAAGACCTGGTGGTGTATGGTGCACACCCATAATACCTAAGAGGTGCGGGACAAGTGTATAATGGGAGGTCCTCGTTCGATTCGGGGTCAGGTCAGACATGTTTTCAAACCCTATTTTTTTGGGTTCTGTGCATTCATTGTCTCTCTCACTCTTTTAGTCAGACAAGATATTCCAGATCAGCTGTTGTTCAAATCAAAGAGCTTGGTGACAGGTTATAAAACTCTGCAATGGACAGTCAGTAAGTAACTTGCTGTCTTACAACATCATCCTCTTTCCTAGAATTATAAGACCTGGCGGTGCATGGTGCACACCCGTCCAACTTGATACAGGTTTGGATGATACATTCGGTGGGAGATCCTCGTTCGAATAGGGGTCATGTTGTCCTCCGAGCCTTTTTCTAAAATGATAAAAAAGAAAGCTTGCTGTGCCAGTGGCCAAGTTCAATTTGTTTGATAAGTCCCGGTTGATATTCTATAGGTGTAAGACCTGGTGGTGTATGGTGCACACCCATGCAGCTTAGATCTTTGATATGGGTGCAGTGGGAGGTCCTCGTTCGAATCGAGGTTGGGTCATGAGGGGTCCGAAGGTTTTTTGTTCTTTCTTGGTTCTTTCCTTCCACTTTTGCTTGCATGTATCGAGCAAATTTCAGTTCAACATTCAACCCGAACCAGTATTGATTCATCAATAACATTCCACTGATTGTCAGTTGGCCTGAAGGACCCCATAAACTCAGGTTCAAATTAGAGAGGGAGAATACCTGGTGGTGCATGGCGCACACCCATAATACCTATGGCGAGTGAGACCAATTTACGGTATAATGGGAGGTCCTCGTTCGATTCGGGGTCAGGTCATGATACCTTTATGGTTTATTTTTAATAAGTAAAAAACTTGCTAGTGGCCGAGTTCAATTTTATTTGACAAGTCACGGTTGATATTAAGACCTGGCGGTGCATGGTGCACACCCATAACACCTAAAAGGTGCGGGACAAGTGTATAATGGGAGGTCTTCGTTCGATTCGGGACCAGGTCATGCGGATTGCTTTCGGGAAAGCTATTTTTTTTGTTCTGTGCATTCATATGTCCCTCTTACCCTTTTCACAGACAAGAGATTTGAGTTCAGCTCATCAAAGATGAGTTACAACTTGGAATCCTGCAACAGACACTCAGTAATTAATTTGCTGTCTTGTACCATCCTCTTTCTGAGGAATGTGAAGACCTGGCGGTGCATGGTGCACACCCACGCAGCTCAGATGTTTGGGATGGAGTGTAGTGGGAGGCTCTCGTTCGATTCGGGATCAGGTCATGGGTTGCTTTCGAAAGCTATTTTTTTGGTTCTGTGCATTCATATGTCCCTCTTACCCTTTTCGCAGACAAGAGATTTGAGTTCAGCTCGTCAAAGATGAGTTACAACTTGGAATCCTGCAACAGACACTCAGTAATTAACTTGCTGTCTTGTACCATCCTCTTTCTGAGGAATGAGAAGACCTGGCGGTGTGTGGTGCACACCCACTAACTTTGTTCAGCCAAATTGAGGTAATACATTCAGTGGGAGGCCCTCGTTCAAATCGGGGTCAGGTCATTATCATGAGAATTCCGAATCGGTTTTTTTGTTCTTTCTTTCCTTTTTTTCTAATAAATGCTCCTCCCTGAGATAGATTTTTCGGCGTCCATATACGATTTTTTGGGAGTGGTGTTAAGTCGGTGTTTCAGATGGGATCAACCCCGCATGTGGTTGGGCTGCTGACCAATCTTGTGATCTCGTGCACTTTCTTCTCAAGCACTTGGTCCCCTTTCGTCGTCTGTGCTCCAGCCTGCCCACGCTCCTTACCCCACTGCATGTAACCCACCACCAACAGATCCAAAAAATATAATTCAACATGAGTACGTTCTCTCAAATAACCCCAGCTACCGGTGACTTACCGCATGGGATCTGGCAGGTAACACTTCGTGCGTAGTACTGCGATAATTCGAAACGAATTTCTAAGTCTTTGAATCGCTGTGGTCTACAGAGCATCCGGAATTTCGGATTCCCCATCCCAATCCGCCATCTCCTCGACTACGACAACCTCCACCACCACTTCCTCGACCACGACCACGACCGCATCCTTACCCCCCTCAGACCCAGTCTCCTCCAGCTTACCCCCCTCGGACAGCGCCTCCTTACCACTCAGCTCGAGTATCAGTCCCAGCAGCAGCCTCCCGCCTTCGACTAGCAGCCCCCCGCCCACCAGCACCAGCACCACGAGCGCCAGCACCAGCCAGGTCCTGTCCTTCTCCACCAACTCGAATGGGGGCGTTGTGACCTTTACGCGGACGCAGACGCAGACGCAGTCCGGCGCGACGCCGACTGCGAGCGGCGAGGTGAGGGCTGCGACGAAGAGGTGCGTGCTTTTCTTAAATTTTCCAAATTTCCTGGTGTTTTGTGGGGATTTGGCCGGGCGGCGAGCGCGCTTGGGTTTCGTTTTGCAGGCGTCTGGCGTGCCTGCCAGCGCAATTCTTTGCGGTCCACTGTCCCATTTTCTTCATTCCGTTCATCCATTTTTCTCATGCATACCGCTCCCCGTTCCCCGTTCTCGTAAACACATGCCATCCTTTGCCCCGTTTGTTTCCTCCATCTTCCATCCACTGCACGACATACTGCGGTTTCCCCCCCTCTACCCTCCCTAATACACCCTTGCTGGCCATCTACACATACACCCATCCCATCACCCATCCGTCCATCCACATCATTCCTTCCGCTTCACTCGAGTCTCGGATCCCCTTCGGCGTCCTCGCATCTGTCTGGGCTGTCATCTCGTATTTTCGCCCTGGGAAGCGGAATCACATGCCCCTGATGTCTAAATTGCAGCCGGAGTGCGGAGGACGATGCGCCAGCGAGGGGGAGACGCGGCGGTGTCGCGGGGTGGGTGGGGCGAAATGGGAACGCTCTCCGTTCCTTCCTTACCCGTCTCTCCGGACACCCTTGCTCGCTCTCATGGCGTCCCCTACATTCGTATATCCTCATTTCTCCCTTCTTGCGCTACAAGCCCTCTCCCCCCTCCTTCCTCCTCCTCCCCTCCCCATCCTTCTTCTCTTTCCCCTTTCCTTCCCCTCCGTTGCCTTCTTCTCTCCCCTCCCTCCTTCTCTCCCTTGTCCCTCCTTTTTTTTTTTGCCTTAACCGCATATTGACCCGAAACCGCGTACTGACCCGAAACACCCCAGCTTCCTCCAAAACAAAGGCGCCGTCGCCGCCGTCTTCACCATCGTCGGGCTCGTCGCCGCCGGCATCCTGTTCGCGCTCGTGACGGGGGCGATACGGAGGAGGAAGGTGGGTTTTTTTTTGCTTTGTTTCTTCTCTTTATTCCGATTTTATTGGGGGGGGGGGGGGAGATTTTTTTCGTGGAGAGGTGGAGGAGTTTCGCGGAAGACAGAGGGGGCGGGGGAGGGGGGGTGCATCCAAGTGATGCTCGTGGAGCATGAGTCGCCTCGCCCAGGCGCAGGTAGAAGGGGGGAGGCCGCCTGGGTGTTTGCTCGGGGTTTTTGGGGGGAGGGGCGGGACCGCGCGTTTGCTGGTGTCTGTGTGCGCGCGAGAAGGCGTCCCCGTCCCCGTCCCCGTCCCCACCCCCGTTCACTCGTGCCGTGCCCAACATCGGGCTGTGCGCCTCCGCGATGGTGTAAATGTGGATGCAGATGCAGGATGGCTCGCCTCGTCCCCGCTCTGATCGCTTTCCCGCGGCGTGCGTGTGCGTGCGTGTGCGTGTGGGCGTGTGCGTCTGTGCACGGTGCTGTGCGCACATGCGAGTAAGCGCGGACTCTGTTCGACCCACGCGCGTGGGCTCGGGGGTGAGGTGTAAAGTAATCCTATACGCTCCTCTTCGCACGCACCGTAGTATTGCTGTGTAGAAGGGAGAGGAGGGGGGAGGGGGAGGAGGAGGAGACGGAGGAGGAAACTATGGACGTGGACGGGGACGTGGCCTGGGATGCGCAAGGTGCTCTCTTCGAATTGGAGCTCCACACGCCCGCCTGGTCTTTGTGTTCTGTCTGTCTGTTTGTCCGTGGGATGGCGTGTGATTTGCGACGTATGGGGGGCAGGCGCACGACGTGGGTGTGGAGGGAGACGCGTTGGCTGCTGGAGTCCTTTCGACCGGTGTGCAGGACGTCTTTCCCTTGCCGTCATACTCCCCCGGCGGCTACACTCGTCGATTACTTGCTCATCTCCCTTTCCTCTCCCTTGCCCCCCTTTCACTTTACTTCTCTGCTTCTCTTTCTCATTTCTCATTCCTTCTTAACCTCCGCTGATCATTTTTCCCCCAGGCAAAACGCTTCGACCGCGAAATCGCCGAAGAAGCCAAGCGCGCGCCCGCGCCCGTCTTCGTCGACGACGATGACTATAATGATGGGGGCTACTCCTCCGCGTACGGCTCCGGCGGGGGTTACCACGACGGCGCATACGGCGCCGCCGCCGGTGCGCACGACAACTACACCGTGGCCGCCGACCCGTACGCCGCAGGGCACGGGCCGTCCTCGGATGGGTACCCCGCGTCGGACGCGGTGCACAGCGGCGGGGGGACGCCGAGCAACTACATGTACCCGTCCGGCTATTCGGACCTCGGGTTCTCGGACGTGAGCAGCCATGGGACGTTCGCGCAGCCGCCGATGGACGCGTATGGACATGGGACGGGGTACGGGGCGGGGGTGGGCGCGGCGGGGGCGTATGAGATGATGGGGTACGTGCCGCATACGGGCCAGGATTGGCATAACCAGGGCGGGCAGGGGGCGCAGGGCGGGTATGTGTACCCCGGGGAGGACCCGCATAATCCGGCGCAGGGAGGGTACCCGCCGACGGCGACGACGGCGCACAGCTCTGGCTCAGATGTGCTGGGGAGGAGTAAGAGTGGAGCGAGGAGTTTGGTGGATTCGTATAATACGCCGCCGTCGGAGGGGGCGAGCGGGAAGGGCGTGAACGTGCAGCAGCCGCAATATGCGGATGGGTATGTGTCGCATTACCAGAATCAGGGGCATCTGGTCGAGGATGGGGCGTATGGCGGAATGGAGAGCCATCATGGACATATAGTCGGCGAGGATGATGAGGAGAGCGAGGGGGAGGGGGATGGGAGAAGGGTGCTTAAGGTAAGATTGGATTCATTTGATTTCTTTCCCGTGCTAATCTTGCCTTTGCAGGTGGCAAATGAATAAGGCGTTACACCGGCCGAAGGTGTGGGATTTCTTTGTCTCTGGGCGGTTAAGGTGCGGGTTTTCATACCCGCACTGTGTTGTGTCTGTCATCATCAATCACCTTCTCACCACCCTTTATGGCCGTCGTTCGCTCTCTGCTCGGCGACACTACGACCCTTGTACATACCTCCTCTCTATCCTCGACCCGCCCTCGCCTACCTCCACCGACCCGCACTATGTATCTCCACCTACTTACGACGAACCGAACCGAACTCTCTCTTTACTCTGTTTATAGTTTACGTTATTACCTCCATTCTCTCTATCTCTGCTTCCTTTCACTCCGACTCACTTACATTCAAAATTCACTTCCAATTTACGTTCTCATGTTGTTTACTCGCTTGTTTACCCTACCGACACTTATTCACTCACCTCACCTATGTCGCGTACCGTTTTGTCTGTCAGTTTATCCTAGCACTATTACCCCCGCGGAGTCGCGTTATTTTCTTTTAATTTTTTTCCTCGGCTCGTACATAGCATACGACGGGCGACGTTAGCGTAGTGTTGTATGGCTGCGTTAGGCGTAGAGATTTCCTTTTTCGTCAAAAAGCGGTTGTTTGGCCGTGTTGTGCCCCGAGCTGTTTGTATCTCACGACTCGGCGACTTGGCCCGACGCGAAGTAGCTGCTCTTTTTACGGTGGTTTGACGTCACTGCAACGACACCCAGGACACAACCTGAAGATTTCCACGTCCCAATAGGCCCAGCAGTCAACTGAAGGAATACTTCTCGTATCATGTCTTCCCCACACTCGCAGGACATCTCTAGATGGCTTCCAAACGACATTCTCCTCGATATAATGGAGATTTCATCAAAGTCGGACCAGGCGTCTCTCTGCCTTGTCTCCAAGCTGTTTCACGCCCTCTGTCTCCCGATTCTGAACCGCACCGTACATCTGAACTACTGTGCCAGCTCTATCGCCTTTTGCTCTGCGCTTATTGCCGATCCTACCCGGGCAGAGGCCGTGCGCTCCCTCACCGTCGTGGAATTCTCTTCGCCGTGGTACGGCAAGGTCTCTCTCGTGAAACGCACGGTTAATAGGGCTCGTTCTGCCACAGGGACCGACCCGCGCGGAAGAGGCGCAGCGAGGTGTTAATGGCGGCGCTGGAGCTCATGCTCATGCTCGAGCACCTCTCTATTCGCTACGACATCCTCGCAGACGAACACGCCGTCGCGCTGCTCGAGCACAGAACCTTCCCGCGGCTCCTCACATGTGCTATAAGCCCACCGATCAGCTATTCGCGGGTGAACAAAATCGGCGACCTGCTCGCGGCGTTTTGGGCAAGACATCCGACCTTGACGGGTATCCATTTCTTCAGCACAATCGGGGCATCGCCTTCGGTACGCATGGACCTGCCGAATCTGCAATGCTACGATGGGCCGGCAGATGTTATGCGTAGTATTGTTTGTGGTGGATTGAAGGAGGCGCGGATCGAGTGGGATCCGTTCAAAGTCGACAACGACATTCTTACCGTGCTCAAGTCGAAAACAAGGCCCGATATCCCCTTTATTTTATCCGTCATCGCGCACCCGACGGATTGCGGTCAGATTACAGAACGTGCAGCGAGGGAAATGCCGCAGATGCGGACCCTCCATCTGGACCCGCTGGACAAGGTGTGGCTCCTGGACGTAAGTCAAGCCCGCAGTTATCCGTTGATGCTGCCTCGGCTCAGGTCTGCACAGCATCCCTTCCGTGACGTTGTTGCCTTCCTTTCACGGTTCACACGTCTCGGATATTTTGGCATAGAAGGCCGTGTATTGGAGAACCGCCGCACCGAGGCCGACCGCGATACAATGGAGGCGTGGACGGTGGCGTGCCCCACGCTCGAGGCGTGCTGCCTGAGTGTGTTTGCTTCATTTATCTAGGCATCCATATATTAACCCTAGGTCGCAGACGGTTTCGCATGGAGGGAAGTGGATGGTACATGGCAGGAATGTTCTCTGGATGAGTTTCGGACGATGGCTGGATTACCCGAAGCGGGGTACGTGTGGTGTTAATTTCGGACTCCAATATTGTCAGTGGTCGATCTCTGAATTTGTTTTGTCTGTGGATGCTAAACGAATTCAATCAACTCGGCCACTGTTCTTTTCTATTTATCTTTGAACAGACGCCGCGACGCGGAAGTTCTGCAATGTACGGTGATGTATGTTCCTTGACGTTTTTCAGAATAACTGTAACGGAATCTGGGATGCCGGAATGTCAACAGATATCGGAAACTTTGGGCATGACCGCAGGATGGAACGTTTGCGTCCCGGACCCGGTTTGTGATCTACACGAGTTCATTCAACGACTCCTCGGGCTGCACCGTCGTTCCATCCTCGCTGTCCTATTCACTGAAACAGGCATCATCCCTCTTGCGTACAGACGACCGATTATCGCCCTCGGTTACTTGTCTTACCTCATCTCTCTCCATCCAAATCACCTTGCATCAGCAGCCTATTTGGACTCCCTTCTCCTAGCCCAGGCCGGGCACCCGAGCTGGTTCTCCAATCTGTGATTTGTCATGTGTTCGTTACCTGCCCCTGTTCAGTTTCCCCCGCGCGGGCTGGCAGTGACAGAGGACACAATTGCTGAGGTCCGTAAGGATTTCGAACACGCATGTGCAAAATGGCTCGGAGATACTGTTGCCGGAATGTCCTCCCGACTCCCGCTGATACAAGGTTGACTGGAGCGAAATGAACTCAGCGAGTTCGTTGCAAATCCTCTCAAACTTCGCCAGTACCTCCGCATTCCTGTCCCAGCCCATCAGAAGGCCCTGACCCGCTTGCTTCTCTCCTCGCACACGTTGGGAGTTGAGATCCTTCGCTACGCCGAGTGGTACAGGGTACGAGCTCCCAGAGAGTTCCGCTTCTGCCATTTCTGCAGACAGGGAGTGGAAACCGAGGCTCATGCGATGATTGCTTGCAGCGCACCGGCCCTAGCTGCATTGTGCCATTCCTTTATCCAAGACGTGTACGAATTGGTCTCAGAATGGCTGCGCAACTGGAACTCCTCCGAGGACTTTCTGCGCATGCTAGTTCAAACTCGGGACTTTGACGTACTGCAGCGGCTGGCCAAGTACACATTCGAAGTTTTTGCGGAATATGGTACACATCCCATATTTAAACCTGCAGAATATCTTAACAATAGAATAATGCTTGCTTCTCATACTTGATTTTGGTGGCCATGCGACCCTGTGCTCAGTGCGTGTCTTCTGATCCAACCATTATTTTTGTTTTTTGGTACTTGATGTTGTTGGAGGTGCAAGCTGTTCTCTCAGGTGTTCAAACGGCCAAAGATTGATGGTATCCGTAGCATACTCGTCATGATCAAAAGTGACCGGAAATTCGCGTTTTATGTGCAGTTAACCAGGCCTTTTGTACTGCTATGCATAGAAACATCATCTCAGAGATGTTTGGCCAATGCCTCAATACTTGACCATGAGCTAGGAGCCCTTTAACTGAGTACAATATTAAATTTGCAAAATATCGGTATTTTGTCCCTGATGATTCTGCTGGCGGCGTTTCTTCGGACTTTAGGACCTCAAAAAATGCGGTCGACATTTAAGAACACCTACGCAAACTATCCGAGGTCTAGCTTCTCGCTATTGTCCTCCATGAGTAAATTGACAGAGGCAAAAATAACTGCTTTAATCACATCCTCATTTAAACCCAGAATATCAGGGAAAATGGCAATCAACAATTTTTTTGTCCTCGATGTGTTAAGCAGCATCCTTTCAGAATCCTGGGAAAGAAATTCTACCCATACTCTTGGTATGCACTGGAGGGAAGCCGTTCCATAATTTCCGGTTACTTTTGATCATGACGAGTACGTATGTGTTTCTTAACGGGACCGCGCCAGAATATACCTACCTACCTACCACTACATTCGTCCCCATCGAATTCAAGGGGTCGTTGATCGTTGGATTCGACACACTGATCAACTTTCGTAATAGAGCGTATTAGAGCGTATTCGCAACGCAAAAGTTGGCCCACCAGATTTTCGCCATCGGCTCTCAAATTTAGCCGAGTGCGGTGACTGATGTGACGAGGTCGAGCTCTCGCTGGAATGTCCCGCGCGGAAATTTGTCCTAGGACAGTGGGGATGCCTCTGTGGCCGCAATCACTGAACCTTCTAAAAAAAAATGGGGAAAAACGGAGGGGCTTTGGGCCCTTGGACGGGTTTTTGTGTTCTCTGCCGGTCTGCCGTTCCCGTTTTGGCCGTCACAAATTTGTGGCATCAGCCATCAAATTTTTGACATTTTTGTGATTTGGAGGCCTTTGGAGGGTTGCGAATAGAGCGTTCGGCTAAATTTGAGAGCCGATGGCGAAAATCTGGTGGGCCAACTTTTGCGTTGCGAATACGCTCTACTAAGTCACGTTCTGGCCGTTCGTCAGCAGGAATGGTCAACCAACTCAGGATATTCGGGAGCAAGGCCTCAGTTTGAGCACCTGAAGGTGTGTGACTTAGAATGCATTAGAATAGAGCCCTACTACAATGAGAGAGGAGAGGAGACGAGTCCTGGTGAGCGAACGGCAATTGATGGAACTTTCGCATTTGGTCCCTTTACGTTAGTTGATCAGTGTGTACGATAACGCGATCCTCGACCCCACATGCAACCATGGCTTGGTTAAAAATAATATCTGGTTAAACTCCACTATATGTAGGGCCTATGTTGATCCCATCCTACAGCCTATCTCAGACGCTGCAGTTACCGTCTCTCTCTCTCGGTGACTCTCAATGAGTGCCAATGCTTTCACCAAGCCGAGGTACGAGGTTGCCTTTTGTTGAAGCGTCTGTCTAGGAGAGACTATTCGATGCCAGGATCGAAGAGAAGTTTGAGAAGGCAGCAAAGTCTGGCTTACCTCGAAATAAATCCGTGGAAACCCCGGGCCTACAAGCAGGGACTCGGAGAACTCCCAAGATATTGATATATGAAGCGCTGCTTTCGTTCCTTCGAGGTGCCTGTAGTGACCGAACTCTGGGGTGAGTGATTATTCGCCGCCACAACTTTACAGGTGTGGCCTGAGTAAAGTCGCCAGACTTCGAGCGATTCTTGATGGTTATCTGCTTTCAATGGCATCCGACAGTGTTGTTAATGCCATTGTTGGCAGCTTGGAATGCCGAAGAAAATTGTTGCAGGTAGAGACTGGTCTTGATACAGTTGCTGATATCTTAATTTTACTACTTAGTTATCCGCCGACCTTGGTTTCGCAAACGACCCAAAACTCCGAAGTGCCGTACGTGCAGATGACGAAAGGATCGCCACACTTCTTGTATCCATTTTCAACTCCAAATCTGCAGAGGAAGCCGTGCTATGTCTTGAGGGTGATTCGGCCCAGTATTTTCTCGATGTTGTCCAGGATGTACGGATCTCATATTTATGCAACTTTTGATTGATCTTTCTTATCTCTCATGTAGATGCTTGACAAAGGGTTTTTACTGGAGCAGGAACACAGTCGGATGGCGCATCGTATAATTCGCAAGCTGTCAGAAGCGTGCGACAGGCTCCCTTCTTCACTTTTCATTACCGGAGTGAGCGGCAGAGAAGAACATCCTACTTTTGGGGGAGGATACGGCGATATTTATCGAGCATCACACGGTAAAAAACCCGTTGCTTTGAAACGCATGCGGCACTTTCTCCGCGGCTCAGACTTGCGCCGTATTCGTCTCGTGAGTTGTACAGTCCATTTGGCCCACATTATCCAACGATTATAGAATATCTGCCGAGAAGCTCTCGTCTGGAAAGATTTACACCACCAGCACATCCTGCCCTTCCTAGGAATTGATCAGGACAGTTTTCCTTCGTCTCTTTGCATGGTTTCTCCCTGGATGGAGCATGGCACTGTTGTGACCTATCTCAAAGACCATGGATATGCAAACGTGGATAAACTGGTAACGTTTGATTCCCTGTGAATTCAGGTCATTATCTAACACGAGGTTTAAGCTGTACGAAATTTCCCAAGGTCTGCAATATCTCCATTCCCGCAACATTGTTCATGGGGACTTGCGAGGAGTACATATTTCCATCGATGTATATATATGATCGTACTCATTCACCGCAGGCAAATATTCTGATCAACGAAGACTGGAGTGCGTGCTTGGCCGATTTCGGGCTTAGCATTTTTTCCGACGTCACCTCATCGATGTCCACAAATCGCAGAGGCAGCCTTTACTGGATGGCCCCAGAATTACTCGATCCTGACCGCTTCGGGACCAAGTTTATTCGAACACCGGCGACCGACGTGTACGCATTTGGGTGTGTCTGCTTAGAGGTAACAGATGTTGTTTTGTACATTTACTGCTCTGAATATGCCTAGTTGTACACAGGGCGACCTCCATTTTCGAATCTATCTGAACCTGCGGCTTTGATGAAAGTTATCAATGGGGAACGGCCAGACCGACCCTCTGCTTCCCCAGCAATGTCGGATATCCTCTGGCAGCATGTCACCGAATTCTGGGCACAAATCCCCACTATGAGGCCTTTGACCGATCTTGTCGTACGGAACATGGTTTGGCCAATTCCTGTCGTAAAATCTTCCCGCCCGTTGCCTCTACTTTCCGACTTGCCATCTGCGTCACTCGCAGCACCACCTTCCCAATTTATATCATCAGCTACAAACCACCCTGTGTCGCCCACGCCTGCAGTGTCAATGTCGACCATTGCTGTTTCTACATCATCCATGCCGTCCTCCGCGGACGCAAAGCGGGAAGAAAGCTGGCAATTTGACCTTGAGAGGATGTTCACTGCAACAGAAGCGAGGTGGCACGATGCCCCACACCGTCTTTCCGTCCACAACAATGAGAGTGGCATCGAGACTGCTGTCGCCCCTGCGAGCGGCGGGATCCCACTCCCTCTGTTGGCGCTTGATGATGCCCCAGAAAGGCTGGTAGGCAGCACTTCGTTGCGCTCGCGCTCATCATCTTCCGCGCGTGTGCCCGGACAAGACTTGCTCCCGCAGTCCACAACGAAACCCACGCCACCTGTATCACCGCCTTCGTCCCAGGGCGCGATCAATTCAAGGTCAGCCAAACCAGTCGAATGGCGGCAAATTCCGTTACCTCTATCAAAAAAGGGGAAACGGTGGCAGACTAAAACACTGGATGCACTTGGAATCAGTGCGTCTCTCCACTCCCCACATATCCGTTATTGATTTTCCATGCGTAGTTCTACCCAAACTCACCGGCCGTGTATCTATTAGCGGGACAAATTCTCAACCCGTAAGCGATCCATATAAAGTCTTGTATGACTGTATGTTCTCTGTGTCTACTGTTGATAAGGGACTGACCATGACCTTACCAGACAGTGCCATTCCGGATGATCCAAACGAGATATCTTTCCATCGAGGTGAAATTCTTGAGGTTTTGGAGAGACAGGGTGTATGGTGGCAGGTTAAAAAAGGGGATGGGTCGGTTGGCGGTATGTCTCCATCTTTTTTTTTTTTTTAAAAAAACCCTCGGATTAATTCGAAATGTAAAGTGGTACCATCCAATTGTCTCCGGTCTACCCCTAGCCCAGCGTCAACCGAGGATTCCCAATTGAGTTTCATCTGCAAAAAAGCGCAAACTAAGTATCCGTGTTCGTGTTCACCACGCAAATGTTTAACACATATTGACGCTCGCTGCTTGCATTAGATAACGCTGATCCACGCAATGCTCATGAGATAGAAGTACGTGACATTTCTCCTTCCAGCCCCGATTTTTAGGAGCTATCAATACAAGGGGAAAGTTCTCGAGATCCTTGACCTATTCGGAGCCGGCCCGCTCTTACCCTCAAATAAAAAAATTTTGGAGAGAGGCAAGCGCTCTCCCGGTTCTTTGCAGCGCTCAGTCACCCAGTTTTAACATTGTATACTTTGATTTTTTTTTGTCTCTAGCTATGGCGGTCAACGTGGTACTTTATTAAAACAGGGTACAATGTCTCTATTTCGACACAATATATATGATTTGGAGCAAAATGTATATGGAAAGTGAATGAGTAGAAAAACTTTCCTACCTGTTATATAACACTTTTTGAACTTTCTTTGGTATCTAAACTTTATTGATTTTTTTCAGCACCAAAACTCTCTCGGCATTTTCCGGCACCATCGAGTGGCTGTGCCCAGGAGCCCGCGGGCCGAAGTCTGCCGAATTGAGACAACTTCTGCAACCAGGATGTATTTCTTCGAGAATGTTCAGACAGTGCAACATCATGACTAATGGTGCTCTAAGGCCCCTCACCCGGAGTCCTTTAGTGACTGGAGCCCCAAGAGAGGGAGTAGTACACCTTCAATATGGATCGGCCCGCAAGCCAATCAGCACAGCCACGGGATCATGCCGAGAAAGTTATGGGGGAGAAAAAGGTAAAGAAAGTGTTACCTTACAAAAAAGTTCAAATGTTATATGGAAGGTTGGAAAAATGTTTTCTACTCATTCACTTTCTATATACATTTTGCTCCAAATCACATATATTATGTCGAGATAGAGACATTGTACCCTGTTTTAATAAAGTACCACGTTGACCGCCATACCTTCAGAGAAAGAATGGCCTCAAAAACGTTCAAATCTGGGTTGATCTCCATGTACTATTTCGACCAAATGTTAAGGTGACGGGTGACACCCCAAATTTCCGAGGTCTTTAAAAATCACCTTAATTCAAAAGAAAAATTATCGGCCATCTCGGCGAGCAAAAAATCCGAAATCCGTGAACATTTGGTCGAAATAGTACAGTAGCACCAAACGATGCGCTTTCATGGCGCGGTTCGATTGGTACCGAAATCAGGCCCAACGACGAGGGAAAAAAATTATGTCTGAAAAGGGGTTACAATCGGCAAGGCGTAAGTAATTATGCGCACAGCAATGTCTTCTTCTCGAGCAAGCGCTTCAGCAGATCCCTAGGAGGAGGAGGAGGAGGAGGATAAATTATACTGGCGCAGTCCCACAATATTTTGTCTGAGCCGGGTATCTGACGTACCAACCGATAATCAAGGGTCCTTTGAAATCCCGGTTATCCCGACCAGCAAGCTGCTCTGGTACTAGTTGGAGGTTCTACCCAGCTAGAATGACTTTTTCTAATTTTCATTCAAATCTTTTACAATTGTCCAGTCATCACGATGATTCATTAATATCTGCTGGGTTTGTGGAAACAGAAATTTGTTCTCCTGGGCCCCAACCAGAATGGAGTGAGTGTAGGGTCGCTCCAACGACCTCCTCATTGAAATTTTTATCATTTTTAATTTGCCTCAAATTTTCTTGGAATCCCTGCAATGATGGCAAGGATGTACATATGGGCTTTGAACGCTGCCGGTACTCTAAGCGGTTCGAACTTCCCTGCACCTCCTGAGTTTTCTTTCAATGCCGCACCTATCTCTGGATTTGCAGAATCTGTCCAAGCTTCCTCCCCGTCTACAAGTGCGTTCCATTTGATATCTGCATCCACTCAGAGAATGTCTCAGCGAGCTTGTCAGACAGAGACTAGCAGCGATAGATTGAATGGACGATACGTCTGCGCGGGAAAGAACAATCCTGTGCCCCCGATCGTGGACTTAGCGTCGAAATCTGATGCTCCTCATGCACTCGGATAGTTCTAAACTGTGGAATGGTATTGAATTATGCTCACAGTACCTCACCAGGAGTGACGTTTTGAAACAGGTTAACTGAATGCTCTTGAACCTAAGAAGAATCGGTGAGAGCGTCGAAGAAAATAGTGGTTCAAGCTCGGCCATCGTTTCCGGCGATATCACCACAACTAACTCCAACTCGCAATTTTTCGGTGAGAAGCACAGAGATGGCGTCGTGAGTAGGCGCTAGGAGACATTTAGGCAAAAGATCGCCCGAAACTACTCTCATGGGCCAGAAGACAACAAGCCAGCCGGGCCGAACCCGTACCGTCAGAACATGGCTCAAGGAACGGGCACGACATGACACAGGTGCCGTCGAACCGTGCTGACGATCACGGTCGGCAGCCCTACCAGCATTTGTTTAACTTGCCCGCGTATCTAACACGTGATCGTGTTCAAACTCTGTAAAGTTGAACCCCAGACAGGCAGAGCGCGAAAACGGTCCCTTTCGAAAGCCACTCTTTCCGCTATGGACCTTCATCGGTCCCTCTGGCGCGACGGTTTCTGCTTTTGCTCCCGACTCAGAATCGGACCCTGCTTGGGAAATTGCTGTTACTGCGGTGGAATCATTGATTCGAAGGTCATCTGCGTTTCCTGGTATCTGACTATTTCTCTCGCCGTCGAAGTAACTTTTGTTATTATTGTTATCAATTGGTTTCAAGTGCCGATTTATATGCTGCCATATGCTCTGAGGTCTAATTCCACCTTACAGATATAGTCCAAGACGCCATTCGCCCGGTGTTATTCATATCGGCTGTAACTGAGGCTCGCTGCAAGGCTGCCTAGACCAGGGGAAGGTTTTTCTTCCCATAAATATTTTGGAGCACAGTTGATAGAAGCATCTGGGTGTGTGTTCTCTCTCACTCATGGCTCCATCTAGTCTCTCTTGACAGACGCTCTCTATCAGTACTTCCTCGTACCTCGGTTGATATAGGCTCCATCGCTACATGCGTCCTTTTTGTTCACATCTTTAAGTGCCGATGTTACTGGGCCGCGTTGTTCTTCTACCCATTCTCTTACCAGGACCTACCTCACACTTTCATCCAGCTCTCTTTTTGTTTTGAACTTCAATCATGCCTCCCCGTGGACAAGGTCGCGGTGGCCCCCGTGGTGGTCGCGGCGGAGCTGGAAGTGGCCGTGTTGGAGGACCGCAGCCTGCTCATCAGCCACCATCTATAAAATACGTCTCACCCGTGTTGCTAAGATCAACACAGAAATTCTCCACCGGTTCATCGCGGGGCGGCAGTCGCAGGATAGTGCCGTCAGCACCGCCCTCATGGTACGTCAAATCTTTCAAGCAGCCCTAATATCCTGACGTTTGTCGAGGCTTTCAACGTTGTAATCCGGATGGAACCCTCTCAGATACATAGTCTCTTCCACGCCGGTTCAACAATACTAACTGATTCCTCGTTCTTGAACCTCTCAGGAGTTCCCAACCAAAGGACATTCCTTCTTCACACCTGGCGAAACCAGAGATATCGCGGGTGGGCTTGTTCTTTGGCGTGGTTACTTCCAGTCCATCCGCCCGGCGATCGGAAGGATGCTAATTAACGTCGACATTTCCACCGGGGTTATGTACCAAGCCGGCCCCTTAATCAACCTTTGTCTCGCATTCTTAGGGAGAAACAACCCCGCTCTACTCGCAAGGCAGATACCGGAACGCGAATGGGATGCCCTGGGCCGCTTTATCACTCACATCCGCGTTCAGACGCAAGATTCTGCGAGTAGAGCAGTACGCGCGCGTTCAGTGAAGAGGCTAACGAGGGAGGGTGCGAACGAGTCGTCGTTCACCATGCGAAACGGTCGCATCTTGACAGTCGCTCAATACTTCCAAGAAACGAGTGGCAGACCACTTCGGTTCCCGTCCCTTCTTTGTGTTGAAGTGGGTCAAATCCCGGGTTAAATCGAATTGCTAACCGTATAACGTAGGTTGGTCAAGGAGCACTCATTCCGCTCGAACTCTGCACTGTTCTACCCGGTCAGCTCTTCAAGAAGGAAATTGGAATTCCAGAACATAGGGATGTCCTCAAGGCCGCCCACCTGGACTTTGCCACAAAGAGACCCAAAGAGCGGCTTGAGAGCATTTGCAAGGGCCTCCAGGTGTGTATCTTAGCATTTGTGTTGCGAACCTTTGTCTCATCAAACACAGGTCCTCGCATACGGCCAATCGGAATACGTCCGAAAATTCGGATTAACAGTTGATCCCACCCTGGTCTCGACTCAAGTCCGTGTTCTCAGGGCTCCAACACTGAAGTACGGTCCGGGGAAGGCTCCGACTCGGTGGTGCGTTTAAGTTTCTCAATGGTAACCGGTTTGCTGATGCTGTGTACCAGAATCCCGCCAACGGCGCCTGGAACATGTGCGTTCTTTGGATAATGCATTTACACGGAACCTGACATTGTGGTACCAGGGCCGACAAATGCTTCTTCAAACCGTCCACCATCGCGGCATGGGTACTAATCAGTTTCGAGACTCAAAATCGTTTCAACGATGCCGCTGCGAACGAAGTAGCGACCAGTTTCGTTGCTGGCTGTCGTAGCACCGGTAAGTCATTCCATTATGGCGATCGATGTGCGATAGTAATTGGAATTTCAGGCATAACCGTCACAGATCCAGTTCCCATTATCAGAAGAATCAATGGTCAAGGAAATATTCCACGAGTCGGTTGCATTTTTCTTTTCATAACTACACCTGTGTTCGAATCTTTTTCAGGACCTTCAAGCGGCTGGTGCTGCGTGCTTTCAACAGAAGAAGATTCCTCCGACGCTGTTTGTCGTTGTTCTTCCGGAGGGTGGCAATGATTTGTATACCATCGTAAAACAGTGCGGATGCTCCCGAACATCTGAAGATAGTCTCACTAACTAGGCCCTTATAGCTGGGGCGACGTTAAGGTCCGTAGAGCGGCATGCCCAAAGCTATTACGGTACTGATACCCCACTTTTTAATTTTAGAAAGGAGTCGCGACGCAATGTTTGAAATCTAGGAAATGTACGAAGGCGAAAATCCAATTTTGGGAAAATGTCGCCCTAAAGTACGTTTTCTCATTTCTCTATTTTCGTTTCCTTATCCCGTTTAGGATCAATGTTAAACTCGGTGGAATTAACGTCATCACGGACCCTTCTCAGGTTGCAGTTTTGTCCGACCCGCACAATCCCACTGTTGTGATGGGAGCAGACGTGATGCCCTCCGTACATTTTCTTCCTCTTCTTCCAATTGTGCTTGACTATCCGCAGAGCGGGAACGATTGGCCGCCCATCCTTCGCGGCTGTAGTCTCGAGTGTCGACTCGAATGCCGCAAAATATATCGCGACTCAACGCGTTCAGACCTCGAGACAAGAGTTGATTACCGAATTGAAAGAAATGACTCGCGTGCGTAAGCACTCCAATATTATATTGGTGTTTACCTCATGCAGGGCGATAGTATCTGTTGGAGCACTACATGTCCGGCAAATTTGCCGGAAATATAAAACCTCCCTCGCCGAGGCGTCTGATATTTTATCGAGGTTTATATTTGCCTCTCTCAATGCCCATCCTCATATGACAACTGCTTAGACGGCGTCTCGGAAGGAGAGTTCCAACAGGTTCTGGACAACGGCAAGTGCGAGTTCTACAAGTTGCAATCTGGAATTAATCTGCATATTTTAGAGTTGCCTGGTATCAAAGGTATGTGTTTTCTCCATTCGTTCAACGAACACCAATCTTGTTCTCCAGCGGCTTGTCAGGAGCTCAAGATTGATCCCCGCATTACACTGATCATAGTTGGAAAACGGCATCACATTCGGTCCGTCGGACACCGTTTTACTTTTCTTGACTCTGATTCGAATAAAATGCAGTCTGTTTCCCATAAATGATAAAAATGCGGATCGCAGCGGAAATTGTCCAGCAGGCACTGTGGTAGACCGCGACGTTGGTCACCCTACTGAGTTCGATTTTTACCTTCAAAGCCACGCTGGAATTCTCGGTACAAGTCGTCCTGCCCATTATTCGGCATTCAAGTTCTTCTCCCACGTCCCCAGGTTTAACATGTTGATCTGTAGATTTTATATGATGTAAGTCGTGGGTAGCACAGTGTTGAAAGTTTATCAATCTTGTCTAATAGGAGAACCACTTGTCGTAGGTCCCCTCTATATCTCAATATGGCCGCGTATTAATGACCTATATGCAGCCCCGATGCCTTGCAAACACTGTCTTACGCCCTGTGCCATGTGTATGCACGATCGACGCGGTCCGTGTCAATCCCTGCCCCCGTATATTGTGAGTATTTTTCACGCTTCTCAGTTACCAGTAGTGTTCATTTCATTCAGACGCTGACACTGTATGTGCGAAGGCCAAGATACACTTTGATCCGTCCTCGCGAGATGGTACGTGGTCCGAATCTGGAACCACCTCTGCCTCGGAGACTCTTGCGGCCTTCAAGCGGGACTATATGCCCTTACACATAAACCTGGCAGGGTGCATGTACTTCTCCGTACGTATTTTGATGTTTTTATCCCTCATGACTGATACATATAATGCGCCAGTAATTTTCACCCAAAATGGCGCGCCCCGCCGCGCTCTTGTCTCTCTCTCTCTAACATCACGGGTCTCTGAAGTCTTTAATCCCTGCTTCTGGATAATTGGCTCTGACTCTTTTGGAACGTTAACTTGTGGAAAAATCAGTGTTCAACTTTCACACGAGGCTCAACTTATTTTTGCCGGAAGTGCTGAGGCGCGGAGCGCCCCAGCACGCTCTTGTAACTTTTAAAATATAACGCAGTTCTCCTCGGGGAGAGTAAATCATCAAGTTTCGGGTAACTCACCCATCATTGTTAGAGGAACAATTGAAATAAGTTGCTGGCTGAATGACTCTACGCGAGTTTACAAATGGCTTGAGTAAGTGTAGGATAAGTAAGGATAATAACGAGGCTCTGCGACCTCGAGTAAATTAGTTTGGCCGAGCTGCGCCCGACTTGTGGCCCCATTACGTCCAATCGCGAGTAGAGCTCTTCCCAGGAGGCTGGATTACAGCTAAAAGAGAAACGATAGATCTTAGAGCAAAGTTCAGCTAAGGAGCTCCAACGCGCCACTCAGGCTATTTTTATACAACCCTGTATTTATATTGGAAATCCGCCGTCCAATGCCTCCAACAATAGGTAGCAAACAATCCTACTTGCCCAGGTAGACTTCAATTTTTATTGGATTTTTAGGCACTTCGCAGAGTGAAAAACACAGGAAGAGAACTAAAATAGTCCACAGTTGTGCGTCGGCCCGAACTTTGCTCTAAATCGAAACATCCTTATCGTTTTTCTTTTATTAGCTGTAATATTTGTTAGACAGTAATTGGACTTTCAACATGCTTGAAATACACTCGAAGACATTCTGGTACAACCTAGCTATAGATTCATTCATAATTTCATATCTGTATCACTGCAGCTACGCCAAATTATTCAACCCAAGAACGTCCTAATTTATTCACTCAATCCCGGAGTGTCTGAAACGCGGTAGGTAATCTTCTCCGCATGGACCTCGATTTTAAAAAATCAATGTGAAGGTCCTATATGGAATTAGACGGTTTGCGAAACGCACCTTTCCGTTCTTCATATCCTCGAAGCCTTGCGCGACACTCGCCAGGCCGTGTGGATAGAGGCGGACCGGAGTAAACTTGATGAGTCCCTTCGAAAGGATCTCCGACACCAGTTTAACATAGCCCTTTCCATTTTCGTAATGTTCCGGATACGCAGGGAGCCCCCAGCTGTCGATGGCCTAGTATAATAATGGCTATAAGTCGGAAAAATTGGGTTATTCTTTTCGCGCTTACCTTTCCAAGCACCGTGTAGGCGAGGACCCTGGCGATTTTGACGTCTTCCCTAGTGGTACCCTCTTTGTACGGAAGAAGAGTAACAACGGTGCCTCCACTGGAGCCGAATGATTTGGTGACCTGTATCGGCGTCGTTCCCTCGCTGATACAATCCAAGGCGTACTTAAGCGTGCCGCCAGTGGCGTCCAAAATCTTCTTGTACGCCTCCGAGTCGTTATAATCAAACACCTCGTCTGCACCAAGAGATTTGACAAAGTCAATATTCTTCGCTGATGCGGTTGAGATGACACGCAAGCCCGCCAATTTAGCGAATTGGACAGCATATTGTCCCATTGCGGAAGTACCAGACCAGATTAGAATGTCTGAGGGGGTCGAAGTGGGCTGCAAAGGTGTCGGGAGGGCGAGAGTTTGGTACAGGGCCTGAGAAACGGTGAAAATGGCGACACCCAGCTGGGCTGCGTTTTCGAAGGAGACATCGTCGGGAAGCGCAATTACAATGGCGGCGTCGGAAACGAGATATTCAGAGAAAGCGCCATTCAGTGCGACACCTACAGAGGTTAGATGGATTATATATAAATCTGAAAGAAGACCCACCTCCATGCACGAATCCCGCGACTCTCTCCCCAATTTTCCTCAGGCCAGTCGGGACGTCCGCGCCAATTTCAACCACAGTTCCAGCGAAATCGCAACCCGATATACTTCCGGCTGGTGCTCGTCCAGCAGTCTTCCCTAATGAATCAAGTAATTATTTATGGGGCACTATTAATAAATTGCTGTTCCCATACAATCCGTAGGGTTTTGCGCAGCAGCGACCACCTTGACCAAAATTTGGTTAGGCTGTGGAACCGGGATATCGACGTCCTGTAGTTGGACACTACCATCTCCAGTGGTAACGGCAGCTTTCATGGTGGGCATGGACTACGGTGTGAGGGACCAGATGTAAGATGGGGAGACGCGACGTGATCATGTCAGTTCTTAAAACGATTTTTCCGGGTACACTTAGTAAGATTCTTAGTAAGTTACTAACTTTAATATAAACATCTCGGGTATGACCAAGATTCCCGGGCCAAACCGGAACCTCGAGCCGGAACAACCTTCCAAGGAGAACTTTCCTTCACGCCCACTGACCTGGAAAGACTCGGTCGATCAAATACACAGTTCGAGGGTTCGGGAAGGTCAAGCAACAACCCTGCAACGTCGGACACAACTCTCGAGCCGTGAGCCAATTTAATAATTTCGGACATACTGTAGGATCTCATCGCATGACGCATGTGGCAGTCGCGCACTTGCGTGGTCTTGATATCTTGTATGCGAGCTCATGCAAGCAAATTGTATAAATCCGATGAACTCCCTCGGCATAGGATCGCTCTCATTACTCGTTTGTGCGCACTACATCAGCAAGATAACAAAAAACTTTTGGACTTTTGAACTTTTTTGTCTTGTTTGTCTCCTGGGCGAAAAAAAAGGTCGCAGAAATCATGCCTAGATGCCAATGGAATGGATCAAAAAATTATTATTATTTGGTCTTGTGGGATTTTAGACATGTCTTGTGGTCTTGCGAACTTTCGGTCTTTTTTGCCTTGTACGTTATCGTACAAGACCGGACAAGACCAAAAAAGTAAACTGTCAAAAACGCGATGTATGTATCTGCTGGCGCCCGAAATATATGTTTAATCTCGTCAAGTTTGTTATACGCAGAAATGGTAGTACCTACATCAAACCCACGAAATACCGGCCAGCGACGAGAAGTCCTCGACAGAAAACTCCTCCCAAGTTCCGTTTACTCTCCTCCAAGCACCCTCATCTTCCGTGTCTCAAAAGGTACTATGTGTGTGATGCAGCCACTCGCGAATTGTAAAGTGTGCTAAGTACGAGCAGCGGGAATTCTTCCGACAGATTTGCACACTCGCATGAGTCATATTTGTCGGGTTTGCAGAACGATGGTAGTTATGTGGGATGTACGGTAAGTAGATGAAAACATGTTGCGAGGATGGGGTGGACTGAGGATCTATTGTGCTTTTTCCAATTACCCAAAAACCCGATGGTACCATTCCCAAGGAATACCAGCCATCACAATGTAATCGTCCAAGGAGAACTTCTCCCAAACTCCGTTTGCTTTCCTCCACGCCCACTGATCTGGATACTCTCGATCAAATATAATTCGATGGTTCAAGAAACTCACTCAAACAACACGCTTGCAACGTCGGACACAGCTCTCCCAAAGCCTGAGCCGTGATCTGATCTGCTACATCGTCGGGCCCAAAATTAGAGGGCACACCAACTACACTGTGGATGCCAAAAAATGCCAATGCCGTGAAGCGGAAGAGGCAATTCTTGACTTGAGCGATGGTTTCCTATGTGAAACATCAATACAGAGCCGAGTCAAATTTGAGATATCGGGAGAAAGGCGAAACGTACGTCGCGCCAGTCAGGCTCGTCGTACAGACCGCGGATCCAGAAGTGTATTGTTTTGGTGTGAGGTATTTTCCTCGACAAGGAATCCAGGATGGGGGTGAACGGGTAGTAATTGATACAATCGTTGAAGGAGACAAAAGGAATGTCGGTGCGCGTGAGGGACCTGAGAGTATCGAAAGCGGTTTCTACTGCCAATTCCATCTCACGCCATTCCAGTCTGACCTCTTTTAAGTTGTCGGTAAGTATAGATTGGAGGAGTTTCTGGGGCGTCCATATGCGCTGGAGGTTCGGCAGTGGAATCTGCGGTGACCGTGACGTCGATAGCCAGGACTGGGGGCTTCTGCGGCGTTGGATCCGGATGGAGTTCAGGCAAGGGTGGCGAAGCAGGAAGGTTAAGATCGGGTTGTCTTGGTCGGTGGAAGTCCAACCACTGCTTTTGAAAGAAAGCGTGCAGCGGAGAAGATGGGGAAAGGTGCAAGATAGCAATTCAGAGTGCGCGTTCCCTACACGCTGGAGATCTACTGATAGGCTCTCAATTCTGAGCAGCACTTTGCAGCAATTTCGGAGTAATGAACGATACTTGTGCCTATCATATCTGTCGGTTAGGAATTCACATTTAATTGGAATTCAGGACTCGCATGCTTGAGCTTCGATAGTCAGAACTAGCGGTGATCGAGAGCGACCGTACTAGTTCCCCAAACTTGGTGGGGTTGGCGAGAACGGTAGAACAGAAACTCTCGATGGAGGTAGATTCGTTGAGATCCACGACACGGTACAAAATTGGGACACCGAGGGCGTGAAACAATTTGCAGGTCCTGCAAAGAGCTGCCTGATCCGGCCACGGTGTAGCCTGGATTATTTCGGACATGACTTCGTTCGGAAGCCATTGAGAAATGGATTTGTAGTCACGAGGCAAGGCCATGTCTTTGAGGATTTGGGTACAGATAAATCGAATTACAGAAAAAATAACGCACATTCAAGTCCCCTTCCCTATGAACCAGAGTTGTTCAGAGAACACGCTGACGAACCTGCGAACCGTCCAAGCGCGAGGGCAGTGAGGGGAAGGAAGGTATGTGAGTTGGATCACCCGAAGGTCAGAGACTTCACTCCAACGAGCGGGGACGAGGAATCCGTGACAACGACGAGCGCCAGGTAGTCAAAGGACCGGAAAGAGCTGTCAGATCCTAATCAGATAAGTATAGGTTACTAAGTAGTAGGCGCTGATGCTCGCGAAGCACAGCCACGTATTCCCCGAGATTCAAACACGATTTTCCTGGCCGACTCGGTTCGCCTTGATTCCGGTATCATTCGAGTCATTAGAGAATAGGGAAGCTTTTGAGACACTTTCCAGCACAATAGCTAAAGAAATAAGCGTTTTTGGTATTCTTTCCTTGACCCCTCAGATCGCAACTGAATACAATATTAAGGAGCTGGATAAAAGGAAGATTCGGAGTTTGTGAACGAACGGGCAAGGGACGAGGCACGAGTAGGACGATGATAGTCGGATGGCAAGGGGTGGCGCTTGTGATGTTAAGAAGCAGGTTGTGTAACGCTGTGGTTGGATCGGAAAGCCTCTATAAACTCAAGATTTCCCAAGATAAATGCAATGGAGCACCAAGCGCAGCAACATAGAAAACTTGTTGCTGGGACCATCCTCTTTGCTGTATTTCGAAGTCTAGCCGCACAAGAAGCACAGAAACGCCCAGGGCTACGCGGTCATAGTCCGCTCTCTCCGCCAACGAGTCTCATTGTCGATTGAAATTGTTTTGAAAAAAAGAGCAGAACAAATTGCGCCCGACATCCGACTCGCTCGACCATATTAGATGCCGCACCTGCCCTCCGGATGAGGCGCCCGAAACATATGTTTTTAATCTCGTCAAATTCGTGATACGCAGAAATGGCAGAACATACATCAAAACCATGAAATACCAGCCAGCGACGAGAAGTCCTCAATGGAAAACTCCTCCCAAGTTCCGTTTACTTTCCTCCAAGCACCCTCGTCTTGAGGAAATGTCAGTCGCGAACCAACATATAATTTACGCTTCCATGAACTCACTCAACCGGCACGCCTGCAATGTCGAACACACATCCCCCAGACCTTGAGCCGTGCCCCGAGCCTTTGCCTTATTTTCTTCGAAGATATTCCAGGGGGAGTAGTAACTTCTGATGTGGATCGCTAAAAAAGCCAGATCGATAAATCGGGGGAAATACTTCTTGAACTGCACGATGGTTTCCTGTGAAAATCAGCTCAGCTCAACCTACAGCATATCGGATGATTGCGGAGGTTTACGGCCACATCCAAATCATCATGACCCTCCAGCTCCAGCGTCCTGGTGGATGGTAGGTTATTCGATACAGAATCTACGATCTTCAGACACTGCCGATTCCCACAAAAGTTGCAGCAGACGAAAGGAACGTCGCTGCGCGCTAGTGACTTCAGAGTGACGAACGTGGTTTCTACTGGGTCGGTCTCGCGCCATTCTAGCTTGACCTCGGTCAAACGGGCGATTATGGAAGGAAGGATGGTGGGCGGTCCCCTGATACGCTCGAGATGCTGCAGCGGGATCCGCGCGGAGGGTGCTGGCCAGGGCCCGAAGTTCCGGGCGTCTTCAATCCAGATGGATTTAAGGGCTGGGTGACGAAGCAGGAAGGACGCGAGCGTATTGTCTTGCTTGGTGTAGGTCCAACGACCAGAAATCGTACAGCGGACCAGGTCAGAAAATGCAGAAGAGAGCAGCATCTCCCGTGGTTTCCGTAGATATGGGGTATTAATCGATAGGTTCTCGATTCTGAGCAGCGTTCTTGAGCAATCTGACAGTAGCTGATTGAAATCCATCCTGTGTGAGCTGGAAATGGCCATTTGTCAGTTGGGAAATTAAATCTTCTTGGTATTAATGACTCGCTCTTTGTTAGAAGATATACGGTCGACCGTCAACGAGCGTACAAGGTGTGAAAATTTGGCAGTGTTGGTGAGAACGGTGAGACAGAAACCCGCAATGGAAGGATAATCGTCGAGATACACAACACGGTACAAAATTCGGACCCCGAGGGCGTGAAACAGCTTGGAAGCCCTGCAAAGAGCTGCCTGATCGTACCGGGGTGCAGCCTGGATTATTTCGGAGATGACTTCGTCGGGAAGCCACCGCGAAATCGATTTGTAGCCTCGACGAGTTAAGACCATGTTTTCTGAGGATATAGGTGCGGGGAGCGGGATTGCAGGAAGGATAACCTACGGTATCAAATTCCTCTCGGATTTGTTCAGAGAACACACCAAGAAAGGTGGGAAAAATTGTTCGACTTGGATGCTGAGGTGAAGTGGCTCCAGCACAGCCACCGAACACGTCGTTGATTACTGCCAGAGCGTCGGTTGAAAGACAGCTGTTTCCTATTCTATGAAATCGCTTCTGTTCGACCAAAAAAACATTTGCGAGGACGCCTAGGATTTCTCCGTGTAATTTCTCGGCCCATGTAATATTTTGAACGCCTTGTTCCGTGGCAGTGCTTCGGCCGCAGCTCCTCATCACGAATTGATGAAGCAGTGACCAGCGCAACGTTAGAGCTTGCGGCCTAAGCCCGACTTGACCGCGACCACCACCATCCTTCAACAAGTATCTCCTCACCATTCCACTCTGCTGCCTGAATAACTAGCAGAAAACCAAATTTGCTTCAAACTCCCTTCCGGCTCTTGTGGCCGCAAACTTATCTTTTCTCGCTTTCAAGTCGAATAATCCTTTAAAATACCTCCCATGGCGCTAAACAAGCCCACACGCTACGTTCTGTTCGCCCTGGGCCTCATCCTCGCGCTCCACTTCATCCTATCCGCCACGCACGAGTCGTACGGCAACGCGACCTCGTTTGGGGCTCTCAGTGCGGCCTGGAACAAGGAGAAGACGAAGTACACCGATACAGCGGTGCCAGCGCACCCCGACATCCCCCCACTGCCGAAATGGACCACCGGCGGCGTGGGCGGGTCCGCAAATGCGACCCGCGCAAACGCGACGTTCGTGATGCTCGCGCGCAACACCGACGTCAACGGCGCGGTCCAGAGCATCCGCAGCATCGAGGACCGCTTCAACCGCGAGTATGGGTACCCATATGTGTTCCTCAATGAGGAGCCGTGGACGGACGAGTTCAAAAAGTGCGTATCATGATCGTCCTTCTTCGAGATCTTCCATTCGTCGTGCTCATCTCGGGTACAGACGTATATCCGCCATTACCAACGCACCTATCGAGTTCGGTGTCATCCCCCACGACTGGTGGTTCCAGGTATGTTTTCGAAATTAGGATTTTCCTAACCGCTTGATTGACACTGTTATAGCCAGATTGGATAGACGAGGCCAAGGCGACGGAGGGGCGCAAGAAGATGTCGGAACAGGGCATCATCTACGCCGACAGCGTCTCGTACCGCAATATGTGCCGCTTCAATAGCGGATTCTTCTTCAAGCACGAGATGCTGCTCAAGTACAAGTGGTATTGGAGAATAGAGTGCGTGTCTGTTCTTTTTGTTCTTTTTCTTTTGGCCTCCGCTGGAGCACATTCACTCCACCTTCGCGCTGCGATTTTGCGCCACTCCACCGTCCCCGATCCCGTCCTTCGCGCATTCATGCCACGTACATATACCAACCGCCCGATTATCCCCACGTCTATCTTTGCGCCTTTCTATTACCTATTGCTATCCCTATCTCCATCCCCTCCCCTCCTCCCCTCTTTCCACCGTCGCTCTTAATTTCTGCCCCAATGGATTTAAAATAAAAAATGTGATCCTAACCCCTTCGCAGACCCGACGTCTTGTTCCACTGCACGCTCACCTTCGACCCCTTCGTCTACATGGAGGAGCAGAAGAAGGTCTACTCCTTCACTATAGCGCTGTACGAGTGGAGCGCGACGATCCCCACCCTGTGGGATACCGTCAAGAGTGCGTTTATTATGTTCCTTCGCTGCGGTGCTGATGTCCTCCTTTGGCAGACTTCATGAAGAAGTACCCCGATTACATCGCGAAGGACAACGCGCTCGGCTTTATGAGCGAAAATAATGGGGAGGGCTTTAATATGTGTCATTGTGCGTGTCTTCCCTCTCGTCCACTCGCCTCGGTCCCCTCTGCATTTCTCCTCAGTTCCTTACTCTCGGGCGCGGCACCACCGTCCTCCCTCTTCTATCCTCGTCTTGCTCCCCGTCGTCTCCTCCTTGTCCCTCTCTTACCCCACCTCGTCGTGCTGCATCCGTCCTCTTCCCACCTCACCTCCCACTCAATCCTTCCCTTCCCTCCTCGCCTCCCACTCCTCCCTCCCTTCTCCCTCCTCTTCCTCCGCTCCCTCCCTTCCCGCCCCTCCTCCCTTCCGTCCTTGTCCCTCCCCTTCATTCCCGCACCGCCGCCCTTTCCTCCTTCACTACGTCTCCCTCCCTACCTCACACCTTCCTCCCTCCGACCCTTACCATGTACCAACCCGTCCCATATTCCAAACCCCCACTCCAACCCTTAACCAAACGCTCACCCTTCGTCCGGTCCCCCTTCCCCCTCCTCCCCTCCTTCTTGTCGCTCCCCCCATCATTCCCGCACCGACGTCCTTTCTCCTCCCACGTCTCCCGCCCATCTTCCTCCCGTCGTCTCCCGCTCCAACCCTTACCATATTCCAAACCCCCGCTCCAACCCTTAACCGAACGCTTAACATATCCCAAACGCTAACCCACCCTCCCCGCAGTCTGGTCCAACTTCGAGATCGCCGACATGGACTTCTGGCGCGGCGAGGTCTACACCAAGTTCTTCGAGTTCCTCGACCAGACGG
Source organism: Mycena leptocephala (assembly GCA_029378395.1). Lineage (NCBI taxonomy): Eukaryota > Fungi > Basidiomycota > Agaricomycetes > Agaricales > Mycenaceae > Mycena > Mycena leptocephala. Next base: position 532,613 of record JARJLF010000038.1, read on the forward strand.
GCGGGTTCTACTACGAGGTGCGCACTTGCTCCCCCCTTTCCTGGCTTCGTTCTTCGTTCTTTTCTGCCCCCCGTCCCCACCCGCCCTGCCAGCGTGCTTATTATCATCTTCCCCACATGCATGCTAATTATCATCTTTCCCCATATGCTAACGGTCTTTTTCCCCACACAGCGCTGGGGCGACGCCCCCGTGCACTCCATAGCCGCCGGGCTCTTCCTCCCGAAGGACAAGATCCACTTCTTCAACGAGATCGGGTACGAGCACCCGCCGAACATGCACTGTCCGAAGGACGACGATGTGTGGCGGAAGGGCATGTGCAGCTGTGATCAGGGGAGGACGCATGGTGCGTTTTTGCGTTGCGTTTCTTGTTTTTCTCTGCTTTTCTTGCTTTTCAATGCGCTCCATTTCATTCGAAACGCTCGTATCCCATCCCATCCTTCCGGTCTTGCTCCCTGCTCCCTCGCCATGGGCTCCTTCCCTGTGCGGCGCCTGATACTATCCCCCGTTTTGTTGCTCCTCCCTCCTTCTCTTTCCTGCTGCCCGCCGCTTCCTTACCACCACATCCCATAACCCTCCTCATACGACTACCCTTCCTCCTCCTCTTCTCGTCCTCCAGACTCCCTCTCCCTCCCACTCCCCATCTTGCCTCGTCAATAGCTCGTCCCTTCTTCGTATTGGTCCGCGGCTCCACCCTCTCCCTCGTCCCATCCTCCTTACTCCCGTTCTCGACTCTCCTTGTGTCTCCCTTCTTTCTCCTTCTTCCTGCTTACCCCCCTTCCCACCACCTTGGCGCCTCTCGTCCGGTCGCCCTTCCCTTTTCCGTCCTGCATACTCCCTCTCCTTTCTGCCTCCCTGCTATCCTTTCCCTTCTTATCTTACTTCTCGTTCTCGCGAACCCTTCGTCCTCCTCATCTCTTGACTCTTTTCCATTTTCTTCTTGTCTTGAATCTCGAAGCTAACGACTTTCCTCATCCACCCTAGATTACGGCCCATACTCGTGCCAGCACCAGTGGGACCGGATATTCCAGTAATCGACGCGATGGCGACGGCGTGCGTCCGCCCTCAAGCCTCAGTCGTGCACTTGCACAAGGCGGAGACGCTATGATGGGATGGGGTTTTTCATACTCGCACCCCCTCTGACAACGACCCACACACATTCAGAAAAGTCACTGGTGGACATATTACTTGCATCTGCAGCTGCATATTTATCCCGTATCGTACCATAGAGTTTGCATAGCTACTGTATAGCTATATAGGATGTACGGAGGAGGGTACACGATGTAATTGTATTTCGAGCAGAAGGATCGTATTCGCAAGTTGATCCACGGTGTAGAGTACACGGGGGCGAGAATTGACTCGAGGGTACGGCTGTCGCTGGATCCTTGTGCATATGCATACAGGAAAAACAGACTAGTCACCTTTGCGCGGCCGGGTGCGCCGCCATTTCTCATGTGAGTCGCAAAGTAGGATAGGAGAATTCGGGAGTTGTCGTATTATTTTTTGCATGATGACACCTACGAGGCTTGAACGCGTGAACCGCATTGAGTTGTATATCGAGTGATCTGCAATGTTCAGTTATTCGTAGCGGATGAACAGTAAATAGGCGAATAGGAAATGAGGTTAGAAAATGCAATGTTCAACCAGCCTGGAATGACATGGTCTCTTATAACCAACCGCTACAATCAACTGGTGCTCGTACCTCGCATTGATTACTACAAGGGTACATACATGGGCAGTCGCTGGGTGTCTCCCCAAATCAACCCTTTTCTTCCGTAAAAACGGTTTCGGGTACCGACTGTTCAGAGGATCTGGAACGAGATCAGGAAATCGAGTAGAATAAATAAATGAACTGACTTCGAAGCTTGCCGGAGCCAATAAAATCTCCTGCAGGCTGCAGCGGATTCAGAAAAGGCCGCCGCCGACCCATGAATTCCACACGGGCGATCCAGGTCTGGGATGTGCTGTATATCATACAGGCACAGGTCCCAGCGCCTAAGGAAGTCATGCGACGAGAATTGGGCACCGAAGTGCAGCAGGCGGTCATTGTCCATGTTGAGAACGTAGTACTTGGAGTCAGCGGCGAACGCCAGGAAGACGTCGAGGCTTTCTACGTAGTACGCCAGGGGAAAGATGTCTTCGGAGACACGCAGAAGGTGTTTGAGCACCCATTCCGCGGAGCTCAGGCCGTCGTCATCGAGTCGACCTTGAAAAATTCCTTATCTTCCCATTTCGCCCAGGCGCAAGTTGAAAAATGGGCTATCGAAGAAGTAGAGTGGTAGAACGTGTGATAAATATGCTGGTCGTCCCGTGTGTGAACGGGGGACTGGGGAACGGAACCTAACGAGGGTAGGTCCGACCTGGCGACGTGAATGTTTAGAGGTACACACATAGTAAACCGGGAAACTAGGCACGCACCACGGTCACGGCCACATTGGGCGGGTTTCAATAAGTAGGTGTCTACGATATAAACCAGTCGCACCAAGGCAGAAGGTAGTAAAGCAACCACCCGCATCCGATCTCCGAGTTCAATCACATGGGACGTCAGCGCGTCAGCCATGAAAGTCGGATAGAGCAAATGTGTTTGCTCAATGCTATCTGTCATGTTGTCGTTGTCCATGTCTGCGACAAAGTATATTTTTTATCGTGCCGAAAAATATGATTCGGATGCCCCTTCACAAAGTCCTACCAAGTACCTTCAAGCTCGAAATATTGTACCGACGTTCTCTTCGATGTTAAGTATTGCTACAAATTTTGAATCTTGGAGTACGTTCTTCGTTCCAAAGCCAGAAAAAAATGGGGGAGTTGTGGGCAATAAGAATAGTATAACGGCTCGGGCTCGATTCGAACGAGCGAATTCTGCTAATTTTTGGAAAAGCAAGGTTAATTGTGGCAGACACGGACCATCCGCCACCGCACCTCTTGAACCTTTCTTCCGAGTCGGAACATGTAGGCCAATTTCTGCGAGGATGGGGGAAGAAGAATGAACTGTGAGTTGGATATCAGTCGTTAGTTGAAGTCACTCTTGGGAGAAAAATTAAAGTACTCGTTGCTCGAGGATTACTAAAAGGCAAACACAAGGTCGGGTTGAACGAACCTCCTGCATTGTTGCAAACGCGAACCATCCGCCTTCGAGCTGTCTTACCACCGGTCGATTGGGAAGTTCAAGTATCCACGCAAGGTTGAACATACGGTGGACCCGATGACCACATAACTAGACGCTTGGACAGGAAAACACCGAGAAGTCTCATAGCTAAGGAAGATATAGTATATATTATACAACAGTATTTCACAAGAGTTTCATACGTACGACATGGAAAATTAGGTAGCACCAACGTCGCAGTGTGTTTGCGACGAGAAGCTCGAGGTGTTCGCTTTGAAACTCGGGTGCGGCGCATTTTGAGGCACATTCTTGTCATAGCTTGCCAACTCGCCGTTCGATATGTCCGAGGTGGTATTCTGCGTGTTCTGGAACTGCACCGTGCTCAAAGGGAGAGTGTTCCCATCCGGGGTGCGATTGAGCGTAGGGACGGAGTACTGCGGGGAACGCCCGACGCCGAGCGCCTTGTTGCGGTAGACGCGACACGTCATGACGCTCGTGAGCACCACATTCGGGATGACCAGGGACCCGCGGTAAATCAGAGGGATGGTTGGGAGGTACAACAACAGCGTTGCGACAAGGTTGGAGAGGACCACAATCCTGCCGGGGAGAGGTGAGTAGGCAGCACGGAAAGAGGGGAGACGATGAGAGGCGACACACACAAGTAATCATCTGCCCGTCCATAACGAGCGATCTTACTAAGGTAGGGAGGCCGCCACCCGGTACTGTCCCGTGGGTCTGCTGCTCTGTATGCGTGGAACTTGAGACGAGCCGGTAGGAGATCGCGAGAAAGACGGTCGTTAGGTGTACCGTCAGGATGATGGCTGCAGCGCCGACATATAACTCGACGCGCGAAATGATACACACATTGGGGTCTCCCGGTAGTATGGTCGCGCTCTCGCCGATTGGGACTGCTAGTGACGACCCCACGACCGCGAGACATAGAAATCCGAATATCATCGTGATGAGGCGGTCGCCGTCGTATGCTGTCCACATATGGAGGAAAAACAGGAAGGCTGATCCAGACACCCCGACTGAGAGGAAGCTGTTAAATGCGACAGGGCCTTATTGCAGTCCGTGAAAGGGTATGCTGGTCGACAGGAATAATCAGCAACCGTTGATGGTCATAGGCCTGAAAACATACACGCAAATGTCGCGAATCCCAGCACAAAAATCAGAGTGCCAATTCTGTCGACCCCACATTTAGCTGGCCATCGACATCTAGTCTAGGCTGTGATTTGCAACTGACCTGGACATAACATACGCCACAGCCGCCATGGCGGACTTGTGTTTGAAGAGTAGAAGATAGTCGTCCCAGACATTGTTCAATATATCCCAAACGAAGATCTAGGGCCGGCGGATTCGTGAGGATGGAGGAATGGAGGAAACGAGAGAACGTACTGCCGCGGGGCAAGAAACAATATACTGCGAAACTTCAATCTGCCTGTGAAGGGCCGTGAGGGCCGCCTCAAAATCCCCAGAAGACATGGGCCAGTTCCTGCTTCGTGCAAAATGCGAGGCGTCTTTTACACGTTGGGGTAGTACGGCAACCTGAGCATGGGAATATTCTGGCTCGGTTAAGGGTAGGTTGTCACGGACCAAATGCGTGAATGTTCAGAAGAAAACCCTTCGACATCGCCGCGTAGGCTTGCGAAGGAGCGCGTAGGGCGAAAATGCCAACGCAAGAGCACTTCGACAATACTTACGCTCTCGCCCAACCGGCAGGCACAAAGAATTATCGGAGGTCCGGTGTACTCCGTCAGGCCCAAGGAAGGTGGATCGCTCCGATATCGGGGAGTCCAGTGCTAGTCTCTCGTGAACAGACGCTCCCTAAGCCTCCATAATTGAAGCTCGTATGTAGCAAGTCAAAGGAGGATTCTTGATGTCATCAAATTTTGATCAAAATGTGTCTTTCTTTCGTCTTCCTTCTTCTCCATTCGGCCTCATACTAGAACTCAGACGTTTACTTCCTGGCTGAATCCTGTACTGGCACCCCCTCAATGTGGATTATACAACTATGGAGTTCAGCGGAAGCGACATATTCTCATTCCCCCTCAATCCACAGGCTCCAAGTGACCATATCCCCATCACCGCAGTGACTAGCCTACAGTTCCAAAACACACCAATCCATAACCATGGATGCTCTTCATTATTCGTTTGCGAGAATAGGCTGCTGCATCATGATACATACAGAATCATGATGCTCTTCGCTTCGCACTACCCGTTCACCCCGCATCTTGCTCGCATACACATTATTGACCCCCAAGTCGTCGCCTGACACACCGCCGGGGTTCCAAGCGGCATCTGCATTCCATAGCGTGAGAGACTTTTATGGGGAGGATGCAATCTCGTATGCAGGGCATTGCAGGTTTCAGGCTACACCGTGCAATATCCAAAGGCGATAGGAACAGTCATGGATCTAAAACGTGAGCGGGCGGTCAGTAGGGCGGAGGCATGGGAGGACACTACGGTAGAGGACGGGTTCGAGATGGTAGAGGCGGCGCCTGAGTGGAAGAAGATGTATTTTTCGCCCCGGAACGGAGCAGTGTTGGGAGTGGTCAACGGCTCTATCGTTGTTAGTCATTTCAAGTAGGATTTGAATATACTGTGATGCTTTCAAGAATTCTTTGTGAAGCCTGATTGTGGGCCTGGCGTTCAGAATGCTAGAGAAAATTAAGGCACAAATGCTCAGACTCTACTTTTCTATGAGGGCCAAACTGTGGTTCGGAATTCTTATAAGTGAATGAAAACGAGGGCGAAGAATAATGAAACAAAATGGCCACATCTAATGCCGCCGGAGTAAATTAAAACCTCTGTCCCCACAGCAAATTTTAGGCCAAGTTAAATTTCGGGGCAGGCTCCATGGGCCACGACGGCTTATTTCTCAGACTGCCGGATGAGTTATGAAGGAAGAAAAGATTCGCAGCTCTGCTAAAAGATGAAAATCCGTAAACAGACTTGGAACGTCGTCGAGAGGAATCGAACCTCCACCTCCCTCTATTTTGGATCGACTTTCACTGTTGCTCTAAATTTGTGGAGCCGCCTCCATACCCACGACAGCTTATCTGAGTCAGTCCTGGGTGTGTAATTTGTTACGGGTGTCTTAGACCTCCATCAGTTGTATGATGGTTCAAAAGGTTGAGATCGGCCGTGACAAGCTCGGCATGCCATAGAGAGGGGTATAATCTCCGCGCGTCCCTCTGTAAGAAATCTTGACCGAAAAACTGAATGTCCACAGAATCCCTGATTTGCGGCAGCTAAAGGGTAGGCGGATCGGTGACGCATGCCAGCACCAATATCCGACATCGATCATGCATCGGTGTAAGCGTGAACTTGACGTTCTAATTGAACAAAAAAATGGCAATCCACAGCTCAACTGTGCGAATTCCGCGGTTCAAATCGGGGTTTTTAAGGGGCGTAGTCTAACGTAGTTATATAGTTTATCGCGCCTTGATAATTACGACTCGTTGATAGTACTAGTGTCGCCAGTGTCAGTTTGCCTTTTCATTGCTCACGAACACGGCAGTCGCACCCTTCATCCTCGTAATTTCATTCAATTATATATTCATGCGGATAAATTATCGGTCAGTCGGTCATACTTTATACACGTCAGTGAGGACTCCACTTCGATGTCGGAGCTCTGCGGTTGAACCTGCTTCTAAATCAAGGTAGCTCAGCTCTGAACCCATAATCGTCGGAGCGAGTGCGCAGGAAGAAGCATTTTTGAGTGCCGCAACATGCAACAGAATATGTTCCCAATAAGGACATATCCCCTATTCATCCACTTTTCCTTGATGCTGGGATGGGGTTTTTAATACTCGCTCACGCACTTCCTACGACGACGGCACCTACATTCAGAAAAGCCACAGGCAGACATTTTACTTGCATCAGCATATTTACCTCGTATCGTACCATAGAGTTTGCATAGCTAGGGTGTACGCAGGAGGAATATATTGTATTCGTGAGCAGAAGGATCGCATGGGGATGGATCATCATGGATGTTATACGTGGAGAGTCATGAGGGTCATTGCATAGTACACGGCGGGCGAGAATGCTGAGACTCGAGAAAGACTGCTGGGACTCGGTCGGAGGGAAACCGGCGCCCCAGCGCCGCTAGATGCTTGCGCATGTGCATACAGGGAAGCAGACAAGTCGGCAACGAGGGCTCACGAGTCAGAGAAGATGGAAATCGGTCGATTCAGCGGCGGCGACATCTGCAGCATCGCCGACCCAATACTAGCGCCCCTTGCGCGGCCGCTGCTGCTCCCCCCTTCGGCCGGTGGGCTTCTGGTGCGCGTCCCAGCTGCCGTTGCGGGGCGCGCCAGCGTCGCGGCGTATATATCGCGCGGACTGTACGCGGGCGGCTGCGGGCTGGGTGTCGGCGCAGGCGGAGGTACACTCGCGCGGGCAGGGTCGGTGGGGAAAGGCGGCGCGGGCACGCTGTGCAGGTCGGGCAGGATCGGGCTGAGGGGGACGAACCCGCGCGGGAGCTCGTTGTCCGGGAGGACGATCACGTTCGCGGTTCCCGTCGCCGAGGCGGCGTCCTGGACAGGGGCAGGCTGCAGCTGCACACCTGCGAGCGCATCCGCGAGCTCGGCCACGAACTGCTGCGGGAGTGTGGCGTGCCCCGCGGCGTCGGGTGATAGCAGCAGGACGTTGTTCAGCGGGTGATCGGTGGAGGGGTTCGACGGAGGATTGGACTGAGACGATAGGTGTGTTAGCTGGGGCGCGAAGAGAGGAGGGCAGCGAGGTAGCGTACGGGTGGCTCGACTTCGATGTTCGGGATGCTGTATGTAGAGGTCGAGCGGTTGAAGCGCGATTTGATCCAGGCGATGGCGGAGCGCGGGCGGGCAGGGTTCGTGTCCTCCGAATATTCCTCTGGCGGAGGTGGAGGAGGCGCGTGAAACCCTATCGTGGGGGCAGAGGACGACGTTCCCGCAAGACCAGCGTACGATGTTTGCTGTGGAACTCGCTGCGGGGCAGCGCTCGTGCTTGGCCGCATGTAGGACATACCGTCTCCATGCATGGTCTGAGAAAGCGGCAGGGGCATGACGATCTCACGCGGCCTTCGCGGCCCACTCCGCCGATTGGCCTGAGAGCGCGGTATCGAGGAACGGGTCGAGAACTGGCAAATGAAAAAGAAAAGTTAGTAACTATGCATAACACCAGAGGTATTGTATGGGGCTGGAAGAGGAAGCATCAACGTACGTTTTCACTCCTATTGAAGTCTTCTGTCGTCCCTTGACGTCTTTCGGGAGGAACAGCGTTCGCAGCGCGCCACTCTTGCGCCACCCGGTCTGAACGGCTGACGGGCCCCTCTGAGGCGCGCGGCGGACTGAGGATATCGAACTGTGACAATCTGGTAGACACCGCTGATACGTTTGACAAGGTCCTTGTCCTCCTTTGTGCGCCGCCGTGCGGTAAATCCGCTCCACGCTCAGTTGCTGGTGTCTGCAGGGGATCGCCCACGATCGAGACGGGGCGACTAAACTCGTGTGGCGGAGGAAGAGAAATGACCGAGTCAGCGCCAATGATTGGGATAAATCCGTCGGGCGGTGGGGGCCCCGAGCGATGGGACATCGACGGGCTTGGAGCGCGGAAGTTTCTGCGGTCTCGACGGATGTCGATGAGCTCCGGCAAGCGGACTGGTGCGCTAGGAAGCGGACGTGACGATCTCGCCGAAGGAGAGCGTTCTGGGAATTGTGCCGAAGGAAAGTGTTCTGGGAATTGTGCCGATGGAGGACGCGGAGGCTCGTGGGACTCCGTGGACGGTGGATTCGACGTATCCGGTGGGGTCATGGCATGCATAGGCAGCGTCGACGCATAAGAGGCGGCGTCCGGCAGTGTCGAGTGAACTGACCTGGAAAACACAATTAGTTATGGACTGCACACGGGAGAGCCAGCTACTTGCCGCGAGGGAGACGACCAGTGCCTGTGGCTCGACGAAGAAGAACGATGTGGGGATTGTTCGTATGCCTCTGGGTCTTGGGCGACTTGTTCATAAGCATCGTCAGTATATTCCTCCGCCGCATGTCTCCGCTTGCGCGCGGCTTCGTAGGCCCAGCGGCGCCCTTGGCGTAAGCCCTCCTTGAAGCCTTCATCCCGTCCTTCTTCCCTGGCGACCCAGACCGCCCGTTCCGAGGTAAGCTGCCGCGCCAGCGTCCTGTCCTTGGCTGCCTGCTCCTCCGCCTCCACGCGCGCCTTGTCGACGCCTTCAACAATCTTCTGCGCCCGAAAAATCTCGTTTTGCGCAACATCGAGCTGGAGCTTGTATAAACTCAGCTCTTCCTGCACTTTTGCGAGAGTGCGGCGCAGCTGGTCGCGCTCTTGCACGATCGTCCGCAGATGCGAAAGGACCTCAGCGCACCGCACGTCCAGCGCATTGGCTCGGTTAGTTTCTTGTCCAAGCCGCTCCGTCGCGACAAGGAGGAGGTTCGAGATCGAGCTGGCCGACCGCGTGTGAGATCTCGAGCGCTGCTTGTGGCGCGTGCGTTCCGCGTCGTGGTTTTGCAGATACGAGGCGAAGGTCTCATTGAGGGTACTTGAATTGGCTGGCGGAATGTATGGGAAGGGGAACTCTGTGCCTCCATTGTCCGGCAAAGGATCGATGTTCCGCTCTACAGCGTCTGTGGGGGGGCTTTCACTGCAGCATCTGAGTTTAGGGGATACCTTTCAGTGGTAGGTGGATATTTACCGGTCGTCGGCCATCGATAGCGGAAGTGGAGGAACTTGTGGCGGCGTGGACTAAGACGGGGACTTGATGCCTCGCGACGAGGTCATTGTGGACTGTGAGGTGTATGCAAGGCGGCGAAATACAAGATTAGGTCGAACTTTGAGTTGGGGGGGCTTAGGCGATGCGATTTCAATGAGGCCAGATAGTCGTGGACACCACGTGTCTAGTGCATGTTTTTGTGATCACGCAAGACTCTGGCGCGCCGATACCTTTGTCTCTTTATCGATAGCTGACGAGTTGCATCAAGGAAGCAGATGCCATTGAAACCCTGGAAATCTCTGGACAAGATGTACCGGAGGACTTGAATCCGAATTTACATTTGGACGCCTAGTAGTGATAAGCTTGATGAATTCATACTGTGGGCGCACAATAGCAAGCATGCGTTGCCGTAGCGTGATAAGCTTCAAAAGTGAAAGCTGTTGAAGGGTGTGGAGCGCTAAAGCACTAGGAATTGAACGCCGCATCGGCAGGAGTGACATGTCCAAGAATAATGCAGACTCCCATACTTCTCCCATAGAACCGAGGGATATCCGGGATCACAGGTGACAGGGGCTTTCAATTTTCGAGAATAGTTCAATAACGAGGCTTCAGTGTTTTGTTTCGATTCAAATTTCACTTGAAGATGATGTAGGCTCTCACCATATCGATCTTCCTGGTCCCTCTTGAAATCAGCCGTACGAAAAAGGTAACCCAGAGGTCATATCGTAAAGCTGGACGATTAAGCGTGAACGACTTCAATGCCAAAAGGCCCGGAAAGACGGCTTGAAGATGTTGAAGAAAACAGTCTGTTGTGAGTAGTTTGCGCAAGTATTGCTGCACGATACGATCATCACGGCCCGTACAGCCACATGGTATTCTGCAACGGTACCAGTCGTCGAGTTTGTTTCGTGTTTTAGGTCTCTTCGCACGCGTCACTATACAACTGGGTCTTTCTGGGATGTCATATTTGCCGTCCACATTATCTACTAGTAGTTTCTAGCCTGCTCTGAATTTCTACAAGAATTAAGTTGTTCGTTCCGATCTGAGGAAATCCAGAAGGCTTGCAGAAGGCAATATAAACAGCTGGAGGTCTGAAAGGCCTTATACATCCCACAGACACGCAAATCCAACCCCCGAGCTGCCTTCTTTGCGCAAACTTCGGCTTTAAGGTGGCGATAAGATGATTTGATCCAAATTTGATCAATTGCCAAACTTCGTTACCACTTTCGTCAAACTTTTCGTGCCAAGCGCGTCTGGATCGTACGCTCAAGCTCCCCATATTGTCTTCTAATCTCTGTTATCGTAGCTCCGGCTATCTGGCTGGCCCTCCGATAGCGTTCGGGTCATGCTGTCCTGCCTAGATTTGCAGCTTACAAAGATGTTTGGGCACCCTCTAAAGAAGAACACCACTATGCCTTAGCAGCTCGACTTTTTGCGCAGTCCGTATGCCCTGTTTTCTTACCCCTGTCGACGAGTCTGTCTCTCTGCCTGTCAAGCCTTCAACGCTCCGAGTCGTTTGCGGTCCTGCCGTGCTCTCATTTCAATAATAGACTTGCCAAGCGTTCTCTCGCCATTTCCGCACCTGCGTGCTACGACGACTCGAATAGACAAGAGGGGTTGATTGAACACTAGGTCTGATATGTCCTATTCGGGCGGGAAGCGACTGAGTGGCGGTAAATTGCATATGAAACCCATAAGTTAGTACCCTCCGCACACGGTCCCCACCGCCCGTCCGACTACTCACCCTCCACCGAATCTTGATGATACAGCTTGCTCACTTATTCAACCTCGCCTCATATCATCTGGCGCTGACGACAGCAGCGACGCTGTCCACAGTTACGCTCGATTGCAAGCCTTCGTCATGGTGCTTCAAGACATCAGACTGACCCCTGTGTTCCAGATGGCACCTTCACCGGCCGTACAGATACCACGAACGGTCTCATTTATTTTCAGGGCATCCGATATGCGGACTCGCCGGCTGGTAAGTTCCGGTGGATGGCCCCAGTATCCCCTCCATCGTCAAAACTGGGGAAGGTGAAAGCAACTGCCGTATGTCATGACCCAATCCCGACCGTGAACTAGCTGCATCTCATATACGTGTTAGTTTGCTTCCGCATGTATCGGAACGACGCAAACAAGCTCGGGACCCACGACGTCAGAGGATTGTCTATTCGGAAATGTAAACTTGCGACCTCCCAATTTTGCTTTATCTGACATGGAATAGGTTTATATCCCTATAAACACTACAGCCACAAGTGCGCTGCCGGTCTTGGTGTTCTTCCACGGTAAGCCGCTCACTACTTCCATCAGACATTTCATTAATTGGGATGAAGGCGGAGGTTTTGAAAGCGGCAGAACGAGCAAGTATCCGCCAGAGAATTTGGTCCTCACGTCGAAAGAACCTTTGATCTTCGCCACTTTTGGGTACCGCTTGGGACAGTTCGGGTTTCTTGGTGAGTCGTCCTACGGAACTCACGCCGCAGTAACTCAAGGGGACAGGTGGAACCCCGGTCCACGACAACGGTGCCTTGAATGCGGGACTGCTCGATCAGGTGGGTGTCAATCAATTCAAAGGTGGTCCGCGTAACATGACCATGTAATCACAGAAAGCCGCCCTTCAATGGGTTCAAAGGTACATTGGGAATTTCGGTGGGGACCCAAAGTGTGTAATTTGCTCGTACACGCCAAAAAATGACGAGCTTCGGCAGTCGTGTGACAATTTGGGGGCAGTCCGCTGGGGCAGGTTCCGTCGTGTACCACATGATCGGGGATGGCGGAACGAACACGAATCTCTTCCAGCAGGCAATGGCGGACAGCCCTCCGCTGCTCTACCTACCGAACTACAATGACACCTTTGTCGAGAACCTCTTCACGCAGTTCGCTGGTCTGGCGTAAGGTGTCCTTCGCACCATAGTCCACATTACACTCACTTCGGCGTTTAGGGGTTGTGGCAAGAAAGCAACCGGTGCTGCTACGATGTCCTGTTTACGTGCGGCGTCGATCACTAAGATAGCTACTGCGGGAAGTAAGACTTTGACGAACCTCACATCAAGTCTTTATCCCTTCGGACCGATTGCGGATGGCTCTTTTATTCAAGAACGACCCGTCGATGCCTTACGCAACGGGAATTTCGTTCGTGTTCCCGTCCTGTTCGGGTAGGACCCATTTCATGACCATGATCTATGATTTGCTTCTCCGACTTATCCATTCACAGATCCAACACGAACGAGGGCGCCAACTGGTCTGCAGAGCTCCCCAATCCCAATGCCAACACGTCTTCCCCGAAGGCGACACAGCTGACAGTCTACAATTTCCTCGCCGGACAATACAACACGTTCACAAACCAGTCATTCCAAGCCGCTATCGCACAATATTATCCGCTTTCGGATTATAACGGCTCATTTAGCCTTCAGGGCCAGCAGATGTACGGCGAGATGCGATTCATTTGTACCGCGGTCTTGGTCGCTGGCGCCGTGCAGGATGCTGGACTGGATGCGTATCAATACCAGTCAGTATTTGTATTACCCTCCTTTCGAGTGTACCGTTCAATTTTTTTGAAATTTAGTTGGGACAATCCAACTCTTGGCTCTACACACAGCGATGAGCTCGTTGCGTTCTTCAACGGAACGCAGGTGTTTGACCCTCTAGATGAAGCGCTCGCAGTCGCAATGCGTGGATATTGGACTTCCTTTGTCACATCTGGAGCTCCGGTGGCACCCAGCTCAATTGTCTGGCCCGTGAGTACTTTGTCAGTTTCTCTCTTGGTTTCGAGTCGATTGGACACATTGCAGGCTGCTGGAGACGACAACGGAAGTCCTCGGATTCTCCTCCATCCTGGTAATATCACTGTTGAGGACGTTAGTGACTCTTTGAGTCAGCGATGCGAATTTTGGCACGATCTTGCGTCGGAACTTTTCACTTGACATCTTCTTTGTTAATGAACATTGTAACCGTATCTGTTTTCGAAGTACATGACCATCCTCGTGCTCAACTTTCCTCAATAGGCGGTCAGGCCTAGGACCGATGATTATCGGTTGGGAGGTCGGATTCCAAATTTAGGCCTTTTCAAAAATTTGTCGGGACTTTTTGACGGGTTTTGAGAGTGCAGAAATCGTTTTTTCGTCGAGGCGGTCACTTCCAATTTTTTTGGGCCGAAATTTTGCCAGAATCCGGTCGGGATTCCTGGATCCGACCTATTTTGGGATAATCATCGGTGCTTCAGACCTTGACTGTCGTGGGCAGACCTTGGACTGAAGTCGCGCTACGTAACGCCCGATAACTTGTGTCTCAATACTCGTTGCAACTTGCCGTCAGAACGTCTACCTCCGTTCCAGGCGGCAGAAAATTGCTTTCAGTTTAGCTGACATACCGGCATGAGAATGCGATTCCTTCTTGTCTCATGCCGATATCTAGACTCGGCCATTCTGTCGAATTCCGCAAACTTGGTATCGCTATCCTTGGCTTTCGAAGCCGAGACATCAGGAACTGCACTAGCCAGACATCTCAAAATATTCCTCGTGGTCAAGGGCGATGGTTATCACTCATTTCTGTCGGCCTTACCCCTGCCCCACCGCTCAGAAATAGTAATCACCCATATAATACCGATGCTTGGAACAAGGTTCTGCCCGGACGAAATCTTCCCACGGTTTAAATATGTAGTTGCAGAAGAAACGGCCCGCGGTAGCTCGGAAAAGTCTCCGGTTAGGTATAAATAGGCGACCATCCGGCTGAACTGCCAACCCACAAGAGACGCGGGGCCCATACCAAACTAGTGATGGCACTTTCAAGCATCCGAGTTTTGCTTGGAATATTGACTTTGGCAGTTATCGCCGTGGCCGGCGGGAAGAGTGCGTCTCATTCTTTATTCATGCAAAGAGATAGCTCAATTGTATTATATGCAACAGGCAAGGCAGAGCGGCTCGCTGCGTGCGGACCCAGCACGAGGATAGTCGGCAACTCCACTATCGAGGCGAACGGCCAGACCCTTCAGTTCAGCGTCACATTTTGTGGCACCAAACGGTCAGCACTCGTCGACGCTCGAAGCTCACCCGAGGCCAAACATCAAGGGGAAGTTGAAACGCTGGAAAATGGTATAATACATGCCGAGCGCGATAGTGGTGAAATGGCAACAACAGAGCGTCAACCTGAAATAAACTGGAGGGAAAACGGTCAGCTTTCTAGTTTCTAAAAAGACGCTTCTACAACTCTAACTTGGAGCTCACCCGAAGTCAAACGTCAAGGGGAAATTGAAACGCTGGAAAATGGAGCACTACATGCCCAGCGGGTTAATGATGAAATGGTTACAGAACGTCAACTCGTAAAACCTGAAACAAGCCGGAGGGACAATGGTCACCTTTTTAGTTTGTCTGAAAGGACGCTTCTACAACTCTAACTCGTGTTCTTCATTCCAAGTAGGCGTCCTCCAATACCAAGATGAACCAGTGGAACCTGACAAAAACCGGCGCGAAAACAGTGACTCCTAGTCTCTGCAGGCTGCGACGCCTCTAACTCATTTCTCCGTTAGGCATGCTCCAAACTCAGAGTGAACCGAATGAACCTGAAACAAGCCGGAGGGATAATGGTATAATTCATATGGGTGACCAAAGACGCCAGACTTGCACTCAATGCCCATGCGCCAACGGGTCGATCAAGTGCTTCTGCAGCAGCACACCTGGCGAGAGCGGCGACTCACGTACGATTGTGCCTATGTCAAATGGGCTCAGGCTGACCTAAAATCAGTGCTCATATACAGCTGCAGCAATCCGAACCCCAACATTCCCATTAAGGCGGACTGCGCTACCCTCGCTAATTTGATCACGAACGGCGCACCTGCGGGGTCGACGTCCGAGCTAAGTGAGCGAACTAACCTTCTTGTTTAGAAAACACTATGACTTCGATTCTAGATTCGGATTTTCCGGTGAAAGTCAACGGATACTACAACATCCCGGCAGCATCGATTCTGTCATGGGAATTTCAGGGCTGCGGATTTGCGTTTTTCAACGATGTAGGCAGTAGTTACAATATCTGTGCGAAAGATCTGGTATGTTTTAGATGCTGTCCTTCATTTAAATGACAGCTAATAGTAATCGTGCAGGCAAATTCCGTGAATGCACTGGCGGCGTTCTGCGGCGATGCACAGTTCCAGAACGACCCGTTCAAGAGTCTCTTGTGTGTAGTCATTCCTGATTTTCATGAAAATATCTGATTCAGAGCGCAGGATTTATAATCCGGCGGAGTTGAGTTGAATGAAAGGAGCATATTGGGAATTGGAATTGAATGAAGTCGAGTTTCCCTGCGAGTGGAAGATTTGTGATGCTGTAATGTTCGTGTTCAATATGAGCTTTAGCTATGACAGATGAAGAAAAATTAAGCAAGCGGGGAGTGTGTGTGGGGGGGGGAGAGCTTAATGTAATATTTCTGCTTCTGACTGGCTTCAATACCGACTCGAGATCGCAGACTATCTGTAGATCATTTTCTTCCCTGTTAGACATTGATTCCTGTGCCATGAAGACGCGCTTACTTGACGAACCAGGACAACCGCTCCACTTGGATCGAGTTCAAGACTACCACTGGCACAGCGAGCAAATCCGACTACAAGGGTGTTTGCGCGTAATGCTCATATGAAATACTAAAATTGGTATATTTGCGGGGTGAAACAAGTCAAAATCGGAAAGGGCATGCCATATTCCTTGCTGTTTCCTCCTTATTCAAAGAACTCAACTCATCCTCTGGCGGCCGCATTTTTTTTCCTAAATCGTGTCTGTTCAAAATGTTCGGTTGAAACGCGTCGGAATTAATCGGCTCCTTGTCGGACCATTTCTGTGGTCACAACATAACAGTCACGTAAAATGCCTTACACAGATCGCCTTGCGTTTGAGCCTTGCTCGGCCCCACACTGCGCCCACCTCGCTTCAGGTTCCTACGGCTCCTTCTACCACCTTCACCTTCGAAATGTCCGGTCCTGAGCTGAACGGTGCCTCTTCAAGTGCTCTCGACCCCTTGGCAGGCCAATTCGGGCACTTGTCCGCAGACCAGGAAGCCAAATTCGCAGAATTCAAGGCGGCTTGCGAGAAGGACGGTGTTTACCAGCCGGGAAAGACGAGGGAGACGCTGAATGACGACGTCTTGCTGTGCGTAGAACATTCGCCAATAATGATTGGGATATAGTGACAAGTGGTCCAGGCGATATCTACGAGCCCGCAAGTTCGAAGTTGCTGGTGCATTGAAGCAGTTGCAAGACACGGAACTATGGCGCGAGAAAAACAAAGTGGATGATCTATATGATACGTTTGACGTCGACGCTTTCGAGGAGGCGCGCAAGGTGGTCAGTCAGCTTCATGCATTTTTTTTTTTCGCACAATTTACGATTCGGGTATGCTACTAGTACCACCAGTGGACCGGCCGACGCGATGTATCGGGACACCCCGTCTACGTCTACGAGATATCGCACATAAAAAACCACATGGCTTCTTTCGAGAAGTCCTCCACCATCATTAAAAGCCCATCCACTGCGTCCGCATCGGACCCGATACCGGGAAAATTGCGCATGCTCTGCGCGCTGTATGAGAACATGAGCGAGTTCGTCCTTCCGCTCTGCAACGCCGTGCCGGACCGCCCCCATCCGGAGACGCCCGTCACGACCACGAGCCATATCGTCGACATAAGCAACGTTGGGCTGATGCAGTTCTGGAACCTGAAGGGGCATATGCAGGCCGCCAGCACGCTCGCCTCCGCTCACTACCCCGAGACTCTTGACCGCGTCTTCGTATGTCCTCCCCTCCCCCGTTTTGTGTCTTCCTGTACTGACCGAGCACCGCCAGATCCTCGGCGCGCCGTCGTTCTTCCCGACTGTGTGGGGCTGGATCAAGCGCTGGTTTGACCCCGTCACGACGTCGAAGATCTTCATCCTCAGCGCGGCGGAGGTCCAGCCGACGCTGACGCGCTTCATGCGTCCCGCGGACCTGCCGAAGAAGTACGGCGGGGAGCTTGAGTGGGAGTACGGCATGCCGCCGAGCGTCGACGGGGACATCGTGCGCGCCGTGCAGGGACTCGCCACAGACAAGTGGGTGCGTGGGCCGCTGCGGTGGGTCGCGGAGCCCGGAGGCGGCGGCAAGATCGTCGCGCGGGGGACGTTGCAGGGGAAGGAGCGGAACGAAGTAGTGGGCGTCTTCAGCGGCGGTGGAACGGCATAGAGGATAATAGATACTTACACTTGATTTAATGTAGACTGGTGGTGTAAGCTGATAGACTAATCACATAGATTCCAATATTCATCCTATTTCCAAACCATCCAGTTGCACCGGAAGGGAATCATGAGTCATGGCCACGAGGGATAAGTACTTAGCACCTCAGGATTGCAGCAGTAAAAAATGGTATATTGGACAAACAGTACACCAGGGGTCCAAAAGAAATACGGAGAATATGCCATGTCGGGCAGCAATTATACTGCGTCCGGGGCCTGCGCCACCATTCCCGCCAAGTTAAGTACCGCTTGGGCGAAGTCGTGCAGGTTCTCCGGGCCGGCGGCAGCAGTCGCTGTGGGGGAAGCACTCGCGCTGTGGGTGGACGACACAGACTTGATGGAGGCGGAGGCGGATTTGCTGGCGGATTTACTCGCGCTGGTGGTGTGGGTCGAGGACGTGGTGTGAGTGGTCGACGTCGACGTGTGTGTCGTCGAGGTGGTGGTCTTTTTGGTGGTGGTGGGGGCGGCCTTCTTAGTCGTCGTGGTATCGTCGTCGCCGTCGTCACCGTTGTCACCACCGCCGCCACCGCCGCCGCCGTTCGATGGGCCGGTACCGTACACCCAGGAACCTGCGGAAACCGATGAGAAGAAGCCATCTGGAGACTCAGCGGAACGCACCGAAGAACTGGCCAACGTTCCAGTTGTTCTGTTCACCGCCCACAAAGTGGCCGAAAAGGCTCTGCGAGAAATCGAGGGCTCCCCAAGGGCACCCTTCGCACTGGTGTGGATCGTGAGCAAGCGCCAAGGGACGACGGGGCTCCGGCCTACCTCGTCAACGATCTTCGCCACAGCAGACATGCCTCTGTACGTTATGTAGACCTCCTTGTTGCAGTTGGCGCCGTTATCCCATTGCACCTTCGGGAGCGCGACCACCTGGATCCAGGCGTAAGATGCTTTAGACGATCCAAGGCGGCGAAAAACGTACCCATTCGGAGTCCTGGTGCCAGGCTCCGCAGGCTCCTCTGCGGTCGGATGTTAGTGGCCAATGTGGGGACTGTAGGGTGGTACGCACTCGTTTTCCCCGGCATAGTAGTTTGTGAATCGACTCGAGCCGTCGCGGGGGTGGAGGCTGCTGTGTCGGCGAGCGGGTGAGATATTGTGGGCTAGGACAGCAGGGACGAGAAGTAAAGACAGGAAGGGAATCATAGCGAACGTGGTGAATGGAGGAGAGCAAGCAAAGAGCAAGTGTGGGTGGGATCACATCTTGACAGTGAAGATGTCGGATTGGACATATGTTTAGATCATGATTCCACGTGAACCGCGTTTTTTCACGGCGCGTCAACGGCGCCAAACGCGCTGGACGCTTGGTCCGGTAAATGTTTCCCTCATCAGCCTTGTATAATACCAGCCTCGCCAAGCCGGTGCTTACTTGACGGCTTAAAGTGAATATCTGGGCATCTCGATCAGGATTGGACGTCAGCCAAACGTTGAGGGACTGACTTGATACAAGCTTGAAACTTCTCACAGAACCAAAATATGAGTTCGCGTCGCAAATATTTCCCTCCGAAATTCAAGGGATCAAAGTCGCGAATAATTTAACATACCTGACGAAACCAACGAGTCTGCTGATGTCGAATTCGTTTTGAAAAAGACGATGTATTAGAACCCCGAGCAAGCAAAAAGAATGTGAATGTGCAGAGTATGCAATGCTTGTAGCAATTAGGCAGCATGTGGTGCCTGTACGACCAGTCCCGCTAGGTTAAGCATCGCCTGGCTGAAGTCCTGCAGGTTCTCGGGGCCGGCGGTGGGGGCCGCTGTGGCAGAGGCACTCGCGCTGCTGGCAGAGACGGACTTGATCGAGGCGGAGGCGGAGGCAGATTTACTGGCGGATATGCTCGTGGTGGTAGTCGAGGTTGTGGTGTGAGTAGAGGAGTGTGTTGTTGAGGTCGTTGATGTTGTGCTGGTGGTAGGCGGGGGGGCAGCCTTTTTTGTGGTGGTGGTGGTGTCGTCACCGCCGCCATCGCCGCCGCCGTTTGAGGGACCGGTACCGTACACCCAATCGCCTGCGATGCCATGAGATTACTCTATAGAACAGGCTGACATGGACGTGCCATAGATGATGCCAACATTATTGTTGTTCTGCTCGCCGCCGACGAAGTGGCCGAACAGACTCTGCGAGAAGTCGAGGCCGTCCCAAGGGCATCCCATGCACTGAAATCGATCGTCAGCGGAC
The DNA here is from genome assembly GCA_029378395.1 of Mycena leptocephala. Classification (NCBI taxonomy): domain Eukaryota; kingdom Fungi; phylum Basidiomycota; class Agaricomycetes; order Agaricales; family Mycenaceae; genus Mycena; species Mycena leptocephala. The sequence continues at coordinate 552,837 of JARJLF010000038.1, forward strand.
TTAAGGCGGAGCAGGGGATGCTTTCCACCTCGTCGACAATCTTCGCTACTGCGGAGATGCCGTTGTAAGTTATGTAGACCTCCTTGTTGCAATTGGCGCCGCCGTCGAATTCCAGGGTTGTGAGTGCCACCACCTACAGTAGGTCCAAGAGTGAGAGGGGAGGGTCGGAGCGGGTGAACAACGTACGAATTCCGAGTCTTGATGCCAGCCTCCACAGGCACCTCTGCTCTTGAAGTCAGTCGGGTGGAGTCAATTTGTAGGGAGCTACGCACTCGTCTGCTCCGGCATAGTAATTTGAGAATTTTTTTCCACCACGGGGGCTGTGAGGTCCGGCATGCGAGATATTGTGAGCCAGGACAGCAGGAACGAGAAGTAAAGACAGGAAGGAAAGCATAGCGAGCTTGTAAGTAGTGGTGAGAAGGAAAAACAAATTCCGTTACCCCTTGACGGCAATTCAAATATAAATTTTGAACCGGTAGAATGTTTCATCAGAAGTGCACGTGGGTTCCGTGTTTTGGTGACGCGTTGACGCGCCAATGTAACGCGCACTCACGGCTCAGCGCTCAGAGATGGGATGGCGTCAACCACCTGGACCGTGTTGGCGCAGCGGAACAGAGACATTAATATTGAATCGAATGGCCTGGATCCTGATCATCGCTTCGAGTTGGACTTCAATAATACCAGGCGCACCGGCAGCGGTTGGAGTGGATACGCGTTGGATGCGCGTGGAAGGTGATCACCGGTAGTCGTCGGTCTTCGTCGGGCACGTGCGCCTGATCCGAGTCAGTACGTAAGCAGCTTGGTGAGCGGCGCAAACGCTCGCAAACGACGGTCGGACCCACAGTGCACACTCCTCATTTTCTCAATCTTCTCTGCTCTGATTGCTCAGATGCTTCAACAATCCAGTGGTTCAGAAACAGGCTGGATTCCACTTGCAATCCTGCTCGGACTGGTGAGTTTCAATCCATTCGAAGGTTCCAGAGCTGCTATATCGTTCTGGAATAGATCAACCATGTGTATTTCAATCGTTTTGAGCCGAAGAGCGCCAATGGTCCACTGCTTGCGTTGACAGTTCAACCGCTGCTGTTACTAGTCGCTCTTGCGATGCCGCTGTCTTTTTCCGCATCCTAACAGCCTACATCGTCTTCATTTTGACATTGGGATCGTCCATTGTCATTTACCGGATTTCGCCCTGGCACCCTCTTGCTCACATTCCAGGCCCTGCAATCAACAAAATCACGAAACTATGGAGTGTGTGGGTCTGCTTCCGTGGCGATCAACACAGGGTCAACAAGGTACTTCACGACAACTATGGGCCCTTCCTCAGGACAGGTGATATTTTGTCTCCGCTTTTCTCGCTGATTTCCAAGCAAGGCTGAAATTTCTGCGAACAGGCCCGAATGAAGTATCCATCATCCACGTCGACGCGGTGAAAGCTGTCCTGGGTACCGGTGGCTTCCAGAAAGGTCAATGTATGTGCCATGTTAATTTTAGACTCTCGTGTTCCTTTCTGAAACCTCTCAGACTACGAAGCACGGCAAGACCCAAACCTTCCTACACGCAGCCTTCTGGCTCTTCGGGGTGAAGTCCACGCGAATCGGCGCAGAATTTGGAACCGAGGCATGAGCTCAGAGTCTCTCCACGAATACGAATCAATTTTGGCGAAGCGGGTAACTCAACTCATGGATCGCTTGAAGGGCTTTCGGGTGCAGTAGATATTGCGGCATGGTTCAGTTTTTTCACGTACGCCTCCTTTGTTGAAATTGCTCGTCATTCAACAACCAATTTTTCTAGGTTTGACTTCATGGGAGATATGGCGTGAGTAAAACTGTCCTCAATCGATCCAGACTTCATATAATGTGCAGTTTTGGTGGCGGGTTCGAAATGATGAGAGACGGAGGAGATAAAGACGGCCTCTGGACTATCTTAGAAAAGGGCATGAAGTAAGATCCAGTTTCCTTCAATGAACGTTTGTCAAACCAATAACCAATTCAGGAGCATCGCTGTGGTGTCGCACGTTCCCTGGGTGGTGGCAACTATATACAAGATACCCGGGGCAACTCGGGGGCTGAAAACACTGCGAAAATTCGGTGCTACTTGCGCTGCGAATCGCATCAAGACTGGATCGAAGGTAAAAGACCTATGGTATCATCTCGTGAGTCCTCGCCGTCCAGTCCGAATATTATTGGACCACCGACTGCCCTGCCTAGATGGATGAAGCCGGCATGGAGAAAGAGAAGCCCTCTGTCCCAGAGGTTGTTGCCGACGGTGTTTGAGCATCATCGCAGGGTCCGACACAACGTCGATGGCTATTAGCAGGTAAGCCGCCCGGCATCCGTGGCAACAGACCCATTTTAATTATCCCCAGTTTCGTGTGGTTTATCCTCTCTAACCCGGAAATTTACCGTCGCGTTCAAGCTGAGGTCGACACTGTTTATCCCGATGAAGAATCTCTGTTGGATGCCTCTAAACACGCCGAGCTGCCCTTTTTAACGGCCTGTTTGTAAGTCAGAGTGACTTTTGTGTTTCGTCTCCTCATGCCGATATTCAGGAACGAAACGATGCGTCTCCAGCCTCCGGTCCCAACGAACGGCACCCGCCAAGTTAATCGCGGGGGCGCAAAGCTAATCGCCGGTTGGTAAGGCACGCTAATCTGTCAGAGATTGCGCAGTGCTCATTCTATCCGGTCAGCTTCATCCCCGAGGACACACAGATCTACATCCCGGCATACTCCCTCCATCGCAGCGCGGAGAATTTCTTCCCTTCTCCGGATAGGTTCGACCCAGATCGCTGGCTCCGCCAACAAAACCCAGACGAGGTGCTGAACATGCCGGCATTCATCCCGTTCTCCTACGGCGCCGCCAACTGCGTCGGAAAGTCGCTCGCGTGGCGGGAGATGCTCATGGTGACCAGCACGCTCCTGAAGAAGTTCAACCTTCGTTTCGCGGACGGATTCCAGAGCGAGGGCTGGCTCGATAAGCTACAAGATAGCTTCATCACTAGCATTGGGGGTCCGCTTCTTGTTGAGATTTCTCGCCGATGAGTTTGGTATGCGTTATGAAGAAATAACTATTTCGTTCACATTTTATATATCTATCTAGCCTGGATCATAATGGGGCGTATATATTCGATGAGCGAGGGCTGTGGATTTGATCGAACGAGTATGCTTCGCTAGCCTATCAAGACATCTTTGTACATTGTGTGTTTCCACTATACGTTCAATCCGTAGCAAAATCGGAGCATCACAATCGCATAATTACGGATCAATCCGGCTCGACGTGTGTACCTCATCCCTTGTAGTCCTGGACCGCCGGCTTCAGGTGGGCACAGACGGGAGCGCGTCGTATCCGATCTGACCTGTGACCTGAACTTATCGTAACAACAACGTACGTTGACTCCTCGATGTGTATCCCAGTGCAGTTGACAATTTCAAAAAAGTCGAGTCGGACGCAACTTGGACGCAACATGATGTCGACAGATCATTCACCCGAGTCTATTCTGTGCAATTTACGTCTTAACGTGGTTCCCGAGCCCGCAGACAGTCTTACCATTCGAACTTCCATGACTGAAGCCGAGGAATGTCTTCGAGCTGCCGAAAACCTCTCCCATAATGAAGCAATGGACCCAACCCAAACCCCGGCTACGCAACGTCAATGCGACGAAATCCGGAAGTTCATTATCATGTCATCTTCGCGACTCGCCCCCATCCGCCGTTTGATCCCAGAAATCCTCTCCCTGGTCTTTTCGCATTGGATTCCAGATTCTCATCTCGCCATTGGCCGTCCAGGACTACATGAACACCCTCTCGCTCGGGTTTCATTCCACTGGAGAGCAATCGCCTTCGCGACTCCATCCCTGTGGTCCAAATTTTCGATTTCACTCCGGGGCGATGATCGCGCATTGCAGATGCTCAACTTATATCTGCGGCGATCCCTGGTTTCCCCGCTAACAATTGAGGTGCGAAAAGATGTAGATCTCCAACTTCCATTTCATAGCGGAATAGTGGATCGCCTCATTGAGAACTCCGAACGTTGGCAGAGGATCACTTTCCCCCTCGACTACCAGTTGTTGTCATTATTTTCTCCCGTCCGAGGTCGCCTACCGTCACTGGAAGTTGCCTCATTTTCCTCCGCAAAAAAGGCATCGGAGCCCTCGGAGTTGGAAAGCATCGTTGCTTTCGAGATTGCCCCGAAGTTACGGAGTTTGTCTCTGCGAAACGCTAGAAACGACTTACCACCGTTCCCTCTGAACCAACTCGAACGAGTCTTGTTCACTAACCTCGCCGAAGAGGTCATCATTCCGGTGATAACCAAGTCGCCGAATCTGCGCAGTCTGACTTGCCGATGGATTGGCACCGTACTCCCGACGCATCCGCCGCCACCACCATATCTTTTCTCCTCCCTCACCACAATAGCATTGAAAGCCGATTTTCACCTGCTTCGGTGTCTCACGGCACCGAACCTCGAGTCTCTTTCCCTCACAGATTTGCAGCATTTCGCGATATCCATGGTAGTCCCCATCGTGGAGCGCTCACAGTGCAACCTCCGCTACTTTCTACTCGACAAGGTCTGGGTGAATGGGACTTCGCTTGTGGAAATACTTGGCGCCATGCCGACCTTGAACCACCTCACCATCGTCGACGGCCGACCGAATTCCCTCACCGAAATGGCCATGGAGGCACTCATCATCGATCCAGGTCGTGCCGCGGTTCTTCCCGCGTTGCAAACTTTGACACTGAAAGGGTCATACCTTTTCCGAACTAGCACACTGCTCGACATGCTCGAGTCGCGCATCACAAATGTTGCGACGCACGACGTAACGCAGCTGCAGCTCGTAGATCTGCGGCTGGATCATAGACAATTTACCGAGGCCGACTTGGAGCGGTTTCATCGCCTTAAAGAAGTTGCGGTTGGATTGTCTCTGCAGCGCATGGATGCACAGAAGATTTGTGTAAATATTCTATGATCTGTATAAGGTGTTCCGTTCAAGTAAGTAGGTAGGTATGTAAATCTATCCGAAATTATATGTGCAGAAATTATAGAATCATGACGCGAGGATTCTTTCTTCACACCTTTGAATCTGTTCCGCCTGCGAACACCGCCTGAACAAGTCCCGAGCATTTTTCCACAGCTCATTTGCTGTGGTCGCCTCTCCGCGCTCCATATAAACGTCCCCAATCCGGAGCATGCATTCTGCACGGCCGCGGTGGACCTCCATGCCCGTGAATGCATCCAGTGCAATCTCCCAAGAATGCAGAGCTGAGTCGACATCGCTGTCGATCTTGAATATGTCGCCCAGGCATCGAAGAGCCATCGTGGTCCCCCGCATATCCTCGTGCTTCTGCGCGGCCGCGAAAAGCACGACATAATACCGAAAGGCTTCGGTGAAATTCCTTTCCGCAAACGCGATATCCCCCAATCGCTCGAAGCACCATGCAAGAATGTCGCCGCTCTTCCCTGCGGGAGCGACAGTCTCGAGGCATATTGCCTTCGCCTGCGGGTATTCCCTACAAACAACGTGCAGCTCCATTCGCGCGATGTTGCATAGGTCCAGACCGAATTTATCCCCAAGGTCAATGAATATTCTCCGCGCCGCACCCAGATTCTCCAATATGCAGGGAACATCCTTCGCCCCGGTGAGGACATCCGCTAGAGCCAGATTATGGAGCGCATAGCCCCGGACACCGAGAGCTTCACCCTGCAGCTTATGCGCGGACGTAGCTAGTGGCTCGTTGACCTTCCTTACAGAGTCGTATTCTGTCCGAGCGAGTCGTATAGTACCTCGTCAGTTCGTGAGATGTGCAAGTTCGTCACTTGATGGAGGATCGTCGTCACTTGATGGCAGATGTTCGTCAGATCAGAGGTAAGCGAGAGAAAGCTCGTCGGATGTGTGCCCGTGCTCCAAAAGCACTGAAAGTTCATCAGATATCTATGAAAGTTCGTCGGATGTCCCAATTCAGCCACCATTCCGTAATTAATTGGTGCCTGGTGATGCCCTTGTTGATTCTTGTCCTCTCCCACCATCATCTCTGCCCGCCCCCGCTCTAAAGGCTCGTACGGTGAGCATCCAATCGCTGACCACCGACTGATAATCACACAGGCGGCAATGGATGGGTCTCAGTATCCCCCCTACTTTTGACGGCAACGAAAGGCAGCGGCAGTATGTTTTGCTTTCTTTTTGGAGCCCGGTAATCTCACCTGCTGGCAGAGTACGCCCCCTCGTCGATTCGGCTTCATTTCCGATGACCCGCGTTTGTTCACCAATTCTGCATGCTGGTGCTCCGCGCGGCCCGTGTGATACTTACGCTGTTCGATCCCGCCGTGTTCTTTGCCCAACCGGCACAGCCTTTGGATCTGCCTCTTGGTGCGTCAAAACCTGTTGAATATTCCTACTCTGATGAGAATCATTGTTTAGATATATTTCCCTTTCGTCCCGAGTTGTCGACTGCCGGGCTCGCGGCGTTGCCGCATCAGCCGAGCGGACCCACACAGTGGGACGAGCACGCAGTACAGTCGTGGTGGGAGGATTTTAGTTCTAGGCGAGATCCTCGGTTTCACCTGATAACTTTATGCTAATATTCTGCCGACTTTAATGCTAGTTTTCAACCTAGCTTGATACGCACCCCGTCCACTGGTCCTAGTGCAGGGGATTTATTTGATGATGGCTTCGGGTAAGATCCAAAGATTTCCGTTATTTTCAACCGTGTGGAGCTCCAATCCCAGCATCGATCTCCTCATGGTAGATATCAGGTAATTTTGCGCGATCCACTGAGCTTCTATTCTGATTTGGGCCAGCGATGGATATCCAAGCTCGCGATTCTCGTCGGCTCCGCCATCGAGCAGCCCTGAAGACGATGACTGCTCAACGCGGTGCATCTTGTGCCTGTACTCGGCGTTAGATATTGACAATTGGCAGTGATTGGTCGTCCAGCAATTCTCGCCCAGTTTCGGCAGCACCATCGATTGTCTACAGCGACCCGAGTGGAGATAGGCTAGCCATTTGTATCCATTGTCGCGCCTCATGCTCACTTTCTCCCCAGTTCGCAATCTGTATCTATTGTAGGGGCTGACCCAGAGGAGTTGCTTTCGTTTGGGTTGCGAATATGTTATGCACACTTCATTCGGTAACTCTTGTTATTCTGTTGACTTCCTAGCTTACACTGTTCAGTGGAATCCCAACATTGAATTTGAACCTGTGAATATGAATATGAATCTTCAAATATCGAATTTGTTGAGCCAGTAGATCTCAGATTTTGCTGTAAAACAATTGAACAACTTCAGCGCAGCGTGAGTTGCGCTGCATAATTAAGACATGTACACGTTGAAAACCTCGCTGTGAGCATTGAAACCTCCGAAGAGGGTCAGTCAGTCGGATACAAAGATCCTGAACAGCACCATGAGCAAAAAAGCCATGGGTGGACTTGTGACGATTCTCTGCAATTGCGGGAAGTTAGAACATGAGTTATGCTGAGGCAGAGAAGCGTAACTCATGGAGAGTAGTGCCTTCCAACGCTGCTGGAACAAATTGGAATACAATCTACAAAATACGAGTCAGAGGAAGGTAAGACCGAGTGAACTCAATGTAAGGTACCAAAGTCCAACTCGATGCCTCCATGGAATGCGGAGAAGTCCGAGATGCCCGAAAGGCAGTAAAAAAAGTTGAAACCGTGCATTGTGAGTAAGCGCACATGTTCCTCGTAGGTGCGACTCGATCATCATGGTTGTCGATGCGTCTCGTTCGACTTGCACATTCATTTTTCTGACTGTCAACTTCCTTTTCTTTCTATGTTTATTGGTATAACCCTTACCTCGCTCAATCTGGTGCATTCCTTTTGCACCCTTTGACTGTGTGGTTATTCTGACTTCAATTCAGATCTAACTCAAGCCAACACCACGACATTATATTATGAGGTGTGTTCCGTTCAATGCTGTTTGACTGCCTGACGTGATCGCAGATATTCGAGCTCTACATTGGACTACCGAGACTATGCTCGGATGGCTCGAGGTACACTGGGGAGCTTCGTTTGTTCAATGCCTGTTCATTCATCAACGCAGACTCGCTCACACATACACTTGAGTGAAACTCTGATGGCTTGAACCTCAACTGTCTACGAAGGACCACGGGAGGCCGAAACCATGGTGGTATCTTCTCAGGTGCGTTTTATTGCCGTTGTCAGTTCAATTTGGACTGACCTGTATCTAGGTATCGCTGCTAGCCTTCAAAACAGTGCCGAGACGTCACAGTTACAAAGTGCGTCCCCTTCACCCTGCTTTAATTCCGGACTGACTTTAATTCTGATCTATTCCACCGACCTCGAAACCATGTGGCAAATAACGAGACTACGCTCGGAGGACTCGAGGTACGTCTTGCTCATTTATTTACCTACCATTTTATTGACCAATCTCGGTGATCCAGCGCATACATGCCCTGGAGCGCAATATTATTGTTTTGGGCCCCAGCCACAAGTCTTGACGGTGTGTCCTCGGATTTAATTGTCATACACTCATCCAGTTCAGAACCATCCTATGCCCCAAGACCGAGACCAGGCTCGCATAATGCGTCATGTATTTAGCCTCAACTCCTGACCAATGTAGGTCATCTCCCTCACACGACATCAACTTGGACTTCAATCGTTCAAGTCTTGGCTTGGTGTGTCCATTTCTGACGTGATATACTGACTCTGATTCTAAATCAGAACATATCACTTTGTTGCAACGTTGTTGGAAGCCTGAAGACCGGAATTATGCCGGTGCAACTTGGGATATATCTCCTTGTTTCATCTTGAAGCTCGCGGTGAGTGCCTCCGCGGCCGCTCAATACAGTTTCCACCGCTAACAACTGCGCAGAGGTTTGATTTTTCTTCGGCTTTCGGGTATCTTCGGGCAGCTCGGGCATGCCTCTTCCTTAGACAACTGAAGATGTGTAACCGTCTCCTTGCCTTTCGTTTTGTTTACTGACCGTCGTGGAGCACATAAGATGTCAAGACAGCCCCGAATCCACGTTACTGCTCACAAAGAAAAACCCAAGACTAGTCGCGAAACCGCTGAATCAGCAGTGCACCTGCGGTGTGGTGCTGACAAAGCTCGGCGCTGAATACTAAAAGATCTTAAACATGTGTTTTACAAGTGAGGGTCCCAGGCTTCAAAACATCCTAGCCATCCTTGCCCGTAGGTTGAACTAGGCGCACCATGCCGCCCGCACATGTGATCTGCTGTTGAACGGACTCGCGCCGCCTGGCAACCGCTTACCATCCGACGAAATTGCTGTTTGAAAGCACCCGATTCGGCATACGACGAGCTTTCCATGCGAACCGACGAGCTTACACACTATCCGACGACCATCCACATCCGACGAAGTGACGAAGTATGTGGGGGCTCTGTCCGAGCCAGATGGACCTCGCCCTGGAGGATGATCATAACGCGGTACAGGAAAGATGACGTGTCCAGCCCAAGTGCGTGCACAAGAATGACGCCCTCCGCGCAGGCTGCGGCCGCCTTGCCATAGTCGCCCCGCGCTACGAGATAATAAACCTCTTGGCGGATGCTCATAATCTCATGGAGGACATCGGAACCCTGTCTGGCGAGATTGCGCGCCTCGTGCGCGTGCCTGAGCGCGAGGGTCACGGTACCCAGACGATACTCGACCGCCGATATTTTCAGCATCGCCGACGCCTGCGCGCGGATGTCGCGCGCCCCGATCGCAAGCTGCAGAGCCTTGTCTGCGTGCTCTTTGGCCTTCGTCATTGCGCCGCAGCGCATAAAGTGCTGCGAGAGATACGTATGTGATTTCGCTGGATCATCGATCAAAAGTAAGTTAGATATACAACCCTTGCGACGTGCGCTTACCCTGCGCAGAAAGATCCCCTATGGCCTCGAACCGTTGTATTGATTCCAACATGAGAGCTGTGACATCGATCCCTTCGTCCTGAGTTTTAGCCACAGTCGCGAGATACTCGCCATAGAGCTTCTCGTCGTCGAGGCCCTTCGCCAACCCATCTATGGAGCGTAAAAGATCGAGAGTACCGTAGCCGGAAAAATAGGTGAAGTTCGACAACTGAATGGTGGCACGGACGGCGCCCTTCGCATGGGGGCTTGGCTGCAGTGTGAAATACTGCAACACCGACCGAATATTCCCGAGGTTGGAAATAATGGGACGGAACGAGCCCCCAGGCGGTGGCTGTTCCACGTCGAAGAAAATATCGAGCAGTTCGTAGAAATGGTCGCGGATCTTCTCCAGCAGCAGCGTCGGTGGGGCGAAATGCTTGCGTGTGTATTCGCGGACGGGGACCAGTGTGTTAACATGCTCCCCGTGGTCAGAAACGTACACCAGCGCAGTGCGCCGGAGGGTTGTCATGCACTTGAGCATGTTCGGGACGGATGCGGTTATCCGGTTGAACGTCGCCAGAGACAGGCCGTCCGGTAGCATGGCCAGCAGCGACAGCAGGGCCTCGGCATCTGGTGTCGAGGTGAAGCGAGGGCTCGAGAGTGACATCGCAATGGACATGTTCAAGTTGCTACGGCGGTCGGCGCCATCCGACAGAATGGATGTGCTGTGTGCCTTCCAGCGTTCCATGACGGATTCTTTGCCATCCAGAGCAACGAGACTGGCCATAAGTGTCACTGCGAGGGGAAGGTTGCCAGTATGTGCGAGGAGTTCATCCACCTCATCGTCGCGCTCTACACAGTTATCCGCAATGTCCCTGAACGCCTCCCGAGCTGCGGTAGGGCTCAAAGTTGAAAGAACTGGTAGAAACGGGCGACTCCATTGAACATGCGCCGGACGCTCCGCGCCCCTCATCGTCAACTGCAAAGAAATATAACCGTCAGTATCCGGGGCTTTTTGAATTTAACTCCACAAACTATTATCGCCAGGTGCTTCATGTCGGCCAATTGCGACAGAAATTGTTCCACAGCAGAGCGCAACGCCTGAGGCTCCCAGCAGGTCTCGAGGTTATCGAGGATGAGAATAGCTCGCCCGGGCAGTCGCGTGAGATATTTCAGGACGGCCTTGATGGGTTTACCTTCGAGCCCAAAATAAGTTGCGACGAGGGACACTAGATCTCCAGCGGAGTGCGCGGAATCACACGGAATGAAGTACCGGTCGGGGAACGCGTCGACGATCTGTTCGTGGTGCAATGCCGCCAGTGCCAAGCTGCTCTTCCCGATACCGCCGGGACCCAAGATCACGATATGCGCAGGAGCTTTGTGAAGGAGATCCTGTACAATGTTTTGAAGTTCGCTCTCCCTTCCATGGAAAATCTTGGGACGGCCGGGAAGGAGAGACAAAACGCTTGCGCTGGAATGCATTGATTCGGCCATTCTTACAAGTGCTTCAGATCTTACCTCGACTTGATACTTTCGGTCTAATAACAGTCTAGTCAGGCAAAACACTTCCGGAGATGACAGGGAATCTACCTGGCTGTATACACTCGATTTTGTATAGGCATCCACTAATTCCAGGTGTCTGGCTGAAGCTGCGCGCTCCGCATCGACCATACTTGCGTTTGTAATTAATGCCGTCTGAATCTGGGAGCAGGTCAGCATGAGCGCCCATAATCTTAATTAAAATTTACTCCAAACAGATTCTGAGCATGTTTCAGGCCCGCATTGCACTCCGCAATCAAGGTAGCATCATCCATGCGGCGAATAACACGCTTGACCAGACTATTATCAAGGTGATTCCGCAGATACGTCAAAATCCGCTGTAGCGTCCTGTAGTTGAAATGAGGGTCAATCAAATCAAAAGCAATTACAGTTCCCTTACTCGAAAATTTGTCCGACGGCGCGAACAATGTTCAGAGGCAGCTCCGCGTTCGTGTCGTGACAGATATTGATGAGGGCATAGATGACCGAATACGCCGCAGTGGTCAGCCGTATGGCTTCTTCTTTATTGGTTTTCACTTGCTGGACGGTGTCGAGCAGCAGCGAGCTCATCCCCGCGATGGCCTTGAAGTAGGGAATGTTTGTTTCCTGAGAAATGTCGTGCATAAGTCGAGACCCAGCGGTCCCGTAGTGGATGAGGTTGTTCAGTCTAGATTGGTGGAGTTCGTGGTCGCGAGGCATCGCAGATTAGATGGAGTCTTCTGGATCTTGAGGCCGTTCTTTAACCTACATATAGTTTTCGGATTCAACCATTCACAATATCTCACTCACCTTTCACCAGCACGCGCCGATATCCAAAGTAGCCAACGTCGAAACTTCTGTGAGGGCTCCCGACTGACTTCGTCACTGTCCAGAGACAAAGACGATGTGTGTTGCTTCGCCCGACGAAATGGGCGGCCTCTTAAATGGCCGTGGTTGCCCTACGTACAGGAAAAAAAGAAAGTCAGGCGTCGCTGCTGCCGTTAAGATGGAGAAAAATCACGTGCGATAACCTAACCGATTGAACAGTGCCACTTAGAACACAGTCCAAACTTGGTCCAAACAACGGTTCAATCACATTTGATGAATCACCAGGAGCAGAACCTTGGCAGGACCAGACGTTCAGGTTCACATTTTGATTGGAAGATAAGTTGCCCGGTGCCAGTGAAGTTCTTCAACCTCCAGTAGCAGTTCGCCTTGAGTTCGCCCAACCGTCAACGCGTCGACGCCGCTCTCCGCAGACGCGTCTAAGTTCAGTATGGACCTGCCCACGAATCGAGTCGCGGCAGATTTTCGCTTATATCTGGAGCGCGCTGCTACTAAGCGCAGCGATCATTTACACCAGAGGAGAGTGTGGCTACAGAAAGAAAATCTGCCTTATTTATTCTGGGTGCTTCTTCTCCGAGCGTTCGGTGGTTGAGCGTGGGCCTTCGGGATCTTCTCGAGTTGCCCATCTTGCTTTTCCGTGTCCCTCGGGGTCAGAAAAACAGCAAGTAGGTAACAAAACTTATTGCCGGCAGCTCTTACCCATGCGCACCAAAAAAAATACATGCCGACTGGTTGAACCCAGAATAAAAAAGAGGCATTCTACCAAGGGTGTATACTGGGCAGAGACGTGACAACTGATGCCAACGCTAGATGTATGAGATCCAGTCGAGCGATTTTTATGCTCAGGCGGGGTGAGGAATTGAGAGGTGGGTCAGAGAAATTTGGTTTAGCGTGGAGATGATGGAAGTGCCAAAGAGAAAGGGGAGGTCCTTCCTTCCATTTCAGCAGAGGTTGGACGGTGATTGGTGAGGTCAACATCAACATGTGTAGATGAGCATTCTGTTCTTGAAGTTGTTCCCTGATGCAGCCGGTCTAGAAGCAATAAATTTGGATTGGATGTGGAAGTGGATGGGAAAGAAAAGATAAACAGGGAAGGGACAAACAGGTGCATTCGGATTCCATATTGTTAAAGAACTTGTGAAATCACTCGAAATGCCAGTAGTAAACCTGGATGGTATTCACTTTCAATTGGTTCAGCCATGTAGTTAACTCTTATTTCCAGTAGTTCTAATTTCCGTCGCGGTAATCTCACCGGTTCACCGTAAATTCCCCGAATCTGGTAGGCACCTTGGAAGTTCCAGAGTAATTGGTAATGATTAAATGTGCATGGGCGCCCGGAACACCCTACTTGCATTTTCCATGTCTCTCGGGGACAGAAAAAGGGCAGACTTTATAATTTATTCCCCGGTGCCAAGCTCGATCAGAGAGAGTGAATGGTGATTATACTTAGAAGCACTTACACCGATGATTCCGTACCCGGAGGACATGAAACTGACTTGACACAACAGCAGAACGTCTTGTTTGAAAAATTCCAAAATGCAACCCAGCCGACTTCCTGAGATTTCTCCTTCTCAAATTCAGTACGGAACAAGTCGGTCTGCACGGGACGCTTCAAATCGTTTAGCTACTATCACTTTCACTTATACCACACGGTCACCTGAACGCTTGGCCACCTGAAAAAACGACACAGTACCTGGGGCTACCCGAGATACTAGTATCCCAGGCGAGATCAACGTAAACTGAGCGGTGGGACACAGCATGGCTACTAGGACAACTTTCCTATAAGAAGGAATGGCGTGAAATTCCAATGAGCAACTTCTGAGCCTCATTAACTCTCCCCCTCTATCATGTCGCTTCAGTACGCGCCCGACAAGGCCTACTCGGAACCCCTGTCTCTCCACACCGAATCCCCTTCGCGCAGTGACAGACAGGGTCCCTCGCGGCTTCAATGGCTCGTTATTATCTCGGTTTGCATTGTGGGCGGATGGGTCCTGGCAAATACTCTCTACACGCCCAAGGGGGTCATTACGGTCGAGTTCAGCAAAGACACGACTGATGCACTCGGTGCCGTTCTTCATGCGGCCGATGAGACATACCAAGGCACATCCGAGCTCGCCGTCCGTGGACTGGGAGGATCAGAGCTGGTCCAACTTGACAAACGAGGTCTCAATCCCTTTGCCACGTTTACTGCTGGCAATGCTGGTTCCAAGGTGATGAAACCTAATTCCTGTCTGTCGATACACATCAGAACGCTCCGCACATCAGGTTGGCCTCATCGTCGGGGGTGTCACTCTATTCAACACTGGAGTCAGTGCCTGTGAACAAGGTGGGTGATTAATGTTACGAGATCCGAATGGTCAACTTACGCTCTTCGCCACAGCCAACTACTTCTCTTGCGTTTTTAGCATTCTCAGCGGTCTCTTTCTCACCGCTGCGGGCCTATGGGCCCTAATTCCTCGGCGCAGCCTGGGGCTCTACTATGAGAATGCCACGATCGCCATTACAGACCACGACCCGACTTCAGACCACCCTGCCCATCGCTTCATCAGCAACTACCTCGGCGTCCTCGAGCGCAACCCGACATCTGCACATGGCGCGCACGTCGGCTTTGTGCACTATGCCAGAACGGGCCCTTCTCGCCACCGTCTTGTGATCCAGGGCCCCGACAGCGGAATTGGGCGCAGACAGGACAACGGTGTTGACGATGGCCGCTCCGTGTCTTATGAGTGGACGTGAGTAAATGGTTAGAAGAAGGCACTGAAGGGCTTGCGACTGATTCAATCATCTGTGTCCCTTTGCAGTGACTTTGGAAGTGACGGGGATCGGAGCGACCGCAACCCCAGGGACTACGATTCCATTGCAAGTGGTGTTGCAGGTTACCTTCAGAGTGCGTTTTTTTTGACGTGGTGCAGCCTCTGATTCTGCTCACGCGACCTTACTAGCCAACCGAGCCAACAATATCTGCTACACTCAGTGCGTCGGAATTGGGGATGTCTATGAAGTCGGACAGATCCAGACTCAGGCTGGCACCAACCCGGGTTACAACACGGTGTGCGAGTTCACTGATCAGATGGTCGAGTGCACTACTGCAGGGGACTGAGCAACGTTAACCTCGCAGTCATGGGCTTCCGATTTTTCTTCCTGTCCTGTTTCTATTTCTACTAGGTTTTGTCCACAAGTCACCATGTACTTTGCCTGTACCACATGGTGGGTGACATGATATCGAATCAATTGGGTTTATACGGTTTGCGTGCATGTCGTGCTTTCGCTAAGCTTGTGCTACTACATGCACGGCGTCCTCCAGTCGACACTGTGTTAATTTTCTTACAAGTTTGAAATTCAGAGTGACGGGCAAAAACAATGGGAGTGACCCCTCTACGACCTGCCCCCGAATCGAACGGGTGTCTACTTAACGAGGCTGCACGTCAAATTTTGGCAGATGCGCGCCAGCGCCAACAGATCTTATTACCCTCCAGTGCAGCCGTTTGTTCATGCTAGAGATTTAGTCGGCTCATTGAGTAAGTTGAACAACTGAAAGTGCGTTGCGCCGAACAGAATCAGAATTTGGGGATTTGTTACAGAGCTCGGATGTATCCTACATGCAGAGTATGGAGTCAACTTGAAGCTCAAAAACAAGAAAAAGGTGCTCTAGCTGTGCCCCTCATCCCAATACCAGAATCCCCGCCACCCAAAAAAAATGGAATTCGTCCCTGTGATGACCTGGTCCCGAATCGAACGGGCAGATTGCGTGTAAGTGCAAATAAATAAATGGCCCCAAAATTTTCAGAGGCGCGCCACACGCTAACAGGTCTTATTAGCCTTGAATGCTTCCCTCGTCTTACCTTGGACCACCAGAATGTTGCGCCATGTTGGTGCGGTTACTAATTCTGAAAATTATTCAATCTCTCCTGCAGACACGAAGCCCGAAGGAGGCAACTCAGTATATGAGAGGTATTTCAACGGTAAGTAAAAACATGCGGAAATGTCTTAGACAGTCGCAGTCCGTACCAGTTATTCGAAAGCAATGAAATTTAGATACACCGAAGCCGAAACAACCGGTCATATCGCAGGAGGCGCGACACCACTTTCCAATTTCCTTGGCTCTGCGCGTCTTGTTCGCCTTTAAAATTCATGGTTGACTTTCTCTGCCGAATACAAGCCGAACAAGATCAGCTTGTGATTGATGGCTACGTCGGCCCGGGATCCGACTTTTGCGGACCAAACGTCGCGTCACTTTCTTTCTACTTCCACCCTCACCGGCTCCGGCTCTGGGCATCCGTTCTCAAGCTAACGGAGAGGTTCTTCGACTTCTTTCAGTCCATTGTTCCTCACACAACTCCGTAGCAGTGTATCGTCTCTGTGCGCGATAGTAGTTTGGGGATAAAATCATGTCTTTCCTCTTACTGGGACGTTCGGCGGCTAGACGAATACACTCTGCACCTTCTCGTTGTCCTCGGCCCTCGCTTCTGACTGTACGCGCCGCGACCTCGGCCGCGAATCCCCCATCCTCGCGTCGCAGTTTCGGCATGCTCGGGACCATTCGCTAGTCTCCGCCGTCTCCCTCGGCGCGTACACCCTCGGATCGATCTACCCGCCACCCCCACTATCCCTCCTCTACCCGCGCCCTGCACCGCCGCCCCCCGCAGACGCGACCTCCCCCGAATCCCTCGCCTACATCGCCGCGCTCGAGCCGAGCTGCAGACGCTCCCCGTTCTCCGCGAGATGCGCACGCGCGCCGACGCGGACGAGTGGTACGAGACGCGCCGCACATGGCCATCCCCGAGGCCGTTCGCGCGAATAAGCTCACGTCCGGCGCACTGCGCGGCCCGGGGAAGCTCGCGCTCTACCCGCTTGCGCGTGTGCGGAAGGACGAGCGCGCGGCGGTGGTGTTCGTGCATCTCGGCCGCGGCTTATGTGGGCATGATGGAATTGTACATGGAGGGCTGATGGCGACGTTGCTGGACGAGGCGCTGGGCCGGAATGTGCGTGCCCCGTGTGGTTGGGGCGATGCAATGCGTTTGCTGATTGCTGATTGATTTGAAGGCGATAATAAATTTACCAGAGAAGGTTGGCGTAACGGCGACTCTGTCGCTGCGGTACAAGGCGCCTACGCGTGCGGATCAGGTGGGTCTTCATTTCTTCAATCCCCGCGATATTTCTACACGAGACACTGATGTTTGCCCCTTCTCCATGCAGTTCGTCGTCATGAAGACGGAGCTCGTCGAACTCAAGGGCCGCAAGGCGCTCGTCGCAGGACGCGTCGAGGCGCTGGACGGCACGTTGCTCGTCGAGGCCGAGTGAGTTCTCATCTCCTTCCACCTCTCCTTCCGTTTCGCCCTTCCTCTTCGCGAAACGTACTTTCCATCCCTCTTCCCTTCTTCCCATTTTTTAACTATAAAAAAACAGACGAACTCACTAACCTCCCAAAAGGGCGCTCTTCGTCCAGCCCCGCTACGCCAAACTGCTCAACAGCAAAATCGTGCGGCAGCACATGGGCGACCCGCTCCCGCCCGCGCCGATCTTGGTCGGCGAGGGCCAGGGGGATACGGTCGTGCCGAAGTGATATTGGGAGGTAATAAATAGTATTTTGGGCTTATTTTAATTTGGACGGGACTACATGTAGATGATCATGGCTTCGATGGTTTAGATGGGTTGTGTGTTGTATATGCGGGGGACCTATGTTGTGAAGTGGGGAGGCTGTATATATCGTATAATAGACCTGCCTCCCAAACGAACGCAACGCACGAATAAAATCTGCTACACAGAGAAGAGGAGTAAGACCTGCTGGCGCTGGTGCGCGACTGCAATCTATGAGCGCGCTTCAGCAGGAACCCTGTTCGATTGGGGGCAGGCCATGATTCGGCCAGGCACATTTTTTTTGCTGTGATCCCTTGAAGATTAGAAGGTGGAAATATATTGAGGGACGTACCAAGGATGAGGAAGACCTGTTGGCGCTGGTGCGCGACTGCAATCTGTAAGCCTATGATATATATATCTGCAGGAACCCGTTCGATCCGGGGGCAGGTCATCTTCCTGTCAGCAACACTTTTTTTACCCGAGGTCCCTAGAACATCAGAAGATGAAATATATTGTCGAAGATGAGGAAGACCTGTTGGCGCTGGTGCGTGTCTGCGATCATCATTCTTCTGCGAGTGGAAAATTCAAATTCAGTAGAAGCCTCGTTCGATTCGGGGGCAGGTCATGGTTCTGGAAAAGCTCTTTTCTTTTTCTCAGCGATCCCTTGAACATGAGAAGGCGGACATACTTATATTGAGGGACGTACCGAGGGTGAGGAAGACCTGTTGGCGCTGGTGCGCGACTGCAATCTGTTATGTGACTGCGTAAGTTTCAGCAGGAACCTTGTTCGATTCGAGGGCAGGTCATGTTTCTGCAGCAACACTTTTTTTACTCTGCGGTCCCTAGAACATCGGAAGGTGGAAATACATACCGAGGATGAGGAAGACCTGTTAACGCTGGTGCGTGTCTGCGAAGCATAATTCTTAGGCGAATGCAAAATTCAGCAGAAGCCTCGTTCAATTCGGGGGCAGGTAATGGATCTGAAAAGTTTCGGTTTTTTAAGTTCTGTGATCCCTTGAACATACATGGGCCCTCCGGGCACTCCTGGTACCTCTTCTCAGACCAGACTCTAAAACACCTGTTTTTACTTCTATCATGGAAGATATATTCAGGGGCATATTCCGAGGAACTTGAAAACAGCTCAAAGATTCCCTCGGTCGCCGCTTGCGCGTGCGCGCAAGCGTTGACCAGCTCACATTGAGCCAGGGATATTGTACTTGAAGGATTTTATTTGGAGCATTGAGCCCAGGATATTGTGCTTGATGTGTATTTTCTCTATGCTGGATGCTGAGTTGAGGGCTGTATTTTCATCCATCCTGATTTAAAGGCAGTGATTATCCCATATTCAGAGGGAAGACAACAGATACACATGATTTGGAGATTGCGGCTCAAGGATTCGCTCGGTTGATGCAAATGTGTCGACCAGCTCACGTTGAGCCCACTGTTGAAGGACAGGAGTGACCTTCAATATCTGATTTTGAGAGGCTCATCTTTGTCCAACCCCATCACAGAAGTCGTTGACTCGTTGCGACATGGTGGGATCCAAGTGGGATCTAACAGTGTGATTTGGAGCCAAGAGGGTAGACACAAAGACTGGGTGGCAACGGCGACAACAAGAGAACATTTATTGCAGGATTTTAGAAACTCGTAGGCAGAAGGGGCGAAGAAAGGCTGCGAAACATTTAATATAGTTGTTTTTTTAATATTATTTATTTAAATATTTATTTCGGTATGTCATAACTTTGTCTGATGGGGATTTTACATTACGGGTTTCAGACCTGGTTCCTAAGCCGGTACCAGGAATACACAGCACCGGCTCCTCAATTAAAATAGGCATTTTAGTTAGCTCCACTTTTTAAAGTATCTTATTACACATAATTTGGCCGAAAACTGGATTTTATATATCTGATTTGGGAGGTAACAAAATCTAATATTCTATGTTTTACTATACTTCGAAAAGTGGAACTAACTAAAATGCTCACTAAATTCATTGGCAGCCAATCAAAGGGCTGGGTTTTGAATTTAGTGAGGATTTTAGTTGGCTCCACTTTTTGAAGTATAGTAAAACATACCAAGGCCCTCCGGGCACCCCTGGTACCTCGTGCTATACCCTGGTTTGAATTATTTTTGGTCTTTCAATCTAGTACTCCAGATTCAGAAGAATTGAGACATATTATCATCAAGGCAGATTCACAAAACAGACTGAGAGACTACGGCTCAGGTTCACTTGGTCGACGCGTTCGCGTCAACCAAGTTCACGTTGAGCCATGGATTTCGGAGTTGATGGACACAGAATTATCCCTTGATGTAAATGTTATTTTAGAGCCAGATTCACAAAGAATGAAGACTACAGTTCATTTTGCTTGCGTAGACCAAGCTCACGTTGAGCTGTGGACATTGAACTTTGTTCTATGAGCAGTCATTCCGGATAAAAGAATGAAGACAGTGCCATTTAGGAGATTATACAACTGTTAGGGACCAGTCTGCCAGTGTTGAGTTCATTTTGGAGGAGTGCGGAACGGGAAGCAGGAAGACAGAATTCGGGAACGGTCATGGTTTAGGATTTTAGGAGCAACATTTAGACGTAGAGGGGTGAAGTTACGGGGAGAACTTTCGCAAGATGACGGATGCTAAACCTTGGCTAAACCAGTAGAGATACCACAAGAATGCAAACAATTTTGGGAAGCATTGATTTGTGAGGTGGCTCCAGGACTCGGAATCTGATGCTGCACTGTTCAGGCGGCGGTTATTTCTCCACGATCGGCGTCAGATTAACGAGAAAACATCAAATCAATCGACAGATTTTGATGCCGGACCGGAGGGCTGTGCTAAGAAATCCGATTAAGGCTCGTTTATCGCATTAAAGAATCCAGATGCTGTGCCGAAAAACTTTTGTCAGGGAGGCTGTGTACAAAATGCATATTTCCACCAGCCAGAAAACTTTAATTAAATATTTAAATAGTTAATTTTGAATTTGATGGTACGATCGGTGCACCGGAGTCGATTCTTGTGTTGGAGACCTGGATCCGTAAACGGTACCAGGAATAGAATGTTAGATTTTGTTACCTCCTAAATGAGATATACCAAGGCTCTCCGGGCACCCCTGGTACCTCGTGCTATACCCTGGTTTGAATTATTTTTGGTCTTTCAATCTAGTACTCCAGATTCAGAAGAATTGAGACATAATTATCATCAAGGCAGATTCACAAAACAGACTGAGAGACTACGGCTCAGGTTCACTTGGTCGACGCGTTCGCGTCAACCAAGTTCACGTTGAGCCATGGATTTCGGAGTTGATGGACACAGAATTATCCCTTGATGTAAATGTTATTCGTGCTCTGTATCAGAAGGATACTGTTAGAGTTCGTCAACCGGTAAAAAAATATCTTCACTTTCGACATGAGCAGACGGGTACGACGAAGCAGCAGGAGGTCCGTCAACATCCACTATGGTCATCAGGTGAGGTATATGTGACGTGTAGTGAAACGAACACTGACTGTTAGTCCGCACAGACGGCTCGCGAGCATTGTCTTGAGGTAACGGACCGAAGACGCTCTGCAGGACGGGGCCATCGGTTCCTAACAGGGGACCAGCATTCCTTATTTCCAAAGGGTCGATTTCATCGACTTCCATTACGAAAGGACGATGGGAGGCTGAAGACATAGTGAGATAGTGGTTGAAGGGAAGCAGTGAGCTCTGAGTTCCCGATGTCCACCTATTGTGCAGGGAGCGAGGGAAAGGGTTTGACCGACGTTAGACAGGCAAACAGGAGAACGACGCTGCACGATAGGGGACAGGGGACGTTGATTCTATTGTTGAATATTTATTTAATTAAATTATACAAAAAAATGGTTTTTGGCGCAGACAGGAGGATCATACGTCAGGAGAGACGGGTTATTAGGGCAGGAGACAGGAGTTTATAATTGTTCGGAGCAGTTATTTAATTATTTTCGAGAATTTCCCTGATGGGATCACTGATGGTCGTGATTTGGAGATTCGACAATTCGCGTTTGAGACCTGGGTCCGTAACCGGTACCAGGAATATAGAATTCAGTTTTCGGCAAATTATGTGTAATAAGGTACTTTAAAAAGCAGAGCTAGCTAAAATGCCTATTTAATTGAGGAGCCAGCGCTGTGATAGGGACCAAGTGTGACAGTACGTGACAAAACTCACAGCTGCGATCATTTGTGACATTCGTGATGGGACGCACTTTTTCCAACAGCACACAGAACTCGTCCCGCAGAGAAAAATGTAAAGACATTTCATATATCCATAGCCAACATACATGTAACTATCCCGACAAACTCCGGGGGAAAAGAGGAAGAAATAAAAGAGAAAAATGTGAAATCCAGACATATTGGGCATAATAGTAGAAAATTTCCAAGAATCAATAAATTGTCGGCGATATCATTGCTAGGTGGCTGTGCCGAGTGTGCCGTGGCCTTGCAGATCAATCATTAAATGTTGCTTCATTCTCCGCGGGTGTTAAAATCCCACAGGAGCTCATACAGCCCTCAATTGACCATCTTAAATGCTACAAATCCACATGGGATTACCTCCACTCCAGTTCTAAGGATCTCAAATCCTTAGAAATCAACAATACATTTTTCGGTGCTGCCATCAAACTGACACAGCCACATGGCAGTGGGATTGCTGAGAGAGATTGTGCACCAACAGGTTTTATTCTTGGTCAAAAAAGACTTTCTATGTTCAATTCATATGGCCCTCTGGGCACCCCTGGTACTGCTGACCTGTTCCTGTACCTGTTTGTATACCTGGACACCGATAATATTTCTGCCTTTGAATTCAACAGTTATTCTCTTTCAATACCTTTGTATAGCAGATTGAATTCATTTGCTAACACCAGGTTGTCAGCCATGGTAAATACAACGTAGAACTATGTATGGGGATATGCAATTGCAACCCAGACTTCTGACATCAACCACTGAGAAACTTGGAAGTAGGAAAGTTCAGCATGTTGCCAGGAGTAATACATTCAGGTAGGTGGTCTGGTGCTGAGAACAGCAGGCTGGGCTCATCCTCGCCTGAGCTTTGCTCAGCTTGAGTTTGCCTGTGTGCTGTGAGCCTCCACTATTTGTTGACTCTTGTGACCGCCCATCTACCGGACAAAGCAAGAACAGAGAAGATTGAAACAAGGGACATAAAAAAATATGTGCAGATAGATGGCAGAGAGCGACTTCAAAGAATATCAGCAGAACAAGTCAGTGATTGTTACACAGCAAGATAAGTGTTGGTAAAGGTACAACCATACTCCTAAAAAGCAAACAGAACATCCACTTCACACGAATCTCTGCCCATGCTACTCTGCCAACTCCATACCCAATCCCTGTCCTGGCCCATGACTCCATTTATACTGAATCCTTGCCCGCTGAGTTTTCCCTATGCCTTGCACCCCACCGCCAACTCGACCTCACCTCCCTGCCTGACTTCATGTCCCTTTTTCACTGTACTCTGCTTTGCGTCTTCTCTGCTGTTGACTTCACATGCACTACTCCACCACTGACTTCTGCACATGCTTCCCTGACTACTTGCGCTACCCCATCACCGACCTTGTGCCTCACGTTTGCTATTTGCCATGATGTGGCTGACCTCGCATGCCGACTTTGCTTGTGCCGACCCTGTGTACTCTGCCCCACACTTCCTTCACACACCAACCTTGCACCTTGTGTTCACTACTTCACACCCGACTTCATGTGCTGACTTCGCTTGCCCAATCTCGTGCCTTGTGCTTCCCCTCTGCCTTGCACTCCCCTCCACCTTGTCTCCCTCCACTTCGCCTCGCTTGGCTTCACTGAGCCAGGTGCTGACAGTCAAGAAACCGCAGTCTGCATCACACCGGGTTGTTAAGGAATAACCTGGGCATGCTCCTATCCTTCAATTGTGTGTTGTGGTGAATAACCTGGGAATAGCTAGTTGTATGACTGAAAAGAAAGGGCTGTATGAGCCCAAATCATGACACCTATGATACTACACTGTATTCATAGTTTCCAGCCTCATAGTAGTATACACGATTCTGAATGACTGTCTTCAGATATCCATGCTGGCTATACTATTAAGGCTGGGATTGAGCCTAGCGTGGGAACCCTGCACCCCCTATGTAAGCCTGAATTGATGGCACTAATGGGCGGCGCTGGCGGGGTCAGGTGAAAAAGTTAGTTCATAGAAAATGTTCCTAATACTATTCTGAAGAGCTTCTATGAAAGATCTGGGTACACTGAGGGGTCACCATAAAGACATTTCTTTTTTTATAGGAAAGTGTTTCTATGTGCTTTTCAGCTCAAATGGCGCAAAATTCCGCCAAAGATTTGAAATGTACAGCCACAGCATAGCCACCTTGGGCCGTGCCAGCAAGAACCCTTTGGTCATGTTGTGATGACTACGGCAACTTTGGGGATGATTTGCCATGGGTTCCTCAGGTTTTGCTGAGTCTACCAAGAAATCTATAACACTTCATTGCCCAAACTTCAGTCCTAGGACCCTTATACAAGAGGAAAATAGTTAAAATTTTCTCCAGAACCCAAGATTTGGAACCTCCCACAGTCACATGATCTGATTTGTAAGGGTGCATAGTTCCCATGCTCTCCATCTTACATTCTTTGTAACGTAACTTGAATGATATGAATCATGGTGGTGCGTCCCTTTGTGTTTCATCTGTTAGATTTATGGCACCTGCCATAAATATTGTGGTCTGTGATTATGCCACATGGCATTTATGTAGAGTTTCACAGTGCTTCTTGGCTTTAGACAATAGTACATGCAATCAAAATCACAGTGAGTCCAGCATTGTGAAGAATACATGACAGCATTGAATATAAGACAACCCCACAAAGTATGTAGTTAAATTAAGCCTGCAGTGGTATTCATCTTTCTGATGCCTGCTTGACAGCTTCTACTTTCTATGTTCGGCCCGAAGCTTACTGCCTATATAACCAGACACTTGCACATCAATCCTTCCTTTCACCCCCACATTCTCAGGTTCTATAAATGTCTGCACAAACAGTAAGGACATTTGATTTTACAAGGGCATTAAACTGACTGGAACAGGGATCTTCTTCTGAAAATGTGGATGAGCAGCTTTCAGATTCTGGCTCACATAATACTTGGATCGCCACAAATTTGGTAAGTCCTGGAAAGGTCTGATTGATGTTGAGCTGAAAACATTCCACTAGAATTCAGACACAATAATAGATAGAATGCAGAAGCTCATTGAGAAGACACCTGAAGATCATCCAGATCTTCCTGGATATCACCAAACATTGGGAACTGCTTTTGCACAAAAATACTACAATTCAGGAGATTTGGATTACCTGGAGGAGGCCTGTCAGAAAAAACAAAAAGCAGTGAATCTCATCCAACCAGACCATCCTGACAGGGTAAAATACCTGGAGAGTCTTGCCATATCTTTGACGGATCGATACTGGAGCCTAGGAGACCTCAATGACCTCAATGCTGCACTGCATGTGAATCAAGAAGTGGAAGATCTAACACCAGCTGACCACCCTGACCGAGCAGAATATCTCCACAGACTTGCAGGTTCATTTGAAGACCGGTATCACAGGCTGGGTGACCTGAGTGATTTAGAGGCTGCACTGAAGAGAGAACAAGAAGTGGTGGACCTGACCCAATCAGACCACCTTGATCGAGCAGAACATCTTCATAGTCTTGCTGTGTTGTTTGGACACCAGTATAGGAGGCTGGGCAACCTGAATGATCTTGAAGCTGCATGGCATGCAAAGCAAGAGGCTGTAGAGCTGACTCCAGTAGACCATCCTGATCGAGCAGGATATCTGAGTAGTCTTGCAATAACTCTTGGAGCCAGATATCAGAGGTTGGGAAGCCTGAGTGATCTTGAGACTGCACTGAAAACAGCTCAAGAGGCTGTGGACCTGAGTCCAGCAGACCATTATGATCGACCAGAATATCTAATCACTCTTGCAATGTGTTTTGGAGCTCAGTATGAGAGGTTGGGAGACCTGAATGACCTGGAAACTGCACTACAGAGAAAGCAAGAGGCTGTGGACCTTACCCCAGTGGATCACCCCAGTAGGGCACAATATCTTCACAGTCTTGCCAGGTCTTTTACAGATCGGTATCGAAGGTTGGGACACCTGGATGACCTTGAGGCTGCACTGAAAATGGACCAGGATGCAGTAGACCTGACTGCAGAGGATGACCCTAATTTAGCTGAACGTCTAAGCAGTCTTGCAGCAGTGTCTTTGGCAGACTGGTATCAGAGGTTTGGAGACCTGAAAGATCTCGAGACTGCACTGCAAAAAGCTCAAAAAGCAGTGGACTTGAC
Source organism: Mycena leptocephala (assembly GCA_029378395.1). Classification (NCBI taxonomy): domain Eukaryota; kingdom Fungi; phylum Basidiomycota; class Agaricomycetes; order Agaricales; family Mycenaceae; genus Mycena; species Mycena leptocephala. Next base: position 578,923 of record JARJLF010000038.1, read on the forward strand.
TCCAGCAGACCATCCTAAGCAGGCAGAATATCTACAAGGTCTTGCAGTGTTGTTTGGACACCGGTATAGAAGGTTGGGTGACCCGAATGATCTTGAGGCTGCACTGAAGAGAAAACAAGAAGTGGTGGCCCTAACCCCAGTAGACCACCCAAATCGAGCAGATTTTCTGAGTAGTCTTGCACTGTCTTTTGGAGATCAGTATCAGAGGTTGGGTAACCTGAAGGATCTCGAGAGTGCACTGCAACTAGCTCAAGAGGCTGTGGATCTGACTCCAGAAGATCACCCTGATCATGCAAAACATCTACACAGTCTTGCAGTATCATTCCAAGATCGTTATAACAGGTTTGGTGACCTGAATGATCTTGAGGCTGCATTGCAGAGAAAGCAAAAAGTGGTGGACCTGACCCCAGCAGGCCACCCTGATCGAGCAAGCCATCTGAGCAGTCTTGCAGTGTCTTTGAGGAATCAATATCAGAGGTCGGGCAACCTGAAAGATTTTGAGAGTGCACTGCAAATAGGTCAAGAGGCTGTGGATCTGACTCCAGAAGATCACCCTGATCACACAGAATATCTACATAGTCTTGCAGTGTCATTTGGAGACCGATATGACAGGTTTGGTGACCTCAATGATCTTGAGGCTGCATTGCAGAGAAAGCAAGAAGTGGTGGACCTGCCAGCAGGCCACCCAGATCGAGCCAGATATCTACATAGTCTAGCAATGACACTTAGAGCTAGGTATCAGAGGTTGGGTGACCTGAAAAATCTCGAGAGTGCACTGGGAATAGGTCAAGAGGCTGTGGATCTGACACCAGAAGATCACCCTGATCATGCAAAATATCTACACAGTCTTGCAGTGTCATTTGGAGACCGATATCACAGGTTTGGTGACCTCAATGATCTTGAGGCTGCATTACAGAGAAAGCAAGAAGTGGTGGACCGGCCCCAAGCAGGCGACTCTGATCAAGCAAGATATCTAAACAGTCTAGCTATCACACTTGGAGCTAGGTATCAGAGGTTGGACAACCTAAATGACATCAAGAATGCACTGCAAATAGGTCAAGAGGCTGTAAACCTGACTCCAGAAGATCACCCCGATCGTGCAGAATATCTACACAGTCTTGCAGTGTCATTTGGAGTCCAATATTACAGGTTTGGTGACATCAATGATCTTGAGGCTGCATTGCAGAAAAAGCAAGAAGTGGTGGACCTGCCCCTAGCAGACCACTCTGATAGAGCAAGATATCTAAGCAGCCTAGCAGTCACACTTGGAGCTCGATATCAGAGGTTGGGAGACCTGAAGGATTTGGAGGCTGCTATACAGAAATTCCAAGAATCAGTGGACTTGACCCCAGTGGACCACCCTGATCGAGCAGCACGTTTGGAAAAAGTTGCAGCCTCTCTTATAGCTCGATATCGGAGGTTTGGGGATCTGGATAATCTGGAGACTGCATTGAAGAGAAATCAAGAAGCTGTGAACCTAACTCCCACAGATCACCCTACTCGGACAGAACATTTGAGCAGTCTTGCTGTGTCTCTTGGACACCGATACCAGAGATTGGGAGATTTAAACGATCTTGAGGATTCATTGCAAATAGATCAAGAAGTCATGGATCTGATCCTTACAAACCACCCTCTTCGGGCAAAATATCTGTACAGTCTTGCAGCATCATTTGGAAACCGGTATCTGAGGTTGGGAAACCTGAATGATTTGGAGGCTGCTATACAGAAATTCCAGGAATCAGTGAACCTAACCCCAGCTGGTCACATTGAAAGAGCAAAACGTCTGGAGAACCTTGCACTTTCTTTTGGAGATAGGTATCAAAGGTTGAGAGACCTGCAGGATCTTGAGGCTGCACTGCAAACAGCTCAAGAGGCTGTAAACCTGACACCAGCAGTGCATCCTGATCAGGCACGACATCTGCAGGGCCTGGCCAAGTGGTTTGCACAACGGTATCAGAAGCTGAGAGACCCGAAGGACCTCAAGAATGTCCATGATCTTTATATAGCTTCTTTTAAAACTTCTGTCCTGAATGACCCTGAATTTTCTTGGAATGCAGCTTTGACTTGGGCTTTCTTTTCCAAAGATTTTCAACCCTCAGATGTTTTTACTGCTTATCTTGCAGCCTTTCGTCTCCTTCCTGAGATTGTGTGGATTGGTCATACTCTTCCTGTACGTCATGATGCTATCCGCAGGCTTAATATTGGTCTTGTGACCTCAACTGCTGCAAGAACCTGTATCAAGCTCACAAATCTCATGTCAGTGGTGGAAATTATTGAGCAAGGATTGGGAACCACATTCCAGCAAATGCTTCAGCTCAAGCCAGATATAGACAGACTCTCTCTTAAACAAGCAGAGGACCTGCAGAAACTTTCATTGGCACTTTATAGTGGGACAGCTCTTGACCCTGGGGAAGTGGCAATGAAAAGAAAATATCTACTAGAAGATATTCGAAAGCAGCCAGGCTTGGAATACTTTTTGCTCCCAAAACCATACAGCACACTCTGTCATGCAGCCCAGAAAGGTCCTGTAGTGATTCTAAATAGTCATGTGGATAGTTGTGATGGTATCCTCATTCTCAATCCAACCTCAGAGCCAGTCCATGTTCTACTTCCAAATGTGACCCTTGATCTGCTCAAAGCACAGAAAGTAATCCTCAAAGAGTTGCTACGGCGCTGTAATGTCAGAACCCGGGAAGAATCAATCTCTAGCCGACTCTTCGGTTGCCAAGAGCAGTTCACATCCAAAACAACTGAGGAGTGTTTTGCAGATCTGTTGACCTGGCTCTGGACAAACATTGTTAGTCCTGTATATCAGGTTTTAGCATCAGTGAGTATAGCCAAAGTTCATTTACTTGATCTAGTATTCATAATTTCTATAGCATGGGATCTACAATGGCAGGTTATGGTGGCTACCCACAGGAGCTTTTACTGGAATACCCCTTCATGCATGCCCTCCAACAGATCAATTCGTTCATTCATACACAGCAACATTGGAGTCTCTTCTAGAAGCATACAACAGAAAGCCATCCAATTCTGCAGACAAATTTGCTGTCGTTGGAGTAACATACACTGATCCTGGTGGAAGGAATTATCTCAGAGGAGTTGAGCAGGAAGTCCAAAAGATTTGTTCTGTCGCAAGAAATCCCAATCTGGTTTGCCTTGAAGGGAGAAATGCAACCCCAGATGCTGTGAAGCTGCAGCTGCATAACTGCTCTTGGGTTCATTTGGCCTGCCATGGTACACAAGATTTGCATGAGCCAACAAAAAGTCGTCTGATGCTCTATGAAGGTGATTTGGAGTTGGAAACAATTCTTCGGATGCCGCTCTCAAATGCTGAATTTGTATTCCTCGCTGCATGTCAACAGCCATGGGGGATGCTGGACTTGTCAATGAATCATTCCATCTTGGTGGGGGATTCATTGCTGCTGGGTTTCGAAGTGCCATTGGAACTCTGTGGTCTATGAATGATCAAGATGGGCCACTGGTTGCAGAGAGTTTCTACACTCACCTGTTTCATGATAGTCAAGAGCCTCAGGCTAATGATACAGCAATGGCTCTTCAGATTTCAGTCACAGAGTTGAAGGCTAGAAATGTTCCATATGCACGTTGGATCCCATTTATTCATATGGGAATCTGATTAATATTTAGTTAGTTCAATACTTCCTCATCTTATCAGTCTTTTGACTCTATACTCGTTTCAGTTTCCTTCCAGTTTGTTACAGATTCAATTAGTTTGGTATTCTTATCATTTGAATTCAAGTTGGCCCATTCTTTGGGATTTTCATATGTTTCATTCAGCTAAGCGACAGTCAATCAGGTACTCAACTATGGTTGCACCAAAGTGATTTTGAGGGTAATATTATTTTGGGCTTATTTTGAATGGGACTAGATGATCATGGTTCCAATGTGGTTTAGATGGGGTTGTGTGCTTCGAAGGCAGTGTTGTATATGCAGGAGGAGAATACTGTGAGTGGGGAGGCTGTATATATTGTACAGTTCCCAGACACAACAAACAAATAAAATCTGCTACACAGGGAAGAGGAGGAAGACCTTCTGGCGTTGGTGTGCAACTACAATCTGTGAGGTTAAGAAACATAAGGTTTCAGCAGAATCCCTATTCGATTCGGGGGTAGGTCATAGCTTAGTTAGGAACATTTTCTTTTTGCTCTGTGATCCCTTGAACATTAGAAGGTGGAAATATATTGAGAGACATACCAAGGATGAGGAAGACCTGTTGGTGCTGGTGCGTGTCTGCGAATCATAATTCTTCTGCGAGTGGAAAATGCAAATTCAGTAGCTCGTTCGATTCGGGGGTAGGCCATGGTACTTCAGAAGTTCTCTGTTCTTTGTTTTTTTTCTCTGTGAGAACACTAGAAGGTGGACTACATAGCAGGGACGAGGAAGACCTGTTGGCGCTGGTGCGTGTCTGCAAGCCATGATTGTCTTCTTTATCACGCGATGAATTCTGGGGCAGGCCAGAGAATTCAACTCGTAAAATTGGGACTCAGTGCTCGGGTATTCTACACACTGGCTCAACATACCATTGCAGTTAATACTTTTCTGAACCGCAAAGACCTCCAGGATAATCAGGTAGGGGCACATCGAGCAGAAATACTATTCCGCTCTTCAAGATGCTATGATATCCTGTGGCTGGCTCGGATATATTATAAGATATACAAGACATACATCGTGATTTCGGTACCTATACCTTCTCTCGCAAGCTCAGGGACGTAGACCCGTCCGAATCTTGTTCCCTTCCCTCCAACCTTTCGAGGTTATAATTCGATTCCAAGTCCCCCAACACTGTATCTGTCGGTTGCGACATCTCTGGCGTCATGTCGAACCGCAAGGTAGACGCAGGCAGCCGGTCGGGTGCAACGGTGCTCAGCTTCAATTCTGCTGCCCGGTTGTGATGAACCCTAATTAGAATAAGGTTAAACGCGATCCCTATCATCTGGACATCCTGCATGTCGTGGAAGATAAATACATCAGATTTAAAAAATGTGGTTGAAAGGCACACAATTCCGGTCAGAGGTGCAAACACGTTACTCCCCGAGATGTAGACGCTGGCGCTCACGGTTGCCACGCTCGTGTACATGAGCCCCGATTCTATTATGATTCGCTTTGCGTTGTGATATGGACTTTTGGCCGAGCGAGATGCGGTGCTCTGACTGACAAGCCCAGCATTCAGCCGGTCGACTCTCCAGATGCGGAAGAGTATGAGTACTGGGAAAAGAATGAGAAACTGTGGCTGTCCAAGGATGAGCACGGACATGTAGTGATGATGTTGATACAGATTGTCAGGGCCCATGTCGAATCGACTACTTGTTTATACGGGCTTGCAAATTGCGAGGCAGCCGGGAGGGTTACCTCCAGGAATATCGACAAAGCGATGCAAACGAGCCCCGTGATGGCCAGGATTACAGGAACAGCGATCGCTATCCAGGATCGACCGTAGACGATCCAGCATCTGTATATGAGCATAATATCGCCCGGGACCGTCTGAAAAGATCGATAAATTGATGAAATATGCTTTAAACGATAAAGAGACCCACCTGTAGGATCACATCTACTGTCTGTAGAGACCGATATGAGAACTACGGCCAGAATCTGAGGTAAATTACGCACACCCATAACATCCATCCAGCCGGAAGTATTGTCGAAGGCAGCCTTCGGACCTCCTGGGCCATCGTAGAGTACAAATGCATTGAGATTGATGGCGAAAGTCAAGCACATATCGAACGTCGCAATGCAGCCCATGAGGATTGTTACGACAAGCATAGGCTTGCTAATTTCAGCGGGCCTCTTCCATTGATTTGACCTCTGAGGAGCGCTTTGAGGCAAAAACTGAGGGTGACGACATAGATACCCCAGAAGATGGACTCGAAGAGTTGGGTGAGCAGCTGGGATTCAGCTGGGGAAAGAGATGCCATGTCCGCCGGTGAAGAGAAACGTTCGCGCCTGGTCTTGTTATATGGACCGGTAACGTGCTATCCGAATGTATGTCGAGGGACAATCAGTGATATGTCATAGGAATGCGGTGGAAGAATCCATCCAGGCAACTTAGCTCGAGCTTCTCCAGACCCAAGCCCGGCAGATCGGCTTGCCACAAGCCCGTTTGATGGCTTGGCAAGCCCGCTTGCTCGCTTAGCCGAGAAACGGGCTTCTGCATATTTCTCGTCCCCCAAGACCTATTTAATCAATCTGAGTATATATACCATACAGTGCAAGTGTATACTTACAGGGCTTGCAATTCTTTCTGCTGGTTTTGCTCACAAATCTCATGATATGGCATCGCCGCCGAAGACGATTCGGACACTGCCGGGCAACATTGTCAACTCGTCAAAAAATTATGGGCTTTCCAGCCCAAGTACACTCTGCCAGTATGTTTACAGTGTATGGAAGCAAAATTATCCCGAAATTCAGCCTCCTTCGTCTCTCGACCACGGGTTTTTCCATGATATAGCAGAGTATGGACAGTTGTAGTCACTTAGCTGTGTAAATCATCCAGAGATACTAGTAATAAATATTGATAACCTTGTTGAGCTCATACGAGTCGAATAAGCGTTGAGACTTGCCTCCTTAGTTGCTTGGCCCGAGGCTCAACATCATATCTGTTACGTATTGCAATTGGGAGTTGAACAACTCCTAACGCTTGAACCATCCATAAGGCATTGCACGTAAGTGTATTCTCTCATATAATGCGATATGTGTGGATTGGCCGTCGCTTGACTGCGGCTTGGGTCGGGCTTGCGCTCAAGCAGAACGGCTTGTGTCACGTGCCGTCAATGAGCAAGCGGGCTTGCGTCGAATATTGGAAGAGAAAACGACTCAGAGCGGTGATTTATATATATTTAACATTTCCATGCATTAATGTCACTAGACGGTCCAAAATGATGCCGAAAACTCAATCAAAAGCCGATCCGGCAAATTCTCAAACATGGCTTGAACGGATCCAGATAAAGGATGTCTACAGTTTAAACGGCTTCAGATTTGGGTTCGATGCAATTACGAGTTTCATTCAGCTGTAGAAAAAATCCCACATTCTTGCCCGGGCTTGAATGCAAGCCCACCAAGCCTAACTTGGCTTTGGTCCGTGTTCAGACCTGATCTCGGTTGAATTGAACTTCTAGGACATTTTCGCTCACTTTAAATGAGCTGCAAGCAAAATCTATCAATAGAACAGATTCTAAAATTCCATACGCTGCCTAGTACGTAATGCCCAAATGTCGCATTTTTTGGGAGCAAGGTGGTGCAGTGGAGTGTGTGATGTTGAGGTGATAGGGGTAAGGGCAAATGCTGTGGAGGGATTGGTCAAGATATCAATGAATTGCTTGCAGTGCACATGCTTAGTGTAAGCGGGCACAAGCCCAAGCCCTTCCAAGCCCAAGCCATCAAAGCCCCTACAGCCAAATTTAAACTCCGACATGCGGGGCAAGCCGTTTTGGCAAGCCCATTTGACAAGTTTGACAAAATATCAGATCAAGCTGACCTCGGCCGATGTGTAGAACCGCAATTTGTCCGCAAAACGATTCACGAGAGGTTCAAAACAAAGAATGTTGGATCCATTCGATAGATCGCAGAGAATTTTTAGCGGCCCGCTCACTACAATACGTGAGTTAAAACTTGTCATGGTGGGCGCAAAAGAGTCGGAGACGACCACGTTGTGTCACAACACTATCTATAAGAGCTGTGTCAACAGCTATCCAAATCCCAACTTGGAAGAAGCGTTGTCAAAGAACTGTGCAAAGAATTCGAAAAGAACAGATAAATCATGACGAGAGATCCAGCACAGAACTCCGCGGTACTTCTCAACGGAGCACCGCATGTGCCATGACTCGGAGGCATCCTAAAACGAGGTTACGAGTGGGAAATCAGTATAAGAGAGGTATTTAGTCCAATACGCACAGGCAAAAAAAACTCGAGACTCGGAGTATCCAAATCAAATCCAAATGATAAATCCCAGACGTCGAGCGACAACACTCTCATCAGACCCAGCAAATGAAGAACAAGAGAGAGAGCTGAAAGACCGCCAAAGAACGATGCTGGGATATAGCGCCGATGTCTTCTCAAGGACTGAGGCATTGCTAGTCGCCCGACAAGTAGATTTCATTCAGGTCCTTTATTTTCTCTTACTATTTATTATCTACGCTCACGCATACTCATGACCCACATCTCTACTGGAGCCTTGCTCCCACTGCAGTATTTCCGCTTCGTGCCCGCCCCGTCGCAGTGTCACAAAGTTTCGAGCCTGATATGATACAAAGTGGAATTTGGACAACTTACAGTACAATTACATAGCTTTATATCTACCATATGTCTTAGACATCCTGGATATAAAACAAAGATACGAAAAAAAAGGCATTGCTAGTGGTTTGGTGTGGGGCTCAAATAACAGGGGTATCAAGATGTGGCGGTATCGGTTTGTCCGGCCCGGTAACGGTTCGGTTTAACTGATTTCTGAACTTCGGTTTTCAGTGAGGTGTAGTTCAAACGTTCAAGCTGGGTTCGGACCAGTTTGAACCTGCCGCATATTATTAATATTACGGCAACCATAGAATCGTCGCACACAGTCGACGTTTTTGTATTGCCCTAATCTCGACATTTTATTCGGAACGCGCACACACCAAACCCACCGTAACCTCAACCATGAGCCAGAAAAATGATCACTGGGAGAAGTATTCAATAGACGGGAGCCTCTGAGACCAGATGTCGCAGAGTCTAGCTAGCTAGTGAGCCAATGATATATCACTGCATTCAGACCCCCCCGTAGGCACAGATGTGCCCACCTTCACCGATCTCCGCCTATGGGTTGCCCACTCACGCCGACGTTGGTCGACGTTAATAGGCATTGGCCTACGTTGGTCTAGCATCCCTACCAAGGCAAAGTCTGCCCACCTTGGTAGATCTTCGCCGACGGCGGTGTGTCTATCTTGGCCAACCTTGGCCGACCTGGGTCTAGGTTGGTGTCGGTTGGAATGGCTGGATGGGTACAAACCATGTTGGATTTTGAATTTGGCTAACTAGGCTTAGCTAGGCTCATCGGCCTACGTCAGTCTATGTGTGCCTATTCTGGTTGGAATACCTAGACCAACCACAGCAGGGATGGGCAGACAGATCGGCAAGGGTTGGCACACTGGTCTGCCTACGCATCTGCCTATTGGGATCCAGCAGACCTGTGCCTACAGGGGGTCTGAACACAGTGTATAGTGGCGGCAAAAAAGAATTGACGGCCTCGTTTGAGGTCATCTCTGGACCGAATCACTTCAAATAAAATACTGGCATGATGTATGAGCGATTTCAGGAGCTTATGCATCGTTTAACCCATGCCATACCCGTCTCGATATTCCGCAATAAAATAAATTGCCGTTTTCTGAAAAATCGACTTTGTGGAGACCCAAGATATGGAAAAACAGTCATACCAGCATAAAAGTACTTGGAAAGTAGAGCATAAACCTATTTTAGTTCAGTAGAATCGATATGCATTTGGGCTCGCCATCGCTGTCACAAGTTGGTCATTTTTAGCCATTTTTGCGTGTTTTCGCTGAAAATAGCCAACTTGAGAGTGCTATTGCGAGCCCAAATGCCTGTCAATTGGATCCAAATAAAATTTGAATATGCTCCATTTTTCTAGTACTTTGATGCTAGTATGACTGTTTTTCCATATCTTGGGTCTCCACAAAGTCGATTTTTCAGAAAACGGCAATTTATTTTGTTGCGGAACATCGAGACGGGTATGGCATGGTTTAAACGATGCATAAGCTCCTGAAATCGCTCATACATCATGCCAGTATTTTATTTGAAGTGATTCGGTCCGAGATGACCTCAAACGAGGCCGGCAATTCTTTTTTGCCGCCACTGTATGTACGACCGTTTGCTCTTCAGATCTAGACAGCACATGCAACATCAATTGACCGTGACTCGGAGACCACCATCGAAAAGCGGGACGCCCTGAATTTTGGAGGCCTAAGAGTTCTTTCTGCATGTTATCATGATCGTTGTATGGTAAAGAAACACAGCGGTAGAACAGGTTGTTTTTGTATGCCAGAAGGCCCAGACCCAGTCCAGTCAGTATTAGGTGTCAACCCATATTCCCTAAATACAACTGCCCCGCACCTTGCTGTAAATCCCAAAGTTACAAGGAACCTCGGCATTTGCCGGAAACGGCGATGGCGGAGTCTGGTCATTCGTCTTGTTCATTTTCTCGGAATCTGAGACGTTGAGTTCTGAGAGACCCGGTATGGCGAGAGTGTTTGTTTTGATATCTTCTGTGTAGCAACCATGACGTTGCGACTCGTCGGCGCGTATATGATGTCCCGGCATCGCATTCTTTTTTTTCAGCTCGCTCATTTTCCAAACCTACGAGGTACATTGTACAAACCTGAGTAACATGCCCCGGTGAGATTCCAACAGTGACACCGATCCTGGCAGGTTCCCGACCTCGTTGTCTCGAGTTGGATTCCAAACGACGAACTTCCCATCCTTTCAACGGACATTTCTGCCTCAAATCACATTGAGCCGGTTGCCAGTGTGGGCGCACCATCATGTTGCTTTTACTCCCCTTTTCAACTCATCAGTTCGATGTTCAGCCTGAGCGCTTTGCAGGGCGCTATGCATGGATGGCGTTTCTAAGAAGAGTCTCCCGCAAGAAGCCGCTCAAATGATATGAATATCAAATCTGGGATGATGGAAGTTGGATGGAAGCTACTGTAGGTATAAGCACCGCCGCAAAGTGCTTTCGCATCCGGAGTTTTTCCGTTGTCACCCAGCGGGTCTTCCTTTGCGCACCATCGACGAGAAAAGTACACTTAGACTGACAGCAGGGCCTGCTACTATCAAGCTCCCCACTGCAGGCCGAGCTCTACGGGTATTTTTATTTTAGCCACTGATTAATTTGTTTGTATGATGGTAACCTCACGGACTGATCGTGTTTCCGGGTGTAATCCTACCTACCCACCTACCTACCGGGCATCCAACCTTATCTCCTTGGAAAGAGATGGCGCTGGATTTCAAACGATTGCGAGATATAAACGCGCTGTCTAGCCCTTTCTCACCCTTCCGTTGCCGACCAAGCTCGAGGAGGAGGTGAATTCCTTGCGCGGTCCCAAATTGAAACAGCAGGTAGCGGTACTACAGATACATGTGACGCCTACATGTATGCTACGGAGATTTTCATTTTCCGCCTTCTTTAGCCACCCATTGATTCATTTATTCTGCTAAGATGGAAGATCATGACGGCGGTTGGGATGGAAATAGCGGGTTGCAAATACCGCCTATATGAGCCTCTTCATGGCGGTCTCATTTGCATTCTGTTTTGTTGTTCACCCCGCCGGTCTCCTGTTGTGTTTTCTTGTTTTTTTTTCTGTCCTTCTCTTTTTTTTTTCCAGCAGTAGCATTCAAGAGCAGAGTGCGCTTATATCCCGCGAACAATTGCTTCTCCTCATTCTCCTCACAGGCTCTACGTATCTCCATTTCTTTTCAATTCGCTCGCCGATTGTTTTTGTCCAACCCAACAAACTTAGCAATGCGTTTCTCTCTTGCTCTTTCTGCTTTGGCTCCCATCCTCTCGGTCTATGCCGACAACATCCTCGTAATGGTTGGCGCAAATAACCAAGTACGTTCGTCTTGTCTCCTCGAGCGACCTACGCTAACCTGATTGGCAATGCATAGCTAGCATTCAGCCCACCCAACGTGACCGCCAATGTCGGCGATGTCATTTCTTTCCAGTTCCAGAGCAAGAACCACGTCTGTTGCCCTTGACGCATATAAACTTCTCGTTTGCTAACACTTTTTACCACCCAGTCCGTCACGCAATCCACCTTCGGCTCCCCATGCACCACCCAGACCACGCCCAAACAAGGTATCGACTCCGGCTTTCAGTTTGTTGGCGCGCCTGGCGCGGCAATGCTCCCACAGTTCAGTTTCAACGTGACCGATCTCAATCCGCTCTGGTTCTACTGCGCCCAGACCAAGTACGCATCCATATGTTCATGCATCCGCCGAATCCAATACTCATCGCCCTCCAGCCCCGCCTCGCATTGCAGCGCCGGAATGGTGTTCTCCGTTAACGCGGACCCATCCTCCCCCAAATCGTTCGCCGCTTTCCAGGCCCTCGCCATGGGCGTCAATGGGGCCGCAGCGGGTTCCTCCGTCCTTAGCGAAGCCACGGGAGCCATCGCCACTGCCACTTCTGCCATTGCGAGCGACTTCAACCAGGCTACCTCTGCGCTTCCCAGCGTCGTTGCCGGTGTCACCTCTGCTGCCGCGGGAGCGGTCAATACTGCCACGTCTGAACTTCCGAGTATTGTCAGCGATGCGACCTCTGCGATTGAGGGGGCCGCCGGCGCTGCTGCGAGTGCAGCCGCGGGCGCAGCTGCCGCCGCTGGGAAAGCGTTTACAGGCGCCGGCGTTCGTGTTGGGCCCAATACTATTGCCGCGTTGTTGCTCGCCGTTGTCGTGTTCGCCCCTGGGATGCTTTTGTGAGGAAGGTGCTGGCTGTGAATGGACTTTCGCGTCTGTGCGGCGACAAGTGTAAAATTGGGAGTCATGTTGAGGGCCGTCGTAGATAATTTAACCACGGATCCACCGATTCTTGTAGTACGGTACTTGGTTCATATAGGGTGTGAAGCGCTGGATAGATGTGTGCCTTAGTCTTACTGCAGGCAAGCCCTTCTAGCATCTGTGAACTGTTGAGAAGGCCGTTGTTTTTGCCGACGAACCCAAAAAATGGTCATCCAAGAATGCACGCATCTACGAGGGACGCAGAAAACCCCAAAAGGCCTGCTGACGTTCGTGCGCATCCGTGAGCTGGGCTGGTTTCTCATCGTCGCAGGCATGCGGAAGCCCGTTAGATTCGGGGCAGATCCGCGGCGAGCGGGATAGAGTTGCGCGGAACTGATCATTGAGTCGCAAGCGAGAAATCTTCGGAAGATAATGGACAGATCGGCCATGGTATGAAGAAGAAAGGTAAACCCCAGTCACAGAATTCGCAGAAGATTGAGAGCTTGAGCACAAAATGTGAAACAGCGATGGCGATCACCACTGCGCATGTTCTCATAAGTAGTCCCTAGCAAAACCAAGTCTGAAATGCTACAAATTCTGCAAGACTTTATGTCCTAGGCGACGCACCTGCTCGCACCCGACGCATCACCTCCGCTTCTTTGTCTCCACTGCCCTCCGGAATCGGAAAATCGTCGCGCTCACAAAGCCCACCCATTCCTCATCGGTCTTCTGGAACTCCCACCCGAGTTTTTCGAATAGGTATCTGGCGCTGGATTGGAACTCGCTCGTTCCGAGTTCAATGGAGTCGAGCCCGCGGACGGACTCGGCGTGCGTGACGACGGCGCGTATGAGTCGCGTGGCGAGCCCTTGGCGGCGGTGCTTCGCGGAGACAGTCATCCGCCGCACCTCTGCAGTATGCGTTTTCTTGTCGGGAAAGTATTCTGTGCGAAGCGTGTCAGCATACGTCCGGCAGGAAAGGCCACAAAACAAAAGGAATAAAGGAGAGGTAACCTACCGAGGCCAACATACCCCACCACTTCCTCCGCTTGCTCTTCGGCATCCGACTTTTTATCTCCTTCCTTTGGCCGTGCAGCGACGAAAAATGCTGCCGGTGCACCGTAGTGTTTTTCGACATCGAGCATGTCCGCCGCCAGCGCCTTCTTATAGAGTCCCTTCGCCCCATTCGTGATCGCGCGCCGAATGGCAAAGACTATCCCGAGGCCCATCAGCAGCAAAAATGCGCCGAGGACCCCGGCGACGTTGTCCCAGTGGGGGAGGTTGTAGAGAACGCCGCCACCGCAGGCAGCAAGAAAGTATGCGGCAATGTTGGGGGCTTTGAAGAGGAAGCTGCGCTTTGCGTTGGCAGCGACGCTGCCCCCTATACAGAAAAATGGATAGGTCAGCTGGGTGAAGAGCACGGATAGTCGGCCGACGGACCGCGGGTCACGAAGCTCTCATAGAGGAGAGCACGGACTTGGGGGAGGTCAGAGGGCCGGTATTGGCGGATGTAGATTTCGTCGCTCGCCATGGAGGGCGATGGTGGTGGGAGGAGAAAGTGACGAATTTGAGTTTGATACTGTCGTGACTGATGCGACGCTGTCACTGATTGAGTGACTGATGGCGTTTGACGCGTGTACGCGCGTGATTCCCAAACACGCCGCCTGACGCGTTCGGTGACATTTGTGGATATCAACCCTTGATGAACCCGGAATCAAGAGTTCCTCGAAATTCGGATAATTGGTGGAGAGCGAGAGTCCAGACAATGTATAATTGTAGCGTGAACCACATCAGCAAACTGAGGTGACCGGGATTCAAGTTCGGCTACAGAGTGCTACGTAGTGCTACCATATGTTGAGGCTGAATGGATTGTTAAGACCTGCTAGCGCTGGGGCGCTCCTGCCCACCGTACGGGGAGTATAGAAAACAATCTAAGCAGAGACTCCGTTCGATTCGGGGGCAGGTCATCCGCCAAATGCCTTATGAATTGTTTTTTTTCTGTTCTGTGTTGGGCGCATTTCAACCTAGAGAAGACAACAACGTGGAAGAGGACAGCAGATCAAGCTATGCTAGTCATCTCTTTGTGTTGTACATGTTCCGCTGGGGTTGAGTTGAATTGAAGGAGCGGATCAATCACGCTAGCGATGGGGAATGTATCGGGGATCTTCTCAAGAGTGTAGAGCCAATTGTGAACGGTCAATGACCAATGTTACAACAGAAATAATCGCAATTGCGGATGAATTAGGGGATTGACCGACAAGAAACTACTGTACATTATTGCGGGCAGATTGGACGTGTCCACGAATGAATCACTTTCGAGTAGAATCAGTATTTGGATGGACCGAAGAGCAAAGCACTCACTCCCAACTGCCTGACAACTGAGAATTTAGACGCGCGCCTTCTTCCTCCGCTTTTTCGATGATCCTGCCTGCGTTTCTTCCAAGGATGAACCTGCCTGCGCTTCCGCCAAGAACGCATCGTATAGACCCATCCTGTAATGTCCCGTGAACACCCAATCAAAAGCCGGCAACAAACGCACAGTTCTCGACCAGGCGTTCCGTCCGCCTTCGCCTCCATAGCAACCGCTGTGGCGAGAAACTGGTCTCGCAGCGCTGTCATAGAGGAGTCTTTGCAGCGCGTGTGGAGATTTAGGTGACGCTTCTGTGCGTCTTGGCGCGTGAACCTCATGGGGCATCCAGGGCACGGGTACTTCTTTTCGCAATGTGCCAGCGATTCGCGGTGCCGGCGAAGGTCGGCCCCGGTGTGGCATTTCTGGAGGCAGCCGTCCAGACCGCAATGAGCCATTCCGTCGGCATAGAATGCGCCAGGAGGCAGAGTTTTTGGCGATAGCTGGCGGTCGGGTTTCGGAGACGTGGAGTAGATCTGACAGTGTTAATACAAGAATGATCAACTTGAACAACGGTCACCTTATTCGCCTTCGTTCTGTGGGCGACCGGGCCAGCGATGCAAATCCTTTTACGTTTTTTTGGCACAGAGGTGGAGGGTGAGAGGTCTGGTGTGGATTCCCGTGACGATTGTGAAAACTCGCTGGCACTGGATGACAAGGTGTCTATCGTGGTCTGGGACGATTTGCGACGCGGTGAGACTCTGCGATGGGATTCCATGATGTCTGTCGAGCTTGAACGGGCGGAGGACTTCGCACGGCCGACGTTTATTGATCCCAACTCATGAGTGTTGGATTGGCGAGCCTCGCAACAAGAAATAGCTGCAGCTGCGATATCGCAATGGGTTTGGTCGTGAGCTTGAAGGAGATCCAGTGAGTGCCGATTGTCCAGGGAAATATTGCGCGAGGCAAGTGAGTATTTTCCGGGCGAATGCAGAGTGTGGGTGAGTTCGAGATTGAACCATCCCTGAAACGGTCAAGTAGATACCGCGTGACAAAAGGTTGGGGACACACATCATCAAGTTTAGACTGATCCACAAGCTTCCCAAGGTCATCTTCTAGTCCAAAGTCCTCCCATATTTGTTGCGCGCGAAGTTCTTGTTCGGCGAGACAATCGAGTTCCCACATGTAAGCTTCATGGCGTAAATAACAATCACGATCGCTGGGGGTTTCATTCAAACTGTCCATCTCCATTATTTCGCGGCCCTGTAGAACGCATAAGATTCCAGGCAAAAATGGGGGCGTGGTGGACCGACCGAGTTGCGACCGAGACCAAGTCTGGACTCGAGGGAGGCCCAGGGTGGTATGTCCAGTGACGCACGGGGCACCAGCGAGTGAACTTACTAT
Source organism: Mycena leptocephala (assembly GCA_029378395.1). Classification (NCBI taxonomy): domain Eukaryota; kingdom Fungi; phylum Basidiomycota; class Agaricomycetes; order Agaricales; family Mycenaceae; genus Mycena; species Mycena leptocephala. Next base: position 595,172 of record JARJLF010000038.1, read on the forward strand.
GAAAGTGACGCGAATGAGAAATTATGCCCTTCGACGCGTCGTGAAAAGGGGGCTGGGATTGTCCATGTTTGACTGCGGCCAATTCAAGGCACAGCCACTGATCTGACTCTGAGTCCCTTCTTTTTCCAATCTTTTTCCCTAGCTATCAAGTCAATTCAAGGTGTTTGTGTGGCTTGGCAGTTCTACGTCTAGCAGAAACTCATTTGATTTATTTCTTGGCATGGGAGCGGAATATTATAAAGAAGGTGCAAAAGGCGCAGGATCATCTACTGGCGAATTCCGATTTTTTTCAGGTTGCAGAGGAATGCACAAGAATTTACACATATCAGGACCTTCTAATCAAATGTCCTCCGGGCATCGGGAAACCATCAATTCGGCAGACATTGCGAGTAGACTAGTAGTGGTTCAGAAAACATCGTGAATCAATGCATAATACACTCACAAGGATTCAATACGCTGCACGTATATCCTGATGGAGAATCAGTGAACTCAAGGTCCCGGCGTATTTCAGCATTTTGAAGGAGATACATACCTGATATGCAGGTGGTTGGTCCGATCCACCCAGTTCCCTGGAAAAGACTCACGTTCAACGAAGATATCAGCAGGGAATTGTTATACGTACCCCACATTGGCCGAACGCGGCCGACGACCCGGTTGAGGTGGGTGGAGACGATGTCGTTGATATCGTGGCGGTGGGTTTCGATGAAACGGACGTGGTGGCCGTCGTGCTAGTGCCCATTGAAGTGGTTGCGCTTGAGCAGTCAGACCCGGAACACGAATAAGCTTCGATCGCCTCGTCAAACGCCATGGTAATCATCCTGGTGATGTTTTTCGCGGTGGAAAGCCACTCATGCTGAATAATATCGTGATAAATGGGCTGCTCAGGAAAATGAAGAGAAGGACAAGACATACAGGCGTCGCTTCGGTGAGGTTCCCGAGGTACAAGGCGTTGGATGCATTGTACCGTTTGAGGTCCTCAAAAATTACCGACACAAAGTCCAGCCCCGGAAAGTCGTCCGCAGCGAATGTCGGCCGCGCTGCGATGGTTCTGTTGAGGACGTCGAGTAGGGTGGGGACATATGTCTTTTGCGCTATCTGGATAAACAATTCTGTATCGTCGGTGGTGGCGAGACCGTTCAGGGACGTGCATGCCTGAGAGTATACCACCCTGAGTTTGCATCCACGGGAGCGAAAAATGCATCGTACCAACACCTGCAGCGAAGCGTCGAGCGTCACCACATGGACGCCCTCGAATTTGCCGTCGATGGTCTAATTACCGATGAGTACTACCGCGGACACGAGTATATAGGGCCATACGAAAGCCAAACTGGTGTTCGAAGCAGTGTTGAAGGACCTGAGGTCAAAATCGATCATCTTGAGTTCTTTCGTGATGGCCTTGAGAGTGGCTATCGCGGGGATGACATCGCGCTCGACAAGGAGAGCCGCAGATACACTGAGAGCGAATGAAACTAGCTTTAAAAACAGCATGTCTGGGAGGAGTACTGGTCTTCGAGTTATTGTCCACTTCTTGGCTTTTAACCATCGGCTCGAAAATGAAAATAACAAGGTACATAATGCTTTTGCAGCAAGGGTTCAAGAAGTTCCTTGAAACGGATTCATAGACAGTTTCAGACGTCAGCGACGCGCGCCCACATGAAAATTTTCAGAAGCAACAACCATAGCAGAGAGCGCTGCCAAAAAAAGATCGATGCAACAATATCAAGGACCAGGGTCGGGAATTCCCTGCCAGCTGGACTCTCATGATCGGGTGCGCAAATTTCTTGCTCGATAATCGATTGAATTCCCGTGCCGGCACCGGGCAACCTTGAGTATCTGAGAACGTCCAATTGAAGGGTACAGCCAGGTGACATACGGGGCCGCACCTTTGGATTCAATGTCCGACTCGAACCTGGGAGCTTTCGTGACGAAAAGTTCTTGAAAAGCTCAGTCACTCGTGGGCCTATTTAACCCATCATACATCTGCAGAATGCGGGCCGAATAAGTTACATTTGATATCCCTGGCAAAGAAGACGTTGAACAGCCAGCCGAGGCCACAAGATGAAAGAACACGAAAGCGTTGTGTGGTGGCGCTGGTCTAGGTGGCGGTGCAGTGGTGTTGGGCAGCAGCTTCAAGAGATGGGCTGCCGAGATGCCGATCAATCATACCAAAGTCTCGACCATCGGTCCGAAGCTCCGGAAGGGTTCGTCTCCTGCATCTTTCTCTGTCAATTTTGCCCCAATAAAAAATCTGATATACAACCCCCCCCCCCATTCTTGTATAGTCCTAGGTATTTTTTAGGTGAAACGGTTTAGTCTTCACCGACTTCCCTTTTTGGACCATGAATGATGTGTCCCCAATATCTCACGAAGAAGTCTACCCACACCAAATTTGACCAATCCAAGGCAGGGTTTGGCTATTTATCGGTATTTTTTGCAACAGAGGTTCTTGAGATCAAGGCATTTGAAAATTGTACCCCTTCGCACAGAAGAACCAGGATTGAGAAAAATATTTTTTCACCTGAAAGCATCCTTTCAGATACCATAGAATTGGAAAAGAGGTTGATCTCAAAAATTTGTCGTGCACCCCCTCTTGAGCAGCTTCAATACCATCTTCGCCGGAACCGCCAGGTCCAGGTGCACCACTTTGGCCTGCTATTAGCGTTTTGGAAGCAGCCCACGCGATAGCGAGGTGTGTTTAAACATTTATTCCCGTTCTGGATCATGGAATCATCTTTTTACTTAGCTATGTCCGAGTCGCTCTCAGCAGGTTTCTAGACTTTCATCACTTTTTCCACCACTGAAATAGCTCCCCCGCAGAGATCAGATTATTTTTAACTTGCTGGTCACCGCAATTGCTTAATACTCTGGGAAAGTGGAAGCTAATTATTTCTTGAAACTTGTTGAAAGGTTCAAGTTCTTCTGGTTCTTCTCCCCTGATATGGTGTGGTGGTATTTCGATTATTACCGCAGTCTTGATTCCCCGTAAAGATAGGCTTGACTCTACACCAAAATCCAAGCCCAAGCCCGAAAAAGCCCGTTTGCGCGGGTGCAAGCCCGTTTTGCAAGCCGAAAATGTCACTTTGTGGGTCATTCTGCTGAGGACGATTCAGGGAATAAATTGGAATCCAAGGAGCTGGCGGATGATGTTTTTGACACTGTCCAACAGATACTGCAGGTCTTTCCAGCACTCCCGGACTCCCCGACTCCCGGACCGTCACATTTATATGACGAGGGTACTGGACAGTTTCGACGGTACATACTCATCCTCATGGTCGCTCGACTGAATAGTACGTTGGAAAGCGTAGCCACCGTCGTGGAAAGAATCAACCAACAATCGCGATTGCGACGATTTTTCACTCAGCAAGACGATAAAGAAGAACTGTTGAAATGCGAAGAGAGGATATTGAAGGCTAAGGTCCAGTTCATTGTGGGTGGTCCCCCTCGAACGTATTCCTACATGCTCAGCCCTTCCAGCTCACAATGGAGCTGATGAAAACCGACGCTCGACAACACCAACAGTATCCCGTCTTTACGGAGGCCGATCTGGACCGGTAGGAGGTTCTTTGACTCAACGTCGACTCACACGAGAGAGATCGCAAGACTCGTACCTCATCAGAGGGAGGTTATAGTTTACAGATATAAGAATAAATCGGTACGCCAAAGTAACCATGATCTTTCGTCATGCCGACATTCTATCTCAAGAGCTTCCTGAAGGATATCGAAGACCTCGGAAAACTGAGGTGAGAGGGGATCTCACCGTACGTGCTTGGCCAATCTTAAGTTCGGTCAATAGACACCCAAATTTACCATTCCTAGGCGCGTCGTCACTGATGTCTGCGTCCCCTTTCGTTGTTATGGAACACAGTTGAGTTCAAGCGTAATATCCGAGTGTATTCTGGCATTCGGTTTTAGCGCTCTATCGTCCTGCGCAAGAAATAATTGAGAGTCTATATTCGGGAAATACTTCAGAGAACGGTTAAATTGTGTTCTGGCTGTAGGATTCATTGTACTTATGCGTCTCAGATTACTGATGTGTTTGTGAGGCACGGAGTCTTGCACCGCTACGGAGTCACTGAAAATCATGCAGGAGGGCCTCAATTATCTGTACGAACTGAACGTTCCGCTTTCTGGCCTAAAGGTAGGTATTCCTCTATTAAATTCTAAAGTGTCATCTGAAATGCGTGTCTGGAGGAACAAATGGACTCGATACAATATATCGGTCGGAAGGTTATTAACGTTGTCAGAATGAACGGCGAGAATGTATTCTCTACTGATAGCTACCTCACTAACCTTTATGTACAGAACGTATGTAATGCCTGTCTTCTCGAGTAATCGAAGAGATAATCATCCTCTTGCTGCAGATTGAATTCAAGCTGGGAAGCGAGGCAGAACTTCCATAAGACGGTAGTAATGGAAATACACAGGGTTTGACGAGAATTAATCATGCCCGAAATGTGCAATCTAACCTACTTCCAGAAACTGCTCATCGGAGCTCTGGCTTTCTACTTTGAATTCGCCAATTCATACATTCCACATATGGCGCCTTGGCTTCGGCCAATATATCGGTACTGCCACGGCTCATTGGTGAAGTTGGATGAATTGAGGCGAATTCGTCGCCAGCTGCGAACACATTGCAGCCAATTGTAGCTTTTCTTTTAGCCACGGGAAACCTTGAATACGAGATTTTCACTCAAGTCGATGACCCAGTTGACTTGGGAACTGTTGCGTATTTCGACCCGAAGTCAGGTCGCCTGCTGGCCGTTTGCAACATCCTCGCTGAATTACAAGAACACGGAATAGCGCGCATCAGTCCATTTATCCGATAGTTATTGATGGGCGACCATCCCTACGAAGAGTTATTTGGTGGGCAGTCTCGGCATGAAATCTCACAGCAACTCCGTATTCGCTACTGACTTCGACGTAGATTCAAGATTTCCTCAGAAAACAACAATTTCCGTCAACGATGCCCTCCATCTGCCTCCGTTCTCACTGTTACTGGTTGCTTTCACTTTGACGGACGGCATGACCCTGACCGAGTTCAGGAGTACTTCCATCGAAATCTCGAATCTTTTCTTGAGCAGCATTTTCGTGGTGGTGATGCGGCATCTTACAATTTCGTCCTGGGTGCATTAACCTCCCTTCACTCTGTTCCTTGGTACCCACGAGTCTTGTGTCGTAGTAACATCCGTTATCACGGAGAGGATTTCACAGTCACGACGACATTGATGCTGGGAAGGTATCCAGCAGACAGTGATTTGCATGCTACACCAAGGACGATGTTGAGCGATTTTTCAACTTGCTGCCAACCCTGCCCGGCAGCGACGCACCGGGGGGGTGTTTGTCACTCTCGTCTAAGCGTGATGATAGCCAAGATGTCGAATATCTACTCAAACCCCAACAAAAATTCTCATACACATGCGAGTAAGTGTATTTTTGCTGCGTACGTCGATGCGGAAATTAACAGCTTAAACTAAAAAAATGCTGGCTCTCGAGTGTGCCCTTGCAGAATATGAATAGGAACAAGCGTTCTGACTCTGAGTCTATCGTGTAAGCATGTACTTGTTGTTGTAGATCTGTTATCTCCAGCATTGAGCAGACGGAAATAACACCCACTGTTCAGCGTCAATCTGCGGTGAATCAGACCGAAGTTTGAACATGCCCAGGTATCAAAAGAAACTCTCCCACAGTCGCCGCGATGCAACTACGGTTAGATTGCTTCCCATAATGTTTCCGAGACATTCATTCAAATGCTATACATATCAGCTTTTGAGTTGGGAAACGGCGCCTGCCAATGCCATCTGCGGAGTCGTGGCAATAACTTGAAACTTCGGATGGGTGTGCAGGTAGATGGTTCTCGTCGAGCGGATGACGCCCCCAATACAGTTCAAACTCCAGTGATCAGCGCAAACCGCCACTACTCCGTATCGTTTTGTTCGGGAGAGTCCTCAATAAAGCACAGAAGAAGATATGTACGGTAATGCGCAGCTCTCGCCCATCAAAGGCCTAGTGTTTTGCGGCTATAGTGCGTACATAACAAAAATAGGTAAATTGCCCTAGTCTCTCATCATGATCAGTTCAAAAGGCGTGCGTATGTCGTCTCGATCCGAATCTTCAACCGTTGGCCCGCTGGCGGCTTCAACCTCATTGTCATGAGTCGTGAGCTGTAGATTTTAAAAATCGACGGCCCATCTACTCAGTTCGTACGGAATTATTCGCACAGGCGCTGTGCGTACCACTCACATCGCTATAGTAATGTTGTTTTCAAAAGAGATGATACAGATCCTTCCTTCTCGCGACCTTCTCGGACTACTGCTCCACACCATTAATTTACCTTTTAATAATCCAGTGAGCAGTGTACTTGGGTACCAAGGTGACCTGATCGGATAAAATTAGCTGTACTCCCCGGACATCCTTAAAAGTGGTCGTTGATCCAGGAGACGCACTAGCATTTGGATTGTCCACCTCCCTTCGAGTCTGTCAAATTCCCCAGTTATTGTGACTCAATGTTGTTCCGAAACTTCATCTTTGTTGTTGCTGCCGCTGGGTGTGCAGGCCTAGGCCTCGTCAGTGCTGCTGTGATTGGGGTTCGTCTGCAGACATTTATTCAGCTATTGCTCAGGACACTGATCAATGGCGCAGACGTTACGCGACACCATTCCAGCGGAAGATCCTACCAATGCACCGAACGGCGGCGTCATCGTCTATGGGCCCCGCGACGGTCCCGACGAGAGTCCTGTCAACGCACCCGGCGGGGGCGTCATTGTCTACGGTCCCCGCGACGACATCCCAGCCGAAGATCCTACCAAGTCATCCGGTGGCGGTGTCATCGTGTACGGGCCCCGCGAGGCCATCCCGGCGTAGGTCCCCGACGCGCTCTACAATTTCAGGGACGCGAGGGCTGGATTGCGTCGAAAGCTTGAACGTCCTCATTTCATTACTACCGGCAATTGGCTCTTACACACCTATATCGAGAACTATGTTTGTTATCTATCAGATTCTATCGACCGGATTGACCAAAGCGGCGCTGCAGAATAAGTAAAACAGAATTTGAACGAGCAAATACATAATATCCGCGAAAGGAAGAGCGAGATTACAGCTCCAATTTCCCGTGCGACTCGGAGTTGAACGTGCGGTGCGGATCTCGGTACGTCTTGCGTGCCGGCTGCAAACACGGCAAAAGCCGCATCCTACCCAGCCTGTGAATTGAACTCAATCCAGAGGTCTAGACAACAGTCGGACCTGCGTAACCGCGACAAGTGTTCCACCGCGGATTCTTTCTGAGGTTACATAACTTGCCACAATTCCTAAGAAAAGTTTATATATCGGTCATCTCAAGAGCAAAAATTCCCAAAATTGATGAACGCTTGGTCGAAATGATACAGTACTATTGGGTCAATTTGGGTGAATCTAGTAGCAGAAGGGGTTAAAGTGCACCCAGATAAGGGAATTATGACGCACGTGCAAGGCTCGAAGATTCACACGGTTCAATTTTATTATCTTCTGCCTCCAATCTGTGGGATCTGATCAGTAGACAAAATAACGACCTTCCGAAAACCCACAAGGAATAATCCACGTTTTCACGCCTTTATCTAGCCCACATTGTGCTCATATTCTATCTCATTATTCTTGCTAAAATGTCAGCTTGAAGCAAAATAATGCAGAAAATATTCTCCCTAATCGCACCAATAATGTCCATATTGCAGGGCAATTAAATTACCGCCACTATTGATCATCTCAAGGGGCCAACAATGCAGCGTATCGACGTCCGTGTCACTCCGGCAAAGACTGTATCTCAGTAGAGGTGATAATGGCCTCGCAAAGTGAAGCTTTGTTACCTCAACCAGCGCCCAGTACGAACGAGTATGCGATGCGGAACGGCCTCAGTGAAACAGACCCTAATGTTCAGAGGCTCTGTTCGATCAACGCGCTGTGCTTAGTTGACTCTCTTGGATATATCCGAGTTTCACAGCCGATGAATCCACCCTTACAGCCAGAGTAAATGTTGATTTGCCGCTAGCCTTTCCAAGAAAACATTTAAGAGTGAAAGGGACTAATGTCGATTTTTTAAAACTCCGCCACGGTGAATTAGAACGAAACATCAAATAACAGATAACCATAATTAAAGCGAACTCTAAATATCCCAACTGAACCAACCCAGTGAAAATACACAGCATCGGCTTCAGACGACACAAGCAGCGTGATAGCTTCCGGTAGATACAGCATTGATGCCGCCCGAGAAAGACATGTAAGAGTTGCGGTCTGACTCATTTGGGATGAAGTCTTCGATCAAAAGACCGTCTACAATTGAATCAGTACCTTCAAATGGGTGTATGAAGAAGGGGCTTACAAGCATGGTACCCGTTGACCGCGGTATTATAGTAGAACCATGCCCATCCGGTTGCGATGAACTCGACCTGACCGCTCGCCTCCTGGAAGCACGTTTCGTCGTTGTACTGTGACACTGGGTTATCAACGCAGGTCGGGATGTACGGGATAATCTTACCGTCAAGGTACAGGTGGAGTCCTGGGGAGCGTTTACGGTGACGCTTTGGGTGATCTCGTTGTCTAGCGATGTCGAAAAGCTGTAATATGTGGTGCTCAGGACGTTGAAAGATAGGAAGCCGGAATGAATAAATACCTTTTGCCCACGGTGTTGCTGATTGAGACACTCATGGTATCGGAGACCGTAGCGTCTCCGAGCTCAGGGATTCCGATCGTTGCCTCGACAGTGCTGGAAAATGAGAGTTGGGAAGCAACTGATATATAGCGTCAGAAAGGGAATGGCATCGAGCTAAGTGCACTTACTCTCAACGCTCCATTCAGATGTCGACGAATATCCAGAGGTGAACGTGATCGTAACGGAGCCTGTTGTCCCGGTGATTGTTCCTCCAATATTGCCTGTCGAGAGGGTACAATGAGGTGAGCCTATGTTCAGCAGTGTTAAAGATGAATGTCAATGAAGAGCGGCGTTGAAGAACCTGTAAGCTGGACATTCTGAACACTGGGTGCAACGCAAGAAATTGCGGTCTCAGTAGGCGCCTGGGCCAGGAATCAATTTGGAACAGAGTCCGATATTAAGAAACACACATAGGACGGGTCTATAAAATTAAACTAAGACGTGCACTTAGCCAGTAGCTGAAAAGCTTACTAGTCTGAAGAGTATAGCTCCCGGAACTCCATGTGTTTTGGGCGAAAGCGAGAAGCGTGGGCCATCCAGCAACTAGAAAAACTCAGAATCAGAAGGGGATCTAATATCAAGAGCGGGTGAGTCTTACCTGCTCTGAGTCCAGTGGGACTGAGCGGGGTGCAGGACCCAGAAACACGCTTTTCATGAGTCGTCAAATTGGCGGTTTTTCCGACCAGGTGCCGGCTGATTTCTTTGCCCTCCTTGGTGAAGGAAACGAGCCACCCGCCGACCTGATCCAAGGCAACGTATGACGCGTTATTGGGGACATCAGCAAGGGCGGTCCGCAGGCCAAGTGCCTGAGTGAGCGAGATGATGGAGACAAAAGTAAGGAGGAGGGTTCTGAGGCTGAACATGGTCGATTCGTAGGGCGTCAGGTGATAATTTCCAGGATAATCGTTGCCACTTTTAAAGAGACCCCATGGACGACGGCTGTGTACTGAGCAGGCGCGCAATTAATACCAATCCGTCCCAAACGGCGTCGACTCTAGCCGAATTTGTTTCCACTGTCCTAGGCCACGAAAAATGAACACACGACCAGGGCGAGAGTGTCATTAGAAGGCTGTTCACCGTTCAAATCCACGCGGACCGCCGGCGACGAATCAACTCCTGGAGCTGAGAGAATCATCCGAAAGCGCCCGTGACAGGGGTTCAGTTAGTATTACCGTGGTCTTGATTTCTGAGTTGCGGCTCGAGTGTACAGAGTTGGAGAGCATCCGCCGAAAAGCAAACCTTGGAACGGGCGCAAGTGGACGGACTTGACACCCAACTATTTCCATTAGTGTGCAGGCGACATGTAAATCCCGATGATTTGCGAGCTCGCATCAGCGCCCGGCAGAATATCTCACAAAGATCCTTATCCAAAGGCCGATTACAACATCCGGGTTTCTTTTGTTTTTGTGGCTTCCTTGATTTCAATAGTTGGTTCCTGATCAGAGAAAAGCCCGAGTGGTAAGAACCAGTCTCGACCTACATACCTGCCTATTTGGCCAGAATGTGCTATCCGTACGGCACAGAAATTGAGAGAGGGCGGTATGGGGTCCAACTTGAAGTCCCGAGCTTTCCGGATGACCGCCGGCGAACGAGCCGAGCGAGCACCGCGATGGCACCTGATGGCACGGTATCTTGCCATCAGTTTCTATTATTAGGCAATCCTTTTGTGCGCCCTCTCGCGCATGGCAGGCACAGATGGGGTCCAAGTTCATGCCCCACCTTTCCGTACTTTGTCAAGGACTTGAATGAAGATCGTCCATCCGATCGCCCGCGGACGGGGCGTTCGGGGACTTCCGATTACGCGGGAAGCCTACGTATGAGAAAAATATGCCCACTAACTTTAGGTAGTGGGTCCTGTGGCGCCCTAATTCAGCTCTCCGCCAAATTTGAGACATTTGGTCGTGTTTGGCTACTCAGGAGGTCGTGGTTTCGATCCTCGTAGCTGTCATCTTTTAAAATATTCCCAATAGCTTCTTAATGGGTGATGTTTGGCAATGCCGTTCATTGATTATATCATTGATTTACTTATGGGAGTCTTTTTTCGATGTACTGGAGTCTTATGACATTCCAGACATTGCATAATTCGAATCCAGAAAAAAAAACTTTCAGTTCGGAAAACTTTTTTTTGCTCACCACCTACAATCCTTCTAGACTGCATCCCTACATAGCATATGAGTAGTACTATATCATCTCGGGGCCCTCAATCGCGAATTTGTGGCCAGATTTGAGTGCCATCAGTAGAATTTGATGGATCAATATATTGCGAACGGCTCAATCCTCAGGTCTAGCATTCATTTCAAGCAGATATCATCTGTACACTGATCTGCATGGCAAGCCACTTGCATTCCAGTGTGTTCAGGTTCAACTCTAAACATCAGTGAATTTCGGACTTGTGCGGAAATTCGGAATGTCGATTTTTTTGAACTTTTTCTTAAACCCTCCTGTCGAGTACTGTAGTATTTCATTCACGTGTCACGCACCCCCCTGTCGATAGCGAAATTTGACAGGGGTCACACATCACGCTGGTGATTGTTGAACCTCCCTAGTGTCACACAAGGCTCAAAATTCGCTGTAAGGCGCAAAAAACCCCAAATTTCCGTTCCGATGTCGAAGATTTCGCTGGTGTCATGCCAAATTTTGACTGTTGTCGAAATGTTTTTTTGGGTCACGCATCACCTGGTGTCGATTTGAATGAAATACAGTCGAAGCTGTCTTAACCCATGGCCGTCATAACCCATAACCTGTTCTAACCCATACATTTCGGGTGTCCACCACCTTGGTTCTCAATTAAAACCCATAAAATTCTATTATCCCATAATCCATACCTTTTCCAGGGTCCATAACCCATATTTTGCTGAATTTTTTGCGGCGGAAGTGACTTTTGAATATAATTTCTTTGAGTTTGGCCGTTGAAGTAATTGCCAGCACAACTTGTGGCCATCATTGTTTGTTCGAAATGATTGTCAAGCCTATTTGTACACAGAGGCACACACGGAATAGCGCGATGTCTCTGGAAATCCTCAGAAAAGGTCTCTGCGCACTCAAAGAACAGGTCAAAAAACGTACAGAGGAGCTCACCGAGCGTCTTAAGAAGAAGAAATCGATCTCGGAGGCAGACGAGGCTTGGCTCGATAACGAAGCGAACCATGTGGACGAAGACGCGGTGATTGACAGCCTTGAGAACACATCTGACTACGAGCGTGGCTTAACACGTCTGGATTCAAAACAGAAGGGCCTGGTTGAGAAGCTAAAGGATCTTGGAGGAGTAGGGAAATCTGGTGAGGCCTCAAAAAAGCGAAAGAGTGTGTTCTTTATTTCCCTTGCTCTGCCACTGTCTTCACTGTGGCACACAGGGCCAGTTGAGCGGAAGACACCACAGAAAAATGAAAAAGGTAAAAAACAGCAGGCAGCACCGGTCTTCACAAAAAAAGAAAACGTGACACTGGCTCAGCGGATCGAGATCCTTGACTGGCATCATGCACAACCCAAGCCGAGCCAAAAGAAACCCGCGGAGCATTTTGCGCCAATTTACCCGAACCTTTGCATCAAACAACCACTGGTCTCCTCTTGGTTAAGGGACGAGCTGGGATGGCGTGAACGTTGGGACGAGGCTCAAGAGAAGGGCCGGGCTGGCAATGCGAAGCATTTAAAGCAGGTCGAGCATCCAGAGATTGAGGACATGATGGAACTTTGGATAGCGAAAGCAATGCGTGACCATGTCCATCTAACCGGCGAAGTCATTCGCCAAAAGTGGACTCGTTTTGCCGATTTGGTCGGAGTTCCGCAGGAGGAGCGGCTTGCGCTTAGTGACGGCTGGCTGGCAGCACTCAAGAAGCGGTGTGGTTTGAAGGAATTGAAACGGCATGGTGAAGCCGCTTCTGCTGATCCCGTCGATATTGAGAATGAGAGGAGAAGGATTCAGGCGATCATTTTCTATGAAGATTCCCCTTTGCGCGACATTTTCAATATGGATGAGACAGGTCTTTTCTGGGCGTAAGTCTGTTTTTTCAATGTTGCAGTGTCTTTTTATAATCTTGGTTCAGGATGCCACCAGATCGCGGTTTAATGGACAAACAAATGGCGGGCATGAAAGGCATCAAGAAGCGCATCACGTATGCCCTCACAACCAATGCCGACGGTACGGAAAAATTGCCGCCTCTCATCATCGGTAAATCCGAACGTCCTCGGGCTTTCAAGTGGAAAACGGGTGCTCAGCTAGGATTTCTCTATCGAAACAATGCGAAAGCTTGGATGACAGCCAGGCTGTATCGCGGATGGTTGAAGGCCCTTGACCAAAAAATGCGGAAACAAAAACGGCACATTCTTCTCCTTCAGGACAATTTCAGTGGTCACAAACCCCCCAAATCTCTCACAAATGTGCGTGTAGAAAATTTCGCCCCAAACCTCACCGCGCATATTCAGCCAATGGATGCCGGGATCATTCGCTGCTTCAAGGCCCACTTTCGGCGATTTACCACGCAGCGTGCATTGGATCGTTATGACGAAGGCATTACCCCGGGTCACATTTACGACATCGACCAGTTGCAGGCGATGCGGCTGGCAGATCTTGCTTGGGGCGAAGTCACGAAGGACACAATCGTCAATTGCTGGCAAAAATCCGGCATTCTTCCTAGCAATTTCGTTCCTTCCGATGACGAGGACTCGGACCATGATGATAACAATCAGACGATTCGAAACCGCCGTCAGAACAGCGGTAGGAATGCCGATGAAGGAACAGATCCCGCGATCAAAGATGCCGAGGCAGCGCTTGCTCAGGTACTGAATGAACTGGTGGGAGTTGGGGTTTTGCAGCAAAAGAACTTGGTGGATATCGAGGATCTGATTCACATGCCCGAGGAACAGGTCATTGAAGACGCCACAGACGAAGACATTTTTGAGGCTGTGCAGAAGATTCGAAACGGCGAGCAGGATCGCGAGAAAAATGGCGGTGATGACGACGAGGAGGTTGAGCCAAAGCCCAGCAGAAAAGAAGTGTTACAGGCTGCTTCGACTTTGCGCAAGTATATTGCTGATTTGGACGACCCATTCGCACGCAAGATGGAAGCTATGCTATCGACGTTTGGCCGTGAAACACGCCGAGAGGAGGCGAGAGCGATGGTAGACACAGAGATTACTGATTATTTCACTCGTATGTAGCTGTCTGAATTTTTTCAACATTTTTTTTCCATCCTCTGCCGGAACCCATATGCTACAATAACCCATACCCGGTGGGCTCCACCGAGGGGTATGGGTTAAGACAGCTTCGTCTGTACCAGTATATATGACCCAAGGTTGGCTGGACACATCCGGTTGACTGTTTATGTCGTTGAGCTTGTTTAAGACATAAAAACCTGATACAAGATGAGCTGGGATATCCCAAGCCCTCAAAATCTACTGATGGCACTCAAATCTGGCCACAAATTCGCGATTGAGGGCCCCGAGATGATATAGTACTACTCATATGCTATGTAGGGATGCAGTCTAGAAGGATTGTAGGTGGTGAGCAACAATTTCTTTTCCAAACTGAAGATTTTTTTCCTGATTTGAATTATGCAACGTCCAGTGGAACATCATATTCATAGAGTCTGGAGGTAACACCAAAATATTTTTGTACCTATCCTAGTAGCTACGGGTACCTCGCCACCGATGAACCCTCTTGTCTTGGATTCCCCACTGCTCTTCACTGTCGGAAGAATCCACCAACTCATTCCTTTTTCTAGTCAAGACTGCTTGTACTTATTTCAACACAACATCAATGCCATCATGGCCTGCGAGTTTTCAATGTGCAAGACTGTTGGCTGCTAACTTTTTTTTTCTTACTGCTGGAGTCATCTACCTGGCGACCCTCAAGTTCCTCATCCTCAAGATCCCAGTGCCTGTTTTGAATCTTTTGCCTGGTGTTTGTCAAGTTTGCAGAAAAAGAAGAAAATAGAATCTCGTCAGCATTGGCTTGAGCCAAGGCATTCGGGATACACGTTATCTTCGTCCTCCCCTTCATGGCCTGGAAGCACCAACCTGTCAACAGTCCGCGAGTGTATAACTCGATTCACGCAATCAAATCCTCATAATTGGGCCCTACTGAAGCATGCCTACATAGGAGTTACACGAGTGCGTATCCCTTTCACATGGTACCATGATCATATGTGCGCATAACCATGTTTGTGCCGTAGATTCCGATGCTACTGCCATTATCTCTCTGAGTATGGCAAATAATTAGATTACCCCTGCACTCCCTGACAGACAACGAAGGTTGAATTTCTGCTGTTATCCTGGCCGTTGTTCAGCGGGGTTCTACCTAGCATTGAGCCGACCCTGAGTCTCTATTCTGTATTATTCAGCGAATGTCATCGATCATAGCCCGCTGTTCAGGCCAGTCCTGACATTTCAGATATCTTTTTGGCTGCTCTATTGCTAAATATTCCGCACCCACACCTTTTGCACGGGCAAGTCAGGGGAGAAGAATAATCACAGCCTGTAAGAGCATATACCACAAAGTTGTCTCAGCTTTATACTGAGGGAGCTCAGGCCACATGAATCGAGTCCAGAGACTAATCATCAATCTCTCGAGTTTCTTGCACCGTTTTATCCAATGTAAATGTTCACCCGAGAACCACAGAGATATTTTTTTTGTTTGGAAAAGCTCTCAAAAGCGACCTAATCGGCTGCGTGAGTGGTTTTACTGATGAATTCTTCACCCGAGAACTATAAAGATATTTTTTCTTGGAAAAGCTCAAGAGCAACCCAATCATACGGGTGGTGTTACCGATGAAATACAGTAACTCGAAATTAAAAATTCAAGGAATATTACCTTGATTGATGTTCTGGCGATTGTGGACTGGCTCACCACAAAAAAAAACATGGTAAATGTGTTTCAGCTTACAAACTGGTTAGTGGGCTCTGCCGCGACAGCGCGCTATAGTTGTTATTTGGACAAGTAACGGCGTCGCAGTGAAAAGCAGAATTATTTGTACGTCTTTGGATAGTGTTGTTTTCTGTTGTTTTGCCTAACGTGGCAAAATATCGCGTCTCGAAGGACTTCTTCCGATGACCATCCTCGTAGTAGCAACGGCGTATGGGCGCATTTCAATGAGATGCCTTTCGAACCTCGATCCGTTGGTTCAAAGTGGCCCAGAGACAGATCACGGCCCTGCGCACCTGCAAGCCCCTGCCTGCAGCAAATTGCAGATACTCATCGCATGAGGTTACCCTCAGTAGCTTCCCACGTCTACCACACCTGAATTCCACAGTGAACCCGGCCCTCAGTTCATCAACTCGGACGACTACTTCGATCTACCAGCACAAAGGCTCCCGCGATCACGGAGAGTGCACTCAGAGGCAAGGGTCAACACTTCTGAGTCCTTATCTTGCGGCCGTCCGGTCGGAGGTTACGATTTCATTCTATTTCCTAAGTTAACGTTCTGCCAAAGGGGTGATGCGAAGTGGCAAATCACCGGGACTTACATGTCACCTGCAAACTAATGGGGATGCTCTGTTTTCAAGTGAGTACTAGTCCCGTTTGGCGTTATTTTTTCGCCGACGATCCACGAGGACTTGAACAGCCTTCTGATGACACTCTCGCCCTGGTTGTGTGTTCATTTATCGTGGCCTAGGACAGTGGAAACAAATTCGGCTAGAGTCGACGCCGTTTGGGACGGACTGGTATTAACTGGGCGCCTGCTCAATACACAGCCGTCGTCTTTGGAGTCTCTTTAAAAGTGGCAACGATTGTCCTGGAAATTATCACCTGCCGCCCTCCGAATCGACCATGTTCGGCCTCAGAATCCTCCTCCTCGCTTCTGTCTCGGTAGCCTCATTCACCCAGGCATTCAGTCTGCGGAACGCTCTCGCTGATGTCCCCAGCAACGCTTCATACGTTGCATTGGATCAGGTCGGCGGGTGGCTCGTTTCCTTCACCAAGGAGGGCAAAGAAATTAGTCGGCATCTGGTCGGAAAGACCGCCAATTTGACGACCCATGAAAAGCGTGATTCCGGTGCCTGCACGTCACTGAGTCCCACTGGACTCAGAGCAGGCAAGGCGCCTACCCTCTGGAGCTTGAATCCCTCTTCTAATATAATTCTAAAGTCGCTGGATGGCCCCAGATTCTGGCTTTTGCGCAAAACACCTGGAGCTCCGGGAGCTATACTCTTCAGACCAGTAGGTTTTCAAATACTCATTGGGATAACGTATTGAGATTCCGTCGTATAGATCCGTCCTACGTGTGTTTATCAGCCTCGTGCTCTGTTCGGAACTAATGCCTGGCCTAGGCACCTTCCTATCCCGCAACTTCCTGCGTTGCACCAAGTGTTCAGAATGTCCAGCTTGAAGGTCTTTCAACGCTGTCCTCTATTGAGATTGTTATTAAATTGTCCTATTCAGGATCACCTCATTGCACCACCTCGACAGGCAATATCGCAGGATCAATCGCAGGAACAGACGGCTCCGTCAGCGTTTCCTTTGTGTCTGGTTATTCTTCGACCTCGCAGTGGAGCGTTGATGGTAAGTGCGCTTAATTCTATACTGCTATCCTCTTCAACCCGCCCAGTTGCCTCGCAGCTCTCCTTCTCTAACACCGTCGAGGTGTCCGTTGGCATCCCCGAGCTCGCAGATGTCTCCCGCTCGGACACCATCAGTGTCTCACTCACCAACACCGTCGGGAAAATGTACCATTTTTTGTTTTGCTTTCAGAGCCGTTACAAACACATTTTGAAGGTTTTCTACAACAACGACCAACCAGATTACTCAAGGCATCACCATTTACGCTCCGCTGGGCAAAACCTGCACATTGACCGTAAGATGATGCAATTCTACCTCGTTGATCCGCGTTGAAGGCTGTTAACAGTACAGTGACGAGACGTGTTTCCAGGAAGCGAGTGGTGAGGTCGAATTTATCGCAACCGGATGGGCGTGGTTCAACTATAACACCGCGGTCAACGGGTACCATGCCTGTAAGCTGCCTCTTCACTTTCCACGTACGGCCCCAAATGCTGATTCAATTGCAGACGGCCTTTTGATTGAGGCCCTCCTCCCAAATGACTCAGACCGCAACTCTTACATGTCCTTTTCGGGCGGCATCAATGCTGCCTCCACCGGAAACTTCAATGCGGCTTGTAGCTGAAGTTAGATGCCGAACTTTTGGTATCCGTTGGTTGAATTGCGATCGATACACGGCATAAGTTGATAATTACATACCATTCTTTTTGAGCTTTGTTAAAATAATCCTTTGATTTAATATTTGCTACTATTCCCGCTCTGTTCTGTTCGTTGAACGGTTGAAGAACTCCATCGCAGACCTCGCATCGAGGGAAGATTAGGTTGCTCTATACCGGATTCAGACTGTTTCAGGACCTCTATCTCCCTATTGTAAATCGTGTCGTCCACCTCAAACATATCTGGTTACCGCCCATTGCGTTCTTCTAAGCAAATCCTGCAATGCCAGCGGCCGTGCGAGGCTTCACTTTGGTTTGCGGGAAGAACGTTTCTCGAGTGCGGCTTATTATTATAAGCAATAGGCTTTCCTAGGGTTAGAATCTATCCAGATCCTAACGATGATAGTTACTGCATTCCAATAGATAAGGTCAAGATACAGGAACTTCAACACCACATGTTTATCCTGCACTAACACAAAAAAGATCATCGAGGAAAATACAATCCGACCCCCGAATCGAAGGGCATATATTTGCCGTGGGCTTTGCTATTCAACAAAGGTTGTTCAAGACTTCCCAAGACATATATCTTGGTTTCATGGGATCCATCCGAAACCGAGAACTGAACGAGGTGAAAGTAAAAGACCTTCCTGGGTCCAGATTGCAGTCGAAAAGCTTATAGGACAAAAATTCCTGGCTGTCGAGACATGACCGAACCCGGAATCGAGCGGGCCTCCATTTGAAGTGGAAGAAATTGCGAGTACATATCGCGGAGCACCCAGCACTGTTGGGGCTTCGTTCTGTTTATCTGGAACTACGTCTTGCCTATGTTTGGGACCTTTGGGTATTCGGTTTATACCGCGACAGACTACTTACACCCAGGCCGGAACAAGCGTACAACCAGAATTTTGCGGGCAGCAGTTTTCAGATGCCGAAAATGAAGCAACAAACAACCCCTCATTTGAACGATTTATGACCCGACCCTAAATCGAACGGGTGACGCCTTAGCATGGTCTCGTTCTCGACATCGGTGGCACGAGGATAAACCAAAATCTCAAATATCCCGAGAGCTTTGCTCCGATTTCAGCCTTCATAATCACCCGGATTCATCCCAATCGGCACGCTCATGGTTCAAACCAGACAGCCGGAATTTTGAAACATCGAAATTACATAAATTACCTGGTGAGTAGGGTATGGTATGAAAGCCCCGCTTATCCGCTTTCGAACGCGCCTGCTCTCGAGAAAATCCGCTGGGAATTGGATGAGAAACGAGGTCGGCAATCTGGCACCTCAAAACTGCTCTTCTTTCATTCATTTTTAGATAGTGTCATTAGTTTTGCAAACAGCTGTAAGAGGAGAAGGTGCGCTTCTTAGTTCAGGTGGGATGCTGGTTGAATGTACCGAAAATCAATCCAACACCCCAGAATAACGAGGAGCGGCTTCCACGAAAAACATCCGAATTTAGAACCAATGGCGCAACAAAAAGAAAGGTGCACCCGCCCGGTGAATTCGGATGCGGGGAGTCGAATCCCAGATATATTCCATACACTTGGCTAAAAATGCTCGCATGTAACGTCCACGACGCCCGATGCACAAACGAATAAAACAGGGACCACCGACTCTGGGGGAATAATCCGAAATATTACTTGGCAGCTAATGCGCTCAAGGTTAGTGGTTAGGTTCCGAAATCGAAAGGGCGGTGTGGAGCAAAAGGTCATTGAGTGATAAAGTAAAATAGTAAATTCGAAACAAATGTCGTCTTGTATTGATCGTCCCCGTGGAATCTCTGTGTGGTACGTTGGCATCTTGTAGTTTTATGTATGGATAACCCCCCTACATTACTTCATGTTTGTCTTCGGTGAACTCGCTGTTCATGTTGTGGACCTCGCGAGTATAATATAACCCCCCCCCCCCCCCCCCCTTTCCAAGATGCGGAGGTATCGCCTATAAAAAATCAACCACTCGCAGACAGCCCATTTGTTATCACTATTCTCGCGCAAATTTGCATTCTCGCCGCCAGGGCAGTAACATTCTAGATTACCAAATACAACGGGGGTGGTTATGCAAGTAACAGAAATGGGGCAGTAGATACAGTACATGCCAACATTGTCTTGTATTTATTCGTACTCGCATTACGCGAGCTCCGTGCACAAAGCTTTTTCAAATTTCCCCATCTCCTGCGTCCCGTGCGTCATCTAGCAACACCAGAGTCAGGTTGAGGTCCCTGAGCAACGTAAAGTGACATACCACACCGCAGAACGTGGTCTTGCCGGTAGCGTCCGGCTGCGTGATCACCACACGGAACTGGTTGAAATTCTTGAGGTCCTTGCCGTTGTTGTGGAACTTTGCCATGTTCCGCCCCACGGCGTGTTCATCAATTGTCTTACCGTTGCACACCCCCGGGAGATTAATCTGCTGCATTCGACACCGTCAGCTGAGGGCCCAACAACGAGGTAAAGAATACGGCGTACGTTATTGAAATTCGAAAACATGCGGGAAAAATTCAACCCGTTGGCCTGGCTTGAGAGGCTTCTGGAGAGGCCCTGCCTGTGCCAACTTCACGGCTGTTTCAATGTCCGCGAGGCTGATCTTTTCTTGTTCGCCGGATCTGTCAAGACATGAAACACCTTTAGTAGGCGCGTTTTCCACCGTGCCGACTGGCTGCAAATAACTTGAGCACGTCGCAAACGAGATCGGGAGCGGCAGACTCACGCGCTTTCCGAAAGCCAGTGGCAGGACCGATGCAGGCGCTGCAACTGGTTGCGCTGGTTTGGGCTCCGGTTTTTTAACTGGTTTGGCTGGTTTCTTCTCGGCTTCGGGCTGCAAAGGAATGACAAGGGGAAAAGACTCGGTCAGTCCTGGTCACTGCGAACCTTGACAACGGGCTCTGGTTCGTCTTGAACAACGGGCTCCTCCGACTCCGCCTTCCCGTCGACTAGCTGCACGGGGACTCAGCATGTTGCAGATGAATAGAAAGGGGAAAACTCACGGGTTTATTGGCATCGGCAGCAGCTTTATCGGCAGCGGCTTTCTGCGCTTTGCAGCAGCTTTGTTAGCTTTTCTTTGCCCTGCTTTGGAAAGCGGTGCAGCTGTGCTGGATGTGGACGTCGATCCGGTAGTGCAATCAGGGGCAGAGAGGCCGCGGGAAAAGCCGATGAACTCCAGGAACCGGCGGACGGCGGGCTTACGCCGTGGGACAGGGCAAGAGGTAGGTGGGGCAGGTTGGTTGGGACCTGTGGCGGGTTTCGCTACTGGTTTCTTTGCGACTGGTTTTGCGAGTGGTTTGGGGACCGGCTTTGCAACTTGCTTGGGTTTGGAAGAAAGAACGAACATATGAGAAGTGGGGGGAGGAGCCAGGGTTCAGTGCGAACCTTGACCACGGGCTTCGGTTTTCCAACAGATTTGGCCTTCGCTGAGGCTTCCTTCGGGACTGACTTCGCTGCAGGCTTCGAAACTGGTTTGAGTTTTGACGTCGGTTTGGGAATCAGCTTCGGTTTGGCAACGGGCTGAAACACAAGAAAAGTGAGCGGAGCAGTCAGTGTTAACTGTTCAGTGCAAACCTTAACCACGGGCTTCGATTTTCCCACAGGTTTGGCTTTGGCTACTGCTTTCTTGGCCCGTGTCTCAACAATCTGCGCACGTACATGTCAGTGGCATCCATTGCGCCTCAAAATTCAGGCGTACGTTCTCCCCGACATTCATCGGAGCCGCGACGACGGCGAGTGTGACAAAGAGAAGGAGGAAAAGAGCGAAAAAGCGTCTGTTCATGATATATTAGAATTCCACGTGTGTTGATGGCCGTATAATGAAAAAAAAAAAATGGGCGGGCGAAGAAGAAAATATTTTAAAAGAGGACCGATCCTGGGATGGAAGATGTAAGCCGGGGATTCCAGGGCGAGACTAGGACGAACCGGCGGCGATGAAATTTGCAAAAACACAGAAGAAAGCCCAAGTTGCAAGACTCGGGTGAAGGACTACTGCCAACATGAGCCTCTTATATTCCGAATCCTTCCTTGCGGCGGACAGCCTACTTCATATGGTACCCACATCTGCAAATACGGACTAACATCAAGTCCCGGATACAGCTCGGTCTTTGCGGTGGATTGTATGTAGCAGGCGTTCTACTGTCTGATCGCCGGGCAAAAACAAACAGGGAACAGCCTTTGAACGCCGTGGGGGAGATAAGTGGGTGATTGCCACAGAATTCAAGGTAAGCTGGATCTCTTCTCTGAGATACGGGGAGAGGTAAGACACCCGGCGGCGGCTCGGGGCCTATTTCGCGGTGCCGTAGACACAGATGCCAACCTGCAGATGCCAGTGTTGCGCTCTTTGAGCTGCTCCGATGCCTCAACATCTCGGTCGAAAGCACTGAGGAAAAAAACTCCAGACAATCTTCGGAATTGAACTTCGATACCGCAATTCGCGGCCTAAAAAAGAGTCGCAATCAAGAACAAAAATTCGAGAGACCGAAGAGTTACCGGAGCTTGCAACCATATGCTTCAGTTCATTTCGACAATGTGAATCTGGTTAGCATCGTCTTTTCTGCCGCGTTTGGAGACGTCGTGGTTGTTACTTCCCGCGTTGCGCGGAAGACATTGTCATTTGCCCACGCATTCCCTTGGCATTCCCACATGTACAACGGAATTGCTATTAACAACTTCGGAGGTGGACCCATCAGCAGAGACGTATCCGATATACCCGAAGATAATTTTCTCACGGTTGCAAATAGAGGTGACCGCAGATCACCGTGACTCCCCAAGTCAGATCCTAGCTCCATCAGTACTTAATGATCGCCTTTTTTTACCCATACTAGACAAGCACGCCTGAGCATTAAACCCGATACTCCTGCAGATTCTTGACTCTACATGGAACAGGCTCCCGGATAAATCTTACGGCGCGTGTTCTTCCTTGGTTCATCGGGATGCTGTACACGCTGGATCTCCTATCTATTCTTTGGCGGCAGAGTGCATCTCCGAATCAGAGAACCGCCCTTGTCTGTGGACAGGGGGCCTAACCGTAATGATACGGCAATTGTGGAGGTAGAAAGGCACAATGGCTGCATTTTGATAGCGCTAGCGCTCTTTCTCCGAGATGGACGAGAACCTATCACCCGCCAATGCCGCGCCAAACACATCTAATGCTCCGAGAGTAATTTACGAAGACTCCAAATCCCCTGTTTGACCAGGCCGCTCGTAGATATCGAGTCCGGGGGTATCAGAATCCCGAATCATGTTGTCTCCATACATACCAGATCCAAAGCTCATTCGATATGTATGCCCTGCATGTTTAATTTGGCTACTCCACCGGGGATCAAATTTCCATGTGTAACACGACAGACCGCAGATACCCAACGCGAAACGCGCCTCCCATCAAAGTCAAAGATGTATGAAGAATAGAACACGGTACGCTAAATCCTAACACGCTGCATCGTTGGGTCGGTGGCGTCGGTTTTGCGGGCTCGAAAAGCACAATAACATCCGCACCGCTGGTGACGCACGGACCACGGCTTGTCGTCGCACTAAGTCGTCTCGAGACTCATCGGCTTGGTCTCCACTGCACTAGCCGGATTTCTTTACTCTCCAGCCTCGATATCATTTATCTTCGAGATCCCTTGTGGCCATTGACCGCGATTCGGGTGTGCTCAGGCCACTTAGCGGAGATAAAGTACAATCTCTCTCTGTGTAAAGTAGTCTAAAATCGCAGCGTTGTTTGTTGGATCCAGAAACATTGTGTGAACCCATAAGCAAAGCTTCGCGTTGGAAGGTTGTGAGCGGCGACAGTCTTCACGTATAAATCAGGATCGGACGCACAAGGGATAAATAAGCTTGAGAATTGTGGCTGGCTTCGCGAGTGGACTCTAGCAGGGCATACGCATTGGGTGACCAGGAAACGCCTCCCGTGAAACGGACTACGCCCGGCACAGCACTTTGGTAGAACCCTGGGACAACCACCGGTCGATTTAGTTGAGTTAGCAAGCCTTCTGAGGTCCTTAATAAGCCCAAGTGTACGGAAAAGAGCTTGGATTCAAAGGAGTCTAAGTCTGCCGCTAGTTTCTGAGGGGCTAGCAGTGCAATAGGGGAATCTAGTGGAAGCAACGTATAAAGACAAAGCTATATATCCTCGCCTAGGCATCTTGTACATTTTGTGCGATCCCTCCAGGATTGGTTAGGTCTGTGAGAAACTGCCGGATAATCTTCATTTTCTTCCGGGAGAGACCACCCTTCCTGCGCGCACGTTGCATCTGAGATTCAAGCTTTTTTTCTCTCTGCTGTTTATTCCAAACCTACTGCTACTACTTTCGGTGAGCTGTAAGTCTATGTTATTTCCAACCTCTCATAAGAGTCCGACAGCGGTTCTGAGCTTGTGGTAGTTCGGGGAGCCCAACCCCGTCACGGGGTCCCAGCCGACGGTGGCATTGAATCCGCTACCGGTGAATCGAGGTCAACGAAGATAGCGAACGAAAGGAAGGAATAAAACAGACCTGGTACCGCACCCAGGATTTTTACCGTCAGTGACGTCGTTCAGTGCTGCGCGACCCGCGGGGCTATACAAGAAGGGGTTGAGGAAACCGAGGGGGCTCTTCCCAGCCGCGATGAGCTCGTCGTTCAGTAGCGCAATGACAGAGGCGAAGACGGGCGAGGACGCGGATGTGCCACTGACCAGCCCAGTCCTGTTCCCTGGAAAGCTCTAAATACAATTATGGATATCGTGAGGCATAGTTGACGAACCGGCTACGACCACAAAGTTGACTCCCTCGGCAGAAACATCGGGGAACCCACGTCCCGTGGTATTGAAGAGGCCACTGTATGTGTCACCAAGGCTCGAAATATACGCGTCCACGGCGCCCTTTTGATATGCAGGCGCCTCAAAGTAGTTGGAGAAACCTACCGAAGCAGATAAATCACAGTGAAGGAGGAAGAGGGAGAGAAAACAGACCTCCCGAAGAAAATGCCGCGCCGATTTCGGAAAAGTTGTTCTTGGTAAAGTTTTCCAAAATCGTTTGTGAAGAGCCGATGGAGGTAACCCAGGGACACGTCGAAGGGGCAGTGGGAACGAAGGTCGTGCACTCAAACTCGTTGCCGGCGACACCGCCATCACCCGATGCGAAGAGGATAGACGTGCCGAGGGCGCCTAGCTGGGCATACGCATTGCACAGTCCTTGCGCAACGGGCAGTGTCATGTCTTCCTCATCGGCACCATACGAGGTCGTGAGGACGGTAGGCCGGGAGGGATCGCTGATGAGCGCGTTGATTTGATCCAGGAAGCCACTGACGGTGTCATTGTTCAACGGGCCTACGGAGATGAACTTTACGGGGACGCCACTCGCGACACCAACCGTATAGTCGATGTCGAGGCTGGCCTCAACGCCAGCGAATCCGGTGAGCTGAGTGTTAGATCCCCCGTCGAGCAACTCAACGTCGAACTTGGTTGTCGCAGGAAGGTCGGGCCGGTACTCTGCGAGGAATTGCTAGAGGGAAATTCAGGATTCAGTAGGTATATAAAAGCCATCAATGTCACCTTGAGGTCGTTGAAGTTGGCAAACTCATTGTCATATGCAGAGACACCCAGGACGTTATTAGTCTGCGTAGCGGACGTTGTGGGGATCCCGTATTCCGCCTGCAGACACGAAATTGTAGTGATATCCGCGCACGTAGGGTCAATGTCCCGTTTGCTGTTGCTGGGAAGCGGCTGCAGCTTTGGCGCTGCGAACGGGCGAGAGAAAGTCGTCGTGGGGTGAACGTACGCAACCGCCGCGGAAAGTTCGACTGGGAGCGAATACTGCAGAGTGCGGATGGTGGTCTCGTCGGTGGTCGAATGGGTGAAGACAGAGAACTTGGTGTTGAAGAGCGAGTTTGCCTGGGAAACGGGTATCTTGAACTGCAAGACGTCGCCGGCCGGGGAGATTGTAGTCGCAGAGATCTTGTTTGTCTGGAGCCAGGAAGTGACGGCGGAGAGCGCGTCGGAAGTGGGCTTGACGTATTCAGCAACCTGCGCGGCGCGTCAGAATGTGAATCGGAAGAATATATGTATGGACATGCATCTTCTGGGGTCAAGTGCTGACCGTAGCGAGAGCTGCTGGGGTCAGACACCGCGTACAGCTCGCTCTCGAGCCCAGCAATATTGTTCGGGTTGAGCGCAATCCGGAGGGTGAGCTCCGCATCGGAGGGTGCAGGGCCAGTGCTCACGAAACCTCGAGCAGGTTGAGCCCGATGCTCATGAACGAGGAGGGCCGAGCGGTCTGTCGGGGTGGCGATTGCGAGCGTCACGAGGGCCGCAATAAAGGAGAAGCGCAGAGAAACCATGGGCTGGAGGTGGTCTGAATCAGTGTGAAGACCTGGATCGAGTACTTAGTACTTATCCACGCGCTTAGATCATGGCTGTGGATCTGAATCACACGCCGGGGTGCTTTTGCCTTGTTTCTGCATTCGATTTCGTGAGGAAGGAAGGAAAGAAAGAAGGATGTATTACTGCAGTGGTCCCAATAAGGAACTAGCAGGTGCTGCGGATACGATGTGCCGAGAAGACATCTCTGATCTGCAACCGCTATTTGATTGTTCGGCGGTAGGTAGGGTAAGAAGAACTTTTCAATGAGAACATCACCAGATTCCGATATCCGTCAAGACATGTGGTCTCAACTTCATGCCGGCCACGTTCGGCGGAACAGGTTCACTTAGTTGAGCAAAGGTCGAGCGCACACAGAACTTTCTATGGCCGAACTTGCTGTGGAGCACCCGCCAATTCAAGATCTCCGGTGGGTCAAGCACCCACACAGGGGAAACACGGCCGAACTTGCTGGCGGAGGACGCGCCATGTCAACGCGATTCTGAGAGAGCGAGTAGAGTTCTTCGTCAAATTCAAGAATAACATGGACAGTTCATTCCTTCAATTTATTTGGCCATGAGTTCGTTTCTCGACCTCGTACAAGTTCGGATTAACCCTCTTTATGAAATTGAGCTGTCTGTCGGAAGCTTTTTTAAGCTCCGCTTCCACCCTACGGCATCACGGAGGAGGCCGAGCATGCCGGATTGCAGGCCGATACTTGCCGTCCACAGAATATCAACTTAACAGCTTTTATTTTCGGCTCGACGGCTTACAGCTCTGAATGCTTCCTCAAGATCAACATTACCCCCTTAAACCGAAGTGGTGGGGCTTGAAGTGCCCCGCCGCCCTCTTGTATCCGTAACAAAAGTTCGTTTGTAATTCAACTCGCGATACATTAAGTTTACATCACGCGCTCGGGAAAACGATGGACACTTGAGCGTCTTGCGAACCATCGACATCCACTTTGACTTGTACATCCGTGGTAGGATCGACGCTAGTGTTCCAGTATAACGCGGGGGGGCCTGTGGTCAAGTTGAGAGTGATCTGCTCGAAGACGAAGGAACCCGCGGGATAGTCGCTAGCCCCCGAAACACCCTCCTCCTCCAGCTGGAGAGCTACGAGCTGTGGGGGCACCTCCCAGCCGATTTCAAGGGTGGGGGAATCGGGAACGTTGTCGAAGCCAGCAATATACCAAAATATGCCGGCCTCCTCCGGATCCGCATCCAACACGGGATCGGCAACTATGAAGCTGTCGATGCTCTGCCCAGCCTCGACGGTTAAATTAGCCCCGATAGTGGTAACCTGCAGGAATCCGCCACCAGGAAACTCGAGTTGGACCGCGTATGTCCAGAACGGACCAGTGTCCGGAAGAAAACTGCCTCCGTACTAAATTTGTGTTCAGTTGGATTTGCACAGGTTAGAATCTCACACAGACCTGGAGAGCAGCGCGAAGGTTGCCGAACGGAACACCATTCGCATCCAAAACCTGAATATTGGCGCTGAGGAAGATGATCTGACTGTCGAAGGACGTCGGGACAGGGGGAACCACAAAGGTGGCGTTGAAGGAATCGATCATATTATCCGCCGTTGTGTTGAACTGAGCATAGGCCTCGGTCGCGCTCAATTCCTGTCGCCGAGCAAGAGTCTGTTGGCGTTTGGCTTTGAGGTTGGTCGGGATAACATCCTGGCAATGGGTTTGTGAGTAACTGCATTGTCAAAAGAGTTTTGTCCAGAAGGCTACCTCGAAGGTATGGATTAAAGTTCCATTAGGAGCGAAGACATCCATGTTTCTGCCAGATGACTTGACGCGCGAGCCGCTTGGGGCCACGAAGACGGGCAGGCCAGAAGGAGAGTGGCCAACTGGGACCAGCGCGAGGGTGGTTTGAACCAGGAGTGCAGCAGCGAGGGGGCGAAGGAGGAACATCGTGGAGAACTTTGAGGATTGCCGGAGAACATAGGGCTCGAGCTTTAAGTCCGAAACATCAGCGGCCCAGCGCAACCGTGAATCTTGACACCTACATCATGGCCGTTTTGATTCTGATAGCTTGGATGCTTCGAAGTTCTTTTCTTCTCCCGTAAACTCTGCTGCGGAGCGCCAAGCCTCATGGAAGGAAGGAAGGAAGGAAGGATGTACTGCGGAGGTCCCAATCAGGAACAAGCAGGTACTGTACCGCGCTCCCGTGGTGGGATAATCCATGAAAAACAATTCATTGCATGAGCGCTAAGGCTACTGCGCACTGAGAATCACGGAATCGGTACACATGGTAAGTTCTCATTGTCAAGAAATAAGCAACTTGTTCACGATTCGGGCTAAAATCACCGCATCTCCAACTTTCCAACAGAACGCGATCTTGATGCTCTGCTATAAACACGGCTCGTCATTCTTAGGAAAGAACAGCCTCGGACGGTACCATGTCTTTCGTTCGTCTACTCGGTATTCTCTCCATCGCCCTCGCCGCGACTGCCAGCCCCCTCGTCCTGCACGAACAACGCAGGTCTGCTCCGCCTGGATTCACCAGCAAAGGACCCGCCGCCGATAGTCACACGATCACCCTCCGTTTTGCTTTGGCGTCCAACAACCTCCCGGGTCTCCAGGAGAAGCTTCTGGACATCTCCACGCCAGGACGCGCTGAATTTAGGCAATGGCTCTCCCAAGACGAGGTTCGTATCCCCCCTTTTCCCTACATTCTGTTTCAAACAGTCTTCAGGTGAAATCCTTCGTTGCACCGTCAACGGACGCGGTCAGCGCCTTCAACGCCTTCACTTCTGCCAACGGGCTCAAGTCGTCTGTGATCTCACCGTATGGCGAATGGGTGTCGGTCTCACTGCCCGTGTCGAAAGCCAACCAGCTCTTCGGCGCCAAGTTCACCAACTTTACTCACACTGACCTTCCGGCCCCCATCATTCGTACCCTTTCCGTTTCGCTACCCTCTGAACTCGCGAATTTCGTGCAGGTCGTTCATCCTACTACGGCTTTTACAACGCCCAAAGCGCGTCTGGGACAATCTATCCGAATTGACATCCCCAACCGGAGACGCGATGCGACGGCGCCTGCCGAGTGTGATACCAGCAACCCCAACAATTCGATCACCCCCGCGTGTTTACTGGCATTGTACAGTATTCCTAGCACTCCCGCAACTCAACAGACCAACGCGTTGCTCGTCTCGGGCTATGAGGACGAATGGGCGTACGTTCGCTTCTTCTCCCTCCTCCTTGGTTTTGAGACTCAAGAAATCATAGCGAAATTGACGACCTTCAGGTATGCTACTCTTCGATTCCATGTGCCTTGTACTCATTCCTGTAGGCCTTCATGAAACAATTCCGTCCCGATCTACCCTCGGGCGCCAACCAGACCTTCCTTCGTCTCGCCATTGACGGTGGTACAAAGTAAGTTGGAGCGTCCAAACCCCTGTGTGCCGTTGAACTTGGAGTTCAGCCCGCAGTTCCCCAACTCTGCTGGCACTGAAGCTCAACTCGATATCGAGTACACGGCCGGTTCGTACTACTTCTCAGTTGGCAACAGCATAACGATATTTGAGTAGGTGTTGCTAGTAACGTACCATTGCAATTCCTTACCGTCGGCGGCTTCGACTTCCCCACCGCTTTGCTCGACACGACCACCTTCATCGCCGGCTCTCCTCAGCCTCCGACCGTCATGACCACATCGTAAGTCGGCTATTGAACTGCTGAGAATATTTTCCCTCACCTCCAAATTCAGATACGGTGACCTCGAATCCAACTTTGGTCCCTCCTTGGCTACGCAAGCTCTTCTTTTCCAACAATCCTGCCAGTGCTAACAAGTTCGACAGGAGCATCTGCAACGGATACGCTGCTGCCACTGCAAGAGGTGTCTCTGTGCTGTTTGCCTCTGGTGACGTGAGTGGTATTGCCCCACCTTCTCCTCCAGCTCACGCCTTGCAGGGTGGCGTGAACGGCGGCCACGACGATGGCTTCGACTGTGGCCTCTTCGTGCCCGTGTTCCCCGCATCTTGCCCGTATTTGACGTCTGTGGGGTCTACCATTGGATTCAAACCCGAGGTTGCAGTTAATTTTACTGGCGGCGGATTCTCGAACATTTTTTGCAAGTGAACGTCAACCTCAAAGATTTGTCCCTAACCAAAACCAACCAGCCACTCCGGATTACCAGGCCGATGCCGTCGCAGCCTTCTTCAAGACGCTTCCAGCAAACTTTACCGGCGACTTCAACCGGACTGGTCGGGGGTAGGAGGGTTTAGTCAAATCACCATGCTGCAAGTTTTACTCACGAATTGCGACAGGTACCCTGATGTCTCTCTTCAAGGTTGGAACTTCCTCATTGAAGCTAACGGTTTCGTCGGCGACGTGAGTGGGACCTCCGCGTCCTCGCCGAGTGTCGCTGCCATCATCGCGTTGGTGAATGATCAGCTCCTCGCCGCGGGGAAACCTGCGCTGGGATTCCTCAACCCATTCATCTACACGAACCCGTCTGCGTTCAATGATATCACCATTGGGCACAATTCGGGCTTCAATTGCCCGAGAACTCGGTGCGCTGCCTCCGCTGACGATTTTCCTGCCGCCTCAACCTCATCTCCGCTCCAGGCTGCATTCGACGCGGCAGAAGGTTGGGATCCACTGAGTACGCCTTTCTTTTCGCCTTTTGTCGAATCGAAATTGACATCTTCGTCTTCAGGCGGTTTGGGTACCCCGGACTACCAGCGTTTGCTCGCGGCTGCCTTGGCAGCATGATTACTGCATCGGGAAGATGGACTGGGTCTGCGGTAGAATACCATGCGCCTGTAGTCGAAGTTTAAGTTCGGATTCCAAGGGTCGAGAACAAGGGCCGGGCAGAGCCTTCATTCTTGATTTTTTGCGCCGGCGTGTGGTCACGATTTCAGGCCTGCGCGATGACGATTACCGAGACCAAGATTGAGAGAAGAGGTGAATCGAAGGAAAGAAAGACTTTAAGACACGGTTCGCGGGCCGCATTTGTCTGGACGAGCGCGAAGAGCCAGACAGAGTGTTCTGTGTGATCACGGGGAAAGAACGGTAAGGATGTTATTTAGTTTGGATTTTGGTCGCTGAAGCGCAAAGATGAGCGGTGTACGACCAAGGGCGAGCAGTTCCAGTGGAATGAATCAGAGACCAGTTGGACCGCAGCGGGGTTGGGGTTGCTTTTGTAGGCGCTAGACTTGAACGCGATCTCCGCAGCTCCAGAGGCCAAACAAAAATGACCCAGAAGACGAGGACCTCGGCGTTCCCGAGACGATCCCCCGATTCCTTGACCTACTTATTACGGGCAGCCTTTTTCATGATGGTGGTTCGTTGGTGGTTCGAAAGCCGCGTTGATGGTGGCTGTCCGCAACACAACCACGCCCTGCTTCTCGATCTGTACGTCCATGTCGGCCAACCCTCCCGCCGCCGCACGGTCCTCCTCAAGGACGTTTTCCACTACTGAATTGGCGCTCAAGAAACCCCTCTGTGCCTCTCGTCGCAGGAGTGGCGCGATGTGCTTGAGGTGCGGCTGGACCCTACAGCGCGGAGAAATGCGCGCACCGCGAAGGCTCGCACGATCGGCAGCATCATCGGGGCTGCACTCCAACAATTCAGCACTGACCCCGCTGCTGACTTTCCTCCCCTGCGCAACACGTACCCGACCTACACCGTCGAGCAGGCCCGAGAAATAATCTGGGACATTTCGGAAACCAATTTCCGCTTCGAACTTATGGCCCTCGACAAGCGCGCTTCACTGCGCACCCGCGAAGATGAGGTCACTCGTTGTTTTCCGGGCGGCATGCTGCTGGGGATTCCTCGCGAACACGCCCAGCAGGGCGTCGCGTTGCCCGATGTGGAGCAACGCCATCGCTACATCCACCACATCGCGCTCTAGATGCTCGAGTGGCGAACCGACTGTCACCGACAGAGTTTTAGTAGTTGTATAAAAATGCCTGACTAACTGCGTGAGCTTCGTGAACCACCAGTGAAGTCCCAATCATTTTGACATTTGTTTAGGTAGAAGTGCTCCGTGCTCTACCGAATGACAATCGAAGCAAAAAAGAAGTATGAAGGGGTCAGGACCGGTGCAGAAGACTCAGTGTCGCGCAACGTGGTTGAACCATTACATAAATGATGCCGCTCATAATTTGTGCATTGTCATTGATATTTCGAAACTACACGTTCAGAAAATCACACGTTCAATCGGTGATATTTCTCAAGCGAGCTTGGGAATCTGCGAAGGCACTTAGTTCACATCAAAGACCTGTAAGAATGGAGAGCCAAGGCGCATATCCACAAAAGGAGATCCCGAAATAAGGATCTTACCGCGTGGGAAGGATGTTTCGCATATATCTGCAAAAGGTGATGCCGGGATAAGGATCTTACAACCGTAGGGCAAATCCACTTGCAACAAACAAGCTGTGGTGTTAAAGGACTCGGGGTGGGAACGACCCGTCAGGCAAGTGGGACACCCCATAAAATACGTATTATTTTTCTTTCCCAGTCAATATCACCGTTCTTGGCGAGAATACACTTTACTCGCTCGAGATCACGGGGAATATCTACGAGGCACGAGCCCCAAAATTGTTGTAGCATCTCTATGACTAGCGAATATCTCACATCTGGCACCAAAGCAAACATTGATTTCCCTGGGCTGGTACGATGTGGAAGCGCGACTTGCCACGCTCGTGGCTTTCGCGTCTCGGGCCGGTTGCACGCGCCAATCAAACACTTGAACTACAACATGCGAGGTACGAGCACTAAATTTGTTTGTAGCGTCTGTCTAGGAGAGACTACATTTGAACACAACGCTTCCATTATTTTGTTTTATCCATTCACCACATCTTTTATATGCATCGTACTACTAAACAGATTCGTTGTCCTCTCCTCCCTTCGGATTTACCCCTGCACTTCTTCCGCCTACACATCCTGGTTTAGCGTCTGAATCCGAACAGACTCGACTGCCAGCGCGCGTGGTTCTAAACACAAGTTACATTCAATGTGTTCTGAGTAAACTGAGTATGGCTCCTGGTTCATTATTATAGGCGATACCCAGCAGCACGGGTCGACACCCTGCATCCTGTTGATGACACTCTCGCCTTGGTTGTGTCCATTTCTCGTGGCATAGGACAGTGGAAACAAATTCGGCTAGACTCGACGCCGTTTGGGACGGATGGGTATTAATTGAGCGCCTGCTCAATACACAGCCGTCGTACTTGGGGTTTCTTTAAAATTGGCACCGGTTGTCCTGGAAATTATCGCCTGCCGCCCCCCGAATCGACCATGTTCAGCCTCAGAACTCTCTTCCTCGCTTCTGTCTCGGTAGTCTCGTTCACCCAGGCATTCAGTCTGCGGAACGCTCTCGCTGATGTCCCCAGCAACGCTTCATACGTTGCATTGGATCAGGTCGGCGGGTGGCTCGTTTCCTTCACCAAGGAGGGCAAAGAAATTAGTCGGCACTGGTCGGAAAGACCGCCAATTTGACGACCCATGAAAAGCGTAATTCCGATGCCTGCACGTCACTGAGTCACTGGACTTAGAGCAGGCAAGGTGCCTACCCTCTGGAGCTTGGATCCCTCTTCTAATATAATTCTACAGTCGCTGGATGGCCCCAGATTCTGGCTTTTGCGCAAAACACCTGGAGCTCCGGGAGCTATACTCTTCAGACCAGTAGGTTTTCAAATACTCATCGGGATCACGGTTTGAGATCCATCATATAGATCCGTCCTACGTGTGTTTGCACCAAGTGTTCAGAATGTCCAGCTTGAAGGTCTTTCAACGCTGTCCTCTATTGAGATTGTTATTAAAATTGTCCTATTCAGGATCACCTCATTGCACTACCTCGACAGGCAATATCGCAGGATCAATCGTAGGAACAGACGGCTCCGTCAGCCTTTCCTTTGTGTCTGGTTATTCTTCGACCTCGCAGTGGAGCGTTGATTGTAAGTGCACTCAATTCTATACTGCTATCCTCTTCATCCACCCAGTTGCCTCGCAGCTCTCATTCTCTAACACCGTCGAGGTGTCCGTTGGCATCCCCAAGGTCGCAGATGTCTCCCGCTCGGACACCATCAGCGTCTCACTCACCAACACCGTCGGGAAAATGTACTGTTTTATTTCTTAGTTTTCCAACCCGTTACGAACACATTTTCAAGGTTTGCTACAACGACCAACCAGGTTACTCAAGGCATCACCATTTACGCTCCCCTGGGCGAAAACTGCACATAGACCGTAAGACGATACAATTCTACCTCATTGATCCGGGTTGAAAGCTGTGAACAGTACAGCGACGAGACGTGCTTCCAGGAAGCGAGTGGCGAGGTCGAGTTTATCGCAACCGGACGGGCATGGTTCAATTATAACACCGCGGTCAACGGGTACCATGCCTGTAAGCTGCCTCTTCGCTTTCCACGTACGGCCCCAAATGCTGATTCAATTGTAGACGGCCTTTTGATTGAGGCCGTCCTCCCAAATGACTCAGACCGCAACTCTTACATGTCCTTTTTGGGCGGCATCAATGGTGCCTGCACCGGAACCTTCAATGCGGCAGTTACATGCTGAAACTTTGGTATGCGGGGTCTTGGGTTGGTTGAATTGCGATCGATACACGGCATAAGTTGATACTTACATACCATTCTTTTGAGCTTTGTTAGAATAATTCTTTGATTTTAATTTGCCACTATTCCCGCTCGGTCCTGCCTTCCGTTGGAGAAATCCATCGCAAGCTGAGGCCGTTAATGATGGTGACCCGCATCGAGGGAATATTAGGTTGCTTTATATCGTATCCAGGCTGTTTTAGGACCTCTAGATCTGTCTCCCTATTTTAAACTGCGTCGTGTACCTCAAACATATCTGGTCAACGCCATCGCGTTCTACGAAGCAATTCCTATGTCGAGGCTTCACTTTCGTTTATTGGATGAACCTTTCTCGAGTGCGGCTTATTATTGTAAGCAGCAGGCTTTTCCAGGGTTAGAAGCTAACCAAATCCTAATGATGATTACTGCATTCCGATAAATAATAAGAAAAAAACTGGAATTGCACGGGACCACGGCCCGACCCCGAATCGAACGGGTGATGCGCCGGTATCCAATTTGGATGGAATCTGACGCGTGGGGCCCAGCGCTGTGGGATCTTATTTCTCATGATTTGGAGAGCTTGGTAGGATTGTTGTGCAGGAGGATTCATGTCAGTAGGTGCCTGCGATATATACGTGCAGTTGAGGACGGTTGAATTTGGGGTACCTGAGATTATATCGCACCATACGGCACCGCAATGTACAGCATAAGTAGTGATGAATGTTGCGGCCAGCTGCAGCTTTCAGGCGGCAAGGCGGAAAAAAAAACCATACACCTCAATCGCACCATGACCCGACCCCGAATCGAACGGACCCAGCCCCGAATCGAACGGGTGACACGCTGGCATGGTGTGTTTTTGATGACAATTGTGGCGCGGCGCCCAGGGCCGTCAGATCTTATTTATTGTGAGTGGAGGCTGATATTCCATAGCATGATTCCGATTGCCGTGCAGGCCCGAAGTTGAAAAAAAAGGCTCAACCATTCCAAACAAGACCCAACCCCGAATCGAACGGGCCACCGCTCGCATTCCTCGTGCAAAAGTACGTAGTGCGGAGCGCCCAGCGCTGTCGGGTCTTCGGTCTGGGTGTCTGCAACTACTGTATGTCTTGCCAACCACAATTTCATTCTTCATTCGACCTCTCGTATCGTGGATTATAAGTAAATGTTTTGATAGTTGGACAGATCCTTGCTGCTGCAACAAAAAGGTATTTCACTGATTTTTGTTGCTACCACCTGTAAAAAGACACGCTTAAGCCACACCACGACCCGACCCCGAATCGAACGGGTGACACGCTGACATGCGCATCCTTTCCCTTAATCTGGCGCGGCGCCCAGCGCTGTCAGGTCTTATTAGTTGGAGGCTGATATTCATTGGAAGGATTTCGATTGCTGTGCAGGTCCAAAGCTGAAAAAAAAAAGGCTCAAATCTTTCCAAACAAGACCCAACCCCGAATCGAACGGGCCACTGCTCGCATTCCTCATGCAAAAGTACGTAGTGTGGAACGCCCAGCGCTGTCGGGTCTTCGGTCTGGGTGGCTGCAACTACTGTATGTCTTGCCAACCCCAATTTCATTGTTCATTCGCCCTCTTAATATCGTGGATTATAAGGAAGTGTTGAACCTGGCTCAATAGATATTATGGACAAGAAGAAAA
Organism: Mycena leptocephala; assembly: GCA_029378395.1. Lineage (NCBI taxonomy): Eukaryota > Fungi > Basidiomycota > Agaricomycetes > Agaricales > Mycenaceae > Mycena > Mycena leptocephala. Next base: position 631,514 of record JARJLF010000038.1, read on the forward strand.
AGCAATATCGCAGATCTTTGTTGCTATGTACCACCCAAAAAAACAAGAAAAAAGGTGGTTACAGTCGCTATCATAATGACCCGACCTCGAATCGAATGGGTGGTACGCTGGGATGGTGTTTTGTCGACAATTGTGGCGAGGCACCCAGCGCTGTCGGGTCTTATTTCCTATGAATCGGAGGCTGATATTCCTTAGTAGGATTTCGATTGGCGGGGAGGTCCAGAAGGATTTATGCAGAACGGATGAGCGCTCACGAAAGTTGCAGGCAGCTGCAGTTTTTAGGCCCCGAGTCAACGATAAAAAATAAAGATAAAAAAACCAATTTTCGAGCCATGTACGACCCAACCACGAATCGAACGAGTGACACGCTGGCCTCAATGTTAGCTGGTCATCTGTGGCGCGGCGCGCACCGCTGTCGGGGCTTATTTATTGTGAGTTAGAGGCTAGTATTCACCGCGTGATTATTGTTTGCAAGTAGGTGCCTGTGATGTACACATATGGTGGATGACCGTTAAATGTTGGGGTATACCGCAATATGCATTATAAAAGATTCGTACAGGGATGAGCACTGATTGCGGACAGCTGCAGATTTTTCAGGCGCCGAGTAACAAAAAAAATAAACTTCTGACTATCCACGACTCGACCCCGAATCGAACGGGCCACCGGCCGCCTTGCGTTCGCACAAACATGCGCATGGCACCCAGCGCTGCCGGGTCTGCGTTCTAGGTATCTGGAATCTGGAACTACTGTATGTCTTGCCAACTCCGATTCCATGGCCACTAGTATCGTGTATTATATGTGAGTGTTGAAGGCTCAATGGATGTTACGACAAAAAAAAAAAGCAATTCACATGTCTTTGTTGCTCCCAAAAAAAAAGAAAACACCTTGATTATGCATGACCCAACCCCGAATCGAACGGGTGATGCCCTGGCAATTTATAAACAGGACCCACATTGGTTGCGCGGCGCCCAGCGCCGTCAGGTCTTATTTCTTATGATTTGGAGGCTGATGTTCCTTGGTAGGATTCTGCTGGTGCAGGAGGATTTATGCAAGTAGACACAGGGGGCATGCCCCACCGCTTAAATTCCATAAGCCGCAGACGCTTATGAACGGCGGTTTGCTCGCGGTTTGCTCGCTTATTGATGGCTCGGAGAAATTGCCGCGTGTTTCCCTCGTGTGCATGTGTAATGCACATTGATGTGTCGTGGGTTCAAACCTGCGTAGTAGTGTTCTTTTTGACATACCACATTTTTTTAGTGGCAGACTCAGAAATAGACAAGGAATGTTGATCACATATACAACAGATTACTGAACTCTCTGTAAATATATTCTCTACAGCAGTTCTATATTTTTTTCCAGCCTTCATGACCTTGTGCTTTTCTAACAACTCATAGTGAATAATTTTCGAGAGGGAAATTCAGTGGATCTGACATATGCCATCAGGGTGAATCATACTTGTGCTATTCTATGAACTTTTTTTGAAACAAAATTCAAGATAATGTGTCAGCTTGACCCGGTCCCATTTTCTGGAACATGCCAAGTTGTAATATATTGTGCTCTACTCATCATCCCAGCACTCTGAATGAGGCACCCATTTCAAGGTTATAGATCTCAGGCACCCAAATGGTAGCATATAAACACTGACTGGCCTATGTTCCATCTGGCACTATACCATTAGTTTCTCCTCAAAGACTGCAAACATTTGGTAGAGGAATTTTGCCTGTATCCCTCTGAAGTCTTATACGTATCAAGATACTGGCTGTGTTCCAAGGAGCTAAAGAAGATATTCTAAGCTCCGTGGATTGCATTGAATAAGGGAATATTTGCTGTGTACCTAACACACCTGAAAGAAATTGAACAATGCAGACAGATATATGTCTACATAAAGTTTGGTAATTTTTAGAGGTGTAGCCAACATTCCTTGTGTACTTCTGAGTCTGCCAGCAAATGAAAGGTGATATTTAAAAAGAATGCTGCTATGCAGGTTTGAACCCACGACACATCAATGTGCATTACACATGCACACGAGGGAAACACGCGGCAATTTCTCCGAGCCATCAATAAGCGAGCAAACCGCCAGCAAACCGCCATTCATAAGCGTCTGCGGCTTATGGAATTTAAGCGGTGGGGCATGCCCCCTGTGGTAGATGCCTGTGGTGTGCACATGTCGTAGAAGAGGGAAATGTTGGGGTACGCAACATGCATTATATGCAGGAATGAACATTGCAGGCGGCTGCCGTTTTCAGGCGCCGAGTTGAAAAAGCAAACCCCTGATTTTGCCAACCATAATAAATAAACAATAAAAAATGGAATTGCCGCACATCTACGACCCGACCCCGAATCGAACGGGCCACCGCTCAGATTACTTATCCAAGCGAACATGTCGCGGAGCGCCCAGCGCTGTCAGGTCTTCGTACTCGATGTCTGGAAGCTTTCCAACTCCAATTCATTTTTCATTTGAGCCTCCGAGTATCATGTATTATAAGTAAGTTTTGAAAGCTCAACGGAGGCTCCAACAAAGAGGTATTTCACGGATCTTTGTTGCTACCAAAAAAAAAAAAAAGTTGTCTCACTTCTCAACCGTGCCATGACCCGACTCCGAATCGAACGGGTGATACGCTGGCAGCTCAAGAAGATTTCCTGTTTATTGGTGGCGCGGCGCCCAGCGCTGTCGGCTCTTACTTCTCGTGAGTTGGAGGCCGATGTTCCTTGGTAGGATTCTGCTCTGGTGCAGGAGGATTTATGCAAGTAGGTGCCTGGGGTGTACACATGTCGTAGAAGAGGGAAATGTTGGGGTAGGACCATAAAAAAGATATCTCTGCAAGGATAAACACATTTGAACGCTGGTGGAAAAAAAGAAATCCCCTTTTCAATCCTCCACAACCTGAGCCCGAATCGAACGGACCACCGCTCGAATACGATCATCCAAACGTACATATCGCGGAGCGCCCAGCGCCGTCAGGTCTTCATATTCGGTGTCTGGAACTACCTAAATTCCTGCCTCAGATTTTATTGTTCATTCGACCTCAAGTATCATGTATTATAAGTAAGTTTTGAACGCTCAATGGATGCTACGACGACAAACGGTATCTGAGTCTTAGTTGCTCACACCAAAAAAAAAAAAATTTCACAAGTGAACAGACCCATGACCCGACCCCGAATCGAACGGGTGACACGCTGACATGTGAATCTTTCCCGTAATCTGTGGCGCGGCGCCCAGCACCGTCGGGTCTTATTTATTGTGAGTCGGAGGCTCATATTCCCTTGCATGATCTGCTCTGGTGCAGGAGGACTTATACAAGTGCCTGTGATGCGGTGGAGGTTAAATGTTGGGGTATTATAACGCAATACAGGCCTGGAGGGATGAGCGTTGCAGGCAGCTGTGGTTTCAGGAGCCGAGTTGCAAAAAGAAAGGATTTTTTTCCTGCGCGCCATGACCTGACCCCGAATCGAACAGGTGATACGCTGGTAGCTTGAAGATTTCCCTGAATCCGGTCATTGGTGGTGTAGCGCCCAGCGCTGTCGGGTTTTATTTCTTATGAATTGGAGGCTGATATTCCCTGGCATTATTTCGAGTGCCGTGCAGGCCCAGGATGATTTACGCAAGTACGTGCCTGAAATGTACTTATGCAGTGGAGGACAGCTAAAAGTTGAGGTACTTGCTATTACACTGCGACAGAATACACACTAGCCGGAATAACCGTACAACCTGAACATTGCAGGCAGCTGTAGTTTCAGGCGCTAAGCTAAAGAAGAAGAAGAAGAAACCAAAAAAAAAAACAAGTTCTTTATCAGGCCATGACCCGACCCCGAATCGAACGGGTGACGCGCTGGCATAAAAGAATTTTCTCCATCGGTGGCCCGGCGCCCAGCGCTGTCGGGTCTCCTTCTCATGGTTGAGAGGCTGATATTGTCTGGTTGATTCTGCTCTGGTGCAGGAGGAATTATACAAGTGCCTGTGATGCGGTGGAGGTTAAAGGTTGGGGTATTATAACACAACATATTCCTGGAGGGATGAACATTGCAGGCAGCTGTAGTTTCAGGCGCCAACTTAAAGAAGAAGAAAAAAAAACGTCGAATCAACTATGACATGACCCAACCCCGAATCGAACGGGTGATGCGCTGGCAGGGAGTTAGTTCTATGGCAATTATGGCGCGGCGCCCAGCGCTGTCGGGTCTTATTATTAGGTTCATATTCGCCTAGACTGCTTCTTAGACACCAGAAACCCCAGCGATACCCTACTGGTCGGAGCTTGTTGGACACTTAGTGCGGCGGAGTCGTGTTCCTCGGGGGCAATAGCAGTTACTAGTAACCCCAACCCCATTTTCTGGATTTGACATCCGTAAGAACGTATTGACACCCCAAATAAGTAGACCAATGAGGGTGATTGGCTGTTTTAACTATCACCTCTTTTCCTTGGGAATACGAAGGTTAACGCACTCACTAGACGAGATAGATCCGGTAAACACCGCTGTCCAATCAGCACCGTGAGAATGCACCAAGAACTACCGCTCAAATTGAGTGCAATATAATCCTCCACCGACCTCAAATCTACGCAGACTGTCCCCAATTCTCGCATTCAATCGCGCCCGGCGTTCGAGGGCATTGTTGAACTGTGGGAATGTTCGGTGTGACGTCACCATCAATAAATAGATCGATGACCTTCCATCGTTACTCATACTCTTCTTGCCCTGCCCTACGACATCTGGGAGCACGCGTTCTACCTCCAGTACCTCAATCTTAAGCCTGATGTGCGTCTCCTTGTGCATCGTCTCTCCCTTCTGTTCTCCTTTCCTCTTGTCTTTCCCCTCCCTTCGATTGCGTTTACACCCGCATCCGCTCTCCACATTCGATCTGTCAGCACGACTCGGCTTTGTGGCTCCGAGCCTTCCTGTTCATCATTTCTGACTAACCCGTGCCGATCAATCCCGTACTGCCGTCCTCTTCCTACTTTCCTATCTTGTCGCCCCACTCTCATTCGATTCTGCTTCCGCTTCTATTATTCTTGACTATTTTATTACCTTGGATTGCCGGACGAACCAACGCTGACGCTAACGAATACACACAGTGCCTCAACGCGATCTGGAGCGTGATCAACTTTGAGGAGGCGGAGAAGCGCATCCACCGCTCCCTTCATCTCAATCTCGACGTTTTACAGATCCTTGGCGTAGCCCCCGTACCCAACGAACGAACAAACGAACGAAATCAAATTCCATCCTCTTCCTCTTCCTAATCAAATAGTGCCGGTTCTAGTCTTCGTTGTCGTGTTCGTCCAAAGTTTCTCCTCTTCGTCTGCTCTCGTCTTCAAGTTGGACTACGCCATGACTCGCTCTTCTTGGGCTATGATATACTTCCTTCCCACTGGTCCGGTGCCTCCGACGTCGCATGTTTCATTGCGCCCATCTAATTCTCCAACTCACACGCAGGTTCATCCGCTCTCCTGCGCGGGGATCTGCGATGCAGATGCGGGTCGGACGTTCTCTATGGGAAGCGCGGGTGGGTCGCAAGAGTGTGTCTTGCTAATCATCCAGCTTCTCACCCTCATTCCTACGCTCTCCCATCCCACGGTCTCTCTTCCATCCTTCCACTCTCCGCCTAGGTTCACTGACCTCTCTTCCCAGACAAACCCTGACGCCGCGCCATGATCTTCGCCATTCTTCCTCTCGCGTGGGGATCCGCGAGACAATGCAGGGACGTTCTCTGTGGGAAGGGGAGGTATGTCTGCTCATTCACTCTTGCATTTCAATCTCTCCCTCAAGAAGTGCAATTATAACACTTTTCCAATATCCTACATCTCAATAAACTGGATGGTGTACTCTGTTACTTGCTGGCTCACAAATGAACTATACAAGTCTCAGATATTTTTGCTTCACTCTTTGCTCACTAGAAGTTAACTGTTTACACAACAGACATACCCAAGTAGTTCAAAATCAGGGCACTCCAGGGCACTCTGAGATAAATGGTTTCTTTCAAAAAATTGTGTTTGGGATATATCCTGAATCCTCTGACATAGTTAAATTTTGACCCTGCATTCAGCAGATTAAATGGTATGACCCGGCAAGGGTGTTTGAAATTTTTTCCCTCAACAGATGTCTTCCACAGGCTTTGGGACCTTTCCTGACACCCTTTGACCATTTTTTTCGGCCTGCGGCGCTGATTTAATAATGTAATTATTTCAACCTGTGTTCTTGGTTTTTCTTTCCCTCCTTGAGGGCAAAATTAATTCTGTGTGCATTTTGTTTGGATGATTCCCCAAAGGATCCATGCAAGGATTGGCCAATTCTTTCGGCCTGCGGTGCAGGACAAGTCTTAAAACTTTCATCTCACAGTTTTGGGGTTTTAAAAAATGTCTATGCCGGCAGAAGTAGAGTAAACACCAGACCAGCAACTGAAATAGGGGCCTGGGAGTTGCGCAAAGCGCAGAGGTCTGGGTATCTGACTGGTTACGGTCCAGACTGTCACGACAGGGTTCCCAATTGGGATGTCGTGGCAGGCTGGCACTGAGACTAATATATCATATGACACCAGAACCATTCTTCTCCTACACCGTTTTCGTTTTCCCAGGTCTTCCATTCCGCCCCCTGGTTGGCGCACTAATCATCCTTGCCGCCAGCGGATGTCGGCGCCCTTTGGCTTCTGCACTATTTTCTCGCTGCCAACGAAAAGAATTGCTCTGGGTCGCCGGTGGAGTTGACATCGGTGGCGCGCTTTCGCCGCGGGCAGCGGACTTGGGAGAACGGTGCGTCTTTCCTATTTCTTGCTCATTCATCTATATATATTCATCGCACCTTGTCCTGGCAAGCGAGCGGTCTCATGTCTGTGGCGTATCCATGGGCAATGAAACTACGCACCCAGATGCGGTCTCGCTGCGTGTAGGTGTTGCGCTAAAATAAGCCGAGTACGTACGCCCTTGCTCCCATATCCTCCCACCACCACACCCACCCTGATGTTGTCCTCAATCTGTTCTCATTCGCCACTTACCCTTTTAATTTCCATGGACGCGCTCTCGGGCACGGGGGCTTTGGTGGTGCACTTTCTTTTTAGCGGACCCGAGACTCTCGAGTTTGTATGTGGCCAGCGCTGTTCTTTATTTACGATAGATGATTCATCCTGTTTACCAGGTGACTGCGATGCATTTCGCTGAGTGCCATGCGTTTCAACTTACGGGCCCAAACTCCGGTCTGGACCCCGCCGAAGAAGTGGCGTTGGCGGCTCAAGCCGTTATTGAACGCCGTTCCACGCTGTGTCCATGTCCACCGCCTCGCATACGCGTCAACTGAATGGGACGCCCAGTGCTACTAATACTTGAGCTGATCCGGCCCAGGTATTTATGCCTCGTAGACTCTGGGATATAAAATGGGGGGAGGCAGCGTGTTCCGGAAAATACGTTTGATGAGGAATAGACTCTTCACCGCTGCTCGGAGGTGGCTAGGTAAGTGACTTTTTGAACAAACGGATGAAAGAGGAACGGCCAACGGGATTCTCCGTTGTGGTCCAACGCCCGGTTGAACGCCGCGCGGTCGCAAAAAGATGTCAAGGTGGGAAGAGACAAAAGAGTAGATCAAAACCGATAATATTCAAACGCGGGGAGGCGAACCCTCTACTGCAAGCTTCAAACGTTCAAATGCTGATGGAATTGATTGTTTGCTTCAAGGGATGTGTACCATGCACCACGCCGGATAATCCTGCCAGATCATTAACCAAATTTGTGTGAACAAACGATCCCGAGGAAAGCGTCCACGCACCCAGAATAAATTCAACACCCGGTTTACTTGAATTGAAAGGCGCGCGGTAAAAAAGGGATTTACGGCAGTTGAGTATTCGGCTGCGGGGAGTCGAACCCCGAACAGCGAGCTAGACGTATTCAAACACCAGTAATAAAGAGGGCTCGTGTGTACCGTACACAACGACCGATGCATGCATATTTTCATGCAAGATCATCGAGGAAAATCTATTTGAACAAACGAACCCAAGAGGAAAGAATCAACGCACCGGGAATAAATTGAACGCCCTCAGAAATCTGTTATCTGGCGTGGCTCAACTTTTAAGCCCTAGATAAAAAATGGTCGACGCGCAGTCCGAAAAAGAAAACCCTGGGGAGGAGAATAAACGTTAAAGTCGGATCCAAGACGTGATGGGACGCGAGGAATGCAATTCCAGTCATGGCCACAAGGGATCTCGAAGATGAAAAAATGATATCGAAGCTGGAGAGTAAAGAAAATAAATCCGGCTAGTGCAGTGAAGACCAAGCCGATGAGTCTCGAGACGACTTAGTACGACGACAACAAGCCGTGGTCCGTGTGTCACGAGCGGTGCGGATGTTATTGTGCTTTTCAGGGCCGCAGAACTGTGTTCTATTCTTCATACATCTTTGACTACTAGTGGGAACGGGCACCGCCGTTGACCGATCCGGCAGCTTTGTACTTGATTGTTCCCTATTCAACTTCGATCCACCATGTTCCATTCTGCACTGGACTCCCTGCCCAAGGTATCGGCTCGCTTCAAAGTGAAGAAATGTTCCCACTGTTGATATCCATAGGTTCCAACCAAAACCCCACTTCTTATCGCTCAAAATAGAGTGCTATCTGAATGTTCCGGGTCACCTGTGAAGCTCGGATATTTGAAGTGTATTAGAATATTCTGGAAACACCTCAGAATTTTGAGTTGAAGTATCTTGACTATTTAAAGCCCGAGTACTGGGACCTTATCTCAATGATTGAGCATGCAATTGGCGCAAATATTCTGTCCGCCCCTGCATGTGACCTCAACCGTCGTTGCAAAAAATGACCATGGTTTGCTCAAAGCTGAATGAACTTCTTTGCTTCTGCAGAAGGACGAGTCTAAAAATGACAGGAGAATTTGCGTACTGTCTCAAATCCTCAATTCTAGTCTACCCTTTGCAGGAATGGGACAATACTGTCGCAAGTTTGGGTCTAACCTCGGTACTTGCGCGAGTTCGAACGGAATTCTCAGTTCTTGACGAGCTGCCGAGAAAAATCATGGTGTTCGGCCGAAATCACCGAATATTTGTGCAAATGGCCAAATTCGAAAAACGGGCACAGTACTTTTATTTATATGCTGATTTAATACCCGATTTTACTTTTGACCCAGGCTCAAAAATTTGTTCTTACAAGGCTGATGCCTTTACAAAACTGGAACCGCTTGGAATCGAGAGTAAATAGAGACAAACACGCCGATCAATCATTGGCGAGAGGCGCGTTTCGCGTTGGGTATCTGAGGTCTGTCTGACATGGAAATTTGATCCCCGCTGCAGTAGCCGAATTAAACATGCAGGGAATACAGCATCCCGATGAATCAACGAAGAACACGCGCCGTAAGATTTATCCGGGAGTCTGTTCCACTGTGTATGGTGCACGCCGTCTAGTCACCACCTCTTTGTGACAACTGTTACTAGTGACCCAGTTTTCATCCTAATTTTTTTTCCTCTTGGGAAACGGCTTCTTTTCGCTGGAGGAACAGATTCCTAAGAGGGATTATGTTTCGTGAATTTACTGGGTGAGTTATAGTTTTCATGGCCCATCAATTTGGCAGTCAGCCATCCTTTATGACTGCTGTGGCTCCTAAACCACTGCCTGAGCGTGGCGGCGGCTGATATAAGTGTTTCCAGCAAGTAATATTGCATTACAGCTGTAAAGGAACCTCAAATGAGGTGGAAACAGACCAAAAATAGGGGGTAAAATTCAAAATTTGCTCGGCTGATTTGGCAGTTGTTCACAAGAGGTGGTCACTAAGCGGTGCGCACCATACATAACTCGGGAGTCAAGAATCTGCAGGAATATCGGGTTTAATGCTCCGGCGTGCTTGTCTATGGGTAACAAAGGTGAATCATGATGGAGCTAGGATCTGACTTGTGGAGTCACGGTGATCTGCGGTCACCTCTATTTGCAACCGTGAGAAATTTATCTTCGGGTATATCGGATACGTCTCTGCTGATGGGTCCGCCTCCGTCCCCAAGCTGTTAATAGCAATTCCGTTGCACATGTGGGAATGCCAAGGGAATGCGTGGGCAAATGACGATGTCTTCCGCGCAACGCGGGAAGTAACAACCACGGCGTCTCCAAACGCGGCAGAAAAGACGATGCTAAACAGATTCACATTGTTGAAATGAACTGAAGCATATGGTTGCAAACTCCGGTAACTCTTTTTTTAGGCCGCGAATTGCGGTATCGACGTTCAATTCCGAAGATTGTCTGGAGTTTTTCTCCTCAGTGCTTTCGACCGAGATGTTGAGGCATCGGAGCAGCTCAAAGAGCGCAACACTGGCATCTGCAGGTTGACATCTGTGTGGACGGCATCGGAAATAGGCCCCGAGCCGCCGCCGGGTGTCTTACCTCTCCCCGTATCTCAGAGAAGAGATCCAGCTTGCCTTAAATTCTGTGGCAATCACCCACTTATCTCCCCCACGGCGTTCAAAAGCTGTTCCCTGTCCGTTTTTGCCCGGCGATCGGACAGTAGAACATCTGCTACATACAATCCGCCGCAAAGACCGAGCTGTATCTGGGACTTGATGTTAGTCCGTATTTGTATTTGCAGATGTGGGTACCATATGAAGTAGGCTGTGCCTCACGAGGAAGGATTCGGAATATAAAAGAGGCTCATGTTGGCAGTAGTTCTTCACCCGAGTCTTGCAACCTGGGCTTTCTTCTGTGTTTTTGCAAATTTCATCGCCGCCGGTTCGTCCTATTCTCGCGCTTGAATCCCCGACTTACATATTCCATCCCAGGATCGGTCCTCTTTTAAAATATTTTCTTCTTCACCGCCCATTTTTTTCATTATACGGCCAACACACGTGGAATTCTAATACATCATGAACAGACGCCTTTTCGCTCTTTTCCTCCTTCTCTTTGTCACACTCGCCGTCGTCGCGGCTCCGATGAATGTCGGGGAGAACGTACGTCTGAATTTGAGGTGTAATGGATGCCACTGACATGTACGCGCGCAGGTTCTTGAGACACGGACCAAGAAAGCAGTAGCCAAAGCCAAACCTGTGGAAAAATCGAAGCCCGTGGTTAAGGTTTGCACTGAACAGTTAACACTGACTGCTCCGCTCACTTTTCTTGTGTTTCAGCCCGTTGCCAAACCGAAGCTGGTTCCCAAACCGGCGTCAAAACTCAAACCAGTTTCGAAGCCTGCCGCGAAGCCAGTCCCGAAGAAAGCCTCAGCGAAGGCCAAATCCGCTGGAAAACCGAAGCCCGTTGTCAAGGTTCGCACTGGACCCAGAATCCTCCCCTCAGTTCTCATCTGTTTGTTCTTCCTTCCAAACCAAAGCCGGTCCCCAAACCACTCGCAAAACCAGTCGCAAAGAAACCAGTTGCGAAACCCGCCACAGGTTCCAACCAACCTGCCCCACCTACCTCCTGCCCTGTCCCAGGGCGTAAGCCCGCCGTCCGCCGGTTCCTGGAGTTCATCGGCTTTTCCCGCGGCCTCTCTGCCCCTGATTGCACTACCGGATCGACGTCCACATCCGCCACAGCCGCACCGCTTTCCAAAGCAGGGCAAAGAAAAGCTAACAAAGCCGCTGCAAAGGCGCAGAAAGCCGCTGCCGATAAAGCTGCTGCCGATGCCAATAAGCCCGTAAGTTTTCCCCTCTCTATGCATCTGTAACGTGCTGAGTCCCTGGGCAGCCAGTCGACGGGAAGGCGGAGTCGGAGGAGCCCGTCGTTCAAGACGAACCGGAGCCCGTTGTCAAGGTTCGCAGCGACGAGGACTGACTGAGTCTTTCCCCCTTCTCATTCCTTTGCAGCCCGAAGCCGAGACGAAGCCAGCCAAACCAGTTAAAAAACCGGAGCCCAAACCAGCGCAACCAGTTGCAGCGCCTTCATCGGTCCTGCCACTGGCTTTCGGAAAGCGCGTGAGTCTGCCGCTCCCGATCTCGTTTGCGACGTGCTCAAATTATTTGCAGCCAGTCGGCACGGTGGAAAACGCGCCTACTCAAGGTGTTTCATGTCTTGACAGATCTAACGAACAAGAAAAGATCAGTCTCGCGGACATTGAAATAGCCGTGAAGTTGGCGCAGGCAGGGCCTCTCCAGAAGCCTCTCAAGCCAGGCCAACAAGTTAAATTTTTTCCGCATGTTTTTTCGAATTTCGATAACGTACGCCATATTCTTTACCTCGTTGTTGGGACCTCAGCCGACGGTGTCGAGTGCAGCAGGTTAACCTCCCGGGGGTCTGCAACGGTAAGAAACTCGAGGAACACGCCGTGGGGCGGAACATGGCGAAGTTTCACAACAACGACGAGGACATCAAGAAATTCAACCAGTTCCGTGTGGTAATCACGCAGCCGGACGCTACCGGCAAGACCACGTTCTGCGGTGTGGTATGTCACTTTATGTTGCTCGATGACCTCAACCTGACTCTGGTGTTGCTAGATGACTCACGGGACGCAGGAGATGGGGAACTTTGAAAAGGATTTGTGCACGGAGCTCACGTAATGCGAGTACGAATAAATACAAGACAATGTTGGCATGTGCAGTATCTATTGCCCCATTTCTGTTACTTGCATAACTGCCCCCGTTGTATTGGTAATCCAGAGTGTTGCCACCCTGGCGGCGAGGATGCAATTTGCGCGAGAATAGGGATAACAAATGGGCTGTCTGCGAGTCCTCCAGCCCCGCGTCCAATTTCCACGGTTGCTCTCAGCTTTCATCTTCCCTACGCATTCTGATTTAGTGTCTGAATCCGCACAAGACTCGATCGACAAAGCGTGTGCTGGAACGTTATTACGGCTCCTGGTTGATTTTTTATAGGCGATACCTCCGCATCTTGCATTTGTTTCGAATTTACTGTTTTACTTTATCGCTCAATGACCTTTTGCTCCACACCGCCCTTTCGATTTCGGAACCCAACCACTAACCTTGAGCGCATTAGCTGCTAAGTAATATTTCGGATTATTCTCCCAAAGTCGGTGGTCCCTGTTTCGTTCGTTTGTGCATCGGGCGTCGTGAACGTTACATGCGAGCATTTTTAGCCAAGCGTATGGAATATATCTGGGATTCGACTCCCCGCATCCGAATTCACCGGGCGGGTGCAGCATTCTTTTTGTTGCCCCATTGGCTCTAAATTCGGATGTTTTTCGTGGAAGCCGCTCCTCGTTATTCTGGGATAAGTTAGGTGTTGGATCGATTCTCAGTACATTCAACCAGCATCCCACCTGAACTAAGAAGTGCACCTTCTCCTCTTAAACCTTTAGAGTTTTGTAGTTGTATAAAAATGCCTGATGAGCTTCGTGAACCACCAGTGAAGTCCCAATCATTTTGACATTTGTTTAGGTAGAAGTGCTCCGTGCTCTACCGAATGACAATCGAAGCAAAAAAGAAGTATGAAGGGGTCAGGACCGGTGCAGAAGACTCAGTGTCGCGCAACGTGGTTGAACCATTACATAAATGATGCCGCTCATAATTTGTGCATTGTCATTGATATTTCGAAACTACACGTTCAGAAAATCACACGTTCAATCGGTGATATTTCTCAAGCGAGCTTGCGAATCTGCGAAGGCACTTAGTTCACATCAAAGACCCGCAAGAATGGAGAGCCAAGGCGCATATCCACAAAAGGAGATCCCGAAATAAGGATCTTACCGCGTGGGAAGGATGTTTCGCATATATCTGCAAAAGGTGATGCCGGGATAAGGATCTTACAACCGTAGGGCAAATCCACTTGGAACAAACAAGCTGTGGTGTTAAAGGACTCGGGGTGGAATGCTCAATAATAATATGAACACCAACATAAACCAGAGCTCGCAACCGTGCTTCAGTTCAATTCAACACTGCAGGTCCCACATCATTTTTGTCCAGCATTGTCTTCTCCCGCCGCGTTTGAAGACGCCGTGGTTGCCATCACGGGTTGCGGGAAGACATCCTCATTTGCCACGCATGCAACCTGCATTCGTGCAATGGAATCGATATTAACAGCTCGGGGACGGAGGCGGACTAGTGTTGCCGCAGATTGAGGTGAGCCGATGCAGCCAACTCCGAGTTGTGTCAACTCGATCAAGCCAGTTGATTCGGTTGTCATCCATCAACGGTGATGCCCCGAGAGGCGACTTGAACCGCAAAAGCAATAAATAAGACCTAAGGGAGTCTGTGCATGTTGCCTCAAACTCAAACCATTTCCTCTCATCTTTACTACACAACCATCTCATATGGCTCTCGCCTCAGAAGAGTGGGAAGCCGCACTCAACATCAGTCGAAAATGGGTCCCGAACCTCGTCCATTGTGAGCTGTCGCACGAGAAAACCGCTCAGCAGCTGTTCGAGTCCTTCGACGTGCCAGAGCACCTTCAGAATCTGGAGCTGTTCTACTACTACGCGTGCGCTGACCTGCTGATAGCGACACGCGAGTACAGCGAAGCAGGGGAACACATTGCGCTCATCGCAGAACTCTGTGGACTCTTGAAGGCGGAGGGACTCAAGCGGGACGATCCAGAAGGCGTGTTTGTGTGGGGGAACAGCATCTTCTTCCCGATATTACGAGAATTGGCGGCGTAAACATATCCTGCTAAATTGTTTTGCGTCGCACTGACCCATTTGGCATAGCGATGTTCCTGAGCCCCCGGGATACATTTATGATACTGGTGTATTCGCATTAGAGCGGGATCCGGGATACGTCAAAGGCGATTCTTATGCAGCCGACCTCGCGGAATATGCGCGCAAGCATGAGGGACAGCTCCGCTTCTGGTCGCTCGTCGGGCGTCTCGACGCGGATGGCCTTCTGGGCTCGGCTAAGCCAGGCCTGGGCGTTATGCCGCTCCTAGTGCACGGGGCGTCAGTGCTGCTGCGAGCGCTCGAGCATCCGGTGAATCGTGGTGTGTGGGAAACATTGTGGGCGGCGGTGTTGCGGTGCGAGGAGGAGATGGCGTATGGTCGATGGGGCAGTGCTGAGCCAGAGTGGCTGGGCAAGTTTAAGGATGCAGCGAGGAAGATCGCGTGGGATGAGACGGTGCCGCTGGTGTGGCGTGGGCGATTTGCAGTGCGTGTTTTGATGTCTAACATAATTATACTGATTTCTCATGTAGCTCATGCTGGAGGAGCTAGAGAAGGAGAGGTGATGTCGGTGTCCTGTGTATTAAAAAGCGAACGACCCGTCAGGCAAGTAGGACACCCCATAAAATACGTATTATTTTTCTTTCCCAGTCAATATCACCGTTCTTGGCGACTTGCTTGGCGAGAATACACTTTGCTCGCTCGAGATCGCGGGGAATATCTACGAGGCACGAGCACCAAAATTGTTGTAGCATCTGTCTATGACTAGCGAATATCTCACACCTGGCACCAAAGCAAACATTGATTTCCCTGGGCTGGTACGATGTGGAAGCGCGACTCGCCACGCTCGTACAACATGCGAGGCACGAGCACCAAATCTGTTGTAGCGTCTGTCTACGAGAGACTACCATAACCCGACCCCGAATCGAACGGACCCAGCCCCGAATCGAACGGGTGACACGCTAGCATGGTGTGTTTTTGATGACAATTGTGGCGCGGCGCCCAGGGCCGTCGGGTCTTATTTATTGTGAGTGGAGGCTGATATTCCATAGCATGATTCCGATTGCCGTGCAGGCCCGATGCTGAAAAAAAAAGGCTCAAATGTTTCCAAACAAGACCCAACCCCGAATCGAACGGGCCACCGCTCGCATTCCTCATGCAAAAGTACGTAGTGTGGAACGCCCAGCGCTGTCGGGTCTTCGGTCTGGGTGGCTGCAACTACTGTATGTCTTGCAAACCCAATTTCATTGTTCATTCGCCCTCTTAATATCGTGGATTATAAGGAAGTGTTGAACCTGGCTCAATAGATATTATGGACAAGAAGAAAAAGCAATATCGCAGATCTTTGTTGCTATGTACCACCCAAAAATAATAAAAAAGGTGGTTCCAGCCACTATCATAATGACCCGACCTCGAATCGAATGGGTGGTACGCTGGGATGGTGTTTTGTCGACAATTGTGGCGAGGCACCCAGCGCTGTCGGGTCTTATTTCCTATGAATCGGAGGCTGATATTCCTTAGTAGGATTTCGATTGGCGGGGAGGTCCAGAAGGATTTATGCAGAACGGATGAGCGCTCACGAAAGTTGCAGGCAGCTGCCCCCGAGTCAACGATAAAAAATAAAGATCAAAAAGCCTATTTTCGAACCATGTACGACCCAACCCCGAATCGAACGAGTGACACGCCGGCTTCAATGTTAGCTGGTCATCTGTGGCGCGGCCCGCAGCGCTGTCAGGTCTTATTTAGTGTGAGTTAGAGGCTGGTATTCACCGCGTGATTATTGTTTGCAAGTAGGTGCCTGTGATGTACACATGTGGTGGATGACCGTTAAATGTTGGGGTATACCGCAATATGCATTATAAAAGATTCGTACAGGGATGAGCACTGATTGCGGACAGCTGCAGATTTTCAGGCGCCGAGTAACAAAAAAAAACTGACTTCTAACGATCCACGACTCGACCCCGAATCGAACGGGCCACCGCCCGCATTGCTTTCGCACAAACATGCACATGGCGGAGCGCCCAGCGCTGCCGGGTCTGCGTTCTAGGTATCTGGAATCTGGAACTACTGTATGTCTTGCCAACTCCGATTCCATGGCCACTAGTATCGTGTATTATATGTAAGTGTTGAAGGTTAATGGATGTTACGACAAAAAAAAAAAGCAATTTCACATGTCTTTGTTGCTCCCCAAAAAAAAAGAACACCTCAATTATGCATGACCCAACCCCGAATCGAACGGGTGATGCCCTGGCAATTTATAAACAGGACCCACATTGGTGGCGCGGCGCCCAGCGCCGTCGGGTCTTATTTCTTATGATTTGGAGGCTGATGTTCCTTGGTAGGATTCTGCTCTGGTGCAGGAGGATTTATGCAAGTATGTGCCTGTGATGTGCATATGTCGTAGAAGAGGGAAATGTTGGGGTACGCAACATGCATTATATGCAGGAATGAACATTGCTGGCGGCTGCCGTTTTCAGGCGCCGAGTTGAAAAAGCAAACCCCTGATTTTGCCAACGATAATAAATAAACAATAAAAAATGGAATTGCCCCACATCTACGACCCGACCCCGAATCGAACGGGCCACCGCTCGGATTACACAACCAAGCGCACATCTCGCGGAGCGCCCAGCGCTGTCAGGTCTTCGTACTCCATGTCTGGAAGCTTTCCAACTGCAATTCATTTTTCATTTGAGCCCGAATATCATGTATTATAAGTAAGTTTTGAACGCTCAATGGACCCTCCGATAAAATGGTGACTCACAGGCCTTCACTACCACAAAAAAAAAAAAAAAAAGAAAGCACCTCAATCACGCATGACCCGACCCCGAATCGAACGGGTGATACGCTGGCAGCTTGAAGATTTCCCTGAATCCGGTCATTGGTGGTGTAGCGCTCAGCGCTGTCGGGTCTTATTTCTTATGAATTGCAAGACTTCCTTTTTATTGGTGGCGCGGCGCCCAGCGCTGTCGGGTCTTATTTTCTATGAATTAGAGGCTGATGTTCCTTGGTAGGATTGTTGTTTGTCGTGCAGGAGGATTGAGTAGGCGACTGTCGTGGAGGACGGTTAAAAGTTGGAGTACTTGGGATTATATCGCGAGAAAATACACAATGAGCGCTCATG
Organism: Mycena leptocephala; assembly: GCA_029378395.1. Lineage (NCBI taxonomy): Eukaryota > Fungi > Basidiomycota > Agaricomycetes > Agaricales > Mycenaceae > Mycena > Mycena leptocephala. The sequence goes on from JARJLF010000038.1 coordinate 649,138, forward strand.
AACACTGTAGTTGTGGGTTTCAGGAGCCGAGTTGAAAAAAGAAAGAAAAGAATTCTCGACGCGTGCGCCATGACCCGACCCCGAATCGAACGGGCCACCGCTCACATTTTGTCGCACAAATCTCACATATCGCGGAGCGCCCAGCGCTATCGGGTCTTCCTTATGGGTGTCTGCAACCACCTCTTGGCAACTTCGATTCGATTCCATTTCATCTCTAGTCTCAGGTATTGTGCATTACACAAAGTATTTTCACTGTTGGAGAGATCTACTCTCTGCTCCGAAAAGAAAATCAGTAGACGGGTCTTTGTTGCTACCAAAAGAAAAAAAGAAAAAAAAATTCATACAATCGCGCTATAGCTATGACCCGAGCCCGAATCGAACGGGTGACGCGCTGGCATTAAGATTTGCCACCCATCTGTGGCGCGGCGCCCAGCGCTGTCGGGTCTTATTTTCTATGAATTGGAGGCTCATATTCCCTGGCATAATTCTGCTCTGGTGCAGGAGGACTCATGCAAGTGCCGCTGATGCGGCGGAGGTTAAATGTTGGGGTATTATAACGCAACACATTCCTGGATGGATGAACATTGCAAGCAGCTGTAGTTTCAGGAGCCGAGTTGCAAAAAGAAAGGATTTTTTTCCTGCGCGCCATGACCCGACCCCGAATCGAACGGGTGATACGCTGGCAGTTTGAAGATTTCCCTGAATCCGGTCATTGGTGGTGTAGCGCCCAGCGCTGTCGGGTTTTATTTCTTATGAATTGGAGGCTGATATTCCCTGGCATTATTTCGAGTGCCGTGCAGGCCCAGGATGATTTACGCAAGTACGTGCCTGAAATGTACTTATGCAGTGGAGGACAGCTAAAAGTTGAGGTACTTGCTATTACACTGCGACAGAATACACACTAGCCGGAATAACCGTACAACCTGAAAATTACGGGCTGCAGTTTTCAGGCGCTAAGCTAAAGAAGAAGAAGAAGAAACCAAAAAAAAAACGAGTTCTTTATCAGGCCATGACCCGACCCCGAATTGAACGGGTGACGCGCTGGCATAAAAGCATTTTCTCCACCGGTGGCCCGGCGCCCAGCGCTGTCGGGTCTCCTTCTCATGGTTGAGAGGCTGATATTGTCTGGTTGATTCTGCTCTGGTGCAGGAGGACTCATGCAAGTGCCGGTGATGCGGCGGAGGTTAAATGTTGGGGTATTATAACGCAACACATCCCTGGAGGGATGAACATTGCGGCAGTTGCCGTTTCAGGCGCCAAGTTAAAGAAGAATAATAATAAAACGGCGAATCAACTACGACATGACCCAACCCCGAATCGAACGGGTGATGCCCTGGCAATTTATAAACAGGATCCACATTGGTGGCGCGGCGCCCAGCGCCGTCGGGTCTTATTTCTTATGATTTGGAGGCTGATGTTCCTTGGTAGGATTCTTCTCTGGTGCAGGAGGATTTATGCAAGTAGGTGCCTGCGGTGTACATATGTCGTAGAAGAGGGAAATGCTGGGGTACGCAATATGCATTATATGCAGGAATGAACATTGCAGGCAGCTGCCGTTTTCAGGCGCCGAGTTGAAAAAGCAAACCCCTGATTTTGCCAACCATAATAAATAAACAATAAAAAATCACATCTACGACCCGACCCCGAATCGAACGGGCCACCGCTCAGATTACTTATCCAAACGAACATGTCGCGGAACGCCCAGCGCTGTCAGGTCTTCGTACTCGATGTCTGGAAGCTTTCCAATTGCAATTCATTTTTCATTTGAGCCTCCGAGTATCATGTATTATATGTAAGTTTTGGAAGCTCAATGGACCCTCCGATAAAATGGTGATTCACCCACACGTCTTCACTACCACAAAAAACAAAGAAAGCACGGCAATCACGCATGACCCGACCCCGAATCGAACGGGTGATACGCTGGCAGCTTGAGGATTTCCTGTTTATTGGTGGCACGGCGCCCAGCGCTGTCGGGTCTTCGTTTTGGGTGTCTGCAAGTCCATCTTGCTAATTCCAATTTTTAGGGTTCATTGCCTCTAGTATCATGTAATATAAGTTTTGGAAGCTCAATGCATGCGGCAACAAAAAGTATTTCACAGATTTCTGTTGCTACAGCACCCCCAAAATGTATACACAACCCTGCACGACCCGACCCCGAATCGAACGGGTGATGCGCTGGCATGGAGTTGGTTTGACGACAATTATGGCGCGGCGCCCAGCGCTGTCGGGTCTTATTATTATGAGTTGGAGGTTCATATTCCTTGGTAGGATTCCGATCGCCGTGCAGGTCCGAAGTTGAAAAGTAAATAAAAAAAAATCCCTTCTACTAGTACTACGACATGACCCGATCCCGAATCGAACGGGCCACCGCTCACATCTTGTCACATAAAACGCACATATCACGGAGCGCCCAGCGCCGTCGGGTCTGTGTATTGGTGATTTGGAGGCTGATATTCCAAGCATGATCTGATAACACTGAGTCTCCAATTGAAGACCCTGCCCGTGAGAGCTCGGGGGCAGTAAACGAATAGGGTCGGAGCCTAGACTACTTCTTAGACACCAGAAACCCCAGCGATACCCTACTGGTCGGAGCTTGTTGGACACTTAGTGCGGCGGAGTCGTGTTCCTCGGGGCAATAGCAGTTACTAGTAACCCCAACCCCATTTTCTGGATTTGACATCCGTAAGAACGTATTGACACCCCAAATAAGTAGACCAATGAGGGTGATTGGCTGTTTTAACTATCACCTCTTTTCCTTGGGAATACGAAGGTTAACGCACTCACTAGACGAGATAGATCCGGTAAACACCGCTGTCCAATCAGCACCGTGAGAATGCACCAAGAACTACCGCTCAAATTGAGTGCAATATAATCCTCCACCGACCTCAAATCTACGCAGACTGTCCCCAATTCTCGCATTCAATCGCGTCCGGCGTTCGAGGGCATTGTTGAACTGTGGGAATGTTCGGCGTGACGTCACGATCAATAAATAGATCGATGACCTTCCATCGTTACTCAGCCGTCTCTTCGTTACCACCACCATGTCCAACACTCTCCCTCCCCTGCCCTACGACTACGATGCCCTCGAGCCGTATATCTCCAAGCAGATCATGACCCTCCACCACACCAAGCACCACCAGACCTATGTCAACGCCCTCAACGCCGCCGAGGCCTCCTACGCAAGGCTCCTCCCCGAAGGAGCGCATCGCCCTCCAGGCTGCTCTCAAGTTCAACGGCGGTGGTCAGTCCCTCTCCTTGTCATTCTCTTCTCCCCCGCCTTCCGTTGCGGGTCTTTTGGTCATAATCGAGTGGAGGAGACGCTTATCCTTATCGCATCGCATCAGGCCACATCAACCACTCGCTCTTCTGGAAGAACTGGCGCCCGCGCCCGCCAAGGGCGGCAACGGCGGCGTTCTCAAGGACGGCCCGCTCAAGGCCGCGATCGACAAGGACTTTGGCGGGCTCGAGAATTTGAAGAAGGAGTTCAACGCTGCGACGCTTGGGATCCAGGGATCGGGCTGGGGATGGCTTGTAGTTTTGCTTCCTCTCTTCCCCGTGGATGACGTGCTAATGACGCCATTCAGGGCCTGAACCCGGCCACAAAGCGCCTCGAGATCGCGACGACGCCGAACCAGGACCCGCTTCTGCACCTCGTGCCCGTCATCGGCGTCGACATTTGGGAGCATGCGTTCTACCTCCAGTACCTCAATGTTAAGCCTGATGTGCGTCTTCTCTTCTGTTCTGCGTGGTCTCTCCCCTCTTCCCTCCTCTTCCCTTTCCCCTCCCGTCGTTTGCGTGTATATTCGCACCCGCTCTCCACATTCGGTCTGTCAGCACGGCTCGGCTTGGTGGCTCCGAGCCTTCCTGGTCTGGTCATCATTTCTGACTAACCCGCGCCGATCAATCCTCCTCTACCCCCACTCTCATTCTTCTACTTATTATTTTACCCTCATCCCTCCCCTCACTCGGATCGACTCCGAACGAACTAATCTGACAAACGCACAGTACCTCAACGCGATCTGGAACGTGATCAACTTTGAGGAGGCGGAGAAGCGCATGCTCGAGGCGTCTAAGCTCTAAGCGCGTGAGTTCGTCTGCAAGCATTCCGGCTTGGACTCGACTGACCTTTCTCGTAGCCCCGACCGAACAAACGCAAATCAAATCAAATTCCTTTTCCTATTTTTCGAATCGAATCGAATCGAATTGTCTAATGTCCGATTGTCAATGCAAATCAAGTAACCCAGGTGAATGTGAGCGGTGGGGGTGTAGGTGAAAAAAAAGTGGAAGGGGTAGTTACAATGTACGAATGTACGAATGAACAATGCTGTTTGGTGTTGAATTCAACGTTGAAAGAGACTGAGAGGCGAGAGGATTTGAGTGCAGTGAAGCTCCGGTCTTAGATCAATTCAACTTCAACTGCAGCGGTCGGTCGTCTTGAACGGCGAATGCCGCGGCTCACCGAGTCTTGCGCTTGCGTCGAGACTAGTAGATTGTCTTGGTCAGGGTGGTGAGTAATGAATAATACGAATGAGTGTGAGGCCGGTGGGTTAGCGAGCAAGGTGGAGGCTCGAGTTTGGTCAAGTTGGTTGAACCGTACGTAAAAATTCGCATTGAAATTTATAGCTGACAGTCGAAGGAACTTGATCAGCTTTGAAATAGAATAGAACAAAACAAGAGACAAAGCAATTGCAGGCTTAAACTGTACCGCCCCGGGGAGGTTGTGTCAACCGGAAATACTGTACTGTACCATAAATTTATGCACGACCCCATCGGTGCGGGCTCGGTTTTCCTCAATATATATAATCTGGATCTGGATCTGTTGCGGGGATTGCACCGGACAGAATATAATATTAATGATGGATGGTTCGAAAATGTATCTCGACGCCAAGTTTCGCAAGAGGAAGCGCGACTTCAAGTTCTGCTCGGAAATGCCAAATTCCAAGTGACACCCGTACTCAGCGGCCTCCAAAATATTTACCTGATCGTAACGTCTCGAGTAGGTGGATGACTGAAGTCTGACATGGTCAGGACTTCAGAGATAATGAGGTGCAGGCGCAGACGGCGTCGCAATATAAAGGAAGGCGACGGCGATCAATGATTTACTGGTGAGCTCGAGTCCCTTGAGTCCCGGCACTGTGGTATATATGGAAAATAGCGGTCGGCGCAGTACCAGATATGGCAAGAGAGCGAGCGAAGGAGGAAAGGCGGGACAGCGGCAGGATGCGGATGAGGGTGCGAATCCTGAATGTCGAAGCAACAGCAACACTTGATGAGTCTCAGAGCAGTGCACGACGCAAGCACCCTGTAGCGCGTGTAAAAATAAGCTCGATACTGGTCAACTGTTCGCAGGAGGATGAAGGGAGATGGCTGAAGCCAATCCCAAACAGACGTGGTTTAGCATCGGTGGTGATTGGGATTGGGGCGTCGACTACGCGGGGAATGGTGTATGCGTCAGCGGAAAGCCGTTCGAGTATTGGAATCGAGTCTTACGAGAGAGAGAAAAACTGATAGAATATAATTGTTGGAAAGGGAGTCTAAGGGTTAAATTTTGCCACCGCTGACGGTGATTATCCAGAAGGCCCACGAAAGCTTTGTCGGGGTCGGTATGGTTCGGGTTCAGGTTTGAAATAACTATGGTCAGCGGTTGATTTTTTGCCAGGTCTCGAGCAATGAGACCCACCAGGAGTCGATATAGCCTGTGCGAAGCTCCCCATGACTCCAGAGTTGCGGCATTGACCAGGCGATTAATCTCCAATCCCAGCAGAGTTTTGCCAATAAGATGGAAGGATTATCCAAAGAGTTTGGTTTGCCCTCAAATTGAATGTTGACCGCTGGAATACAACGCAGGATAATTTTGGATGTGATTTCGACCGGCGAGGTGAGTAGTACTGGGCATATTGTACGGGCAGAACTGCCAGGCCGTGAACAAGAAAGTGGGTTGCAGGCTGTCACCTAGAACGGAATTTAAAAAAAATACCAGTACAAAAACAGAGAATCATACATCGCTTGCGCTCCTGGGCTGCCAGTGGCACTCAAGGTCCAAGATACTCCCAAGTGACAACTGGACAGCAATCGGCTGATCTCCGAAGCTCATCAAACGCATATCGGGCCAATATCCGAGTCTCTTCGCACTTTGGCCTCACTCTTCCTGGGTTCCACCTGCAAGACATGCTCGAGTCCATCCTGACGCCCCAGCTATTTCTGAGTCTATTATTCCCACCCTCTGGACACTGGCAGCGGCATCATGATTCATAACGGAAATCTGTATCTATTCGGATTTGGCGAGAGCGTGGAATCATCGAGAATACTTGCCCTGCCTTGCCGACGGCCAGTACGGTGCGTTATGTCCTCAAAAAAAAACTGCCTCATCTATATATAGATTCTCAGATACATATCGGTTGATTTGGAAGCATAGCCGGAAATCGAAGCTGGTGGCGTAACGGCGTTTATTCACTTCGCTCTCCCCGTCATGTTCTTGAATCTCTGACGTCCGGGAAAAGCCGTAGATATAGGTCCGAACTCGCGCACTTATTCATCATTTACGAGAACTGGTGCATAATCCCGCCAATTCTTTACTAACTTCTAGGTCGGATGATCAGTCGGCGCTCTTGCGTTCTCGACTTACTTTCCGATGCTTGCGGCGTTAACCTATCGTTCTGAAATACTTTCATATTAGCGGGGTCAATAGTGCTGGATGAATCTCTGCCGCACTCATCTGTGCCTTTGGATTATGTCACGGTCCATACAGTATGTTTCCTGCGAGCGAACAGTTCGGAACATGACTCTTCTCCTCTGGTTCACATCTAGCTCCTCATTACGGTTTGTCACCTGTTCGGAATTTCTAGGCATTACCGGGCAGCGAAAAACTGCGGCCATCGGCATTCTCAACACTATTTACGGCCACGGGCGCTAGCGCAGAGGTAATTATAAGGTGGCAGGGATTCCCGTATCCTGGTTGTCCCAATCGAGGATGCACTCTCAGCTCTCAAGCTTAATCCGGGCTCCCGTCTTGATAATTTCGATCCTTCTGCTCCTCGGTCTCCCCCAGACTGTGGCCAAGAAATGCACTGATCCTTCTGTCCGAAAGGAATGGCGCACTTTCACGAAAGCTGAGAAAGCAGAATGGATCAGGGCCGTCAAGGTTCTTTTTCTCTCAAATCCAATCAAATTTCGGCTCACATTTGATCCCTCAGTGCTTGGGGAGTTTGCCCCACGATGACGCACTGTCACCGACCGTCAACCCTCCCGATATTGGGCCCGTCAACGTCTCGGGATCCTATTACGACGATTTTGTGTACATTCACATGGTTAGTTGACCTATTACCTTCTGCATTTCGCTACTGACAGCGGCGTCTCAGGGTAAGATCGAACCGCCTCGTAATATTGCGGCTCACATAATTATTTTGCGGTAAGATCTCAACGTACGCATCCATTTTACTGGGCTTTTTCTACCCTGGCATCGTTGGTATGTCCACGTGTACGAAGTAGCGTTAAAGACCAAATGCAACTTCCGTGGGACCTCTCCTTACTGGAATTGGACAATTGGTTCGTCTGTCTTTCTTCATTCAAGTGCGATTTTTTACAGATACCGTATTAAACAGACGCATCAAACTTATACGAATCCACGCTGCTCAAAGACGCGGATCCCGTGCACGGACTCGGTGGCTGGGGCGACCCCAAAAATGATTATCGTGTTCCTGACGGCGCCTTCTCGTCTTCCTCCTCGTTTCATCTGTCGTACCCCTCCCCGCACACCATCCGCCGGAATTTCACGCTCCAGCCGTACATGAACTTTCCCTCCCCGGCTTCATCACGAACCCCCTACTCGAAGCCAATGCGACGTTCACAAAAGCAGAAATTGAGAAGCTCACGAATGGGTTTGTAGGGGATTTCAAAGGGTTCCAGACTTATTTCGAGGCCTTTAATGTAGGTTTTTGCTCCATCTTAGTTTATTCTTGCTTAAATTTGGAACGACACCAAGGGATCGCATGGGGGAATACACTCCATCGTGGGAGGGTAACTATTAAGCTTTATTGGGTGGCAATACCTCATGGGATTAAAAACAGGGATCTCGGCGGAACCTGCCCCGGAACCGCGCCTCCGGGCTGTGTAGGAGGTCCCACATTTTCTGCCAATGGTAAGTTAGGTTCGAACGGCGCGGGTTTTACCATTTACATAAATCATTAGATGTGCTGTTCTGGCTCCACCACGCTGTCAGTATTGTCTAGTGTGTTGCTCCTCGTTGATCTGACTGCATCGCTTCACAGATGGTGGATAAGATTTGGTATTGTCACTCTACCTTTCGTCCTGGAGACCCCGTTAATTTTAAATACAGGTTCGATTGGCAACACAAGCACCCGGCGAATGCTAGGGCGTACGAAGGCGGCTCGGTCGAGGCGCTGGAAAATGTGACCATATTCAATATGTTCCCTACCGGCCAAGCTCCACTCCTCCATGTTCGTGCTACATGTTATCGTACCCCGTCGATTAAAATGACTGACCGAAATTCTAGTTGAACTCTACCATGCCGTCCGATGGACTGTTCCCACAGGCAAAAATATCCGATGTCATAAGCACGACAGATGGCATTCTCTGCTATGTCTATGAATGATATTAATTAGTTTTGTAGCGGACCTACTCAGGTTCACAAAATGGGAACGAGGCGAGAATAGTTGAAAATGCTGTGGGTAAACCAAATGTAACACTAGAACGCATCATAAAGGAGTTGCGAAGTGAACTACTCTAGACCCTGCCATATAGGAAAGGGTTCCCACCCCGTTCTTTCCGGCTACTGCCCTCACTGCCACCTCATGCTTCGTTCCAAGGCAATTTACAGCTGTTCCTAAAACCGCCATTTTTTTTGATTAAAAAAAACAAGATTTTGCCTCACTTCGAGCTCTGGCATTCATCCCTCGAGAGAGTTGAACAAATATTTTAGATCTCCTGAACCATGTAAGGCGGCTTTCGAACCATATTTACCTTCCCAGCTATTACGTTCGGGAATGAGGCGGTCTCCATCCAGCTCTCCATTCACCTCCGAGTCCACCTGATTCCTCGAATAGGGTTAGGCACTGTTAGGCGCGCGTATTTACATGGCATGGAATTTTCAGGCACCGGATGAGGCTGTTTCTGGAACTTTCCGATGCTTCTGCTGTAATCGTGATTGCGGAGAAGTTGAGTAGGAGATGTTGAGAAGATGTTGGCTTTCGCGACCGGGTCCTTTGACCGGGGCCTTTGCTGTGATCCGTGAGTTTCGCAGCTCGCTCATTGATGGTCTTGTTCACTTTCTGTCGTCTCCCGCTACTGGGAGAGGCTTCACTTCTCCGGCACAAGGACCGGAGCAGTGCGCCCAGGAAACGCCTCGACGAACCTCGATAGCCGGACGAATATAATAAGTATGTAGTAGGTTCGAAGCTTACGTCTTAATTACGGATAGCAACTGATTCTCCATTTTCCTACCACCATCATCTCTGATGTCGAAGTTGGCCGTTAGCCCTCTGAGTCACTCTGTCTGCCAAATGTACCACAGTAGTCCTCGGAGCAGCCTAGCCATGCCCTTCCCATTTGGACAGATGTCTAGGACAAAGTTTTTTTTTCTTTCTAAAAAGACATCCACTTTGTTGTTGACGCATCCAGCTCATTTTGAGCCCTTTCACCCCATTCCACTGCACCCCCGTATTGTATGTATAGATACCTTGAATGGATAGCACTCTCAATCGACCAAGCCTTGTTGCTCGTCGTCACTGCCGTCCTACGCTCTCAGAGGCCTTCCTTTTCTTCGTCTGGCTTAGTCAGCCACACTGCCACTTCCCCATTCGTCTTGAGTCACGAAGTTACGCCCAACCAGTGAACTTATTCTTGCACTGCTATGCAGTCCAAGCACGCACCCCCACTAATGTGGATGCAGCAAATGGAACTTGAAGGCTTAATGGGTTTATAACCTGAAACTGAAATTTTACGTGGCTTGCTTCATCCCATACAAGTGACATTTCGCCAGACATCCAGCGGCCACTCAAAATTCGGGTTCCCCACCTCTCGAGTCCTCATTTTTTTCCATTGTTGCTCCATGTTACATTTCACAAAGACTGGGATACCTCCACAAGTTATTTGCCTGCCCCTCGAGGATCACGATTTGGTATATCTCCGCTGCCAAAACAACGAAAATGATTAATCATGCTCGTCTTGGCTGGAATAACCAAGAGTATCTCGGGGATGCCATTACCTATGCTGGTATGGTTGCAAGGGTGACATTGACTTGTTCAACTAGCACAATTTGTTGCACTGCCAACGTGTTTCCTCACGGACATAAATCAACTCCAGTACTTCCTGCGTACTTGATTCGGCGGAGACTTGAAAAACGGAGAAACAGTCATTCCTCCATATTCATGTGAAGTATTACCCGCACAATAAGTACACAAAGTTCGGGGTTGTGTTTGATGTTCCACAGGTATTTCACGTTGTTTGGTGTTCCATTTAGTTGCTTGAGCGAGAGGGCTTACCCGAGTCGATGTGCTAACCGTTTTTTGCTTCTTTGCAGTCGTCTAGTTCTACCGCGGCGAGAAGGATTCCAAGACTCTACTCGACCGTGAGCTCGGCTAGAGGGGTGCAAGGGGGTCCAGGGACGAAGGTGTAAATACTTAGTGCGTGTACACCGGGATACTTCCTGGAAACCGGCGTTCCTGAGCGGGACCGTGCCGTGTAATACTACCTACCTACCTACCTACCTACCTACCTACCTCCAAGGGGCTCTCCATGACATGTCCATGATGATCATTTTGATTAACCGCCGGGATAATGGTCTCAGCAACCTCAGAGGTGACTGTCCCCCCAACCATATGGACTCCGCCGAACCCTTCAATCCGCACACCACCATCGGTGCGCACGGAATGGTGTCCATTCTTCACGTACTGTAACTTGAATGCGCCGTATTTTTCAGGTGCCTTCCAAATCGGCGTCCTGGTCTCTTATGTGCTTTTCGGAGTGACGACCACTCAAACGTACATCTACTACAGCCGCTTCCCAAACGACTCCCCACAACTCAGGGCTTTAGTGGGTAAAACTTAAAAACAATACCTGACTAACAATATGGTGCAGGTTGCATTTGTGTGGTACGTCGTCCTCGCTGTTGACCCACGCGTGAACCTGAACATTCATGTGCAAACAGGATCTGTGAGCTCGGACACACTTTGTGCATGGGACATGCGCTATATGTGTACACGATAATCGACTACACGCGCCCGGAACGCCTCCTTGGTCCCTCCCCAAAATCCCTCGAAACTGGCATCTTATTTGGGAGCATGCTCGCGACATGCGGTACGTTGATATTTTTATGAGGGCATCCGTATTCTGGGGGCTTTCTTGCTCATGTGCGCCTAGTGCAAGGCTTCTTCTCGTACCGAATCTACGCGTTTTCCAAGAAACTGTACATCCCCATCTTGTGCTGTACTATGTCCTTGATGCGCCAGATAGGGGGCATCGCAATTTTCGTCGCCGCGCTCCATCCGGAACCGCTGGCAAAGTACGCAGAGCGGTGGGAGTGGCTCCTCACGAGCTTCTGGAGCATCAGTATTGCGAATGATTTGACGATCACGGCTGCCCTGGTTGGCCTCCTCTTTCGCCAACGTACCAATGCACACAAGAGGTATGGTTTTTCCCAGCGTCCAGTCCAGCATCATCATTTTATCTCATATAGAACCCTCGTTCTGATGATGGATAAACTCATTGTGTGGACCATAGGTTCGTCTGATTCCAGGTTTACATCTTATCCTCGCTCATAATTCATAACAGAGACCGGGATGATGACGAGGTTGGATTTACTGCCTACTCTCCCTGCCGCACCTCAATGGCTACTTCTTTCAGTGCGTCAGGAATAGTGGCGTTATCCTGCGTATGCACCATCTCTCTGTGTTATATTCAATCATTCACCTGATTATTTCTTCCTTTTTTACCTCACAGTTTCTTTGGAGGAAGGACAATTGTGCGTCTCGACAGGCATTCGAAGAATACTTCGCTGATCATGGTATTTGTCCACTTCAGTCATCTGGATTGCGGTTTTTGTCATAACCTCACGACGTGAGTGCGCCTTCTTCACAGCTTGGCTGCAGCTAACCTCAGCCATATACGGCCGAAGTATATTCGAACTCTCTCCTCGCAAGGTCAACAATGCTTAATAGGGAAAACTGTACCTTTGCTAATGTGGGGCATGGTATGCAGCCTGAACTCCAGGGAGACGCTCCGCGCAATGAATGAGATTTCCCTGTCGTTTTCGATCCCCGCAGTGAGGTTTGATATCGTTAGATTGCGGGTACTTGATGATGAGTGATACAGACTGGGTTGCCTGCCGGCAGCACACAGATAGCGGAACCCATTGAAGCATCCTCTGACCAGTCCACGTCCAACAAAGCAGCGCCGGCAGTTACATGATCTATATCTACGATGACTGACCGGCGATTCAACAAAGTTCTCCACCATCATGTCTTGATTATGATACAAAACGTCCGAGTGGTCATTCGGTGCACCAGGTATTATGGATGCTCCATACGTAGTGGATTTTCTTTACAACATGAAACCACACAGGGAGGGATTGCGAAATGTACTTTTGTCTCAATTGTTTGAAAGAAGCGCAGTGGGATTTTCGTGTTCGTTCGCGAGCCTGAGCCGTACAATTTCTACTTGTGAATCATTTCCTGCCTTTTATCTTCATGGTTGGTCTTGACGGCTGGAAATCGACATGTTCATTTCCAATCGCTTATGTACCACCTGAGACCTCTACCCCAATATCCACCTCACCGGACCAGCTGTGAAAACTCTCGCTCTTCGCCCAGCGCTTATCCTCTGCAGTCTCCCCTCGCCTGAACAACCCTCGAGGATATGGGATTTTTGTAAACGGGGAAACTGAATGCGAGGCAAAGGATAGGGGCTTCGGGATTAGGCAGCCCGGGATCACGCGTACGAGTTCAAACTCCGCCATCAATGTTGTCTGGCATCGCCACCGCTATGCACTTCCACTCATCTTCCACGTCTCGCCCTTTGCATCCATCGAGTTTTTCTTCGTTCGGTTTCCGAAACCCCGGGAGGAACTTATTATTTTATAATGGCTGGCACGGTCGAGGCTAGCAAGTAAAAACAACTTCCAGTGGTCGCAGGCGGTTGGATATACTTGAGCTCCCTCTTTCTGACGATTTGGCTCTGTATTCATGTTGCGAGCGCTCATGCCGATCAAGGATTCCCTCATCATCCGCTCACTGATAGATTGCCGGTGCGTACACGCGGCTCGGAATTTGTCTATTAAAATTCGAGTAGAATCTGAATGACCGGAACGGCAACAAGTAAAGATTCATTGACGCCCCGTCGCGACTCGAGGGATCTGGTTTAGAAGATTGAGATAGAGGCATGGGGCCATCGGCCGTCATTAAAAGTCCAAGAAGCCAGCTGGTTCTGCGCACTCATTCGATTCTAAAGACACTCAGAGAAACGATGGTCAAGCAGTCACCCAGTTTTTCTCCAGGACTTGGCTAGGTTTTCTGGACGCCGCTAGTGGAGTGAGCACAAGCTGAGCACAAGAGAGGACATCAGCAAGTAGATGGATAGTTGGGTAGTTGCTACTGGTTGCCGCCAAGTTGCCGCCAAGCGCCAGCGCCGAGAACTTTCTCCAATCTCCGTCGAGCTTCCACGTGGTTCTGCTCCTTCTTGGCTCTTCCGCTGCTTCCGTCGCCGCTGCCCATACGGCCCTTCACATGCTGCAGATAACGACGCCAGGCGATGCCCCCTGCTGGCGGGCAGTACAAAAAGCCAGAACTGCCTGGTGCTCCGGGCTCGAGGTTACCCGCCCCTGTTCTTCATTGCAATCATGAAGTTCGCCTCTGTCTTTGGTCTCGCTTGCGCCGCATTTGCAGCAGTCAGCGCGGTTCCCATCACCCATGATGAGATTGAGGCCAATTCCACTCAAGGGCTTCGCCTCTTGAGTCTGGAGGAGGGAGTGGACCCCGTTTGGAAAACTGAGGACGAGAAGTTGGAGCTCATGAGGGCGGGCGTGCAATTCGTGTGTTTCCTTGTCTCAGTCTCGTGCCCTTCATTTATCTTGCTCTCTTGTCAGTTCGACGTCACAAATACCTGGGAGTATAAGGCAGCCCGTATCGCAGAGGTTTCCAAGAAGCTCAAGCCCCTTGTTACCTTCCCCACGCCTTCGAAAACGAGTGTGATCAAGCCTCTGACCTCGCAGCTGTCGACGACGCGGATGAATACCTACCTCACCAACCTTACTGCCTTCAACAACCGGTATTACACCTCCACGACCGGCGAGTCGGCAAGCAACTACATCCTGAACCTCGTCTCCGGCTTCGCCACCGGCGACGTCGACGTCAGCCTCTTCGACCACTCGTGGCGCCAGAGCTCGATCATCGCCAAAATCCCCGGCACCAAGGCCCAGAGCCCCGTCACCATCCTCGGCGCGCACATGGACAGCATCAACCTCAGCAACCCCTCGTCGGGGCGCGCTCCGGGTACGTCTCATCGTGCGCATTGTCTGTGGAGAGCACGCTGACGGCGGTGCAGGCGCGGACGACGACGGCTCGGGCACGGTCAACCTTATTGAGATCTTCCGCGTGCTCATGGCGAATGGCTTCGCGCCGGCCACACCCGTTGAATTCCACTGGTACTCCGGCGAGGAGGCTGGACTGCTGGGCTCGCAGGACATCGCCGCCACGTATGACGCGGACGGCGTCACCGTCAAGGCCTTCATGGAGCTCGACATGGTGCGCCCTCGTCCAGCCCGCGCCGCGTCCTAGCCCACTGACGTCCTCCTTACCTGTGTAGACCGCGTACTTCAAGCCCGGCTCCGCCGAAGTTATCGCTCTCGAGGCGGACTACATCGACGCGGGGCTCAACACGTGGCTCAAGAAGCTCATCCCGCTGCACTCGTCGCTCACGGTGACGATGGACACCAAGTGCGGGTACGCGTGCTCGGACCACGCGAGTTGGTACGAGTATGGGTGGCCGACGTCGATGCCATTCGAGGCGGTGACGGGGAACGACAACCCGGTGATCCACGGCTCCGGGGACACGACTGCCGTGAGCGGCTTCTCGTGGGCGCACTCGCTCGAGTTCGCCAAAGTCGCCCTCGCATTTGTGTATGAGATGTCGGCGTAGGATGGCCCTGCCTGTTTGTATCTGAAATGGAATTGATGGTGAAACACCGAAGCTCCGTCTTTTCATCTATTCCGCTCTACTCGCCGTCTCGCTTAGGAGAGCACCGGTAAGAAATTCATTCAGAGTCTATCAGCCCGATGATTGAGTGACGCTAACGCTGACTGGTAGCAAAGAAAGAAGGAAGTTCAAGTTTAAATTTGACCGCAGTGGTCGGTTGTCTTGACAAGGGAACCACCGAGTCTTGCCGCTTGCATCGATGGCTGAGCTAGAGACTGAGCTGATTTTGGATTATTGGCCACAGTGGTGAGTAATGAGTAGGATTGTGTCAGACCCTGATGGGTTAGTGAGTGGCCCGGCAGGGCTCAGGCCTCAGGCGGTAGTTAAAATTGCAAATTATCTCACGGTTCAATAGTTTTATAGTTCTTGCGGTCCTGCAGATCAAGTCCCGAGCGGCGTTGGGAACACGACTATCGCAAGTCCGGTTGCTTGTGCAAGATGTGAAGCTGGATGAGACGGATGATGACTCTTGAATGACGTTCGGTGTGGGTATACTTGTGGGGTATTATGTTTCAGGCTGCTCCGTTGAACATACAGATCGTGTTAGTCCAATTTACTTTCGTGAATTAAATATTACTCTCATTTCGCCGGCTGGTATTCGTATGCGGAAAGAATAACGCGTGGTGACAAGTTTGGCATACGTGAAGCCGGTGCGCAGACCGTCCGCCAGAGGGGGTGGACGTGTAATACGGTATACAAGTCGCGCTTCATCATGTTGCGTGCATTGGAGTTAGTAATTGCAGTACGGGGAGGGTCATGCGAAGCTGACTGGAGGTTTGTTCGAGCGAGAGGAGGATGTAGAGGAGGGGCGAGAATGGGCGAAGATCGAGATTTTCTGGCAGTATGTTGGGTACGTTCAAAGATGTTGAAGTAGGAGCGGTAAGTGACTGGAAAAATATTACAGCTAGAAATAGTATGGCCAAGCGCGAAAATTCTACACGTAGCAATCCCTTTCTGTGTGTCAGAAAAAAATCCACACGGACGAAGCATCCATACTGCCTGATGCGCCGAATGACCACTCGGACATTTTTTATTGGAAGACCCTCTTTGGTGCATAATCAAGACATGATGGCGGAGAACTGATTTTGTTGAATCGGCGGTGTTTTGTTGGACGGGGACAGGTCAGAGGACGGTTCAATAGGGTCCGCTATCTGCACGCTAGCGGTAGACAACCCATTCTGTATTTCCCATCATTGAGTACCCGCAATCCAGAGATATAAAAACTCACTGTGGGGATCGAAAACGACAGCAAAATCTCATTCATTGCGTGGAGCGTCTCCCGGGATTTCAAACTATATCATGCCCCACATTAGCAAAAATACAGTTTTTCTTATTGGACTTTGTTGACCTTGCGAGGAGAGTGTTTGGATATACTGCGGGCCGGATATGCATGAGGTTATCTGGAGCCAAACTGTGAAGAAGGCGCGCTCACGTCGTGAGGTGATGATGAAAACCGCAAGCCAGATGACTAAAGTGAACAAAACACATTATTAGCGAAGTACGTCTTTGAATGCCTGTGAAGACACACAGTTGTCTTTCTTCCAGAGAAACTAAGAGAACAGAAAGAAAGAAAGAATCGGGTCAATGGTTGATAACACACAGAGAAGGTGCGTACGCAGGATAACGCCACTATTCCTGGCGCACTGAAACAAGTAGCCATTGAGGTGTGGCATGGACGGTAGGCAGTAAATCCAACCTTGTCATCATCCCTGTCTCTATCATGAGTTGTATGTGAGAAAGAAAAAAAAAAAGAGGGGGGGTTATATTATATTCGCGAGGTCCACAGAATGAACGGCGAGTTTACCGAAGACAAACATGAAGTAATGTACGGGTGGTTATCCATACATAAAACTACAAGGTACCAATGGAACTGTAATTATAAACCTGGAATCAGACGAACCTATCGTCCACACAATGAGTTTATCCATCAGTACGAGGGTTCTACATGAGATAAAATGGTGATGCCGGACTGTGGATTGGACACTGGACAAAACCATACCTCTTGTGTGCATAGGTACGCTGGCGAAAGAGGAGGTCAACCAGGGCAGCCGTGATCATCAAATAATTCGCAATACTGATGGTCCAGAAGCTCACGAAGAGCCACTTCCACCGCTCAGCGTACTTTGCCAGCGGTTCCAGGGGGAGCGCGGTACCAAAAATTGCGATGCCTCCTATCTGGCGCAGGAACGAAATAGCCCAGCAGATGCCGGGGATGTGCAGTTTCTGTTGGAATGTTCAAGCCGACACGTACGCAGACACGTACGCCGCCACGTTGTGCATGGATATGCACAGCATGATGAAACGCGTACCATCGCGTTGCATAGTTTCAGCTGGTCTGAAACCAGTTAATTTATTAAGTGCATTGTGCTACGCACGCTATTTATACATGTTGATTACATTGTTCTCTGGGTATAAAAGCCCACCTAAATCTTGGAATAAATCATCTTGTTTTACCTACTCCCGTCCCCACCTCTCTACATTAAATTCTACAGGTTATTGGCCCCCGCGCTTATACCTCGAACGAATATCACTACCTCTATCACAAAACTCTGACTTTATTCGCCCCATGTCTACCAACACATTTTCCTCGACCGCCAAACTTGGTGAATATATTACCAAGCTTCCCGCTTGCAAGGCCGATGGCACCAACTGGGTCTTCTTTCGCGATCGCTTCCTGTTCGCGCTGGACGCAGCAGGTCTCAGCGACCATTTCGACGTTACTGCTGCTGCACCCGACGCTCCCAATATCGTCGACGTTGCGGCACCAACGGCAGTGGAAGTAAAGGCCAATGACAGCTACCTGGCACGTCGGCGGATCTGGAAGTCGGAACAGGCCATTATCAAGCAGGGCCTGGCTTCGGTGCTGCCAGATTCATTGTTCTTGAAGGTAAAAGGGGCGGAGACGGCGAAGGGGATGTGGGAGAAGGCGAAAGACCAATATGAGAAGAAATCAAAGATGGTCACAGTCGATCTGCGGCGGAAGCTTCAGGATGAGCGATGCACAGACGGCGGTGACGTGAAGGGTCATCTCGATAAGTTACGGACGATAAGGGTGGACTTGATCGCTATGAGTGCCGACCCAGGAGATGAGAACTTTGTCGCAATCGTACTCGGTTCCCTCCCCTTGTCCTACGAAACATACCTATCGGCGCTTACTGGCGCCGCCACGCTTCTTGGCAAGACACTCGATCCCGACACGGTGCTGCAAGGCATCAGCGACGAAGCCGACCGCAAAGCGGCCAGGCTCACAGAGAAGGGCAGGAAAGAGGCCGCGTTCTACGGGAACGACGGCAAGTCAAAGTCGAAGAAGACGATGGAGTGCTTTAATTGCCGCAAGAAGGGGCATATGGCACGGGAATGTTGGGCGAAAGGAGGAGGGAAGGAGGGCCAAAACCCTCGCAAGGGATATGGCAAAGCCAACGCTGCAAAAGCAGGCAAGGGCAAGGAGTTGGATGCTGCGTGGATAGCAGCATCTTATGAGCTGGAGGATTTTATGGAGCTTGATGAACTGGACGAGGAGGAGCTGGACGATGAATATACGGATTTACCACCACTCTTGGATGTGGCAGACAGCGACGATGAAGCTGACAACGATGTCAAGAAGGATGAGAAAAGCGACGAGCACCCAGCAAAGACGTCACTCACCACGGAAGCCGTATTTGTTGCCGCTACCCCCGATGATGGGCTCGAAATATATGACTCAGGTGCCTCAGCTCATATGACTCCCTCACGGCATCGTTTGACGAATTACCGGGCTATTAAGCCACGAGGAATCACCGCAGCCAACAGTCAGATGCTCGACGCAGTTGGAATGGGGGATATGCATCTTGAAGTGCCAAATGGGGCGAACAGGTCGACGACAGTCCTCGCGAAGGACGTCCCATATGTACCCAAGCTCGGTCCCACACTCATATCCATCGGGCGCATTGCGCAAGCCGGCTGCGCAGTCCAATTCCGACAGAAAGAGTGCCGCATATTCGATGGAAGACGTCAGCAGATTGGCGCCATTCCACTCGTGCGCGGACTCTATACTGTTCGAGTTCCGCCTCCACCACCACCACCATTACATGCAAATGTAGCATCGGACACACCTGTCATTGTGACGCCCGATGAGCTGCACCGCTTGATGGGGCACCTTCCAATTGACGCAGCCAAGAAGCTGGTCAAAAATGAGTTGGTGGAAGGAAATGAACTCGATGAGTTGGGAAGCTCTTCAAAGGATGAGTGCAAGTCATGCCTGCATGGCAGGATGACCCGCAAGCCGATTTCAAAAACAACAGAGCGCACTGCGACAGGCGATGTTGGCGATGAGGTCCACACAGATGTGTGGGGTCCCGCCACCGTTGAAACGGCACAGCACAAGTATTATGTCTCGTACACCGACGAATCTTCACGCTACACAGTCTTGATCCTACTCCACTTGAAAGACCAGACACTGGAGTCATTCAAGGACGTTGATGCTCGATGGGAGAATGAACATGGAATCAGAATCAAAATTCTGCACTCAGACAATGGTGGCGAGTACAAAAGCCATGCGTTCAACAACTACCTGGCAGAGAGGGGCATTCGGCGCCGCCTCACTGTTCATCACACCCCGAGCACAACGGAGTCGCTGAGAGACTCAACTGAACACTGTTGGAGAAAATACGTGCGATGTTACAATTGACTCCCTCTTGCGGAAATTCAACATGATTGATTGCAAATCAATCTCGGTACCCCTCGATCCCACGGTTCAACTCAGTCGCGAACAATGTCCCGCAACTCCCACGGCTCTCGCAGAGATGAAAGGAATACTCTATCACGAGCTGATTGGTGGACTCGTCTGGCTTGCGACAGCGACTCAACCAGACTTGGCATTTACAGTCTGTGTCTTATCCTGCTTTGTCGACAACCCCGGACTTCCCCATTGGAATGCTGCGAAACGTGTGCTTCAGTATTTGAAGGGCACACGCACTCACGCACTCACATACGACGCCTCTGACTCCACGCTTGGCTTGGACATATTTGCCGATGCTGATGGAATGTCATTGGAGAATCGGAAGGCCGTTTCCGGCTACACATTCATATTGAATGGTGCCGCAGTTTCTTGGTCCTCGAAACAGCAGGAAATTGTTTCGCTGTCTACAACAGAAGCCGAATATATTGCCATCACCTACACCGCGAAGGAAGCCATCTGGTTCCGCTACTTCATGGTGGAAGTCTTTGGACCCACCACTTTCCCCTTCCTCATTTACAACGATAATCAATCCGCCATTTCGCTCGCGCATGCCGAACTCGGTCAATTCCACGCACGTACCAAACACATCGACATTCGGTACCACTTTATCTGCGAGCAGATTGGAAACGGCACTCTCAAGTTGTCTATTGTCCAACAAACGAGATGACAGCAGATCTACTCACCAAGGCTCTTGCTGCATTCAAGTTCAAGCCGCTCGTTCAAGCGCTTGGATTAATTTCGGCTTGAGGGGGAGTGTTGGAATGTTCAAGCCGACATGTATGCAGACACGTATGCCGCCACGTTGTGCATGGATATGCACAGCATGATGAAACGCGTACCATCGCGTTGCATAGTTTCAGCTGGTCTGAAACCAGTTAATCTATTAAGTGCATTGTGCTATGCACGCTATTCGATAATGCGTAGAGTCGGTAAGAGAAGCTTGGACTAGGCGCATGAGCAAGAAAGCCCTAAGATACAGATGCCCCTCATAAAAATATCGACGTACCGCATGCTCCCAAATAAGACGCCAGTTCCGAGGGATTTTGGGGAGGGACCAAGGAGGCGTTCCGGGTGCGTGTAGTCGATTATCGTGTACACGTATAGCGCATGTCCTATGCACAGCGTGTGCCCGAGTTCACAGATCCTGTTTACACATGAACACTCTATCAGTGCGACACCGCTAACCTGACTGACGCCGACTGTGGGTCAACCGCGAGGCGTACCACACAAATGCAACCTATACCACATTGTCAGTCTGGTATTCTGCCGCTTTTAAGTTTTACGCACTAAATATAAAAGCTTTTTTCGTCAAAAAATATGTACAGGAGTAGTTGAACACACAACAGTCTGCATGTGCAACTCAACCCGAATATTTACAGCCTCGTGTTGACATGAACAGTATTAATTTACATGTAGTGCATCGCTACAACTACCTTATTTTACAGTCTACTCTGTACCCCTAACTCACAACATTGTACTAGGGCAGAGTCTACTCACAATAGACTACTTCTGAAGGTGTACACTACAGAATTCTGCTTCAACACATTTAAACTACATTGTACAACCAACATCTGTACAATCTACATGTCACGGGTACCTAAAGGGGTTTACAGGCGACCCAAGGTTATCTTATCAATTCCCACTTGGGTTGGCTGTGCTACCCACATCAATCAACCCTTGGGCCATCAATCCCACACCCGAAGCTGGGTCATTCTTTCAACCCTTGGGAAACCATCAGTTCCTCAAAATGAAACAAGATATACCTTCGCTTCACATCCTTCGCTCCGGGGAAGGCAGTTCAATGGATGTTGCCATTGACTAAAATTTATAGAAATATATAACCTGCCAGTTCACCGAGGCCGAGGGACCACCCGGTACCTCCACTGATGCAGGATGATTGACTCTGGGAGATGGCATGGATTCACAGGCTCAACAAAACAAGGTCCTCGACCCGGACTAGACCTTAGAGAGAGGCGCAGAAAATGTAACCTGGGAATGGAAATGCTCCGAATGAAATATCGGGCATTCAATTTCCACTACCGCTGACTGATCAACCCGAAATCAAGTCAGGGTTCACCGTAGGTTGAATGGGAGATGCAGCGGCAACTGTAGGCTTTAAAAAATGTGGGACCTGCCCCAAATTGGGTGAAGTTGAAGAGGTTTCGTATACAGTGTAACTTGTCCGAGATGCCCGAGATGCCAGTTGAGAGCATAAGCAGAATGTCATTTGGAGTCAAATGTCTCTAGAATGATAATTCCAGTCAATATGGGTACTGAAATTTGTTCACAGTACAGATAAGACTATCACAGTTCACTTTACAAAACAGTGTGAGTTAATGGACAACGTCCTTGGCATAGTATCTGATGAACAGACTCGCAACAATGGATCACTGTTCTTGGAGAGCTGAGGAAACATAGAAGGTATTGAGAATTTGCTCTAGCTAGCTCAGTCGAAGCAGTCAATCGGCTCCAAGGCATAGGATAGCCATTCAATCATCAGCGATGCTAGACGACTATGTTTGAGATATCTTGGCAGGCATTGGATTGATCGTTGTGGTCAAGATGTTTTGAGGGTCTCTGGGGTGTATCAAAATTCCTTTGGTGCAGGAAAACCACATGAATACCGGACAGAGAAGGACTTTGAGGGGGAGACAATGGGGTGTGAGAAAGACCACTGATAGTTGTCTTGAGAGAAACCTCAGAGACCAGGCCAGGAAACATTACTCAGTGACACCGCTGTGGCCAAACATACTGCCTCTAAGGTGTCTGGGACGATGAGGAATTCTTCTGGATACTGCCAGAGATTCTGCTGCAAGAATTAACCACACGCCAATATTCACGAGGACGACTTTGGCTCTGCGATCCCACCATCACAAGCCACTGATCCCGCCATTGTATTCAGATGCTTATAACTCATCTAGGTCTCTTTACCCTCACATCCAGGAGTCATACCCTTCGGAGGACGAGGATGAAGGACTGGAGTACATGAAGGGCACTGAACACCCTCCCAATGAATACAACCACAGTGGCATTGATGACGTCTTAGAGCTCGCTCCAGGGGATAGTCCCCTGGGGTCAATGAGTTTGTTGCAAATTCTGACTGGGAGCCACCCTTGTTAGCTGGACCAGCCACCTGAATTGGATGCAAACACTGTGTTTATGAGTGGATACCTACTTACAATTGCGGCAAACCTAACCTAATCCCAAAAAAGAAGATCCTCATTATGTGGTTTTCTGCACTGCACATATGCAGGCAGTTGTGAATCTGGATGGGTGCACGATATAATTTCAACGCTGAGTTTTGTAAACTCAATATTATCGCAGTACCACCGTCACTTTTTAGATGAGCGCTTCACAAAGCGTTGGATCTGCCCAACGTACAAGTCTCACAAACGTCACAAATCGTAGTATTCTCAACATGGTCAGATCCGTTTGCATACTGGTTTTCTTGCCCTTGTTCTTTTGACCAGCTGCTAGAATATGTTGATGAGATACATGCTGGAATACTCTCGAGATAATCCTAGTATTTCTTATGGGGCTCCCCACCCACCGGCCATGTTTGAACATGCCTGCAAAAAAATGTGTCAGCAATCAGTCCCAAGTAGAAAGTTTTCCCAGGGAGAGGGAGAGGGGTTGGCCGGTGTGATGCGGACTGTGGTTTCTTGACTGTCAGACGAATGTTACGTCTGTGGGTACAGTACTGCAGAAAAGGTATCGTCCTCTAGGGGGAAATTTGTGTAGCAAGTGTCGGGTGGTTTTTATTCCTCCGAAGTACGATGGGTTAAGTTTTACAAGGGATAGATCTTTAGATGGGTGGGCAGGATCTGTTATTTACAGGCTTTCAGCACGGAGCACTGAGAAGCCTTGGTGCGCTGGGGGGTACGGAGTTCACTCCTTTTCAGCCTTCCAGGGTCTGATAACTCGGTTGCATATCCTATACAGGCTCCTATCGAGGGAGGACGGAAGGAGTCGCGGATAGAGTCGTGTTACTTCCTCTGGGTGTTTGCTCTGTGCAGTGGGTAGGGGTTTTCTGAACTGCGGTTTTATTTCTCCGTTTTGATCTTCTTCTCCGTTTAATGTGTGGGACCTCGGGGCCTGTTTCGAATGTCGTAGCCTAAACTCCGCAATTCCCTTCCTTTGGGATCCCTTTCTTTATGTCTCTGCTTGAACCTTGAGGCGAGATATTCGCTGACGAGGTGACCGTGCCGGTTGGTAGATGGCTATGGGGACTGGATTTCTCCGAGTTGTCCCAAGTCAAAGACCGTTTGCCTTCCGATACTACTCGGTCGGAACAGTTACATGCTAACAAAAATTCTGTTGCTGGCTGTTTTGATACCACTCCACCTTCGGTACGTGGTGTTTTATCGTTTTCAGGATCTCCTATACGACCTGGTCCTTTTTCTGGTCGGAGTTCCCTACCGGAAGCAACTGATTGGCCACTCCTTGCGCTCCGGGTCTTGCTTTAACCTGCACTTTGTGGTACTTCGGTTTGGTGTCCGTCTCGTGTCCGAAGACGGAGGAAGAGTTTCTTTCTCGGCTTGTGAAAGCCTTAGGAATTTAGGTGGGGAAATACAAAATGCCATTCTCGAATAATACGCTAGGTTTTTATACTCTTTGCCCAGCCACCGGCACATTGTCCCGACATGCGTTCTTCATTCTAGACACAGCCCTCAGCCCACAAGGTAGCTCCTACCCCCTTTAGGCCTGAAAGAGTCCGCTTTCCTCCTCTCCTTTGCTGGTGAAGCGCCCGTTGACGGAGGTACTCCTATAGCATTGTCATCAGCCTGGTCAAGCTCCTCTTGTGTCGTAGACCCCATTTCTCCTTTGTCCTGTTACTTTTCCTCGAGTTGGATAGCTCCTTTCCAGTGCAGAGACCTTTTTACGACGCAGTTCTTGAGTCGGTCGAATTCTTTCACTGCGGAATTCGTCCCCTTGTTGCGTTGATATCGTTCTTGCTCTGTTTCACCCATTCCTTCTTGTCGGAATTCCTCTCCTCGTCATATCGGTACCATTCTTGACTTGGTTGTCCTACTCCTCCTTGACGGAGTTCATCTCCTCGTCATATTGATATCATTCTTGACTTGGTTGGCCTATTCCTCCTGGGCGGAGTTCATCTCCTTTCGTTTGGTAACGTTCTTGACTTGGTTGTCCTATTCCTCCTTGACGGAGTTCATCTCCTTGTCGTTTCGGTAACGTTCTTGACTTGGTTGTCCTACTCCTCTTGACAGATTTCATCTCCTCGTCGTTTCGGTAACGTTCTTGACTTGGTTGTCATACTCCTCCTTGACGGCCGTTCTTCGAGCTCCATATCCATACCCTACTCATCCTATAACCTGTTTTTATCGCGTTCGGCGCCTGGCTCGGCTTTGCCGGCGAGGCGAAGCCGGGTGAGGCGAGGTGGAGGTGAGCGCGAGGCGGAGGGGAGCGCGAGGCGGAGGGGAGCGTGAGGCGGAGGGGAAGCGCGAGGCGGAGGAGGAAGTGCGAGGCAGCGAGCCGGGGCGCGCGGGACACAGCGAGCGGCAGTGCGGCGAACGGGCGCGCAGGAAACAATGAGCGGTCGTGCCGGGAAACAGCGAGCGCGCAGTGGAAATGCAAGCAGGCGTGAGCGTGCGGGAAACAGCGAGCGGGCGTGCGGCAGTGGAGCGGTCGTGCGGGAAACAGCGAGCGCGCAGCGGGGATGCGAGCGGGCGTGGGCGTGCGGGAAGCAGCGAGCGGGCATGCGGAAATCAAGTAGTCGTGCGAACAGCGAGCGGGCGTGCGGAAATGCGAGCGGGCATGCGGGAAACATCGAGCTGGTGGCGAGCACCAGTCGTGCAAATGGAAGTGCGAAAGTGTAGTGTGGCGGAGAAATACGAAAAAGGGTGCGGGGACGCAAGAACAGAGAATTCTGTGCGAGCGGAGCATTGTGCGGTCTCGTATGGAGGTGCAGATTTGCCAGTGACACCTTTACCAACGCTTATGTCGCTGTGTCTTATTGAGAGTTCCGCTGGCGTTTTTATCCCGCAATCCTTTATGTCCATTTCGAAGGTGTCCGATTTGAAGTTATGCTCTGCCATCCGTCCCGCACTATTGTTTCGGTCTCCTCTTTTTCTTGTTGCGCATTTGGGCGGTCGCCAGAGTCAACACATAGTGGAGGCTCACACCGGCCCTCTGCAAAAAATAATAATTTGTGGGTGATATTGTTTGTTCGACGATAATCTGTCCTATGACAGATTTCTATGTTTGTCTTACCCACGCAATGGGCGACGCCGCAGTTGTGTCCACTCCTTTGATCCCTGAGATCCCGAAGCGAAGCGAGGATTGCAACAAGAATGATGGGTGATATTTAAATGTAGCTAAACACTGAAGAAAAACCACAGAATTGCAGAGGTAGAGGTCCTGCTCATCCTGCAAAAGACCGAGGTTTAACAACAACGCTGCTGAAATCAGTTAGCAGAAGTGGTCCAACTCTCAAGAAGAGTTCGTTCAGTTGAACTTGCCTTCCCCAAATATATGACCCACACAACCTCTATCATGCTACATACTCTTCATTCAGAGCCAACTGATCTACTTGCTGATGCACCACTTTCCACCTATATCTTTACTAGCATGAGTTAATCCTAATAATGAATATTGAACACTGAGGGATTGTAGTTGAAATCTCGCCATTGAACACACTTCTGCTCTTGAACACAATCATATGCAATCATATAACTACTGTTCCATCTCTGCCATAAAAAGCTAACGAGAATGATTGTGGTACACTTAATCTTTCTCTGAGAGCTGTAGCATAGGTATTCCTTCAATGTTTTGGGGTTAGAAGTGCTTAGTGCCCAATCCTTGAAAACAAATTTCACTATTTCACACAGTTTCGTCGAAACAGCTGTAACTACATGACTGCTGTTATCTCTGCATTAATTGTATTCAAAGGAGTCAATCCAGATAGACACAGCTGGATGAGAATGTATGTCTGATACAGTCTGAAATTCCTTGATGCCAAGGTCAAATTCCACCGCTTGGTCTCCAGATTCACTCACATGACCAATGTTACCTCTTCCATCACATTGAAGTAACAAGGATGATCATGGTACACTTGATTCCTCTTCCAGAACTGTATCATAGGTACCCCTCCAATGCTTCTGGGTCCCAAATTTTTAGTGCCAAATCCTTGCGACGGTATTTCATTAATTCTGACACTTTGGATGAGCAAGTCTTCACCACATGACTGCTGTTGGCTCTCCTCCAATGCCATTTGTCGTGTTGAGGTGAGTCAAACGAAATAATGCACAGCTAAATTGAAAAGACATGGCTGATATATGGTTTGAATCCGTAAAGTAAATTTTGGGATGAGAAAGAAATTCACATACTATGGTTTCTCAGCTTGAATGTGTGCTAATCAACAAGAAAGCGTTGAAATGTATGGAAATAGATACAAGTTAAGCAATACAACCAAGTGCCAGCCATCAATCTGCACTCTTCCTTTGTTTCTTCGACTTGGGGGCCTGGGTGTCATCAACCACCTTGCAGGGTTTAATTAGGTGGGAGGTCCGGTCTTGCACAAGTAATTCACACGGCATTTTAGGGGAGCATATTATCCTTCGAACCCTAGTGAAAGTGCGGGAAGTGGTCAAGTAAACCCCAAAAACAAGCATACCCATTCCAGTGACGATTGCCTGGGAAAACTAGTGTAACTGACCACATCTTCTTGGGATTATGGAATGCAAAGATGGGATGGTATGAGGCAATCTCCCTACAAAACTCGGGGTGAGGGAGAACAAGGGGTGAATAGAAGCTGCTGGCCTTGAGTTTGGTTGGCACAGTCAACAAGTCTAAAGGTTTTTGAGCAACATCCGGCAAACATATCTGCGATACGATGCAGTGAGAAGATCATCGTTATGGGCAAGCTCCCCGCTGAGGGAAAGCCAAGAATCCCGTCCAAAGATTAGATGACCAAGGTTGAGTTTTGCGCCAAGACCCATAACAAGAAATGTTGGCTCAAAGACATTGAGAAGCTCGACATCTGAATGACTCCATATCACTGCGTTCGCACCCATCCTAGACTCAGCTGAGACTAGGCGCTGTAGGTTGTGCCAGATGGAGTTAGGTCGGTGTAGGTCCCTACACAGCCCCCCATCTAGGCGACTACACGTAATGTCCGTCTGGCTTTATGGGTACCCAGTAAGGCGGCTAAACTCAAGTCAGTGTAGATGAGGGTAACTCGTGGAAGGTGAGGGTAGCTCCCTAAACTCAGCTGCACAGATTTAGACTTACGTTTAAATGTTGAACATTTCCATCATCTAATATTCTGAGCAACCGGGTCCCTTTCCCCCTTGCGTAGGTGGCTACAAGCACCTGTTGCAACCTACACAGATCCTGCCAGACCTAGACCTACCTGTGCCAACCTAGCCAGAGCCAGACAGACCTCCACAGACTACTCTCTAGGCACCTAGCCTCAATCATCGATGTAGCTACTTCTAGGTTCCTACACTCAAGCTGAGTCTAGGAAGGGTCGGAATGCAGTGTATACCATCCTACTGGCCAAGGTCGTCCAGCGTCCTGTACAGAGAGTCAGATAAGATTCTATCAGCCAAGAAGAAGAAGAAGAAAGAGCAAACCATACATGGTACTCGTCAAACAATCTTACTGGTTTATCAGCACATGAGCAGAGTCAAATCAGGGAAACAGCCACAATCGTTAGAAAAAGAGATAGCCTGGCGGGTATTTATTTAGTAGTTCCGGTATATTTGGCCATGATGATCAATGGTCCCAACCATTAGTTATATTTCTGGTTAGGTTTGGTTATTTATAATTTCTCTTATTTGGCGTAAAATATACAAATGTAACTAAATGCTCAAGAAAAATGGGCAAGGAGAGTTTGGGTTAGAAGTTGGGGTGTGCAGAACAGTGGTTTTAAAGAAAATGAGGAGGCTGTGGGAAACTGCTGTGGGCTTGGGATTGGGACTGGGACTGGGATTGGGTTGGGTTGGGTTGGGTTGGGCTGGGTTGGGATTGATCATGATCGGCATAGATTTGATCGCGAGTAAATATACAAAGTGAGTGTCTAACAAGTGCAATATAGCGAAGTGGAATGTTGAAACCAGGTGTTCTGGTTGAATGCAGTGTGCATATGATACAACTGTGCAAAAGTTACCTGTTCGGCGCTCACCTGAGAGGTTCATGTACCGCAATAGCTGTAGATGTTCATCGAATACAAGTAGATGTCCATTGCAACATGTGCACGGTAGTCAGTGGATAATTTTTGACGATAAATACCGTCATAACTAAAGCCCTGAGTTGCACGGAGTCATTGGGAAGCGACTGTAGTAGATGTGCGTTTGAGTGGTCGTCACTCCGAAGAGCACATAAGAGACCAGGACACCGGTTTGGAAGGCACCTGAAAGAACAACGCATTAGTACGTGAAGAACGGACACCATTCCATGCGCACCGATGCTGGTGTGCGGATTGAAGAGTCCATACGGTTAGGGTCTCTGAGGTGGGGATGGTTATTTTTATCTCCAACCTCTGAGACGAGCTGAGACCATTGTCCGACCGAAAATGAACATCATGATCGTGTTACGGAGAAGCCCCAGGAGAATCCGTTGCTAGTATGCATCTGGATTCTATTGCTATCGATATCCTTTGCGAATGGATTAAGACGTAAGTTCCAGTCAGTTTCCTATATTCTATTTGTCCACGCTTACATCAGCCTTTTGACATTTCGCTTGTGGCTTGTTACGGCTTGTGGGCTTGGCAACGCTAAGCGACAAGCTGCCAAGCTCGAACAAGGTCATAACTCAGAGATTAACCCCCCTCTGTGAGGAGGGATTGACCTGAAAATAGAGAAACTAACCTCCACAATTCATAAAAAACATGCCCCGACACACATAAAAGTACACAGAAGCCCTCGTAGCGCTCAAA